>OZ035954.1:28660929-29860929 GCA_964034955.1 Orchesella flavescens | reverse complement strand
GAATGGGATGGATATGAGGTGGTGGTGGAAACGGGAAGAAAGAATGAAAAGGCAAAAACGCAAAGTAGTAGGGAACGTGCTCCAGTACTAGTCTCCCTGGAACGAGCTCGACTATTCGTTAAAGCTCGTTGGATTAATGAAAAAGCTTCTTCTCTCAAGAAATTTTCCTGGAATTACCAACACGCAAATGTAGGGACATACTATAAAATGAATTGCAAGAGCCAAGATGTTCCTTCGGGATGGTATGGTATGGGAAGCGGTAGGCAATGATAATTTTCAGCTCATTTAGCAGAAGCAGCAGCTGCAACGTCTGAATCCAGGCGGAACCTCATTAATTTCACCTCAGTGAAACTTAATTAAACTACATCCAATTAATTTCTTTTATCATGCTCCCACATATGCCACTAACTTTCTAATTGTAAGAAAGTTTTATAAAAACAATTTCAGGTAAATGATGCTATAGCCGATAGCCTTGAACTGAATTGCCATTTTTTTTCACAACAAAGTACGAACATGAATCATTTAAAGAGATAGGGGTATAACGAACTCAATAGAAAACCTTGCACAACTAAAGACGGTTCATAAGTTTTAAAACTTTGTATTAAACAAACGGATGAGAGTGTAGATGCTAACCAAACAAAGATTGATAGAGCGTAAACTGCACAGCTATTTCATTACAAGTCAATACTTAATAAAAGAGGCTATGCAATAGTCCGGATGAGTTTAATTTAAGCACACGCTTGGTTCGCTAACCCAATTACAAGCTTATTCGGAATCGGTACAAAAGGGCGTTGGCTAATCTCATTGTCAGCAAAAACAATATAGATACGAACATATTATTATATATTACTTACTTCCAAAATGCCCTTAATTACATGCCTAATTCCCTCCGGAATACCTTTAGATTCGTTCTCGTTCTACATTTCGCGGTCGCCTCTTCAGTCTACAACCGGAACAAATCCAATTAGTTAGTGACAAAAAACCAAAATCCTATTAATTGTGATACTTTTTTTCGTTGTTTTTGTTTTCTTTGAACATGAATAATTAAGTTTTTACAATTTATTTATATACAGCAATTTTTATTTCACATCGCTACAGAAAACATCTATAATTTAATTTGTATATTGAAACCCTACATTTTTCTGACTGACGCGACAATAGATGGACATTAATTGTCATAAGTTGTAAGTGATCGTAGGCAAACAAACATTTTTAAAGTTGATCGCAAGCATATTTTACTTTTTTACGAACTGTTTCGTGGTGAAGATATCAATCGCCACGTTGTTGACTGCTTTAAATTATGGAGAAACGAATTAAACATCATAGCCTCGTAAGTGACGTTTTCCAATACATTCTCCAATGAAAAACCACATTCCGATTTCCACTCCGACGAGTGTGTTAAGCCACGCTTCCTGTAGGTAATAAATAATTATAAATGTTGAAATTAAAAACTACTTTCAAAGAGTTTCATCCACTTGACACTTTAACAGTATTGTTATTTAAAAAGCACCTACCCGGACAGTAAGCTGTTTGTAGCGACCAGTACGGAATGAACTGAGGATGTTACGGATACCCCCAATGGCTTTAGGGATGTCACCTGGAGTTGGGGGAGTCAGCTCCACCTTTGCGTACTTCAAGAAGACTTGAAACTTTGGCTGAGCTTGTTTCAACAAGGCTTAAACACAAAAAAAATTGATACAAACATCATCATTATAAAAATTAAGAAATGTCCATTTTTAAATCGAAATAATATTCAGCTTGTACTGTCTATATATATATTGTAATCAGTTAGATTCACCAGATGACTAGCTGAAAAATCCTGAATAAAAACATTCTAACAAAAAACTAATCAGCAAGATAATATTCATATTTATTGCCATAAAAGCGAGCAAAATTGGAATATAAATTGCCTCAAGCAATCCAGTTGAATGATGAACGTGAAAGGAATTTGATACGCACCGCAGAACAAACAATTTCCGGTTCATCTTCTTAGCTTTCAGTTTTTATAGTTTATCATTATTATTACCCTTTACTACTACAAACAGCTGATAACCGGAATTTATAACTACTCCCATCCTACATCCTAATTCACATCATAATCTTTAATGCACACCATAAAAGTCTCGGTTTCAAAACTCTTACCTGCAGCCATGTCTGGAGCCCTGCTGACCAAACTTGATGCGGCTTTTGCCATTTTAAAAATTAAGTTGGAAAATTACAAACTTTAAAGATTCCAATCCAAAAAATGTTTAAATGTCGGCTTCAGCTCTCCCCTTCTGAACACAAGGTGTTGTGTAGTAAAGTAAGTATTGTACACAAATACATGTGATGTAAAGAATAGAGACAAGTTTATGCATTACCGTATGTATGAACACTGTATGCCGGCTGACTTGCTACGCCGCCGAATTCGAGAAAGGATATTTTTATACTATAAGGTTGAATTGAAGGTATGACTATTACTTTGCTTTGTTCGGAATGAATGTATAAATGCACTTAACGCAATGAAAGCAGCGAATCAGTAGACGAACTGACATTTGACATGTGGTCAATATTTATTTGCAAAGTTTAGCAATTTGATTAATCAACTGGTTTGAGTATCAATCATGTTTATATACAGAATTGGTTAACATGATGATGATGATAATATGGTTACCTAAACTGATACAAAAATATAACAAATGAAATTCAACATTCATAATCAGTCTTAAGTCTCAATCATCAAACTACTTAAAGTTGGATAGCGAAACACAATTCATATTAACTTATACAACTAGTCTATCAACAAAATTACAAGCTCGGTACAATAACTCCAGCGAGGTACGCTTTGGTGAGTGCGACATCATCTCTCCAAATTTCTTTAAATATTGGTCGATCTCCCAAATACATTATCTTGGTAGCTTTAATAATAACTTTCGGTTTATTCAACCATATTTGTCCCAATGCTCCTATGTATGTCCCTGAAATCCAATGAATATAAAATTCATTAATAATGTATAAGTTTTAAAAGTAAAACCGAAAACATTTTAGGTCAAAATCTAAAAAGGTATCAACTTTGATTAGTACCAGGTTTAATATCAGGATGGTCACCTCCAGGCACGGTATTATAGTCAAATATAGTGGCGCTATCCAACTCCATCTCATCGTCAGTTACCAACAAAGAATTGTTTCCAGTCTGCCCCTTTATGACCTTCTGGATTTTCCCTTGGACCCAAACCAGTTTAACATTTAGTTGAAGGGATGGTTTACTCTTGTTTACGGAAGCCAAGGACATCTTTTCTTCACTCGTTAAATCTACATGGGTTATAGACACATGCCATATTGGGTCATCATACAACTTTTCCTCCGGACTAGCATTAACCGATACTTTCTTTTTAACTGCCGATTTTATGTCTGAAATCAAAAGTTTGTATGCTGGACAATGGAAAAAATCAGCTGCTGCACACATTATCACAATTCACAACTAGAGTATTTCAATTTATAACTTAATGCAAAATTAATCGTAAAAACACGCATGAAACCACAAAACTCTTTAAAAATGTTCATGAACCCTGACACACTGCGACTATTGTTGATTCTTTCTCTTTTGACTTTATTTTTTGTGTCTTATAAATGCACCTTCAGCTTCAGCTCTGTTTTTGTTATTACAAAAGGTAGTCTAAAAAAATCATTTCATTTCACCCCAGGTTCCAATTGTGGATTGCATTACACTTTATTCCACGTGTGTTCTGCTGGAACAAAGTAACCTTGCCTAGTTTTCTTCTTGTGAGCGCTTCATATTCTCATGCACATTATGCCAGATTCATGTTTGTACCTTGTTTTCTGATCATTTGTGGTTGTATATATCGACTTTATACATAAAACATGCATTAGGGCTTAGGGCATTAGGGTTTAGTAGAATATCAGACTATACCTCTGTACATATATTATGCATGTATCTATGATTTTTGGCATATAATTAGCTGTATCCTGCAAATAACAATACAAAAAGTATGGATGATGATGATGATTGTAGAAACCACCTGTTTCACCTGTCTTCTGGTCTTCTGGAGTTCTGGAGTCTCTTAAATCTTAAGAAGAATGAGTGTCAGACGGAATATGCAATTGACAGATTTGACCCATAGCAAGAAGGCGATTTGACCCATAGCTTACTAAATTACTGTTATACATATACTGTTGATTTTTTGATTGTTTTCTTGTGGTACCAACAATGCTGTCATAGTCTGCTGCGACGTTCTCTTGGGTCTTGACTTGAGCATTAACATTTGGTTGGTAATTGTAATAATATAAGTATTGCAAAGAGATTTTTAGCACCATAATCTTCCTCTTGTCTTTCGCAAAAACTTTGCGTGAGCAATGAAAGTTAACAATCGAAATATTGCTACTTACATAGCTATCTTGTTACTTCTGTCATTCATTTGCGTTGTGCTCACATTATACTGGTCTATTACAATAATTCCCTTGTTAACAAACAAGAACACAAGTGAAGATACTCAATCTCACCCATTGTATAGTTCTGACAACTTTGTTAGTCACTTTGTTGATTCAATTGACAGCACTAATACATTAAGTTTAAGTGAAGCTGAAGGTGATATAAATCATAGGAAGGCTGAAGTCGAGAGGCTTTGCAGACAACTTCATTTGGGAAAGTACAAATGGAGCAATAACACAAATGATTTAAATCTCAAAGAGCCCCCGACCCCGTTATTTTCTTACTTTTTTTGGAATAGGTGAGATTTATGGCTAAATGATGGAAATGAAGAGCAATTTACGTATATTCTTAAGATCTAACCGTTTAAAAAAATTGTATAGGGAAAAACATGTAGCATGGTGCCCAGTTTATAAAGCTGGATCCACATCGTGGCTTCAGAACATGATGAGACTTGCTGGCTATTCTGAACAAGCTCTTCAGAATCCTCCGAAGCAATTAAGTATTTGGGCTAGGGAAGTTTACGGTGACTCTGACAACTTTGGTAAGGAAGAGGTTGCAAAGTCGTTGAAGCTTTTGGTCGTACGCCATCCTTTTGAGAGGCTGCTTTCTGCATATCGTGACAAGTTATCCAATTCCACAGTTGGCAAGTCTTTATTGAGCACTAATTGATGTTATGTATAATTTTATGTATTTCCTGAATAACTCTTAATGGTTATGTTATGTAATAGGGCACGAGCATGGAACCCACCATTTTTACATCAAATATGGAAAACGCATCGTCCAAAAGTTCCGCGACGACCCATCCAAAATTATTCAACAGATCGAGCCCACCTGGGAAGAATTTGTTCGCTACATTTTGAAAACAGACTTGCTACAATATTCTGATGATCACTGGCTTCCAGCCTATTATTCATGCACCCCATGTCTTGTTGACTATGACGTGATTGCCAAAACGGAAACGTATTTCCGGGATCAACAGTTCATCATACAAAAGGCAGGGCTTGAAGAAATATTGAAACCAAGGTGGAGCCATTCAACTGCAGCTAAAGAATCTCAAAGCAGACTTCAACTTAGGAAACAATATTTTGGTCAGCTAACAAAAACACAAGTGAAGCAACTATATGAAAAGTACAAATTGGATTTTCTTCTGTTTGGATATGACTACAAAGATTATGTCAAGTTGGCAGAGGAATGATAAATTGGAATTGAGCGGTAATGTAAAGGTAAACCTTTGGGTCCACCTTCTTAATTTATTTATTTCCAATATGGACTGAATCTATCATCTAATTTATGAATGCATGCGACGAGCATTAGCGAGTAAATTGTTGTACCAATACTGTGCACAACAGTTATGATTATTATAACATCTTCCAAATCTACGGATGGTCTGTCCAAATAATGGAAACCGGCGAACCGACGGAAGCTCAGCATTACAACGGCTACAGTAAATGCACCGGTCTGAAGGCACGTAAATATAAGAAGTGTCCATGAAAGAACTCGTTGCTTTTTCTAGAGGGGAGGGAGAATAACAAGGCAATAATAAATGATGTACATAGTATGGTATAGAATGTTTAGCGTTAAAACAAAGTACGTGTTTATATATTATCATATCGTGCATACCTGTATTAAGCTATACAATATAGATAATCCAGTAATCAATAGCACTATGTCGTATACCCAGTAAAATATGAGGTCGTAGAGGGTGGGTTCCTAGATACAAGACCACACACAAACAAAACATTCTCATTCCTTAGTTATAGTTTTATAGGTTATAGCCGATACTTTTACTTACACTAATTGCTTTTCTTGATGTCGTAAGATATTCATTGTTGCAATTATTTAGGACAAGAGAAATGCATTAATATAGTAAACTGTTGTATTGGTTGTTGTTTGCAGTGTACTTACAAATCCTAAGTTGCTAGTCATTCCATTGCTGAGTAAAAGTCCAGAAAATATGCATAGTGCCACGGCCCATGCCTGTTAATATACGAATAAATGTTGTGTACATAAGTTACTTTCAATGTTTCAACTTATGTGGAAATTATCACTACACAAAATTAATAGAACGAAACTGATGAGCCATGAATATTTTGTATAAACTTACAATGTGGATCATTGATGCAGCAACGCAAAAGCATCGAGCGCAACCCCTCGAATTCATTTTTAGGTTTTGGTATTTTTCACTGGTTTCCGACACAAACTTAACTGCTCAACATTTGAAGTGGTTTTGAATGCAAAATTTCAGATTTGTGAAAAAAATGAAAATGTAAGGCTGACATATTATTACTAATCCTTATGAAGGAACGTTTGGCATTAGATGTCCGAAGCGTATAGAATGGCACTACTGATGATGATGATGATGATGATATAAGCACCATGCACTTATGAATAAACAAACATTCACTTATCTTAATTGGCTGAAATTTTTGTTACATGTGTCACAAATTGTCACAATCTTTACTTTTCTTCGCAATTACCAGAAAAAACCTTCTCGCTAGTCTCAACTTTTTCTTATAATGTGCAACAAAGGAGAGAGACCTACCTGCATCTGCACTCACTCACAAACCCG
The DNA here is from genome assembly GCA_964034955.1 of Orchesella flavescens. Lineage (NCBI taxonomy): Eukaryota > Metazoa > Arthropoda > Collembola > Entomobryomorpha > Orchesellidae > Orchesella > Orchesella flavescens. Next base: position 29,853,931 of record OZ035954.1, on the reverse strand, counting down.
GCACAAGAGAACTTTCGTTTTCTAAAAAGGATTCACAATTTTCCAAGAACGCGTGAAGTCATGATCTGATGATAAAATCATGTGCTTTTTGCCTGACTTGTCTACTCCTTTCAACAAATAATGTTCATGAGCTGCTTTTGTGTTTGAGAGAACATTACTTACTTAGTTTTCAACATCCACACCAATGACTTCCTCTTTGATTGCGTTAGTATTACTACATCAACATCAACTAGGGATATAAGTATACCTACAGCACTACAACCTAAGTTTTAAGTGAATGTGTGAGTTCAGCCCGTAGTCTTCTTCTTCTTGATATTGCAACGCAACTCTTTCGCAAAAGTCTCTCAGCACTCACTACTCCCTATCAAGGCTTAGGCTTAGGTTGGCACTACAAGCACTTTGTTGGCATTTCTCACTTGCCTACATCTCACTCACCCACCAGCGTTCATAAAATGGTCTAGTGAAGACATTGTTCCTTTCCTACACCCACTAATCATATTCACTAAAGCTAAAACTGACATCGAGCACACACGCATTTAAACGATAATAAATAAATTCTCTTGGGAAATGACATGAAGAAGCCTAGACGGATACGGAACAAGTGGGGATGAACATCGTTGTAGTTGTAATATTATTATTAGTAGTAACTAAAAACTATGCAAGCAACCCCTTTTGTCTATGAGAATTTTCTTAGTGCTTATTCATGCCTATGTACCAACGTCTATAAAACTCAACAGGATATCCTTCGACACGTACGCACAGTACTCAGTACCTCATCTTTTACTTAAACAATGCAAAAAGGTTGATGATGATGTGCATACAAATTTAGTAGGTGTCTAATTGCGGCCTTCCCATGTTGACTCTTTTTTAAAATGTGTTGACTCACTCCTTGGGCGAATCTCTTCGGGAGTTAAATTCAGTATCCAACCCAATCCTTGTACAAAAAAAAGTGAGCCTCCACAAAAGTTGAGAAATGCAATTTTTTAAATGGCATTACATTCTCTGAAGATGATGATGATGACAACGTGTAGGTAAAGTAGGTATATAGATATGGGCTATTAGCGTTTAGGCATGCACAAAAAGTGACAAACATTCATATTCATGAAGGAATTTTTTGAATAATACATTACAACTCAACAATAACAATCTTACGGTTCTTTTTTTGAGGACAAGTAGTGAATCTGAAATGTGATGTGATGAAACGAGGGAGATGCTTATAAGTCACAAGTGACTTGTGTGAGTGATATATGATGCTTCATTTGATGCTTTGCTTTTTTAAGACGGAGAAGCAAGAGCTTTTAAGAGTTTGGCCGTTTGGATGATGATATATGATGATGACTTGATGACTGTCCTCCACAGGATTCCGTTAAACTATAAGTGTTCATGAACTCACCGAAATGTAACTGCAGATAATTTATAATGAATGAAAATGATGAGTTGGAAAAGATTGATTACCACCTATAAATTCAACAACATACATTCAGACTTGCTTATTCAGTCAGTTCAATTGACGCTTCGAAAAGTGTTCTTCAACATAAGTTTTATTATTTTATTGTGTAAGAACTTCACAATTCATGAAAAACCATTGGTTTAAGTTTAAGCTAAGCCAGAAGATTTTACATTTGATTTAAGGACATTGACAATGTAACAAATGCAATGCAACATCAAACAGCAATCACAAATAATTTGGAATAATCAATGGCCTTTCTCATATGTAGGTCTGCAGTCTTGAAGAAATACCGTGTTTCGAACTATTCGTTGCACATTAAACAATTACCCAACAAGTATGTATAGCAATAATTTTAATTTTAGCACTCAGATTCTTGGCTAAGGTTTACTTTAGTTGTCTAATAATACTGTTTAGGTCCATGAAGTACAAGTGACAATAAGTACGCCCAATTCAACGCTACATAAATTTGACTTTGACTAGATAAAATTACTTGCTAAATTACAAATGTCCATCTAAGTAATACGATTTACCTTTTTTAGTAGTTTGATTATCACAATACGGTACACTGACTTCATTTTTGGCTGTTATGTATGTGGTACGTTATTACAACCAATTTGATTTGATAAGTATTATTAATTTACACTAAGAGTACTAAAAGAACAGTAACTTTATGTTGTGAATATGATTGTACAATGTATATGGCAAATACGATACGACAATAGTGCTAATTCAGATTTAACTCTTTTGGCTAAGACAGGGCAAAATGTGGGATCCTTTAGGGTTTTGTCTACGAGTTGCTACGATTTCGACTAGGACACAGTGCTAAAAGGGATTATGAATTTGTATAGCAGCAGCATTATAATTGTTTGATATTGATAATTACAGGTTACATTGATTGTTTTCATATCGTATACGATATTATAAGTTCGTGAAGTTCCTCTATATGTTCTTTTACAAGCTCCATACCTATAGTTTTAAAATCTCATCATAATCATCCTACACATAATATAATATATGCTCCTAATACCATGAGACGTCAGCTATAGCACCATATAAATATATATGTGACCATTTCAACATTTTGTGGTGTACTCGTATTTATATATATGACGGTTAGTTCACTGAAAACCAGCTGGTGAAAGGGATGGAATAATTGTTATGCCCACATATGTAACTTTTAAAAACACTCCCACGCATTAACCTTGGAAAGGATCATCACATCACTAAAAGCTATCCGTTTCGCTGACAAAGTCGCCCCTCTGTTTTCTCCGAATGTTGCGAATGTAACATACAAGAATGAATAAATACGTGAAAGTGCATAAACAATTGACAATTACTGATACGATTCGTAGTACTTCTGCAGGTTGTCCACGGTTAGCTGGTTTCGATCCCTTCCAGAACAAAACCATTGTAACAGACGCACCGATCTGGAACAGAGCCAGGACAATACCAGAGAGTTGGAGTGTGAGGACGGATTCCTAAAAAAAGAATCATTACAACAGATTAAATTAGTGACAATGAGAAGAAAGATAAGGAAGCTTAGAGATTCAATTAAATATGATTATATGAGACAAGGTCCAATAAGATACATACATGGGGGTGATGCTAAATCATTAATTATATGATTTTGCTCTAGTTTAGACTACGCTAATGTTACGTATTACCTTTCGGACACCTCTGAAGATCAGAAATGCTGTTACTAGCGTTCCACATGCATATCCCACCATAAAGGTCAAGTCGAACCTGTTTAGCTGTATTGTATTGGAAGAGAAAGGAATTAGTCATTGATTTCGTACATAGAGAAATAAACATTACATGCCTTTTGATATTTCCTTGAAAAGAAACAATCATCCATATTGCATTTGCACGTGGTTGAACAAATAATAAGGTTTTATATAGCAAACGTTAGCTTGACTTGCATTGAATGTAAGAGTGGATACCGTGAAAACTTACGTTCTTTCCAGACCCCTTGGGGCCTATTGAGAATGCTCCGAATAGAGTAATTAATGGAATTACTAGTAGTCCTACAATCTGTAACGAGAAAACGAAGATCAATATGCTTGAATATATATATACATACATAATACTTATGTACCCCAACCCAGCTGGATAATAATATATAAACGTTTGTACAGTGCAAACACATAAGTATAAGCATCCTCATTATTACTTACCAGGTGGATGGAAATCCCAAAGTATGTCAAGCCACGGCTTGAGAAGAGTAGGCAGCACATTTTAATTGACTTCTGCGGAAATACTGAATGAATTCTGTTTCTATTTGCACTGCACTACACTGATCTGATACTGAGATTTAATACTATATACGTTTGCAGCCAAGCTAGTACGAAGGAAGGTTTCACATAGTTTTTGTCATTCAATTTTCTTTCATTTCACCCCAAAACTATATCTCTTCGGAAGAGACTCTTCCTCTTGTTTTTTTATAAATGCTTCAAGTAAGTTGCTGCTGCCTTCAAGGTAAATCCTACACCAGCGTACAACTGGTCTTCTTGGCCTATCGAATCTGTGTTCCAGTTCGTAATGAATAATATATTAGAGCTCTTAATGGATTTTCATGGCCCCCAATTTGCACTTTTACAACTTGTTATTATGCATTGTACATGCACAAAAAAGTGAAATAAAAGACCATTGATTCACTAATATTTAACATGTTTAGTCTTCATAAAGAGCATCTTAATTCCTTCGAGTTAACACGAATAATATTATGGCCACTACAAGTAAATGCGTCGTATGAATGGAGTATTTTTTTTATTGGGTAATTTTTACACATTAGAAAATTATACAGTTAAATTTTCTCCCATTTCTCGTCCTGTCCTACTTCCCAACTCCCAACCTTTGCAACTCACTCATTCATTCTACTGATTCAACCTCAGCTGGAGCACAAAGTAGAAAACGTGAGAAACTTTGGATCATTCTCCTTTTGAAGCTCCTTTCTCGGTGCTCATTTTGTAAGCTCTTTTATGCATGTGAACTGTGAATACGATTATGTACATAATACTTACTTTACGAAGAGAATGAAATGTTGTAAGAGAAGAAGCAACTGTGGCTCATTTCACTTGTGCCATGCTTTTTAGTATCCCCGGCTCTCTTCTCAACTTGTTTATTCACTACGGACAAAAAGTGACGTTCCATCTTCTCTGATGTCACAACGTATCAAAAAAAATCTCTTTGTACTGGAAAAAGACGCACAATCGGACGTGCAACTTTTAACCTTTTCCCTAAGCAAATTTTCTTACATTTGCCTGTTGCAGACAAGCAAATAGTAGTGGATCGGAAATGTAAGCTCCGTTTTGTTTCGTCTCGCAAAACACTCTGTTGAATACACGGAGTTTCGGTCGATATAAGTATTATGTTGCTTTGCTCACATATGTATGCTGTGTGATATCATATTGTGTGTCGGGGGAACCGATGACATTTAACTGGAATCTTGAGTACACTCACTCAATTCAATGATATTATACACTGGCAAAAGGCAAAATATGGCAAGTTCAGTCGGAATGCTTTTTGTGTGTGGCCAGCCAAGCTCTCCCAGTCCTTGTAAATGCGGTTAGTTCTCAACATTATGCAACTCTATTCAACATGGAATTAGGTAAAACCATGCTAATTGAATCAACTCCCAACTTTTGTGTCACTCAATTAGCACAACTCGAACTGTTTTCTACCACTTTTTTTCCACATTCCTAACAACAAAAATCACTCTTAATATTGGCGTTATAAACTCGAATTTTAGTTAAATACCCCCGGTTGCAGTCTATTACCCTCTCTAGTTGGTAGTATTAAGCGAATAAAGAATTTTCGATCAGCATTCGAGTTTGATGACTCTGTTCAGTCACAGGGTCGCATAGAGAATGCCATGAAATTGGAGGTAAGCACACCCTTTAAGGGAGTTTTCTTACAAATCCCTCCATTCTAGACAGCATAGAAGCTTTTTCTCATCCATTCTTTCGTACTTTACTTCATCTCTCATCTCATCCCATATCCTTTTCATTCACTTCGAGAAGGCTTTCACATTACACAGTTGACAGAATGGCATGTGGGTCCAAGGCGATACGATGGAGCATGTTATTCTAGTATTCACATGTCCATATGCGCATACTTATATATAGCTATTACTTTTCTAATACACGGCAGAACACACACTAAACTCTCCCTTGTTTGTAATGAGTCGAGTCTCCCTTTAGTTTCATTTTCACATTTGCTTTCTCCAGTGCAAACTTTTCTCAGAATTTTGGTGTGGATCTGGTGATCTCAGAAAAGAAAAGAAAGTTGAGATGTGATGTGATGATGTGAAGTAGAAAATAGGAAAAAAAGTAAAACCAATCTACTTCTAAAAACACACTACAAAACACACATATTCTACTCTTTTTCGCGTCAAAGCTCGTGAAAAGATGAGAGAAGCAGAAGAAAGTGAATAATTTAGAAAAAATCAGGAATCTTCAAGCGAGGAAATAAGTTTCGTAACTAGAGGCCTTTGAATAAAAACATGTGCATATATATAACATATAGACACCAAGCTAGACGCCTTCGTTTTGTACGTATGCATACGATCGACTTATATTTCATACCTTTATGCAAAACGCTACATGCGATACGATATGTATAGGTATTTCTATTCTCCATTCGATCACTTTGAATTTGAATCAGTCAGTTGAGTGACGGAGAAAGAAAATAAGTTTGCTGCTGAAAAATAAAACGTCCTTATAAACGGGCAACAAAATTGGAAAGTCGATTGCCAGTGCGTATGCGATGCCATATATGTATAATATGTATATTATGTACTACGTATAGCAAATATTGTTAGTTTGTCTTCCACCGAAATTTTGGAATTATTGATTGCTGTGAGATTAAATATGGAGCAGGAATGCCTACATATACAAAGTTTGGTAGAGGAACTGTGTTGGCTTTCGGACATATGGTCCCAAATTGTTGAAGTTTATCACGCTGACAAATAATATTGAATAATGTATTCTCCTCATTGGAAGAGTATTATATAACTTTATACATCCAGTCCCTACATTTTGCTGTCACATCAAAAGTGTCATAAGTTTGACTCTTGTGTAGGTGTCGGGTGTTCTTTCGGTGTTTTGTTGCAGCCTTTTTATAATATTACTTATTGGAAAACTTGGTAGTGTAGTGTCAAGCAAGATAGCACAGACATGTCTAACAAAAATTTGATTAGAAATACAACGACAACGATATTACCAAGATGCCAATCTTGTTTTTCATGTGTATATACATTTGCTTGTATCAATGTAGGCATTCGTACTTAGTTATGTTCAAACTTTTCCGTATATTTGACTAACTGGGAGGGAAGAATCATCTATTTATTCAGAGCAGGTGTAATAATAGGGCGGGTTGTTCCCTAAAATAAAATGAATTAGTGAGAAGATTTTTTTTATATTTGCTCTCGTCATCGTCATATCTGCTTCCCAAGGGAGTTAAGAACATGTAACTTATATGAATGATATATACATAAAATACCTATTGGCCTCATCATTTAAAAAGGCAAAACTCTGAATACTTGCACAACCTGACGTTACTTATGTACATGTTCATATGTATTTTTGGAAAGTTATTCACACCCTGATAATCTTAAAGTGAATCTACAAAGTGAATAGTGCGAGTGATGATGTCACGATGAGAATGAGAGGAGAAAAATGTTTAGGCGTTTTCTTCCCCTTCATGGCGTACGAAAGAGAGATAGCACACTTTGATGAGTTCACTCACTGTCAGTATAAATGCTTCGCTTCTAACGATGAAGTTGATATGGTGGAGTGAAAGCAAAAGAGAAAAGGTAGAATGAATAAGGTAGGCATGAAAAAAGAGGAAATGAAATTTCATCTGCTGGTGAGGAAATAAGGCTGTTATGATAGATCATTGGATGGAATTGAATCTACATACATACAACATATAACAAATATCACCTATATCCAAGATATTTATAATGTTTGTGTATCCAAGTCTAAGCATAAGCCATAATAAAGCTATGCAAGCATTTATTATTTAAGTAGCAAACCAAGTAACAGTAAATAATTAAAAATGTAACTGTTCTAACCTACCTGTTGTTACACAAAAGTTATGCTATTGCCACAGGTCGAGAAACAAGTGTGATGTATATGTTTTTAAACATTTCTTCTCAAGTACTTGCTTGTAATAAAAAGCAATGCATAAGAAATTTATTGCGCTGTGTGTAATACTCCTTGTACTTACAGCATGTAACTAACTAAAGTACAAATATGTATACAGGGGTGCTCTTTGTGAAGTCTTGTACATAGGTTTTGTTTTGTTTTATAATATCTAAATGCATAAAATCAATCAGAATTTCAGCTTACTGTCAGTTGAGCAAGCACGCTCAAATTGAGGACAAAGGCCGGACAATGCCCACCTATTGAATGCCCTCACAGAACGCAACATTGATAGCAAGACAAATGTGTCTCGTAATAAGTCTCATGAATGACTGACTGAGCTGCTGCATGATGGTGAAGGTGAAAGGAAGAGACATGAAATGAAGACTCTCATGTGCAAGCATACAACTCTCACAGCCTTTCTCCCATCCACTCTTACTACCTTTCTTTCCTGAAGCTGAAGAGCCACATGGCTAAATTCTATTTTATGAACATGAGTCTATCGGGGGAAAATATTGGTTAGTTTCTTTTCACCAAAAACAAGATTGCTATGTGAAAGACATACGTTCGCCCAATGAAAGTGGAAAGTTTACCTGTCTTCGTCCAAACCAGTCCACTTCACATTCTCAACAAAAAACTCTTTCGTATCACAAAATAACATTACTACTCAGGCTGATAAGGAGACAAAGCTTAAAGCATGTAGCTTAGGTGGCTGCATGTTTCCTCAAGTTTTATAGCGTTGTACTGAATGCTTGAAATGGTTGTTAAAGTATCAATAACGACAATGATTACGATGATGATGATGACGATGAAAGTAGAAAACAGGAACTCCACGTGCATGTATCCGCTGCTCCTTTCACCACCCTCGACAACAGCTGCAAAACTTTGTACTTATCGTTAGTAGTACCTCACAATCTAAATACGCAGAAAAAACGAATAGCAAAAAGTAACGGCTGAATAGCTGTGAAAACGGAACCAGAAGAACGCACACTTCAAATCCGCGAAACGGAGCACAAACAAACTAAAAGTATGTACAGATATTCAGTACTATTATGTGAGAAACTTTGAGGAAATAAAAACGAGAGAAAATGAATAAATGTTTTATTCCAAGAGCTATTGTTGCATAATCAAAGGAAAAGAGCACAAAGGCAAAGGAAAAAGAGATTGAATGGAGTAGAGAGAGTCTGGACTGTTCGAAATAGACAGTCATTTCATTTTAGTGGGAGTTTAACTTGGGAAAGCAAATCCGCAATAACAAGCTAGCCACAAAAGCTTATGAGCACATCACATCTGTGATATGCGTTGTTCAAGAAACTAAACACGGTCGTGAACACAAAAAAAAACCTAAGCTGATTGTACGTCAAAGAATATGACCCGGAGAAAAAAAGGAGGAATGTTGTATCAACTTTTGCTTTTATGCCTCGTTTCTTTATTACATGCTTTAGGTTTAGTAGATTTTTTAAGTAAATATTGGAATTGAAAAGGGAATTTAACTTTTATGGATTGGAATGTTTGTCCGTCTTTCGGTTGGGTAAGATTTATTAACTAGAATGTAATGGCCTTCTTCGTTTAAAAAAAGAATATTCTACTTACTTTTATAGATTTCGATTCTTCTGTACACTATGAATAATATCCATCTACAATCTTCCCCACAGATTGCATTCTGACAGTGTCGGTTGGTCTTTTTTAGTTTTTGATCCGTTTCGTGTAGTCAGTCATTTCCAACAGGGCGTTATGGTCTGGTCCTGAACTGAACAAACGCCAAAATGCACAGCTGCTTTCATTTTCATGAGACTTTGAACGGATCTCTATAAACCTGAAGATATGAAGTATGATACAATCCGGCCGTAAAAAATTATATCACAGTAAAACGCTGTGAGAGCGCAACCAAAAAAAGAATCATTTTTATGGTGACCTACCTTATGCCTTTGACAGGACTGATACGGTGCCAAAAGGAGGAGGTTTACATGATTACATGACATGACTACTTTTTTAAAGCATTTCTCGTGTTATATTGCTTGCACTTTGGACGAGTTGGGCATGGTGTGTGATTGTCAAATGAGGGAATGGACTTGTAAACGAATTTTGTATTATCTAATTTCAAAGACCTTTCGCTCGAAGATATGAAAGCTTGAGTTTCCTTCATCGAACATCAAACGGCATTGGTTTGCCTTGGCTTGCTTGGTAGTAAGTAACTGTCAAATTAGTAAAGCTGTCACTGCTCACTTCAAAGGTTGGCTTCAGCTTTAGATTCCAGCAGAGTCAGTATTGTAATTCAATGCTTTAGAGTTTTTTTTGGTTTATAGCTTTCCCTTCATTGCATTGGTCATGTTTGGTACAGTATATAACCTCTAACTGACAAGAGCACACACATGTAGCATGTGGTATCAACTTCAATTTGTAATGAATGTTCTCTCTTTTCCAAAGAACAAAGAGTTCATCCTTTTTCTACCCACTTTATGTCATTCGTCAGGTCACCTATATATATATATATGCTCCCTATCCTACATGCAGTGCAAAGTGCAGCGTATACGGTACGCTTCCATAAATTGAATTTTCTCCTAAATCATAGTCTCTCATTCCCATGTTAATTTTTCATATCCATAAGCATCCAACTCGGGCACTTTGTAAGCTTCTTCTTGGCTCGTATCGTATTACGTACTTGCATTACGACACAAAGTAGGACTCATGGCAATAATACATAATTCCTATGTAATGATACACATTTCATACTTAATAGCATCCGCTCCAATTTTTCTGATGTATACAGGAAAAATTGGAGCATGACCCGGAGGCTTCACTCAACTCAACTCAACTCAACTCACTCTCAAAGATAGAAGCGAAAGTAATCGGCTATGGGGAAGTTGGTTACTTCCACTCACTCGATTGCTGCTGCTACTGATTTGATGAGAACGATGCTGTTAGCGATCTAGCTACGCAGCGTAGCGATCTGAAACATTTATTTTTTGTGTATGTATTCTATTTTATTGCATCACATGGATGATAAAGCTTCCCCAAAGAAGAGACACATGGTAGTAGGGGAAAGCGAGCGAGTGCTTGGCTTTGGCTTGTGTGTCTGTCATATCATATCATATCTTGACGAAATGAAAGAGTAAAAAGACCATAAAATGCAAAAGGCCCGTATTTATCATGCTAAGCTACGGTTATATTGTGTAGCAAAGATAAAACCATACACATCCCATCACATCAAAGCTACTTTGCCTACTTCTGCATGTTTGGCCATTTGGGTTATATTGTAATTGTACCTTTTACTTTTTATTGCGGAATGTTAAATGTGTATGTATTGATGTCATGGCTTGTGGAAAGAACAACTACTTTTGTATCACATTTTCTTTAAATACACTCTTTATTACTGTTGCTGGTTCGTATGTGTTCATGGCATTATGCTGCTCATAATGTGCTTTTGTATTTGTAAATGGTGCTGAAATGTTTACGTTAGATTCCATCCAGAAAGCAAGATGTATATAGGGACTTCATTTTTCACTTGTAACATCAGGGAACGGAAGGAAGCACGCTTGTAAAATGCTTTGGTATATTTATAAGATTATAGTAGCCTAATATCTCTTCTGTAGAGGCAATAAACGCACATTCATTCACCATCGATCAGACGATGCCGGTGGGTATCATAGAATCAGAGAGTTTATTTCAATAATATGCTACTCTAACGTTTTCGATCCTCTAAACGCTCCTATTTATAGTAAGCTACACGTACTCGAATTCAAGTATCAAAATGTTTACAAGCTGCTGGCTCATATTATACTCCAGTTCCATAAAGCCTTAAAGTAGCACATGCGGCTGAATAACACTAGTAAAACTGTTTAGAATGGAGTACTTTATATGATTTATTCGTAGGACGGGAAGAAGACGCAGCCAGAAAACGTAATCTGCCTTAATTACCTGGTTTTATGCTGGGAAATGCAGCATGGCTGGAAGTAGTGTTGAAAAGGATCAGTTTAGAATGAAGACTTGCATGCATAATTAGTAGACCTGTCTAACGCATATAAGTACATGTTTTTCATGTGTTATCTGAGTGCGGCCAAACTTTGTATGTGAATGTTTGGTGACAATTGGAGTACTTTAAGACCATTTCGTTACCACATATTTCACATAATTTGGCGTTTAACCACATATCACAAATGTGGTAACCTATTTTGGGTATTTTCGTCAATTTTATAGTCATTTTTTTTCTTCAAATTGTGTACGTTTTTGTGCACCTTTTTATTCAAAAATGTATTAAAAGTAAATGAACTTCCTTCATCTAAAGTAAAGGTATTAAATAGCGATTGATTTTACGACAGAATATTAGAAAAATGGTGAAAAGCAAACATTAAACTCCAAAGGAATGTATTTTGGAGGAAAATTCTTACTTTCCAACGTCTTGGAGTACAATTTTCGTAAATTTTTATCCAAAATGGTGAAAACAAAACTTTAAATAGAAACTTCCTTATTGATGACTTAACAATGTATTTTAGTACAATTTTCTCCAATTTTTACCACATATTTAACAACATATTTTGCCGTTTTTAAGCACATATCGTTATACATATTTTGATAGTTTATACCACATTTTTTGGACAGGTCTAATAATTAGGATAAAGAAGTATGTAGAATGTTATAAAATTTCCTCCGTTCAATGGAATGATAATATGCACTGGAATGATGGTAAGTAATTCAAAATACTTTTAAGAATGGCACGACTTAACATACAATATAGTAATATTATTTTCGCCTCATTGTTTTATGGTTTTATTCGTATAATTAAGACAATGACAACGAAACGAAGGAATTACGTCTTTGTTTTATGAAAAGATCAATAATAAACTGTAACACAGGAGTGTAACGAACTAGCAACATTTTGTGATTGATTATGATTGGCTCTACATGTTTGGACGCAAAGAGTTTTCATTTCTAATTTTGTCCAGTTTGCTTATTTTCAACATGCCTTTAAGCCTACCTCCTCCCTCGGATCACCAGCGCTGGAAATACTAACTCCAAGCTGAGACTACCCCTTCCTTTCCTTTATACTGAAGGATGTAATGTATAAAGTTCCTTTGACTTCATTTACTTACCTTTATCTAATAAGACACGATCTTTCTAACTGCAAAGAATAAAAATATTTTCCTTTGCCTTTATTCCTTCTTTAAGAATAGCATTTCTTTTTATAACTTTTCATTGTAAAGTTGAGTCAGAACTAATTGATTGTTACAAGGATAATATTAATCGAAAGGTAATCATGTAGTAAAGCTCCAGCTACAAATCTTGTCCCACATCTATCTCACCAATAGGGAATATTTCATGTTTTTCATCAATTGATGTCTTATCAACGTTTTACTAATCATTATTGATTCCCATGTTTTCCAATACTTTCAAGATGAGATTACGCATTTTTTTTATTTGAAAATGTCATCGGGTTAATTTCAAAAACTTCAATTGGTAACTTTAAGATGTGAAATAATTAAAATTTCATCCGTGCATTCCGCAAAACCTTTCCATGATAGGTAACTTTCCACGTGCCTATATACATAAGAACAAGAGGAAAGTTAGTAGTCCCACAATTGTTTTACCAATAGAACAGTTCACGTAATCTATTATCACTACCTATAAAAGTATATTAATTGAATGAATCTTATATAATCACCGGGAAAAATATGCACGCTCGTCAAGGTCGGTATTTTACGCAATTATATCTTGCATCAGCACAAATATGGAGTTCGATTAGTTTAAAACTGGCTCATGCCATGCCAGTAAATCTAAAAATTCTTCCTACATAAACGTGATATAGATAACCCCGGTATGATGCAGGGCAACACGTCCGGAGGAGAAATTTTAGATAAGTAAACTATGCAATACGAGTCATGCAGTTTCCGATAAAGCTATGGAAAACGTCAATCGATACAGTTTGCAGTCTCAATGTAATAAACAGAATCAGACCCAGAAGTTTTCGCAATACGACCCTAACCAATGACGAAGAAGAAAGTAACCTTGATATATGATGCAATTGTGTATTTGTCACATATACATTGAAGATGATATCAAAATTGACCCAACTGCAAGGTCAGTTCCAGTACTGATCGTGATCATTTTAGACGGTAATTGTAATAAAAGTGGTTGGAAAAATCCCTAGCCGCATCATAGGCATCGAACGCTGATGTTAATAATTCCTTTGCGAAGCTTCATGATTCCGTTTCAAATTGCAGAAAAAAGTTTTTTTGTATCATTGTTTCCAGCTAGCTTTCTCATTGGCTTCTCACTGGACGAACAGACGTGAATTATTTCAATTGCTTCTAAGGAGAAGTAGTACGGTACGGTGTAGCCTTCAATTTTGATGTACAACATGGCCAATGGTGTGAAAATCCAATGTGAATGGGAAAATTTGATGATGGCAAATAGGAAAATAAAATGTTTGTTCCTTATTGAACAGACATCTCACAGTTTACACGCAATGGAAGCATGAAAAGAATCGGTGGTTGGTTTGACGGGTAGATAACTAGCAACAATTCGTGTTTGTAGACAAACCGCATTGAAAATGTTGATGTCTACTGCGCAGAAATCTCATTTATATCAATTGTAGAAGATGGCAAACACCAGGTAAGTGGAAAGACTAATAATACTTCGAAATGACTCACCTACATGAGCATCTAGAAATTTAATTGCGTGCTTCAGGTACAAACGGATATTTTGGAACTTCTAGTTCCAGTAGTAAATAGAAGCTGGTTTGGCATGATTTGTGTATGGTAATGGTAGGTGAAGAGAGCGAAGAGAAAGATCAACGCAAAAAATTGTAACAGTGAATGCATATATATATTTTGTAACACGGACCCATCACGCGGTCATGATGTGCCCACTATTAGCTGCTTCACCTAAGCAAAGAGCTTGTCAGACCAGGAGCAGATGCATTATTCAATATCCAACAGGTTACAGATTCAGCTATATAGCAAGTGGTCGTTGAGTCTATCTCCATTCCAGTTCCCGGGAGATAGATGAAGCAGTCAAAGTCAAGAAGATGAGTTTTGCTAGCAAATCCTGCCATCATAAAACATTGCATTGCTTTCAAGAGCTTCCTACTACTCTTGTTTTGGCAAAGGTACATGTTGTATGTGAAGAAGGTGTGAGTTTTTTTTGCATTGTACTGAGATTATGCGACTTGTTGCTCTTGCTTCTTATGAAAGTCATGGCTTTTGTTGCTATCTTCAGGATTAGCTTTTGAATGTCAGTGAAGAATAAAATGATTAAATGCATTTATACAAGCAAGTGGATGTATATGGATGTATCATTTCTGAGGCTCTTTGAAATTATTCTCGGAAATGGTTTTTGCATGCAGAGCTCCTCCACAAAGTAATAATAATTAATTCTTTTCATCTTAAATTAAGCTCTTTTTGCCTGGAAGCCATTTATTTTAAAGTAACAGTGACAGTGGTCTGGTGCTTGTTGTGGAACGATGTACGATGCAAAGTTTGAAGTGAACATGAGCTCAGATGCAACCGGCTTTTCTGCTTCATCATCAATTATCAACACATCCCCTGGATAGTTCGTTACGCTGAGTGCATGCAACTCTGAAGATTCGTGATGCTACATGATCCGATCATATTGAAGGACTTGTCAAAACATTCACAGTTCACATGATACACGTGTGTGTCGTGTATGAGTCTTGAAAATTTTTATTGCTGACAATTGGCTTGTTTTGTCAAGTGCAATTGGTTTGAATGTATCATTGCTGTTTTTGATTTATATTCCTTGCACTTTCAGCGGAAAATTGTTCTTAAAATGGCAAGCATATAGGATACGATAAACAAAGACTTAAGTGGTTAATAAAACAAAAAAAAAACTATAAACGAATGCTTTGGTTTTAGTTACATCTAAAAGGCGTACTATTCACTACCTAACTCTATCACTGTAAAGATGACGCACAGTTGAATGACAATTGCAGCAATTTGCATTTAAATCAGTCAAAATCACGCAGTTTTGCAACCTTGTTTATTGTATGTTGATTTTCTCCTCCGCCATAACTTTATAACATTGAACCACAAGAAGAAGGTAGGATAATCAGGCGATATTTTACAGTATGGGAAAAATACAGTCGTGAGAAACTTATTTGCAACTTAAGGAGATGACGGCGGTCATGGAGAACGTCAAATGTGAACAGTGAACAGGTACTTCATGAATTTGATTGTGTGGTAAAATGGTCGGTTTGGAGCCATAATACTGTAACTTTTCCTCAAACAAAAATGAAGATTCAAATATAAACTGTAGTTATCATTGGTTTATTTAATTTACTTGCAAAACTGATACAGTACTAGCCTCGGACAGAGAATGTATCATATAAATAGGTCCGAAAATCTATACATTCACATATAATATTCTCCATCCATATATATATGCTGGTTCATACAACATTTATTGGTTTATAAGAAGAGGATACTGAATAATTGTATAATAAGGTGAATATTTATATTTTCAACGTGCGGAGCGTAGTGTTACATACTTACTTCATAAATTAATTTTAAATTGCGACTCTAATAGAGCTATTAAATATGACACCAGTGTATAATGCACGAGTGGATAGCATGATGATAGGATGAGGAAATTGAATTTTTAGTATCAATCAAATTTAAACTCCTATATTGAGTATTATTAAGCTGTATCAGCGAAGGAACATATATTATTATGCACCATCAAACAGATTTTTTTTTAGAAAATCTGAGTTTCCTAAAGGGTATTGTATCTGACGATGGGTATTCAACTAGGAGAGCCAACGACGATATTCTCCATATATATACTTAGTTTATAAATGAGTACTTCCTTTAGTCTTCCAAGAATGCATTGAACGAAGAACAGTTAGAGATATTAGTTGAATAATATGCTAAGGTGATACTAGGAAAATTACACATCTTGCAGATTAGGTACATGTTCCATGTAACCCATCCAGGCGGGATATAAAGAGGTTATTAATTATGCGAATTTGCATATAGAACGATCGCGATGAAAAGATATGACTAAGTGTTATTTGTAGGTCAGAAGTGGTACGATTGCAGTTAATGCTTCAGTAATCAAATCAATCATCTGTTTCCATTTCCTATCATAACATGCTATGTCGAGTGTTTACATCATGTCATAATGAAAATGACAGATTATGATTCTCTGATGATGAGGATGCACATCGTGTTCACCATGTGCTCATGCAAACAAAATCATTTTCAGCAGATTTCAATAATGCTGGAGGATTTGACAGCTTGTTAAAAATAGCAAAGCACGTTGTAGACTAATGACATTTATGATGACTAATGCGGTATGCAAAACCATATATATTATTATACCCGCACATTACAAAAGTATGTAAATGTCAAATATATATGTATTTCATAGCGTACGGAAGATAGCTCATTGACATTTTACACGCCCAATGTGCACGATTTAATGAAATGAATTTCTCGTGTTCCCCACCTTTTATTTGGATTCCCTCAATACACCTGTGACGTCAATCCAATCAATCGCAATTTAACATCTTAACCCAAGATTTTAAGACGTTTTTAGGGTAAGATGGTTTTATATTCATGCGACAAGCTCCTGCTTGCAAAATCAAAGCTATCTTTCTTAATCTCTAAAAATTCGTCTCATATTTTCTCTTTCTTTGATCTTGCGAAACTATCTTCATTCTAGATAAGGTTTATATGCCATTTTATTCGACTTGTGCTCCTACAACTACAGAGGTCACTTGGTGTAGACTGTGATATTCTCCAACAAAAAATAGTTGTTACAAATGTAGTATGTAGTCTCTGAGTCTCCGACAAAGTATGTATATTCTTTCCACACGAATCGATCAGAAGTTTATTTCCCCAAAATTGTCCATTGTATTTCCCCAAAAAAATAATATCCAATGCACACAGGACAGGTGAAATGAAATTTGCATACACAGCACTACAGCATTGCGGATGAATTCGATCAGCGCACTCTTGACTTTTCTTAGAAATTGCAAATATACAGCTAACAGGCTATGAGTGCAAAAAAATCTCACAAAACACTTGGTTGAGTTTCTTTTGCTTTTGTGTTCTAATGAGATTTCCCTTAAATTGAGTTGTTGTTCCTACTACAATAGGCAAGCATCACTTCAGGCCAAGCATAAATTGTTAGTTTCTGAATGCTTCAGTAGTAAGTACATAAGGCATTACAGTGCATTAACCACATACGATATCTAGGGATACCCCAATTTCTTTAATTGGGCAATTCTATCATAAAAAAGTCGAGCTGAGTTCACCAAATTGTTTTTGATTGCGTATATTTGGTGGATATTGGAATACAAAACAAACTCTGTTTTGCCTTTGCCACTAGTGTGTGGGAATGAATATATCCCTTAATAAAAAAAGAGTTAAAGAGTGCAGCATATGCATTAAAAGAAGTAAGAATTCATTGGGTCGAGAGAAAGGTGGTGTGATGCCTTTGTTACAGTGAATAGTACATGCCCTTTTGGTTCATTACTCTGATTTGCTAATGTAGCACTGGCCATTTCGAATCGAATCTATAATACTTTATTCCTCAAAATCCTTAGCCACAGAGAGAAGTCATTGATTCTCATACTCTAGACACAACAGCAGCAGCAGCAACATGAGCATACACATGGCTCATGCATGCACATACTTTGCTGTAGGTTTCTTGTGCGTGTTCATTTTCGCAAAGCCAAAATCTTTTTGCAAATCCTTAACGAATGGAGATAGGTTAGCAACAAAGAAAATGCATGCACTATGAATGTACTCTATCATGATGATGATGTTGATCCTTTTGTTGAAGCTTTGCAATTTTTGTAATGTATACATACATACACTCACTTACCCATACACACTACATCCTATCAAATGAAATGGATCATATGCGGTGTGCATGCACAATGCTTGAGCTTTATTGAAGAGTGAACAAAGAGAATTTCATGCTGCTCTCATCTCATCACCCATCCAAACATTATTACGCCTTAACATGGAAGAAATGTGAAAATAGTTATATGGCATGATACAATTAGCAAAATGAATCAACGCACGTATCTAACTTAACCTTTAGAAAAGTGTGCAACAACGCAACGCATGTCCATATATATTCCATTCAAATCCTTCAATACATGTGAAACCACATGCATGCAGATTGCAGATGAGCTAATCCTTTTGAGTCTAATCGTGAGCTAGAAGTGCTAAGATTACATATTACTCTTTAGGTATTTTCCACTTCCATATAATATTCATGTTGACAGATATCGGCTTTTGCTTAGCTGTCTGGCCTGGCCTAGCCCTAAACCTTTACTTAAAAAAAGAGGTGGTTTTGGTTCTGGTTGCTGCTTTGTGGCTGATGCCCATGTGCTCGTCCAACTGACAGATAACACTGCTGCTGCTGCTGCAGAGTATGTATTGCGTGTATATTGCTCATGTGCAAAATTTGGGAAAAAGCAAAAGGGGAAGCTTTTAAGGCTTGTTATATCCTTCGTGAGTGTACACATACATACATACATACATATATTTCACTCAGTATCGTATGATTTGAAGAAAAATGTAGTTCAAAGAGGTTTGCATGTAATATATATATATGTGATGACAATATGTACTCGTATGTAATGCAGTCGGACGATGGCAAACATTTAAATAGCTCATACCGGTCTCCCCACCCCTGTCATTCTGTAGTTGAGGCTTAGCTAGCCAAGAAAGAAGGAAAAGCGGAAATAAGAATTCCAGAAATTTATTTATCAATCTACACAGCTTTATACTATATTTTTATAGTCATTACAACTACTAAAGTTTTGACATAACAGTCACCCTGGAGCAGTTAATTAATCGTTTTATTTCTATTTAAGTTCAGACCCATTCGCAATACGATAAGTTATTTTATTTATTATTAAGTTTTCAACGAAACGATTAATTTCCACTTTTTGTGTAACTGTTTTACAATCGAGAAATATTGTGAATTTATTTCCGAAAACGTACGCCATAATAATATTTCGAGTGATTTCATATTTCGAAAGTGAGATAAGTACCAAACGATTTACAGTACATTCCTTGAAGTAACCTTTTGTGATTTTTTTTGCGAGAATTCCTCAACTACCACATTGAAAGTAAGTACAAACAATAATTAATTTTGGTTTTGTTTTGCAAAGCATTTAATGAAAATCCCGAATTTTTTATAAGCCCAATGTAGTTTTAGAACACACAGATTTTAAACATTTTCAATCGTTTGAATTATTGTCAAAATTTTGCATCAGTACTTCCGCACGGAAAAGAAAGGGGTTGGGTTTGACTTTGACATCTTGTCTTATAATGACATTTGACATTGCAAAACAAAAATTGGATAGACTGCATAACTAGTAGTTTTCATAATAATTGAGCATCCCCAAAATTTACTTTGTTCATAATTAAGTAAAACAATACAATTAACAATGGGGTTTGGCACCCTTTTCCCACGATGTCACAGCCACTGATTTGCAGCTTTCATAGAAACTACAATCAGCATCAGCATCATATATAAACAAAGACTTAGTCAGCGTAGTGTGAGATAGCTGCTGACGTTAGCTTCAGCAAGCACACGTCTCATTTAAGTCATATACTTACATATATGCAGAGACGTGTATTTACTAGTAAGTAGGCACATATTAAAATTCGCATGTGGCTTGGCTACTCATCTCATCATCATCACATCACTATCATCATCATCATCATCATCTCATCGCATCTTCAGCATTAGCGAGATTCCACATGTGATCATGAGATCACACATCAGGCGAGGACCTCGTGTATCCTTGTGATTCATTCAATGTTACATTAGATCTTTTTACGTATGCAATGCTGCGAATTGTTAATTTAGGAGTAGTAGTGTGGCCTGATCCTGATGATCACTCACCGACACCGACTCATCACATCACATTTTTACAATAGGAATGATAATCATGAGAAACAAGAAAGCGGTGTGGTGGATTAAATAACTGTATGCAAACGTGGACTAGCGAAAATATTCAAAATTATAATAGTTAGAATGTAATAAAAATTCCTTTTGTTCTTGACTCTATGTATGAAAATTGATTAGGTAGAGAGGTATCTACCTACTAGCTACCTCACCTCATGTATCTTCAAGAATTTTTTAGTGGATATTCACATTCAGTCAGGTCAGCAGCACATGAATACATGATGATGACAAAGTATACAGGTACATACATTTTGTATTGTACTAATACGTAATGCATAGACAGTGGTTCAATTACTTGATGATGATCTTCAATCTTGGTCCGTTTTTTGAACAGGAAGGTTGAATAAAAAAATTGCAAAAAGAAAATGATAGTGGTAACTGCATTGCACTATATACAATGCAATAGCAGAAGGAAGGCTCTCACGATAATCATAATATAAGCTTTGTTATAGCTCGGCTGTTGCCTTTTGCTATATTATATTATACCGGTCAAAAGAACGAGAGAAAATTGTGAGTCAAGCTCGTGGATTTGTTTGCAAAAATGATCGTACGATGCTCGTACGAGCAAACCGTATGAAGCCTTTAGTTTCCCGTCTTGTCAACCAATAACCAAACTTCTACCAAATAGTAGGTTATGTTTTCATGTATGTACATATATATAGAAAGCAACAACAACGCTTTTTGAGTCAGACCACCTTTTGTTGGCTAAGAGTAGTGTTCTTGGCCTTTTCAACACGGTGTAGGATTAAGAATCGAATGTTGTATGTATCAGGAGCTCACTGCGTGAAGAGGAGAATCAAAATCGCATATTATATTCTCAACCTTCACGTTTTAGGAGGATGTAGAAATGCAAATAATGGAATGACGGTTGTGGCTTATGCAATATATCTAGATGTGGTTTTTATTTTAGATAATATAACATTACGTATGCTAATAACTATGAGAAATAGATTTTTAGTTGGCATAATGAGTCTGAAATAGTGAAATAAAACTTGTCCACGCGTTGTCCAGGTCCAGTAATGAACTCCAAGAAGATTAGTGCGTGGAAAAATTGATACCAGTTTTTCAATCTGAATTCAACTGGTTTCTTTTTTTATGGTCCCATGAGATGATTTTCTGTAAAAATGTGAAGAAATGTTGACTTACCAGCGAAAAATAGAAATGGGTCAAGTATAAAGTCATCTTAATAAGGTAGACATTTGAACTTGCCTTTAAAAGTAGGTAGTTTACAAAATTATGGGAAAAAATTCATTGACATCATCCGTCATGCCACCACTCTTTCTGGCGCGGTTACAACACCTATTTGAGCAGTTTTTAAGCATGTTATCTCACTTATCACGTCATATCAAAAACGATTGCTAAAGTTTTTTAAAAAACATTTCCACTTATTTCCTTCTTTATCCTTGTAAAAAATGTTGCATCATATATCATGCCTTTGGAAGTATATGAATGGGAAACCATAAAATCCATAAAACAAAAATAATTTTGTCAGACCACTGGATAAATATGCATGTGTGAACATGTCGCAAGGCCGAATAATAATCTTTCTTGCAAAAAAGTAAAACTTCCTCTCTCACACGATACGATGTGATATTCATATATTGCAATATTTTAATGTCACATTGAATTAAAGACCGGATTAGAGCTGCATGTATATTGCTTAACAGAGGTTACTGCCTGTAAACTCGTTTTTTATGGGCCTTAATTTAATCAACCAACTAATTTGCAAGCTCATCAACTTGCAAAAACTATTTTTAACCACATTCAGCCTTGACTCTGAACTTGTGGCTGGAAAAATTGATACCAGAAAAAGGCAAAAGGAGCACATGTTGCAAATATATTCATGTTCATGCAGAAAATTGACCAATCTTTTCATTCCCTACTGCAAACAATTAGGCATGTTCTTTTTAATCTAATATATCTCAAGCAAAAATGGGTTTCGGCTGCTTCCCATCTTATCAAGATATTATAGAACTCGTTTTTTATCATCATGATTAATCAATTATAGAAGTGATTCCCAGTCACAGGCAGAAAGTTTCCAATAAGCTGCATTTTTACATGATATGGTATGATATGATATGATCCAAGCCACAAGCTATGATTTATTACATAATATTCACTCATATCATCACTTTTCTTTTCACACAATTCAAACATTTTAACTATCTTGCTGAGATTTTGCAGAGTCTTGGGAAAGCGTCCGAAGCTCTAAACGATTTTATAATGGGTGCTCAAACATCAAATGGAAATTTTGCAGTCTGTAAAAAACCAACTTTGAATATCTAACTGATGACGGTGAATACAGCACGCAAACTTTGATGCTTGAATTGAATCCATATCATCTATCCTATAAAATACTCGAATGTAATTTAAATGCAATGCTAATATGCTATGAACAAAGTATAAAGTAGCTACAGGGTAGTTTAGTCAGTGGCTTGTGGTAATGTAGCTTTTATATTAGGGGTAATCAAATATAAATGGAGCAAGAATGAAAATTTAGTTCCAGTATTATTATATGCTCAGTCAGTTGCACAAACTGAGCAGGAGCGAAAACCTTTAAGGAAAATGTTTTAGTTTAGGAACTTGCTGCAAAAAAAATATTATATTCATATCATTTTTGGCAGTCGTGTAGTAACGTTATATATATCAAGATTAAAAAATAATACAAAGTCATGGAGGAAAACTACAGTTTATGTACAATTGAGTGTAAAACCAGGCCCAACAAAAAGATTAGATTTGTTGATGGTATTACTAATCAAAATCTATTAAAAGAACAAAAGTTGTCTTTCATTAAAAGTTCAATTTGTAAGGATTGGGTGACAAGTTTCATAATTTATAATCATACTATTTTTTACTATAATTAATAGAAATGCCTGCCAAGTTCCCAACAATCGACATTCCTCCCCCACAAGACACCATGCCACGAGCAACGGCAGTCTCCATCATGAACAACGTGAACTCTAACGCTGCTAATAACCCATCTATTACCGGCGTTCATCAAACCTTTTGCAATGAAGATATTGTCATCTCCGGTGTTTCCTGCCGGTTGCCAGAGTCAGAGAACATGGAAGAATTTGGACAAAACTTGTTTAATGGAGTGGATATGATAACGGATGATGGGCGAAGATGGGCTGCTGGCCTTTTCGGATTGCCAACAAGATGTGGAAAGCTGAAGGAGCTGGATAAATTTGATGCTACATTTTTTGGAGTGCATGCCAAGCAAGCTAACCTTATGGACCCGCAATTGAGACTTTTGTTGGAATTGACTTATGAAGCTATTGTTGATGCTGGTATTGAAACTTTGCTGATTTGGCTTTCAGTTTTTGTTTGCAATAAAGGAAAATTAAGAAAGCATAGTAAAAAATATATTTGTTTCCTTTTCTTCATAGGAATTAACCCAACTACGATTCGTGGAACAAAAACTGGTGTATTTATTGGAGCTTCTGCTAGTGAATCTGATGAGGCTTGGTCTTTGGATCCTGACTCAATTAATGGATATGGGTTGACTGGTTGCTGTCGTGCCATGTTTGCCAACCGAGTTTCATACACTTTTGATTTTAAAGGACCTAGTTTTGCAATGGATACTGCTTGCTCATCCAGCTTGTTGGCTATGGAGCAAGCTGTATCCGCTATTAGGGCTGGCCATTGTGATGCTGCAATTGTCGGCGGAGTTAACCTTTTGTTGAAACCCCAATCTTCTCTTCAATTTCACCGTTTGGGCATGTTGGCACCTGATGGAAAATGCAAAGCGTTCGATGTTTCTGGTAATTATCAAAAAAATCCCAGCAAATTACCATTTAAGATTATACTGAAATGGAAAGGTTTGTTAATGAAAAGTCTATTAAATTAAATAGGTAACGGATATGTGCGCAGTGAAGCCGCTGTTGCAATCTTGATTCAAAAGGCTTCTGTTGCCAATCGCCAATATGCCACTATTATCCACGCCAAGACCAACACTGACGGTTATAAAGAACAAGGTATCACATTCCCCGCAGGTCAAGTACAAAAGCAACTTTTGGAAAGTATTTACACCGAGGCTGGTGTGAACCCTGCTGAAGTTACTTATGTTGAAGCTCACGGTACTGGAACCAAAGTTGGGGATCCACAAGAACTCAACTCCATTGCTGATGTATTCTGCAAGGGACGTGACCCCCACAAGCCTTTGCTGATTGGTTCCGTCAAGAGCAATATGGGTCATTCTGAGCCAGCTTCTGGTTTGTGCAGTTTGGCTAAAGTTCTCCATGCCATGCAAGAAGGAGTCATTCCTGCCAACTTGCATTTCAAGCAACCCAACCTTGACATTCCTGCTCTGAGTGATGGAAGATTTAAGGTTGTTTCTGAGAATATGCCTTGGGTAGGTGGACTTGTTGGAGTCAACTCTTTTGGGTTTGGAGGAGCTAATGTTCACGTTATCCTCAAGACCAACCCTAAGAAGAAAGTTAAGGAAGCTGGGCCACCAAAGGCTCCAGTTCTTGTCCCCTTCTCTGGAAGAACCAAGGACGCTGTTGAGTACACCTTGAAGACTTGGGGAGAACAAGCTTATGATGCGGATTTGAATGGATTGTTCCATGAAATTGCCAAGGAAGATATTCCCGGACATCACTTTAGAGGATTCTCCGTCAAGAATGGAGATAAGGTTGAGCTTGATGTTGAGCAAGTCATTTCTGGAGATAAGCCGCCAACCTGGTTCGTTTTCTCTGGTATGGGAAGTCAATGGAGTGGAATGGGACGTGATTTGATGAAATTTGAAGTGTTTGAAAAGTCCATTAAGAGATCCGCTGATGTGTTGGCTCATCACGGAGTTGACCTTATGGATATTCTTATGCATGGAACTGAGGAGACCTTTGATAATGTTTTGAAGTCGTTTGTCTCCATTGCAGCTGTACAGGTTAGTTTGAAGAATTTAATTGAAACTTTTGTAAACTTGTATTTTGGTCTCATTACGAAAAGTGTTCTTATGTCTAATTTATTACTTTTTTTTTTACACATTTAGGTTGCATTGGTTGACCTTCTTAACCTTTTGGGAGTTACTCCCGACGGTATTGTTGGTCACTCTGTCGGTGAACTTGGTTGTGCCTATGCCGATGGATGCTTCACCGCAGAGCAAACCGTTTTGGCTGCATATGCCCGAGGTCGTGCCATCCTTGAGTCTAAGCTCCCAACAGGAGCCATGGCTGCTGTTGGTCTTACATGGGAAGAAGCCAAGCAAAGATGTCCCGCTGACATTTTCCCAGCTTGTCATAATGCCAAGGATAGCGTCAGCATTTCTGGCCCTGTTGACTCCATCAAGAAATTTGTTGACGAATTGAAAGCAGAAGGGATCTTTGCCAAGGAAGTCAAGTCCTCTGGACAAGCCTTCCATAGCAAATACATTGCCGACGCTGGTCCCAAACTCAAATCTTTCTTGGATCAAATCATTCCAGTTCCAAAGGCGAGAACTGATCGCTGGATCAGTTCCTCCATTCCTGAAAAATATTGGAACTCTTCATTAGCCAAAATGTCATCTGTTGAATACCACGTGAACAATCTTCTCTCCCCCGTTTTGTTCCAAGAAGCATTGGCTCATGTTCCAGATAACGCACTAGTTATTGAAATTGCTCCCCATAGTCTCCTCCAAGCTATTCTTAAAAGATCATTGAACTCCAAATGCATCAATGTTGGGTTAATGAACCGCAGCTCTCCTGACAACTCTGCTTTCTTTTTGACATCCGTTGGCAAGATCTACATGGCTGGAATAAACCCAAGGATTTCCAACCTTTATCAAAAAGTTGAATTCCCTGTTCCATTGGGAACCCACATGCTCAGCTCTTGGGTCAAATGGGATCACAGTATTTCTTGGGATGTTGCCAAATTTGGACAGGTAAATAATAAACAATTATCTGAAACAAAAAACTTCATCAAGCCCAAAGCTGTAGAATGGATTTTAAACAATATTTTTACTATTCAAATATTTTATTATTAGGGCGCATCAAGATCTGGTGAAAGCATTATTGAAATAAATCTCACCAACGAAAACGAAGAGTATCTAACAGGGCACACAATCGATGGCAGAATCCTTTTCCCAGCCACTGGCTACATGTTCCTTGTCTGGAAGACTTTGGCCAAGCTCCGAGGCACCACCTTTGACAAGCTCCCTGTCGTATTTGAAAACGTGCGATTCCAACGCGCCACCATTCTCCAAAAAGAAGGCTCTGTCAAGTTCCTCATCAACATTTTGGAAGGAAGTGGAGAATTTGAGGTTCATGAAGGAGGCTCTGTCGCCGTAGCAGGGTATATTCGCGTTCCTGAAGACATCAAACAAGAAGCCTTGCCATTGACCCCAATGGATATTCCAGAGAAACCAAAACACATTCCATTGAACTCATCCGATTGCTACAAAGAGCTCAGATTGAGAGGTTACGATTACTACGGAAAGTTCCGTGGGATCAAGACCTGTGACAACACTGGTGACTGGGGCAAACTGACATGGGAAGAGAACTGGGTGAGCTTCTTGGACACCATGCTTCAATTCTCAATTCTTAGCCAACCTACTCGTGGCTTGTACCTTCCAACACGTCTACAACGTGCCGTGATTGACCCAGAAGTTCTTGCCGAAGCTGTGGAGAAGAACCCTGAACTTTTGGAAACTGGCTTGCCTGTTTACAACTACAAGAACTTGAAGGTTGTCAAATGCGCCGGGGTTGAGTTGAGAGGACTCAAGGCCAGCTTGGCTCCAAGAAGACAAGGAGCTCAAGCATCACCCAAACTTGAGGAGTACACATTCACTCCATATTTTGATACAAAGACAGCTCAAACTACCCCTACTGCTAAGGCTCTCCGTACAGTCGTCGACTTGGTCATTGAGAACACGCCAGTTCTTAAGCTAAAGGTTGCTGAGGTGGTACAAAAGGCAGAACAGTCTATTGCCCTCACTGTTCATGACGCAGCAATGTCTCAACCCATGTACCAGGATGAGGTCAATGTGTTGACTTTGAAGAGTGAAGCTGCAAAGCTAGAAGATGTTGAAAAGGCTGGGCTCAAAGTGACTGGAAAGGACGCTGTTGCAAAACTTATTCCAGATCAAGGAATGCACTTGGTTGTTGTTGATGATGCCAAGTTGGTTGAACAAGTCGAGCCTTCTGTCAAGGAACGTGCCTTTGTCTTGGTTCAAGTTGAAGTTGGACAACCACCCATTAAGGTTCCAAGCCAGTTTAGCCTTGTTGCCCACAAACTTTCAAAGGATAGGGAGCTATACTTGCTCAGAAAGGTATGTTTTTAAAAAAAAAATTTTTACTCAAAATCAATTTGTGAAACAATCAACAAATTGTATTCCTAACTATAATAATTTATTTTTAAAAAAAAATAGAAATCTGAAGAAACTACCACCCCAATTGCAGTCCCTATCGAACAATCAAAATTCGAATGGGTTGAAAAGGTGAAGGAAATCATGAACGAAGCTTCCTCTAACGCAGATCACCCCACCGTTTACTTGGTCTCAAAGGGACAACCAGAAAGTGGAGTATTGGGACTTATCAATTGTCTCAAACAAGAACCCGGTGGCCACAAGCTCAGAGCTGTTTTTGTTCCAGGAAAGAACGCCACAACCTTTGACATTACCAAGCCAAAATCTCACCCATTGGTCGAGAAAATAATTGAGAATGACATGATTCAAAATATTATTGATGAGAAGGATGTTTGGGGAACCCACCGTCATTTTCCATTGAAGGATGATTCCTCAGACGCTACTTTAGCTGTTGAACATGCATACATTAATACCATGATGCGTGGAGATCTTTCCAGCCTCCGGTGGATTGAAGGTCCATTGAAGCACTACAAGCCTGAACGCTATCCAGGCCAAGACCTTTGCACTGTTTACTATGCCCCTTTGAACTTCCGTGATATCATGTTGGCCACCGGAAAGTTGCCTCCAGATGCCCTTCCAGGAAACTTGGCAATGCAAGATTGTGTTTTGGGATTGGAGTTTTCTGGAAAGGACTCCAAGGGTAAGAGAGTCATGGGTTGCGTTCCAGCAAGAAGTTTGGCTACCACTGTCGTTGCTGATCCAAGTTCCATGCTGTGGAAAGTTCCTGCAACATGGACTCTTGAAGAAGCTTCAACTGTTCCATGCGTATATGCAACAGCTTATTATGCACTGGTTGTTCGTGGAAGAATGCGTGCTGGAGAATCGGTTCTTATCCATTCTGGATCTGGTGGGGTGGGACAAGCCGCAATTTCCATTGCTCTTGACATGGGATGCAAAGTATTTACCACTGTGGGATCTGCAGAAAAGAAGGCTCTCCTTAAAAGATTGTTTCCCCAACTTACTGATGTCAACTTTGCCAACTCCCGTGACACCAGTTTTGAACAACACGTATTGGAACATACTGCCGGAGAAGGAGTCAATCTGGTATTGAACTCTCTCGCTGAAGAAAAGCTTCAAGCCTCCGTTCGATGCTTGGCCCAGCATGGAAGATTTTTGGAAATTGGAAAGTTTGATTTATCCAACAACAGTCCTTTGGGAATGTCCATTTTCTTGAAGAACGTTACATTCCATGGTATCCTCCTCGACGCTTTGTTTGATGAGGATTCTCCTGAAAAGAGAGAAGTTGTCCAGTTGGTTGCAAATGGCATCAAGACTGGTGCTGTAAAACCACTCCCAAGATCCGTTTTCAACTCAGATCAAATTGAAGAAGCCTTCCGTTTCATGGCTACTGGCAAGCATATTGGTAAAGTTTTGTTGAAGGTCAGAGATGAAGAGTCCAAGGGACAATTGCTCGTTAATGCTATGCCAAGAACTTATTTCGACCCAGAAAAGAGCTACATCATCATTGGAGGACTTGGTGGGTTTGGTCTTGAGCTTGCAGGGTGGCTCATTGAGCGTGGAGCAACCAAAATTGTTCTTGTTTCCAGATCTGGTATCACTTCTGGCTACCAAGATCTCTGTGTCCGTCGCTGGAGACAACAAGGAGTCATTGTGGAAACACCAAAGACAGACATCACAACTGCTGCTGGAGCTACCACACTTCTCAAGTCAGTTTCTACAATTGGTCCAGTTGGAGGAATTTACAATTTGGCTATGGTCCTCCGGGATGGATTCATGGAAAACCAGAATATTGAAAATTACATGGCCGTCTGCACACCTAAAATCGAGAGCACCATCAATTTGGATAAGGCAACCCGCCAACTGTGCCCTGAGCTTGATCACTTTGTTGTATTCTCCAGCGTCTCTTGTGGTCGTGGTAATGCTGGACAGTCCAACTATGGCTTGGCCAACTCGGCAATGGAACGCATTTGTGAGCTGAGACAAAATGATGGTTTACCTGGACTTGCCATTCAATGGGGAGCTATTGGAGATGTGGGAGTTGTTCAAGATCATATGGGAGGAAATGATACTGTTGTTGGAGGTACCCTTCCACAACGTATGCCATCTTGTCTTAATGCCATGGACGTATTTCTTCAACAACCCAAAGCAACTGTGGCTTCCATGGTCTTGGCTGATAAGGCTGGAGGAAGGAATGATGCTGGTGGAAAGAAGACCAGTTTGATTGAGGCTGTTGCACGCATTCTTGGAATGAAGGATATTTCCAATGTCAATGTAAGCGCCAATCTTGCTGAGCTTGGAATGGACTCTTTGATGGGAGTGGAGGTGAAACAGACTTTGGAGCGTGATCACGACATTGTCTTTTCTATGCAAGAAATCCGTCAACTTACTCTTGGCAGACTGAAGCAAATTGATGAGGGAGAAGCTGAAGCCAGTCCTTCTTCTCGTAGGAGCAGTAGAAAGAGTATTGGGGATGTCAGTGAAGTTATGGAAATGGCTAATGACTCTGAGCAAATCCAAATGTTTATGAATGAGCTCATGCCAACTGAAGCTCTTGTGAAACTCAATGAGACCAAAAAACAGAAGGAAGCCATTTTCGTGGTACATCCAATTGAAGGAGTGACCAAGTCGCTGGAACTTTTGGCAAGGAAGATTGACCTTAACGTTTATGGCCTTCAATGCGTACAAGAAGCAGAGTTGGAATCAGTTGCTACTTTAGCTAACTATTACATTGAGGTATGAACATTTTTTTTTTGCAAAACAGTTAGAAAAGTAAATAATCCATGTGCTTACAAAATACTGATTTGTAACCTTTTATTTTATAGCAAATCCGCAAAGTTCAACCAAAAGGACCATATAATATTGCTGGTTATTCCTTTGGTTGCACCATTGCTCTTGAAATGGCTCTCCAACTAGAAAAAGAGGATAGACGCCAAGTTAAAAACCTCATCTTCCTTGACGGATCTCACAAGTACGTCAGCTCCCAAACTGACCAGTACAAAAGTAACAAGAAAATCACAGAAATTGGTGCTGAAAATGAAGCTGATGGCATGTGCACTTTCCTCATGCAATTCTTATCTTTCGAATACCTTAAGGTGGGTTATAGTTTGAAAGCATTTTGTATAGCATTAATTTTGATAAATTAAACTATAAATTAAGTGAAATAAATTCATTTCTATTTTTTCTTCTTTTTTATAGGTTCGTAATGAACTGATGAAACTGCCAACATTGGAAGATCGAGTGAAGCGCACTGCTGAACTTGTCCACAAGGCAGTTCCACAACTCCCACTTCAAGTTATTGAAGAAGCAGCAATGTCCTTCTACAAGAAACTCCTTATTGCTGACAAGTACGTTCCAGAGACTAAATACCAAGGAAGAGCGATTCTTATCAAAGCAATGAAAAACAGATTCTCTGAAACCTTAGGCGAAGACTACAGTCTCTCCCAAGTAAGTTCTCTTCTCAAATCAATCCTTATCATTTCTGAAATACAGGATCTTAACATCCAATTCTCTAACTCAATCCTTTCTATTTGTTTGATTAGGTCTGCTCTAAGCCCGTTGAAATCGTTGGGGTTGATGGAAACCATAGGTCGTTTATAGCGGAACCAACAGCTAACGAAGTAGCAAACGTCATAAACAAGTTGTAATATGCTTTTAAAAAATTTTAATTGCTAGAAATTGTAACATACGCTGATTATTATGTTCATATAAAACTCGCATAAAGTTCTCAATGGCGAACAGTGATATTATACTCAACAAAACATGACGCTACTCTCCTCAAATTAAGTCGCAAAATGCTAAAACATATCATTAGCTTTTAGTATCAAATCTAATCATTAATTTTTAGTAGTAGTGTCGCATACCATAAAAGACATACATAATGATATTGTTTCGAAAACGTATACCAAAGCCATATCTATTATTATATATTAACTTAAATCTTTTAAGTTGTTGCCTAAATGTTGAATCTATTAATTTAAGCTCCTGTGTTACTATTATGAAATTGTATTTTAGTACAGTTATTTAAATACTAGGTTAAGAAAATAATAATTGTAAGTTTGATTTATCATAGTTTTAAATAAAGTCGAATGGGTCTACTAAACAAATTTCTTCTTACCAATGCATTTTTACTTTTTTCATAAAATGGAAAACGAGAACGTGTCCTCATTCTCAATTAATATTCTCATTATAAAGGGATTTGTTTTGGCCTTGTAAAGTACAATCCACAATACAATCTAAAAAAACAATTCACAATGCAAACAATAATTTTCTTAAACGTTTCTCAAATAGCAGAAAATATGAAGCAATCTCTTATTTGGCTGGGTATTTTCAATCAGGGCTTTTCTGCGTTGCATCTTGCACATAATATGCAAAGTCTTCAAAATGAGAAACCTCATTACAATACTGTTGTTACTCTTAAGTCTGCAAATATCTTTGCAATTTGTGTTTGACGGTTTGAAACTGGATCCTCTACTCAGAGACGAGAGAAGTCCCCAGCTACGTACGACCCATCAGTTGGACATGTCAGACTGGCTTAATGGTCAAGTCATAAAGTTGGGAAACATTTCTGCAGCGACATTAACAGCCATCACGGATTCAATTAAAGACATGGCGCGTTCAGAGTCCAATAAATTTCCAAGGATCAAAGTTGTTGACTACGTCATTGACAGTGAAATTAAACGGGAAATTTTAGTCTATTTTGACCCTGACAATGGGAAGAAATATGTGATAAACATTGAAGATGTAGATATGAGGCGACACGTAATCGTTTTCAAAACTGGGGATTTAGGCTTCGGATTTCGAAAGGCGGACACCTTTGTTGTTTTGCGAAAAGGAATACGGAATGATGAAAACTATCATTTCATTCACCAAGCTTATGTTCGGTAATTCAAAATTGAAATTGCTGCATTTAAAAAAAACGTGAGTTTCTAATAATATATTTCATGCTATTATTATTGTCTTCAGCCCTAAAATTAAGGGGAAGGGGCTGCAGGTAGAGTGGGACAATTTTAAGCCCAAGGATCTACTCCCCATACCGTTAGTATTTCCTGAAGAACAAAAAGCAGATGAAATAGAGAAATGTACTCCTCGGTCGTGCGATCTCATAGAAATGATATTTGGTACTTGCACCATTGTCAAACTAAGCTGTCGAAATTTAGGGCAGTATTTCTTGGCAGGACATGACGAGGAGCGTATCAAATCCTTGGTCCATGAAAAACAACCGTTTATTTATGACCTGGCAAAAGTTCTCAGCAAAAGTAAAGATTATTGGGAACACCTATCAAAAGATTTGCCGTCAAATTCGACAGACCTTGACACGCAAGAGGAAAGCATAAGAAAACGGCGTAGGATTCACATGCATGGGGCCAGGCACCAGTTGTACCACCGCAATGCTGTTGCTTCGCCAATGCCAACTGCTGCTCACGAAGGACATGAACGATGGAGCCGTGCCGAAAATGATAGTTCCGAATCCCAAGAAGAAAGTCATGAATCACTCCATCATCACCCAACTAACCTTGATGCAATGATTGCGTCAGATGAACAGGCAGAGGCAGAGGATATAATATTCATCAAAATACTTCACGAGAGACAACACATGACGGATGAGAAAAAAGGAGCCCACTCTATTGAAGACTCTGGCCATGCTTCCAACACAAACAAATCAAAAACTGGACCTGTGTCTTCTGCTGAGGGTCAACCTCGCTACCTCGCAACTGCAGAGTATACTAAGAAAGCCTCTACTACTAACACCTCAAACATCACAAGCTCCTCTGACAAACAATTAGTTCATTCTAAAGCTGGTTCCAACACCACCAGAGAAAGTGTGAATTTCTCAGGGTCCGAATTGGAGAATGGAAATGATACATATTGGGACCATTTTCTACAAAAAGTTCGGAACAGTTCACGATCAAAGTATACCGCTAGACCATTCGAATGCATTGGATGTGAACAAATGAGCACGTTTCTATCGGACTACGTAGAAAACACTAATATATCTCCTGTAGTGTATAACGTTTTAGCAGACATCGTGTTTGCTTCACGTAATACCGACTATGTTCCAGCGGAGGGCTTCTTTTCTCCAAAGAAAAATCAAGTACTACAGAAGCATCCTGAAATTCCATTTATTGGCTATGGGAGCTGTAACTTCTCAGTGGAAATCTTAACTCATCCCCCAGAGTCAATGGAATTGGATGACATTGTCGACTTCTACGCGGAGACTCTTGCAGTAAATTGTGTCAATCAGAAGAATGATTGTATGTCAGAGAGGATTACTAGAAATATAAGAAAGTTACTCACTTCGAAGTCCCACATGCTAGAGATAATGGCAGACATGTCAATCTGGTTTGATGAGAACAGACAGATTCCGTAAGTTTGCAATTAAAATATGAACTACTTTTTTTTAAAGTTGCCGGTAATCATTATCAACTCCATTGATTCCGAATTGCAGGAAATATAGGATTTTGTCACCAAATGAGTTTAGTCAAATGATGACTTCACTAATATTTTCCGCATACACAACAGAATACCGTAAGGATCAAATGAAGCTTGTAAATGTTGACTTGTCAGCGCCAGCCCACATTACTTTGTATGAGTCACAATCGCCAAGAATAAAATTTTTGACGAAGGTCGTCCTCCGCATTTTACACCATCTCATCAACGACATACCTCAACATTTAATAAAGGGCTTACGTTATTTACTCCAGCTCCTTCAAGACAAGTTTTTGGCTCTGATGGTGGAACATTTTGGAATCGCTGAATTTGATTTTAAACAGAAACAGGAAAGAATTGACTACAAACATGTGAATGCCTATGATAGACTTCAGGTTTTGGCCCTCAAAGATTTTATCATTAATGGGGTTACACAAACACTACGACGTGGAGGTGATGTGCGGTCATCATTCCACACGTTTTTTGTGCAAAATAGAGTACGGCTTATCCACGACCTTCTGTCCTACGGTGTTGGAAATCGCATGAAAATATTCCAGTCTGCAGCCCTTTGGGAGAATATTAATCAGAAGGAGGATGGGGCATCATCAAAAGCAGAACATAATGGTGAAGAGCTGCTGCAGAGATTGTTAATCTCGACATTGACAAGAGAAATGTAGGAAAGATACAATCAAACATACAATTGCAAAAACAAATTTTTAGACGTTTTAATGAATTTCTACAATAAAAGCTGTTTCACCACATGGCATCAATGGGGCATGTGAGGAATGAAGAGTCATTTGCACTGGAGTACATGGAAGAGATATTGAATAGAACCGTTAGAACGTATACTGGCATAACACATCTTTCATCGTTTCCTGAATATGTGATTAGAAATTGGAACTAATCTAGATTGTCGTCTTGTGGTAATCAGATTGCGCAATCTAGATAAGATTATAATCTCCAAGCTCGCATTCTAACGCTAGAGATGTTAATCTCAAATTTAATACCTGGCGATTTGCTTTAATCGGCAATTTTTTCAATTGGTTCTTCCAAGACGCTATGTGAATTTTGCATACTTCTTTACATTAACTACGACATTTCGCTGCTGGAAAGAAACTCCAAAACTATTAAATTAATTACAACCTCTAGGATGGGGGGCAATTCATCCACGCTCGATGTGAAGTGGGTGCGGGATAGGGTAATCATTTTTGAGTTTAGAAGTTAGCAGAATAATGGCGATCCTATAGAAACTGCAGTTACAAAAAGTTGCACATGATAGCATTCAAAATTCATAAAACCATCCTTCTTCGTCACTGATTAAATAAAAGTTAAAGTTGAGCTCCGTTTGGCTCAAATGACTAAAAATACCTACTTAGCAAGCTTACGATTTTTGTGTAGTGAATAGAGAAGACTATTGTTCCGTAAAAACATTTAATAGCACTTACCATTATGGATGAAGACGTAGAAATAGGGTTGTCTAATAAGGACCCTGTGGGCAACAAGAATGAAGAATTAAGTGGACCCTGCCCAGTTATTGTTGTTTCAGAACCAGTGGATTCTGGAGTGAAAATTGCTAGCAACTTTGAGCAGGAGCAGTTGGCAATTATTACAGAAGTGAACGAGAACGAAAGCCAGGCTAAGTTATCAGATAGTAGTCGTGAATCCATTAAGGTTCAACCGATCACGAAAACGGCTGCACAACCAATAACGCTACCAGCAAAGGAAGAGTCAAAGTCAAAGCGGTTCTACCCCGGTGACGTGGTGCTTCAGAAGGTGGATGGGATCGTAAAATCTAAGGAATGGCAACCATTTTTTGGAACTGTGCTAAAGCCTCCGCCTGGATCAGAAATGTCGAAGAGTCCTGATAAAGGCTCCTCTGGAGAATTTCATGTGCATTGGGATTACTCTACAAGGTAAGTATACACCTGAAATCTATTGTTACGCCTGACCTAATCATTAAAGCATGGTTAAACCACTCGCTATTAATTTGAATACTTTAGGATCACAAAAGCACAGGCTTCAAATGTGACGTTAGCGGATCGTATCCTGCTTAGAGGGCAGCGGGTTGAAAACGCTAACGGGAAAATTGGTTCAGTGATGGATTACAACGTATCAGCAACAGTTCAAATAAATGGAACCAACTACGTCGTCGAGAGAGTTCCCTTGAAACGTCTTCGGCCAATTTCTGTAAAGTTAAAAGTTTTGAATTCCAGTATTGACATTTTAGTTATACTCTTACTACTTATAAACTTATTATGTTAAAACTAGGTCCACGTCCGCGGACAGGAGGTTCTCCTTAACGGTTGGGTCGGGGTTATAACAAGTATAAAGCGCAATGTACTTTTTAGAATGGATGGAGGTTCCATATTCAAAGTGGAAGCTACTGAACGGGATGGCTTCACTAGAGCGGATCCCTTTTGGGGTTTGGGTGTAGCTTGTCCAGGGATGAGAACACGACTTCCTAATTCAGCGATGAAAACTGCTAGATGGCTATCTTCACCCCATAAATTTCTCAGCAAATGGCTTCCCCTCCATTACTTTTATAGTTGGGCTTACTCCACTATCATTCGTGCCGATGTAATAATTGAATATGGTTTCATTTCGTATAAATTATTAACTTTTAACTATTTCAGCAACATTCTATTTCTCTTGTTTGCAGGTTATGCAATTGGAAGTGAAATGGCTTCAGCCCGCAGACTCAACTAAGGATGCATCAGCACTAGCACCGCCGGATACAGTAGTGGATCAAAACCAATTAAGACAACTTTTGGTTATTGGAACCCCCAGCACTGAAACTGTTGGGATTAACAGTGTACGCAAGCTAAGACTTTGTGCGACTGACGAGATCTCAAACTATGATGTTTGGATTGATGGATTTAGAAAGAAGTTTGTAGATGGGGATGATAAAGCTACTTACAACACAACGAAGCCTGAGGCGGACCCTCAACTGAGCAATTTGGTTAGATCAAAAAACTTTTTTCTTATTTTATAAATCAGGTTTAAAGTAATGATAATATTTAATATTGAATATGAAAAATATTATGGGTTACTTATGCCTAGCTTAAAACTGGTGAAGAAACTCCCGTCAAAGTTTTATTGCGACACAATATCCTCACGGTTCAGTGGGAGGTAACTATACTTTTTTTATCATGGTAATCTTTACACTTTTTTTTAAATTGAAAATGAACTCTTGCAATTTATTCTTTGATTGGTAGGACGGTACAATTGAAAATATTCCTGCGGTTAAAGTTCCCCTGATTTCACCAACGGTTGACGATGGAGAATTTCCAATGGGATTAGTAGTTGGTCCAACTGAAAAAGACACCTCAAGAGGAGAAAAGTATGGGGTGGTAATGGAGAGCAATGATCTCGGTATGTTTCATGTTTTTATTTATAGAATTTATGATTAATTTAATGTATTAGTCACGTCCAACAATTGCATAATCTTCTTCCAGCTAAATCCCGTTCGAGAAAAGTTAATGTGCGATGGATAGTCAGCGGAAAGGAAGATGGTGTTTTGGAAGAGTCCGTTTTTGATATTAGACCCCATAAGGAGTATTCTCTGTACCACCGTGGAACCATCGTCTTTCCTCGTGATCCATCAACTTCAGAGTTCCCATCTGGCGTTGTAACAGACGTTAATATAAATCGTGGGAAGATGGTCATAATTCGATCTTCAGATAGTGCACAAGCCGAAGTGTATCCACATGAGGTCCATGCTCTCCAAAAGCGTTGTCATTGGAGTTTCTTCACGCGTTCGTGGATTATTGACGACTTGGTTGTGCCCCCATATCAACTAGAGCTTGAATATGATCCCACCAACAAATTAGTCGATGCTGGTGAACAGAAGCTGAACGTTTTGGACATAGATAATAACAACGTTGAAGACCCATCTAGCTTCGCCACATTGTGGGATGAGCCTTCTTTTGAGTTACTGGGATTCGCACCTGAAACTCATCGCTACTATGATTCAAAGTCAAAGAGTTTTGATAAAGGTTTTCTCCAAAAGATTGAAAAGGAGCTGGAAAGTTTACGAGACAAGTTTAATGTGCCAGAAGGAATTTGGATAAGATGTTATGAAAATCGATTGGTAAGAGCGAATAGATTTCAATAATTGTACGAGTAACATTGAGAGCGTATCCCAGTGACCCACCCTTTGATTTGTAACCATTCGTAGGATCTTCTTTCGGTGTTGATGATTGGTCCAACAAAGACTCCTTATGAAGATGGACTTTTTCTATTTGACATTCAACTTCAAGCCGACTTTCCAGTCTCACGTCCTGCTGTTCACTATGTCAGCTATACGCTTGAAGTTCATCCGCTTTTGAGCTTCGATGGAAATGTTTGCGTCAGTGCGATTCCCTGGGATTTACCCGAGGGAACTGAGTCGCCTTCCTCTTACATTGCTCTTTTTCTAAGCAAACTACAAGGTAAAGTATATTTATCCTTCCTATAATTCGTGATAATCATTTGACAATTTATTTGCATTTCTTTATATAGCCACCGTCTTTACGCCAGCTCCGTTCTTTTGCAACGTCCAAAAGAAGCCAGAAGATGAAAATCCCGAGCGTGAACTTATCAAGTCTCGATTATACAATCAGGGAGTTTTTGTACGAGTATTGGATTCCGCATGGAATATGCTTCAGAATCCACATTCTCCTTGGGAAAGAAATATTCGAAATCATTTTGCTTCCATCGTACCAGAAAAGTTGTATGCAATTGAGAAACTGTTGAATTTACCTTATGAAGAAGCAACTGGTATAAGGGTGGACATACAAAATTTGGTGGAACTCATGAACGAAACCTGAGTAAACTTAATCGTATAATGAATTATTGTTTACAGAAGGGGATGAGGATGCACCAGACTATTCTCTCCTTCCCATCCCAGATGGATTTAAGATTGCTGCTCAAAAACGAATTGACTTGTTTAAGAAACTTGTAAATGGATCAGGAAATATGCCAACAGTACAAATAATGTCGTTAACTGATACAACTGCAGATTCTGAGTCTCATCCCGTTGGATTACAAGACGGCTCGGTGGATGCGTCCCGATGCTTAACTCCAATTGCAGAGATTACAGAACCCAGTTCAACCAGTACATTTGGAGGAAAACATTCCGCCATATCAGTTCATACTGATGACCCTGAACATCCCCCAAGTCTCGATTCTTTGAAAAACGTGAAGCAGGGTGTTAACAATAAGAAGATGGTGATTGTAACAACAGTTTCATCAGAAATTGACTCTGAACAAGAAAATGAGCAGCTGGATTTAAAGAAAAATTAACATTTCATGATTGGAATAATTATATTACAAGTACTTATAAATTACAAAATGTGTCTAATATGTTATTTGTCAAAACTGTTTATACAATCAAAATTATTGCTCAAAACTAAACCTTTTAATCTTTATAAAATATTTTATGAAAGTAAATTCAATTCACAACTATTTTTTTGTATATTGTATTTATTATAAAAATTTCGTTTACACTGCAAATCTGATTCTTTTACTTTCGTCAATTTGTTTAAAATCATCGGTTTCATACATTCTTACGTAAACGTAACGTTACGGTATTAAGGTCCCATAATACTACAGACCAAACCCACTTACAATTTAGTCCTTTGCTTAATGTCATCTTAACCTTATGTAACTATATTGTAATATTATTCATTAATAATGTTTTTCAAATAAAACGAGATTTCTTATAATATGCATCATTGTAAAAGCATTATTGCTACTACTTAAAAAACGTCACAGTCATGTCATCATTTCACTGTCCATTGTTGCTAAAATTAAGTATATCACGCAAATATACGTACATTCAAACTAATTAACATCTTGTTCACTTTTTTGCTTTGCAGATCATTCTAAAACATTTTGTTCTATGTACACAGAATCACAAATTCACAATTGTCACTAAATATATGTCGCTAAATTATCGCATCATACTAAATACATTACGTAATTACAGAATTGTCAAAGAAAAGTATTATTAAAAATCAGTGCATTATTTGTGCCTTTCGTTGTATGTATTTCACAGAATTCACTTTGTAGGTTTTCTATACATTTATGTATAAAAAAGATTCTACTTAATTCTTTTACTACCAAGAGTTATAAGTAGATTATGCATCTCTCTATGTTGCATCTATAGCGTGGCATATTATTCTAAATTATATACGATATCAAAAATGACTACATTTTGGGGATACAAAACATGCTTATATGTTTGCAACTTCTCTACTAAAACTAACCTGCTTCCTGAAGATTTCATTTTTTGTTAAATTATTATTAATTTGAAAAACAAAACAACTTTTACCAAATATTATTATCTCTTATTATGATCTACATAAACTCGGACCACCTCTCCTGAGTATTTCCTTTGGGAGGGCATAAAGTAAAAATCTGGATTTGCGGCACTTGCACCACCTTCCCTTCCCCCACCGCCACCTCCACCACCACCACCACCTACTCCATTCCCAGCTTCCATGGCACGACTACCACCTCCTCCATGTCCGTTATGACGGCTGGAGTGGTGATGGGATTGTTGTTGTGAATGAAGTTGATGTTGGGGTCGGGGTAAAGACATGTTGGTTGTTGGATGGTGATTGTACCCATTTCCGTTCCCAGCTTGATAAGTATGATAACCACTATTTGCAGGGTAGGTCATTTGAGTAGTTTGAGAGGTTGCAGTCATTGGCATTGCATTTCCATAATTTTTCTCGTCGTAAGCGTCATATCCGTAGTTGGTTTCGGAGTAATCACGCCATGCCATACCTGATCCAGATGAAGGGGATCCCTGAAACAATATACCAAATGCTATGTTAAACAAAATGCACATTTTTTTTAAAAAAAAATTGAGCTTAATTAACATGTTCATTTTAAGATAAGTGCTAGATCATATTATACACTCATTCATGCGCGTAATGTTTCATATATGTATGTATATCAAGTGTTGGTCCATTTCCAGTAAAATTTGCAACTACTTACTTAGAGGGATTACAGAATATATGCCATGCAATAGCTATACTACTATTTATTTCTAATTACGATTATGAAGATTGATATAAAATACTATTTAAAAAATACTACCAGCCATAGTAAAAGTCATTCTATAAAGCAAGAGTATACTACAACTACATCTTTTACTCTCAAAAATGTTAATGAATTACTCATGCAATCTAGTAAATTTTAAAATTAGTAGATTAAATATAATAATGTCTTACAGGCAGTATTTTTTGATTCGCTAAAGTTTTTGGAGGGAAAAGAAAATATTTCGTGAAAGGAAATGTGTTTAAAGTATATTCGAAAAAGATAATGGATAAGTAGTAGAATGGTGTGATAAATAGTATCCCGTGGGTTAGTACAACAAGAAGTTAGGAATTTGGTTACTATTCATCATGTTCGGTCTATTGGAAGAACTGTGAGAAAGGCGTTATTTTTTTCGGGCTAATCTGCAGCCATTCCATTTCCATTTGGAACAACCTGTGTAGAAAAACCAGTTTTGCCCGTGTCCGACAGAGACAGATCATCAACATTATGGCAGCATAAAACAAGGTACAAAAGAGTAATCAGAGCATGTATATATGTTACTAAATGCATAT
This sequence comes from Orchesella flavescens, assembly GCA_964034955.1. Classification (NCBI taxonomy): domain Eukaryota; kingdom Metazoa; phylum Arthropoda; class Collembola; order Entomobryomorpha; family Orchesellidae; genus Orchesella; species Orchesella flavescens. Next base: position 29,812,060 of record OZ035954.1, on the reverse strand, counting down.
AGTTTGGACTTAATGGTACTCTACTATAAATGACTTGATTTGATTATATACTCATTATTGTAAGGTTCATGAATGCCATTTTGAGCGAATTATTAGTTAAAATTTTTAAAAAATGTTTCGTGTACCTTGTGTGAGGAAGTTTTACCACTGGTCTTATAAATTGTGAGAATAGCTTGAATGATAGCTAGCAAGATAAGAGCAGCAACACATCCTAAAACAATCCACAATCGTTTTCCTCCAAATTGTGAGGCTGTTGTTACTTCAAATTCTTCTTCTTCGTTAATTACTTCAGGAGCTTGAAGTTGCAAATATGTAGGATCCAGTTGGAGATTTCCAACTTTTCCATTTTGAATTGTTTCCTTTAAAGCTCTTTCAACTCTATTCGAGTCTGCTAACTCCGTATCTGGAGTGACCATCAGTTCAAGTTTTGCTATTGCTCCTTCGCCTTCCCTGCAAAATTGGAAAAAAATAAAATAATGAGTAATCGGTCGTTTTCATGAATATAAATTTTCAAATTTGAAAAAAATAAAATAATGAGTAATCGGTCGTTTTCATGAATATAAATTTTCAAATTTGAAAAAAATAAAATAATGAGTAATCGGTCGTTTTCATGAATATAAATTTTCAAATTTGAAAAAAATCCTATACTTTGTAATTTCATTTAGTTGTATTCGGCCAAATCCAGGAATCAGTTTCAATTTTGATGAAAGATCAGTCTCAATACGATTTCCTAATCTGTTAAAATCCTCCGAGTCTTTAACTGGGGCTGTCCAACTGCTTCCAAACCCTCCAGTTAACTTGATATCAAAGGCGTAGCGAATTTCCTGTGATTTCTTGATACGTACTGGTGTGCATGTTCGAGGAATGCAAACCTTTTGAGCGGATACAATAGGCGTTTCATCGTGTCTTCCAATTTTCTTGTTAACAGCATTGTATGTTCCTCCTTGGATGGGGAAAAAGAAGAATCTACATTCGTCCAACGAGAGATCCTTATCGTCTCCGGTAGTGACTTTACGAAGGAAGGACAGTCTTACGATTCCGTCAGAATATTTCCCAGTCATATTGGAAATATCCTGTGTTTTATTTTCCAAAGAACCAATTTTATAAAACCATTCTTTTCAATATATATATAAAATTACAGAGAAACAGTTATTTGAAGTCATACCTGTCTTGCATCTAAAGGTGGGATATTGTATGAATTCATGTACGTATCCATCATGAAGAATTGACCGGAAGGTTGCACCCATCCGATAATTGCATCTGATTTCCTCATGAAGGTATCGTCACTGAAACCAATACCTGTCCACCTATCAGCACGACGGGTTTCAATTGTAAAGCGCACAGAGTCAATATCAGGAATATATTGCCAGGTTGCATTGTAGGCGCATGGTTTCGCAGTATCTTGGTTTGAACAACCAGGTGGATGGTTCCAGCTATCTTCACAAGCTCCCTTAACCGCCTTTTTACGTCCAGTCACTACTCATTAAAAAGTATAAATTAGTATAAGCTATCATATATATTCTTAGTTTCTATATGCATGTGAGGTTATTTGCAAACCTTGATCATTTAAGAAATCAATCCTAGTTTTTCCTCTTTGACCTCCATGTCCATGATATTTGATTTCATCAGGAGCATAAAAATTTGGCTTGTGAGGGTTTTCTTTTTCAAGTCCAGATTTGGGACTGTGGTTATATTCTCCAGGTTCTTGACCTCTTGCCCAGATCACATGCATATCTCCCACAAGGTCATGATCAGCGGCATCGGAGGAACGAATTTTACGACGGAAAATCAAAATGGTTTTTCCATCTTGTTCCCACCCTGCTGCAGACGTAATATCTTCTTTGCCACCCCAAAATGTGTCTAAACGAGGTGTGGATCTATCACGGGTGTAATAATCTCGAATTCTCGTTAAACTTCCTCTGGCTGCTCCCATAACTAAATCGATACAGTCCATAGCGTGGAAATCATTTAGTTTTGGTGCCCACTACAAAAAAAATATTTTTTATTTATAGCAAACAGTTGCATAAAACAAATTAGATGTCATATTATTCAAAGTTAGCTAATTAAATAATTATTTACCTCGGATGGAATTAGCTCCTGTCTTGGATTAGAGTTGATACCAGTGCTAGGTTGGTGTGAATGCGAGGAACCTTCTGGTTCTGCTTCAGCTTCGGGATGAGGTTCTCCTAAAATGCAAATGTTAAATAAATATGAAATGAAAGCTTATAAAATTTTAACCCAACGAAAATCGTGTTATTTATGACATTTTATACCTTCAGGCTCTGGTTCTCCTTCTGCCTTAGGATCATGGTCACTGGCACTTGATTCTGGTGCTGGTTCTTCAGCAGCAGATTCAGGCTCACCTTCTGGCTCTGGAAATGAAATTTTTGTGAGTCAGTTTTTGTAACCTTTAACTGCGACAATATGAATAGTAGTAATAGTAATTCTTGACCAGGTTCCGCATGAGCATCTTCAGGATTCGGAGAACGCTTTTGACGAGGCTTAGATGATCTCACTACAGCAATTGATGAAGTTTCTACTCTGACATCAGTACCAGAAGGAAGTTTCTGTTCTCTGAGTTTATTTCTGAGCTTACTAGCGCTGGTGGAAACGGTGTCAGAGGCAGCCGTTTCGGGTTCTGCCGTGCCTTCTGGCTCTGCTGTACCTTCAGGTTCTGGTAAATTAGGAAAGTTAAAATTTCGGTTTATGAGAGAGAAAAATTGTCATAGTTCTACTACATCGTAAAATAATGGGCACATACCCGCATCACTCTCAGGCTCAGCGGCAGCAGATTCTGGTTCAGCGTGGGCATGGTCATCATCGTGATGGTTTTTGTGACTGTGTCCACCAATATTTTTGCCTTTCTTGTGCTTTCCCCCAGAAGTTGGTTCGGCAGCACTTTCTGGTTCTGCTTCACTTTCAGCAGTAGCTTCCGGTTCAGCATGTGGATCTGTTGTAAAGAATAGATGAGTAATTTTTTATCTAGTAATTCTTGTTCTTGTCATATTATCATATTATTTGTTATTTAAATTTTTCAGACGGATATAATAGCGATGATGTCATAATAAAGTAGAGCCGTCAGCAGTTTCGCTCACCTGTTTTATGATTTTTATGGTGATCATCAGTCGAAGATTCTGGGTGTGATTCTGGCTCACTGTCTGCTTTTGGTTCAGCCTCTGCCTCAGCTTCAGGTTGTGGCTCACTAAGATTTTATTGTTGCACTTTCTTAATACACGGTTTAAAGTTACAATACACTTTATGATTACATATAATTAGTGACTCACGATCCTGCTTGTTGTATTTTGGCATTTTTAGCGTTTCGTACTTCTTCAGACTCTTGTATGAAAGGCCACCTCTGGCAAGTTTTGTTGAATCCACTAGGTCCTAATCAAAAATCGAAATTAACCATTTCTGACATGCGATTTGAGATGTAATGTTGTAATATGTTTTATTCTATAGAAAATGCATGACATGATATCACGAATTATAAATACAGAGCATGGAAAGCTTCCACAAATTTACTTACTCCAGCCAATGGCACCATAGGATGTTCCTGTAATCTCCAAGATGAACTCAATCTCCTTTTTATATTCTAGTGCAGCAGGTATAATCTAAGCAAAACGAGCAAGAAGCCATTATTAAGCAAATGTGTAACTCATTATCCCTCAAAGAATAATAATAATTATTATACAATGAGAATAATAAATAATACCTTGTAATAAAGGTTCAATCGGTCAGACAACTCCCTTTTGGTATGCCTAGACAAGTCCAATGCTTGACTAGAAAGTGGCAGCTTCACAGCATTTCGCTTTCGGCACTTTTCTCCATGAAATCCTGGGTTGCAGAAACATTGCTTGCGTGGTAAAGCAGTACCACCAAGATCAATGCACTTTCCGTTTCCACCACATTCTGCCTCACCGTCACACTCATCTTCATATTGACAACGTTGTCCCCAAAAGCCTGGAATTGAGAAGATCAAGTTTACATGATAAAAACCATTTACAGGACAGGGCGGGGCAAGATTTACACAAGATATATAGCGAAACGGAGTATAATTTTTCAAAATGTGGCATCCGCTTTATAATTAGGTTTTTACCTTTGTTACACACGCATCTTCCTGCAACTGGCCGACCATGTCCGCCACAAGTTTCCTTGTACTTCTTTTGTGGAATGATGTCAACGTCAGCACAAGACCAGAATCTGTAATTATTTGCCCATTCTGAAGCCTACGAAAGAGGTGGGTTTACAAGCTATTTAATTACTTTACTTTTTTAAGGGGTTTAATTTTTTTAGTAGGTTGTTTTTTTTGTTTTTGATTTATTTGAGTTCGTGGAACCTTACCTGTCGAAGAAGCCGGACGGTACAGTCTTCACATGTGAAATTTGCTGGAAGCTTCACTTGATGATGTTGTGCACTGTAAAAAAAATCAAATATAATTTATTTATTACGTTGCTGCGTGTGTGCCAAATACTGTAAATTTTCATTCTGCAATAAGTCTCCGAACAATATGTCTCGCCTCACCAGCATCTCATTCATCATTGAAGTTTTAACGATTTAAAAATCTATTCTGTAATGGTTTTCCGTAATAATTTAAGCATAATTGTAGGCGTTTGACTTTTCTTATTCATGAAGCCAACTTTTCGGGACACAATGAAAACAAAATGTAAAAGAAAACTGTAAAAGCAGGCTACGCAATTATTAGCATCATGTAAAAAATCCTGTAACTTAAACATAAGTAATATTTGAAACTCTTTTACATTCGTCTGGAAAGCTTATTTACAAAAACAATTTTCAGCGTCATATAACAGGCCTTAACCTTAACTGCTGAATGTATGCATTATATCATTGATCATTGTAATGATTGGTGATGTTGGTAAACGTGAATATTGATGTGGCAATAAATTATGAGCCTACAAGTCACTGGCTCTCGGGCACTAACAGTGGATTTATCTGATTTCATGGTTATTCATATACGGTGTACCGCCCACATGAATACAGGCGAACTGATTATACCAGTGTTGAAAATCAGTTGCGATTTAAACAAGTGAAATATGATTTTTCCTTTACATTCCGCTTGTGAACAAATACTGGCGGTTAGGATTTAAACTATTAAGGTGTTCTTCTAGTAGAAGACATTGACTTGATTAATACTATAGGCATCAAATTTTATAATATTGGTAACTCAGCCCTCCACAGTTAGTTGACAGTTCACATTATTGTCATTAAGCGTTAGGTATATAAATACGGATATTATTTGACATTCCAAGACGCGAAAATGCGTTGGAATTAGGAAACCGAAAGTAAAAAGTTGATGCACAAGAACACATAATAATGATCAAGTCATACATTTTATATTTTACGCAAATTTGATGAACTTTAACTACATACGGATGGGGATGTTATTATTTAGTTAAATAAATTTTAAGGGTGTCCTTGAATTTTCATAAGATTTATAATGCAAGGCATTGCCGTTTTAAAACACATTTTCCCACAGATCTTGTCAGTCTTCAGCAATTGTTGATCATGCTTGCTCTTACATTTAGCATGTAACATATTATTTGAATGCTGAAACTGTACAGACACGCATTTCCTTTCGTCTCACCCTCACTGCCAATTTATGATGCCATTTAACCCTGAATGTTTAAAAATTCAGGCAGTAGTTGGTTTTTTGATATTGCATAAACTAACGAAAGCTAATTCTAAAGTAAGCTAATTGTTTCAGTATGCAATATATTTTGCATACAAATGTTCAACCATGTTTCATGAATATAAATCTAGAGATAATTTTTATGCCGTCTCTGCCACTGTACTGTACATTTTATCATTTACTTCATGATTCCAACTGCCACTGCTATAGCATCTAATGAAGATCTATTTTATGCAGTAACAGTATTTTTCAAACGAGCTTCTCCCTTTGATCCTTCTCTTATGAAACATTGTCCTTTCAACGAACCTTTCAGGATTCATGATTGCAGTAGGGATGATGATTACTATTCATGCCTCACATTATTTTTGTTAGCGATTAAGCCATGTCATGAATACCAAATGAATTCACGCTACTATACTCATTTACCTCTTTGAAATATTAATTATCGACAGGTACTGATTTTAATTAATGCTTAGGAAAGTGAATCAAGTTATCATCTTTGGCCGTCACCTACTTTAGCTCTCTAGTTAATTACTGCTTTTGAAATCTCAGCATGTACTTATTCATAGGAATTTAATTTGGTTGGACACGGCAATCAGAGCTAAATAGGCTCTGCTACGTGCGGAACTCGCTGTAATTTCTCGGACAATTAGTTGTGACATTTTTGGAAAAAGAAATTGAAGTGTGCTTTGGTTTTTGGCACGTTTGACGAGTTGCTATTTTGCTTTTGCAGCTTTAAAAACGCAAAATAAAAGTAAAAAGGGATTGTATTTTTTATTGCAATGCATTAATTCATTATTCATCGATGGTCATTCTACCAGACGCCAGTAGCCATAAGGTAAATTGTTAATAGGTACCCGAGCAAATAATAAAATTGTCATTTCATGACATCCACCTAGACGATAACCTTCAATCGTTCATAACAGTAAATTATTGTATAGAGATTCTAATCACAAACTAAATGGAAAAAATCCGTCTATATAATATGTATATATGTATTATAAACATTTAAATGCTATGAAATAAGGTATACATGTCCGTCTATCATAATAACAATATGCAGATCTTGCAAAAGAGGCAACCTTTCATCAACACTGCCAGTAAAATCCACATGGCTGTTATTCGGTATCTCTTTCGTGCGTAAGTAAAATGGAGACATGCAAGCTTATTAGCATGATTATTACGGTTACTTCGGATTACGAAATCTGCATCAAAGAATAATGCCATCGTCATTATATCGTGTGGCTACATCAGCGAGCTAAAGTAAATTAAATCAACATCCACCATTATACGTAACTATTCAATTCATTCTTATCTCCTCCACTACACCATTTATTATCATCAACGCACACCATACGGCACCCCTTCTTCTTCCCATATCACATTGCAAATTCATATGCCTTTGCCTTCGGCTGTGCAAATACCAAAATGCACACAAGAAAAAATTAAGATTGCAATGTAGTAAAAGGCACACGGCAAAAACATTCATATTGTTGACTATCCGATCTTTTTGATAAAGCCTGGGAGCTCCCCCAACAAAAAATGTTACTGACCACTGACTGATATAGTTCATATTTTTTATTCTTCTGCTAAACACAAAGTTGTGATATATCTTAACTAAAATTATTTAACGATGTGAAATACCAAAACGTAGCAGCAGCATCAAATGATATTAAAATGAAAGTTCACAGATGATTATGTGGAGGCTCATGTTATTGAGCCAAGATAAGCCATACTAATATATAAAAAAAATACACTGATTGGAATATATTTTTTTCTTACAGAATGAAATTTTAAAAGTTAGCCATACATTTACCATCCTAATCCAAATCATCATACTCAAATGTGAGAGAGTGTATTACATCCAAGTAGAATCAAAAGAAGGCAATTATCTGGCGATTGGATAAGGTCTTTCATTTAATGGCCACATCCACCGCTACCTGCATGCAGAAGGCAGAGAGTAACGTCTCTCTAGGTCTTTAATAAACGACCGTTATCTCTCAATGAGTAAACCGTTTATGCATTTAATTCAGTTTGATGAATGTATGCATGCATTTCATGCACTCTATCATCAAAGGGTGAATAAAGGCAAACTAACTTGTTTGTAAGTTGATTAGCATTTTCTTTGGAAAAAGTAGTATTCAAAGAATCTTAATAAACCAAACCAAACCAGATCACGAGAGTAAATCATGATGATGATGATGATGATGATGATGAGCTGTTTGAAATAAATTGTTGTACCGGTATATGCTTATGTTTTGCTTACAGCTTATAATTTAAATCATCATACGTCAGAATCGTCAGATGCATGACATAACATCATCATCATATTATCATCATGACATGACACTTGGCAGTAGTTCAGTGAGGTTATTACTGCAATTTAAATTAGCTGCAATAACTAAACTACATTGTTTGCTGTTTTTATATCAGTAGTGATGTACATATTGTCACAAATAATGTCACGTTAAAATGTTCAAGATACAATATAATTGGCTGCATTTTTATAAATCTTGAGCCATATAAAGAGGCATCACAGTTATTATTATTACATCATATCATCATTTATAAGAACTTTGTTGCGTGTGCTACACATGTATAAACTTATGAGAAGCTATAACAATTAAGTACGATTTAGTTAACAATATAAATATGTGTATATACATATCGTGTTTCTTATCTTGTAATGTATTCTTGACAAAAGATGAGTATCTATAAAAGTGACATATGTGCATTGTGAAGAGCTCTTTTGAAGTAATTGTTGTTGTTATTATTATTCTCAACTCAATCAAAAAAAGTAAACATTCACTCTTGTTTGTGATAAGTGGAGGAGCAGCTCACAGTTTCTTTTTCCATTATCAACTTAAAGTACTTCCAATCCAATCCAAATCCAACAATAATCAAAACCATTTACATAACTGCCTCTTAAAGCAATTCAATTTGCCCATGAGTAAACGCTTATAATAGAGTATGTTGTGATGATATGGTTAAGCTTAAAAAATTACTTTTGCTTCTCTACAAACACAAAGCTGAAAGTATGTACCTTTCATGAATTGTTTACCTACGTGAGACAATTTTTCCAACCACAAGAATACGCTGAAAACTGCTAAGAAAATTAGTTGAAATTTAGAATCCTGTTCTGGATTTACTACACACCACCAATTTGATGAGTCTTGTTGCAGTGAAATTGAAAATAGGTTAATGTAATATTGAAACCAGTTAAGTCAAACGATTATTTCAAACAAACAAACTATAATTTCAATTGGTAAGCATATGGCTTGAGGGATTGCGTCACATTCATACATTTCCGTTAAAAAATTCATTGACTCCACTTTGTAATTTTAAAGCTGAGCCGATGATGATCTTCACATTTTTAGCGGTGTCTAGACACAAAAGTTCTTCACAGTATATAGAAATGCAGTTACAAACCATTTTTTTTACAGAGGAAGCACAATATATGCCATAATTACGGTTTGAAGCGGTTATTTATTCATTTGTTGCAAACGTGTCCATATTTATACTAATTCTAAAAGTAGGCATAAAAGATTTGGGTGAAGTAAATTTGGAACACTGTTAATTTATGACTTTTCCCTATTTTCTTGCCATTTTTTATCCCGTTTGTTTGTAAGTATTTTGATAATGAACAAAGGATGAAGAACAAATCATTTATTGATGCTTATACAACAACAGTATATGTATTGAATTACAAACACACATGAATTTGCAAATTCAAAAAGGGATTACTCGAAACTTAAACATTTTAATGCATATTTGATGTCTAACCATTTTTTCTTCAAATAATGTTTGCCGAAAATTCAATGTACCGTACGCACCCAGAGAATGTAATGTAATGCTATTATGTATTACATTACGTATTGAAAATGCACAATTACAATTGTATGCAGAATGGGCAGGCATGCATTCATTAATCCTTTTCAGAGTGAACAAACTTGAAGCAAAACAAGAAAAGTCAGTCAGTCATGTAAAAAGTAGAGGAGAGGAGGAATGAATATAATATGGTAAATAAACTAAAAAAAATGCCACAATGTGATGCGATGCAATGTTTACCATTAGGTTTGGTTGAAGTGACCTAATTACAATCGCCTATATAAAGAGAAAGAATTCTTTGAGAAGGCACGCATGTACCAAAAACTATAATATATGTGTTGTGTACCTCCGTATATGTATGTTTAGTTTGCTTGAATAAGTACAGTCATACGTGCATAATAATATGCAACATTGAAGAACAAGATTAGGGAAGTTTGCAAGCAGATTAAGAAAATGATTGTATTGGAAAAGAGCATTTCTGCATGGGTACTTGCTACTTCTAATACTTGGCGGTCCTTTGCACATATGTACATAAATTCAACCTTATTCGTGTACGTCTTGAAAGGATTCTTTTGTATTTACGTTCGTTGTATTCCACCTCCTGTAACTAAAAACCGCTGTTAAATCACAGATCAAAATTTTCAGCACCAGAGCAAGATTTTGCAACAACTATATATATTATGACTTCCGTGGAGTTTGATAGTATCATTAACCATGAAAGGTAATAAAACGTGTCGATGCAGGTTACCCCAATAAATAAACTCAACAAAACAAACAATAACATTATTTTTATTTTTACCGATTACCCACAACATAGCAAACCATGTATTTAGGAACAACGTAATTTTATCTTTATAAAACATCAACCATGAAATATTAAATTTTTATTGCGGTTAGTATGATATGAATGCAGTTGGGTAACACAGTTGACAGTGGTGTATTGTGCAGTAAGAAACATGTCATTTTATTGTTTTCACATTACATTTTGTAAAACACACAGGTCAACACACACTATCAAGAAAACGACATGATAAAAAGTGGTTGAGTCAACGATGGAACTAGCTATTTATTTACCTCCACAATTAATTTGTCATACTGAAAAACTTATATATTGTACATATCGTTTGGTTGTTCGTTTTGAGGGGAAAAAATTGCACGAAAACTGACAAAAAAGTCGCATGACTACATTGATTACGGGCTAGATAAATGGCTATAGCTTTAACCAACCACCTTACTTATATACCAAACCTTTAACTGAACTGTGTGTAAGTAGTACTCGGTAATATTTCAATTACTCCCATCATATCATTAAAATGCCTATGTCAACAGCAAACAACTCTTGCCAGTCACATAATCATTATCATAATGCAACAACAAAAAAACTGCTTCCTCTCTCTCCCTCTGACTTTTGAAATAATTTTACTTTCAATATGTTAATGTGTTTTCAACTACAGATTAACTAGTTCGTTTTTATTGCATCATAATATTTGCAAGTAGAATGAAGACCTATATGAATGAATAGCAGAATATTGCTTTGCTTTTTCTATGTTGACGATTCACTCTTATATTTTTACATCCCAATTCCAATTGCCCACACACATCATAATGTTGTAGTTGTATTGTATTGTAAAGTATGCAGTTGCAAAGAGGAAATGTAAATTATGTAAAGAATAATTAATGATGCAGTATTACTAACAATATGATTAAAGTTATAGGAAGGCAAGGGGTATGAAAATGAAGAAATGAATGAATACATATCTGTCCTACAGAGATAGTAACACACAGACATACATAATAATTATGTTCCGACAAGACAGACACACTCTGCCTGAAAGAATTTTGACGTTATCTCCTCAATTGCAGTTATATCTTGTTTGTGTGGATATCCGTATTATGAGGCATGGCAGCATAGCAGAACCAGAACCATCATCATCATCATTCAATAAGAATAAGAGTTAGTTGTTTTGTTAGTTACTGTTACGGTGCACATATTTATATATCCCATGCATATGACTATTACTGTTTATGTATTAGCAAACTTACTATTTACCGTCTTACGGTTATTGTTGTATGCTGGATGGATGGATGGATGTGGATGTAGCGTGAAGTGAAGCCGTGCACTGCAGTGTGCTAATAATAATTGCACGTGTTTTAAAATGAACAAAACGAAACATGTACATAAATATAAGATAGGATAGGTATGTCGGGAAAATGTTTGTTTGTGTTGGTTTGGTATATAAATTTGAGTGAAAATATTCATGATTGATGGGAAGGTAGAGAGTAGAATAGTAGGATCTTACGTGAGGTATAAAAACGCACTTCCTTTCCCATCTTACGTCGTTCATAAGTAAGTGCATAAATAAGTATATGCTTTGACTACCTGATTTATAAATCAGATAACCAGCATCTTTTAATTAAGTAGTTCTGCCCATTTTTTCAAAGTGCAAAAGAATGAGATATTTATCAGTACATATCGTGCAATGGGCTAAGTAGAAGCATTCAACATATACTTATGTATGATACCTACCTACCAACGTCTTGAAACGAAACGTAACGTGTCTGTTCAATAATTCACTTGTTTCAGAATGCCGGTAACCATAATTAGGAGGACAACGAGTAGTAGTTAATTAAATTAACCGTAAAACTTTTAATATTTTTATCATTGTGATTCATACATACATAAAATGTGTATAGCTTTTAAAAGTGTTATAAAAGTCACTGGTGTCATCTTTCATTCCAGATATGGAAGAAAAAGTTTCGCATTTGCAAATGTAAAAGGTTCTTTAACTATATATGAGGACGTATATTTATTATCAATGAACTCGTATAGATATATTTTAGCTATAAAAAGTACAATGCCTCATGATCAATGTGGTAATCACCTTTGGTCTGTATAAGAAGAAAGTTTTCTAACCTTTATGGAGGAAACAATTCAAACAATTGTCAATATCTGTTTTATCTGTCACTGACGAATGCAAATGAAATGGGAAGCAATAATGACAATCAGGAAGGCGAAGGCGAGCTTCACCTACAACACTGCTACGACGTAATCCATAATCGTACCTACAGCTACGATTCAATTTTTCTAATATCACTCCAGATATATATAATAGCTGTTGCTCAATGCTCAAGCTTTCTCTCAACTCACCATAATATTACGTTACGTTGTGTTTGGCATAAAATTTAGCGAAAATGACTAAGCTAGCAAAACTGCAGATTTAAGTGATGTAGCTGCATCTGCATAGCACTTTTGTAACAATACGATATTATCAGGGGACAATTGCTTTATGATGGGCACTTGTAGGTGTTGACAATAATTAGAGACCGCTCAAGGAGCTGCCATTATCATCTCTACACAAAGTTCCCATTATTTGTTCCCTTATTACGAAGCAAATTCATACAATTATGAATGCACAAGCAAAATGTCTCCACTTTAGTTAAAGTACATGGTACTTCCATTAAACAATTGTAGTAGTATAGAAACTGACCCTTACATTAAGGTCGGCAGATAGGGGGCGGCAGGCGTGCATTAAAGTCACATTGCATCCATTTGATCTCACATTCACAATCAACAATCATGTGCACTGCTCTAATTGCCATTGCCACCTTGTCACGAACTAAAGGTGACTATGATCAAGTGTGTAGGCAAAGTGTTAATGAAACATTGTTAAAAAAGGATTATCTCTCTACCTTCGCCTTCGCTTAATCAACTTCAGCATCAAGTCACATCACACAGGACGAACAAGTTTGCAAGGTTGATTTTGAACAGTTAAGTCATACGTACTTAAGTATACATCCTTACCTTCCCATCCATTTTTTATTTCAAAGTCTCAAGGACAAGTTAAGATGAACTCATTCATCAAATTAAATGAATAAAACTCAAGTTTCAATTTACGAGTCAGAATAATATTTTTTCTCGAAATTTCAGTAGATTTCACAAAAACGAAAGCCATGATAATTTAACTGCAATATAAATAGGTGGCAAAATGTGTGTTTTTTGTGCCCCATTATTTCTGATGCATAAGCATGGATAAGCTCTGGCTTTGGTGTACAACAATAATAATTATTATTATTTTATACATATTTATATGGGTAGTTTAAAAATTGAAAGAACTTTTTCTGCAATGCAACAGATTTCTTTTGTTCCTTCGACCATTCAAAAAATATTTGAATATATTTTTCATTCTGTAGCAAAAAAAACTGTAGGAGTTGGTTACACGTGCATTCTCTAAAAGTGATTCTTAAAGTCATTCATAAAGTAAGCTTTAAGTTTGAAAAGCTTAACTCAGTTTTGCGATATTTTTTTTACTTCTTCTGCGCTCACACAGTATAACCTTAAATCGAACACGATGGTGTGATTAAAGGTGATGATTTGTTACGTGATAAACAAGATAGAGAGAGATGAGATCCACGTAGAGATAAAAAAGTCACTTGAACAACGTGTCGATCTGCAAAGATACATTTTCTAAGAATCTTTTTCTCTCTCTAATCCACGAGAATGGCTGGTTTCTGCACTATAAAAGTGCTAAAATTATGTGCAAGTGCACATGCATAGTTTCAACTGGGAAAAATAACAATAAAAATGGGAAATCGTTAGCCTTTAAAACTTTAAACTAGGTTGTTGGATGGTATTAAATTTAATGAGGATTATCTCTCACAAACACCTTCAAAAATGTTGTTGCTGATTATATATATTCATATATCATTTTTGTAGTGGTATGGTATAATGGTCATATCAGCTCAGTCAGTTCTCTCTCGGAGAAGTTTGCTAATGATGATCCTCTCACAAGCAAGTGCAGTGATGCATTTACGATTGCATTTACATTTTTATGTCAGTCAAGCTAAGCCTTTATCACGTACGAGCTGGTACAAGCTGAGATTATAATGTGCATGCTTTTACAAGATAGAAATATGCGAGTTCTCATTTTGCTAACAACAAGAAAACTTGTATGTATTATTTTCAAAAGAGAAAAAAATACGACGAGAGTATTAAAGTTACATGATCGGCAGTTGAAATTTTGATAGTCACCAATTAATTTTATTGCTCAAAAGCGGTGCTTCTTCAAAGTTTCAAATGATCTGGAAAGGAATCCAATCCAATGCCAAATAATGTTTTGTGAAATCAAAAAAAATGTTTGGCAGTAGGTATAATGATATGATATATTTCATAAGCTCGCGTTTCACACATACCTGCTGCTTCAAATATGTAACATGATAATAATTATTATCAACAGAACTGAAGGAGCCTATATGCCCATATAATTTAAAGAGAGATGGAAACCATTGACCACATCACATAACAATATAAATATATGATATATGAAACTTCATTTCATACAAAAGAAAATCAAATAAATGGCACGCTGACCATTTTTGTAAACACACGCAAGTCAAAATTGCAATGAGTACAAATTTCGTCACGCTTTTGTGACACCAAATTCCGTAATTGACCACATGAGTGTTACTATTACACAAAAAATCAAATCGAAATAGTCATACGCATCTTATTTTTAATAAATGACATCCTCAGTTCACTACTATAATAATAACTTTGGTAATGACGTGTGATCATCTTGAATGAAATGTTTGCCAAAATCAGAGTTGGAGACTTGTGTGGAGCACGCATAATATTACAAATATGTAAACTGAGACACCATAAAGGATGAGTATTTCGTCAATATAAAAAGTCATCCCTGTGTGTGCGCACTACACACAGCAGCTTATATGAATTTATTAAGCAATCACCATTCAACATCAACTTCACCACATTTTTCACTTCCCAAATAAACCCATACGCGTTATGACATGACAAGCATGTAATGGCTTATAATGTTTAGGCTACATGATAAACAAATAAACTTCATTACAACGCGTCATGCTCATCAGAAGAATGAAGATATATATTTATGTGTATAAAACACGGACCAAAGCATTTATCGGCGGCGCTTTCACCTATTTGCGTTGTGAAAAGAAAGCGAAAGGTGACAAATCATTTGTAATCAAATCCCAATCGAGTGCAATCAATTTGGGTACATGACATACAGTTCGGTCAGCACAAAGTAATCAGGTCATATCAGAATAAAAAAGAATCATGATATGATGCGATACGAAGGTTTTAGATTGAAATTACTAGTCTAAAGAGCATATTTCGTTTCATTCATCAACTACACAGAGAGAGGATGATGGCAGTATAAACGTATGAACTACTATTATTCAAAGTTACTCAGCATATTTTGTTGTTCCATCCAAATGATTGAAAAAGGAAATGTGTGAGCGTACATATTCATTGGGTTGCGAAAAATGCCCAGTTTTCACACATATAGCATTATTTGATGCAATGAGTTTATAGTTTAGCTATTTTTAACAACACCCATGCTTCAACGATTTTTTACATAATGCGTTTCTTTAACCTGCAGATTTCATCGACTGACAACAACCTACCAGGTACAAGTAGGTACTGAAAAAGGTCGAAGATAATTAAAAACAGCGTCTTCCACACACTCCCTCAGTACTATTTAGCCCTCAAATATTTTGAGAACGCCTATGTTGATTGCTTAATATCGTACGCTATAATAATATATATGTATTTGGTATTTGCATAACTGAGCGGAGCCTTCGATCCCTTTTTTGAGACCAACCAATTACTATATTTTCATGTGTGATGATGAGATATCATGCATGATTCAACCTTTATAAATATTGTTTCTAAAAGTACTTTGAATGTCTTTGTATTGTATCGTATCGTCGAACATGCGTCTAACTTAGGATCAAGCGAAGACCACCTTCAACGATTTGTCAAGTTCCCTACATAAATCAGAGCTCAAATGGAAACGACACAAAACTAAATGATTCTCCCTTTCTTTAGACACATCCACACAAATGACAATTGTCTACAACAACTGATCCAATTCGATCTGATTAAACAACCACGAACGTCAAACGTGTAGGATTTCATAATGAATAATTTATACTACTTAACTCAACTCCTCGGCCAGTTTAGCTCAGCCCAATTCACATTGAAATTGTTTTATATATATATTGTTGTTCGTTCTCGTCACAAAGCATTGATGATTAGTAATTGCGAGTTCCCACGATCCTACTTGCAACCTCAACCTTTTTTCATCAGGTTGCCTTCAGCAGGTAGTCCTGTCATCCTTTCAGTTTTATTGATATGTAGTGTCAAGTCACCTCCTTGTGCGAATCCAATAGAGACATGACCAAGTGACATAGAATTATTCATGTAAAGGTACATATATACATTGTATATATATTTATGAAGAATTCATGAGCAATCGCACATGATCGTACTTACGTACTCACAGTGATACAATATAATATTAATATGCACAAAATATGTAAGAAAATTGACTACGAAAAGTGACTAAAAAATTAAATTGACTGGATTGTAATCGGACACGCATTGTGAATTTTTAATTCAATCTTGAGCAGCAGCAGAATAACTGCCAACTTTTTTTAAAGGATGTGAAGTGTAAAATGATGAAATTTTATTGTGTGCATAATAATGCTAGTAGCATTAAAAATTTTAACGCATTACGCATGTCAGATTATTTTATGTAGTTGTAATAATACCAAGGCGAAGGCTATACCTACGCAGTGAATTCTAATTTGAAAATGGAATTTCGTGTAGCTCTCTGTAACCTGTGGATTCTTGTATATGATTTACAATTTAACTTCTGTCTCTGCCACCTATAAAGTCATGGTTGTTACTGTCATTTGTGATGAAGCAAAATGAGCATGACAGAGCTGTAAAAGGACAAGTTTCATAGCTAAGAAGTTGTACTGGTGTAACATATCATATCCATATCCATAAACTCAAGAAAACCCAATGCGACATTTTTATTATTTCTTATTTTTGGCTGTGCATTTAGTCTAATTCCATTTTCCACAGCACGGCGAGGAGGAAAATCTGGCAAATTACCTGATAATGAAGCAATTCCCTGCTAATCTAAAGGGATAAGTCCATAATTTGGGCAAATTGAACTTGAAAATCCGGGCCAAAATGAATCTGACTATTGTTAAACTTAACACATATATAAAAACAACCTCTGAAAGCTGTAAGAGTGAAATTAACTAACTTGTTTTTTTAAATGCATTTCTTTTCTTACTCGAAAATTATAGGAGTAGATTATATACTTATAGGTGACCATGTTTAGCTTTATGTGGCAATAAAAGTTGTAGAATTTCATCTTTCTCCTTCTTCATCGCCCTTATCAGACATGTGTTATCACCATAATACGCTCCAACCGTAAAATTTGCTTTCAGTTTCTGATCTAATGAACCGTAGTAAAGAATTGCTTTAATTTTGTTGCAACAATAAACAACGAGAATAATGAAGTTTCAACAACAAAATGTGTAATGAAATGAACTAGGCCTTGGTACTTGGTTTGATATCATACCACAAAACAAAAATGAGGAAATAGTTGAGAAGTACGACTCATCCAAAAAAAAATTGTGAATTCAAGGCAATACTCCTGAGATCGTGAAGAAGACACTGTAATTTTTCATCCCCATTTTAGTATTAAATGATAATGATACTTTGAAACCGAACAGCCATGCCACCAGAATCAAGGTTAAGTGAGATGTTATGTTTACCTTAAAAGGCTTTGCAAGTACACATCTTCAATCGTAAAAAGAACTTTCGTTTGATGGTTTCCACTTTTTGTGTTTAACAGGCAGTGCTACTATACTATACACATGTATACCGGCAGCTCGTTCTCGGCTTGTCTTTTTACCGAATTAACATTCATCAAGAATATCAAAATCTGCTCCAATGATCCCAGACCAGAGGTATGGTCATGTCATATGTAGGAAATTACAAGTTACAAACAATAACTTGGCATCAGCTCATTCTTTTCCCAATTTACGTCTGATATTCAAGTACGTACTTACTTATACTTGAAGAGAATATGTATTACTCTACTGCTTGCTTTTGGTCACGAGCTAATAAAACTGCAATCATGTTCTGCTTAAAATGGAAAGCAAGATTTTTCATTAGTTCTCTTATCATATCAGATAGTAGTACTGACAGGGGCTATTTTTTTCAAAAATATGTGGAAGTATTGAGGATGATCTCACAAGCGGAATACATCCTCCTTTAAAATCCTAATTCATTCTTTAAGAGCTAGAACGTGCCCTTGGTTGTTTTTTGGGTTTGTTGTGAATTTTTTTTGCTGTCATTTATATATCAGTGAGCTGACAGACTGACCGACGAAAGAAAATAAAGATGACACAAAACGAAAAAAAAAGAAGTATTTTGATTTTCATCCGTAGACTTCGTCCTGTATAAGGTTAACCTCAGAAGAACCAGAAGGTAAAAAGGTCTTGATACCATCCCATCCCCAATGTTTATTCGCATCTACACTCCACGTGAAATACATTTTTTTATCATTAGTAGTCTTAGTAGTAGTGGACCTAAAAAAGTCAAAGAGCTCTCAATTCGAAAATTCACAAAAGATTTGTTTTCAGTCAAACTGGTTCTTATCCTAGAGCCAGCACAAAACAGTCAGTGAAGCCACTATATATATTTTTAATGTTGGCGTACCTGGTATAAGAAGCTGTACAGCAAGGAGCAATAAGCAAGCCAAATACAGAGCTGAATGCTGAATCCAAGATATGTACAATGTAACTAACAAGATCATGAATTTACTTCATTTTACCGTTTATCATTTACCTATCTCTATCAAACTCAAACTGCAAGATTATGCTCTTTTTCTAGTTCACTTGTACCTGTTTCAACAAGATGTAGAAGTCAAAAAATCATTAAATTTTCAAGATGCAATTTTACAATCACTTATAAACTCGAGAGAAAATGGACTATTTTGTAAAGAAGGTTAAATATACTATTGTTGCAGTCTTATTGTTACACATGTAATTTTCAATATGAGTATAATATATATGCAATACATACTAATTGATGGTGAAGATTTGATCGTAATTTATAAAATTGAATCATAAACAATGCAGTTGGAGTGCAGGCCCTATAAGCAGACTATGCATTAACTTTCAATTAAAGTCACATTACTGTTGAGTATTAAAAATGAACCTTGATCACGCAAAGACATCTTGACTCAACTTTGTTTTAGCAAAAAAACGAGATGACGGAGGAGGAAATGAAATGACCTTCATGTAATTGGTTATGGGTTGGCTGAGTTGGCTCAATGACGGATAATTTTGGTATTATGACAATTTCACCTTGCTTTTACCTACATTGACATGACGTAAGGTGAGGTATACGCGTTTATGATTTAGGAAACAAATGTGTTTTCAATAAAAATTGCACATCGATTAGAAGGATGTAAAAAATTACAAAATGATGATTCTGTTATTGCTTCATCTACACCTTACACAACCTACTCTCGTTTGATATATCGGATTACTCCATTCCACCAACGCAAAATATTTTGCTGTGGTTTGGTTTGGTTGGGTAGTAATCAATATGGATGGTTCATATATTAGCAAATAAACTTTTTCTCTTTGACTTCTTGATGCTTTACCAATAAGGACATTTCCTGAATAAACGAATTGTTTAATTCAATCATCATCTTCTGCTCAGATACGGAGTTAATCATATCACGCTTAATCAAAATAGAATTGTTGTTAATTACAATGCTCATCATTATCGTCGTCGTCATCATGATCATCATGTAAGACAATACATAATAGATATAAATGAATTTTCACATCCTGGAGGGAAATAACCCTTGAAATGGCAGCTAGCAGTCACTCACTCACCAAACCAACCATGTACAAAGTTCGTGATGGCTACTCACGACGAATAATTCTTGAGCAGTAGTAGTAGTAGTAGTCATACATCAAAATGATCAGCTCAATCGTCACCGACTGATATGAGAATTCAATACAGTGCAAAATGAGAATTCATCGACAATGAGGTCATCGATCCGACGTGACGTGATTTGATGCGATGTTCGATCGATTCGGGAATGCCAAATACATTTTTTCCTATCAATCATATATTGTTATATTATAAAGAAGTTTATTATTAACGATAAAAGAGGCACAAGGAAGAGTAAACTATATGCAATATTTCTAAATTAGTTGCATTCTGTTCGTAACAACAATACTATACTACTACTCATCGTATATTTTATATTTATACAGTTTTTGGACGTATTTACATTTCGATTTTTTCATGTGTGCAGAAAAAGTGTGTGCGTCGACTTTTCCGCAAAACAAGATCGTTGTTGGTAACACTCTTCAGCAAAATCCACAGTCAGGTGAGTACACACACGCCTCCATCACACGCCAGCATAATGCATGACAAACATGTATATGCCATGGTAGAACAAGCGCAGAATAATAACCTCACTCTGTTTAATGGCCCTTATTGCGCTTAAGTGTTAATTGATGACAAATAATACGAGCTTAAAAAGGATAAGCAAACAGTGAGTGTGAAGAGAATTTGCGAAGATAATTGATTATGTTTTCCTTCTACCTTAAATCAAAAAACACAATGGCCACCATGAAACGGTAAAGACCAAATTGAAATAGTGCAAGGTTGGGCATAACAGTGGGCACGAACCGGAACAATGACAGTATTTAAAAGATACATTACATTGCTTTTGATGAGGCGAGGTAAGATGATGCTAACGCGGTTGAAGCATTACTAACTAAGTTTGAAATTTGTAAAAAACTTACGTTGGATTCCCTTTGATAAAGGATTCATTTCCATTTTTTGGTGTTAGATCCAACAAGGTCCGCTCCTGACTGTCCATCAGTTCCAGCCGATATCCTCCCTATTGACAAAAATGAAAACCATATAAATATTATAATAATTTCATACCCTTGATCTGATCTTAATTCCATATTTTACACACACTTCAAACATTCTTAATAAATTTACATGCCAAAGGAGGATCTAGATTATGTAACGCCAAGTGATTCCGAATGATTAATAAGATTAGGATTTTCTCTTGTGCATAGGTATTCATAATTCATTATGATGCACTCAACTCTCTTCAGAAGAAAGAATCTTCTTTGTGAAAGAATTCCTTAAGGCAGCCACGCATGTAATAATCCGGTATTCGTTTCATTTTACACGTCGTGATCATCTCGTTGATGAGTATGAGTAGAATTTTAATGGTTCACCTCTCACAGTGAAGCAAAGTGTAGCTTCTCACCAAAATAATTATAATCATCATTCATCAGTAATCATAATCAGCTTATCTTTCTCTCAATTTTATCCCTCATGTTCGGAAAAGTTGCACCACATCAAGATTAGATGGTTTATGACTTCACACACATTATTTTTCAATCTCAATCTTTTAAGTACCACCACTACCACCATCACCATCATTCACATTCTCTTCAAGTCAAACATTTCTTCTTCGGTACTTACGTAGCATCATCATCCATGATTCGTTTCAGTCATATGATGATGACCTCTTCGCGTTCCGGCACATTTCATAACAATATCATAGTCATTCTACTTAATATTCCAGTTGCATCCATTTCTCGCATAGTTGTGCTAATATACCTACTGCTGGGTCTGCGACCCGACGACGCTGGCGCATCTTAATTTTTTTAGTCTTGCAGGTATTATATGACTTTATGACTATGACTCTTTCCGACCCACCGATCCGTTTTTTGCTCTTTTTTTCAGATTCACTTGCAGCGTTATACCTACAGTGTTGCTGATGTTAAGGATGGTCCCAAAATCTGCATAATAATAATAGGCATGGGGACAACACATCAGCATTGCTGGCATGCCAGGACAGGAATAAAAAAAAAGTCCATAAAGCTTGGACAGTCTTTAGTACTAGAAAGGCTGCAACGCATTATACGGCAGCGCAATGAGTTGTCGAGTATTGAAAGAAAAACATTTCGTTTTCGTCACAGCGGTCAAGAACCTTTTTCAACAGTATATCCGAATGGTGGTGTGAATTAAGAATAAGAATCCTATCCTAATGGAGTGAATGGGGAAGGTGCAGAGCAGAGCAGATAATAGTGCGTTTCATGTTCTAAGGGATGCGGTATATAAGAAAGATTTATACCGGCAAAAATTTAATAACATTTCTTTGATAGTGAATAGTGTATAGCAACATCATCGCGAAAAATAGTGTGATATTATCATATCTCACGATGTGCATCATACAAATTCATAACATTATGGAGTCCAACGTCCACTCTGTATTACTATTATGCAAAAATGTAACAATGATGATTCCTTCAACTCATGCTTCACGACTATAAAAAGTGTAAGTATGAAATAATTTGCGAGTTTCGTATATTTATACAATTCACACCATTTGCAATTTTTAGGCTGACAGAAAGACAGTTATCATGAAAGACGTTTATGGGACTGATGGAAAATATGGATCGAAGCCGTCATTCATTATAAAATGACATTATATGAAGCCACCAAAAAAGGCACTGCTAGAAATAATGTATGACAAATTGTAACTTTTTTCTTGAATTTACTGCACAATTTGAATTCGCTCAAAAGTGTTACTTTGTGTCAATCGATTATAGTACAGCTGTCACAACGATATATTTCCCATGAATTTCTTTTTCAGTCACTTCCGAAGTAAAACCCACAAACCCAAACTAGTTTCTTCCTGCCTGCTTCTCATTTTTTTTACGTTGTCATATAATATGTAAATCTTCAAGATTTTTTAACAATAATACCTATGGGCTTACCATTCATGAGAACGGTTAGAACTGCGTTTTAGCATAAATATGTGATGAATGCTTGATAACGGGATTCAAAGTATGGTCTCACCTTCAAGGAAGTATCTTTTGAAACAGTGCACACAGTAACGTAACAGGTATATGAAGATACATGTAGCAATTACATTAGCATAAAATGGTTACTTTACTACCAAAACAAAACCTCACTGTAACGAAAGGATCAGGTCTGGTATCATTACCAAAAGCATTTGACTATTAACTTGTCGATTGAAAATAATTTCATATTTATGTAAGAATTAAAAATCTAGCCGAAACCTCAATGTTCTTACATAACTCATACAGTAGCATGTTGACGTTGTTGACTTGCCTCACTATAATTCATAAGCAAGAAGTATGAAACTTGATATTCAATAAAATTATCCTTATCGGTTTGGATTTGGGAATGATTCTGTATAGGTTTTCCTAAGAGTTGCTGCTGTTTCAAAATTTACTGTATGATTCAGTAGATTATAATTATGCCTTCTAATATATATTGGTAGAACTTTTAAAATTATTTACTGCTAATGGTACATACACGTTTTTAAAATGATGTATAGTCTACTCTAGCTGTAGCGTAATAGTTGATAATAATTATGCAAAATAGATAGTTGCAGAGTTGTCTGTACCAACGATAAATAAAATGTAGGGACGTCTGTAATTTCGATTATGCTTTCTTGTTTTTTTACTAGTAGTTGTAGTTGATCAGACAATAGTATGTACAGTAATACAAATGGTGAACGTAGAATCAATATTTCGACTGCTTCAGACATTCAGACAGCGTCATGTAACATTAAAAGTTGCAATTTATACAAGTAGTAAATCGATATATAGGAGTAGTAAATCTTGCTAAAGATGAAGAATATTATTAATTATTATGATGTTTAGGAAATTGGATGAATTTGATTCGATGCAGTTACATTATTCAGATCAGAATGCAGATAGAAAGAAATGTGTCTAGAACGTTAAACCTTAAATGGCATTGACAAAGATTTGTTGTGAAGGTTTAATGCGAGTAGTGTGATGACCAAGTTAATTTCTTACGAATGATTTCTAAGACGAAGTGAACTAAACTGATGATGAAAAGGGAATTAACGGTTTTTGCAATCCAAATCATATATATATTTAGTTAGATTACAGTTATTCGGCTTCAGTTAATACCTCTCAAGTTTTTTCAGTCATTTTTGTCAACTTTATTTGTTTTTTCCTTTCTTTTGAATTTAGTGAGCACTAAAAACCAATCCATATTATTTAGTTGCCGGTACATATAAAGACTGCTGACTGCTTGCTTTGCTACCAACCGAAATCTATGTACTTGAATGTTAATTTACTAGGCAGGGAGCAAAAACGAGCAACATGAATCAAAAATCTTTGCAGCAGGAGTCCTCTTTTTGTAAATCATATAATATACCGTAATAATTTACACAACTAGATTGGTGATACAGTAACGTATTTTTTTTTCTTTTAGAAGCTCCATAGGTAAAAAATATTCTCATTCATTTATCTCTGAGAGTATGTACGTATGTAGTCCTATTTTACATATTTTGGTGTATCGGCGCAATCATTTTTTTCGCTAACAATGAGAGTCTCCCCATATCATCGGTACCACCACCATCAATGTATAATATTGTTGCGAACTTTTCAGCAAAGTAGAATGCTTCATTGTAAGTTTGTTCTTTTTGAGGACCGTTGGATTCTTGGTAGCCTGTTGTGTGACAGAGACTGACAAGATTGCTGAGAACTATACTACAAGCTACAAGGCGTCATAATATTAGTCTCCTATCAGCACTCTCAAACATAATCTTTTTTTAGATGGCAATTTTTCAATCTTCTCATATATTCACAGCATTCTAAACATTCGTTCAGGTTTATTGACTTCTGTGGAGCTTATATCTTTACAGACAAGCAGCCATTGAATATCAACCTACGGGGGATCATCATCATGAGGACTACGTTGGTGATAGCAGTGGTAGATATATTTTCAATTCAGATTCTTTACTTCTAGTGTCATCATATCATCATTGCCACCAACGTCAGATTATAAAATTGCATCAAATCAAATGCCATTTTTCTCATTAACATACACACTCCTCATTTTATCACATCGTAGGAATCGCTATCACATAATGAAAATACTTATAATGCTGCTTCTTCTTGTTCTTACAATCTGTGCATGAGGTGGTGTGATATATGATAATTTGTAGATAATAATAAAAAAAAAGTCAATTACCCGATGGGGATAGGAAAGATGCCATGTTACATTCAGGGTAGATCCTGACACCAAACTCGTCTTGATTGTACCTGAAAACAAAAGTACATAATGATTAGAGTTAAATCCAGGATAACATCATTGCGTTTTGAGAGGTGAACATCAAATGCCATGCAACTTAATCTAAATTAATGGTAATATTGAATCATCTATTGAACACGCTGTCGGAAACCATGTACGATTTATAAGGATTTTCATTTCATCATTTCATACAGTTTGTAAGTAACAAAGGAGGT
Organism: Orchesella flavescens; assembly: GCA_964034955.1. Taxonomy (NCBI): domain Eukaryota; kingdom Metazoa; phylum Arthropoda; class Collembola; order Entomobryomorpha; family Orchesellidae; genus Orchesella; species Orchesella flavescens. The sequence continues at coordinate 29,786,376 of OZ035954.1, read as the reverse complement.
GTGAACTTTTTTTATCCACGAAACCAGGCCAAACCCCAACAAAAAACATGATCAAATTGACAATCAATCAGCAACTATTACATCCTTTCTTTCTTGTGTGTTAACATGGAAAACCTCAATTTCTACACAAACTACACCTCCGCATAAGCAACACTAATAGTTTCAAAAGAAAGGAAAATGCTACGGTAAAATTTGGTACGAGTACTTGTTGTTTATCATACGAAAATGTGTCATATATACTTATGTGCAGCAGCACCTATATTCCCGAAGAAATTGTACATTTTAGGACTTTAAGAATTTGCATGTTGATCCACCATAAAAAAAGTGGTTCGTCTTCTGTAATAACTTTTGCTTTACTGAATGAATACACCTGCCACTACCATACCTAAAAAATGTGGTGGCTGGCTGAGGGTATTGTACTTGCAATTTTTAGTTTGTGTGTAATAATAGTAAGTAGCCTACTTATTCCGGTTTCCTTTCTTTATTACTACTACTTCAAACGACTTTGCACTTTATGAGTACAATGTAGCCAATTGATAGACCTAATTTCATTCTCACCATTGAGTGCTCAACCACAAGTACGCAATTTGTCTCATGTCAACTCAGACCTCCCTTTTTGTTCGTATTATGACAGTTTCATGTTTAATAGTTGACTCTGACTGATGTGATGGTGTATTTACTCGTGGAGCTGTCGGTGGAAACAAAACGCATTCCAATCCAAACAGCAAAATTGCTAATGGCACATAGCATGCATACTTGCTATATGCATGTATATGGCACAGTTTTCCCTAGGAGTTGAATTGAAGTGGTTCTGGAATATTTGGATCAGACTTACACGAATAATATGGGATATCGAATTAATCATCCAGCATTCTATACTCATTTGTTTGACCCAAATCGGAGAAATCTACTTACTATGAAATAACCGAACGATTTATTTTTTTGGGGGAGAAAATGACCTTGTTTCTTAAACGATGTCATGAACCTTTCAGCCTCAGATAATGTAGATACATATATGTTCCTCCAACGTCATTGCATATTACAAGTGCTACACGCTGCGGTAGAGTAGTAGTACGAAAGCTTCTTGAGTAATTAGTGTAAAAGAAATAAAAAATCGTGAGTTTCTGCCGCTTCCGTCCGTTCTCTTGTGAGTATTTAAGTCATTAATACACATTTAGAGGTATATAGGCTTGGTAGGAAATAGAACTAGAATTGTGCGACTGATGATTATAGTAATAAAAAAATATTTTGTTCTAAGATCCTATATGTACTTATATACATACATACAAACGTGTGAACAGTAAACGTATTGCATTTTCATTACAACTCAGCACACAAATCAAAATAACTTTCTCACTAGAACAGACACAAGTAATAATAAAAAAATCAAATTGGTCATGTAATTTCTTATTTGTTTACTTTTTTTTACATGTTACTCCTTTAAAGAAGGGAATCATATATATTTATTATACATTTTTGTGCTTTGCTCGATAAATGAAACTTTCTACTTCATTTTTTATCACTGTAAAAATCACAGCTTATGCTATATAATATAATAAATAATCAACTGATAAATACAAAAGTTAAGAGAGCTGTTCTTAACTTAGAACTTCTAGCTTAGACGGACAGGTGTAGATCTACCATATAATTTCGCATTTTTTTGCTAGGAAGGACGAAAATAAATCAAAAGATGATTCAAATCGTTTGCAATAAGCTTCTACTTAAACTATTTTTTCTTAGTTTTTTGAGCAGTTGCCATTCAAAAAAGGGCTTGAAAAAAATCAGTTAGTTGAAATCATAGAGTCAAGTATCATGTCATTTTGCTCGCATATATATTATTGTTTACGGAAGATAGGATGAGAAATGAGTTTTACCATTGGCAGCTATTAATTTCCACTGAATATAATCAACACTTTCCTTACAAAAGAAAAATGTAACAACGGTAAAATCCCTTTCAAACAAGAAGAAAACTGACAAGGATAAATCTGTACCATTTGTTATTTTGAAGCATTTTGCATGCGTGTATAATATATAAAGCTGTAACTATTCAATTTCAATCTTTAACAATAAGCTTTACATTAATATAAAAAGCGAATCGTTAATCATTCGGCTTCTGGATCTCTATCTATAATTATTTCATCCCTTCCTTGACTTTGTGTAGCAAAGTCGCTGAAGGCTGCTGGTGATAAGTGTGAGTGCACACCTAATTTTTTGCGCTTCTAAATAGACACGCTATAGTTAGTTCATGATAACAACGTGCGTAAAAACGGTAGTCTAAAATAATTTCTACCCAAACTAGATAAAAATCTCCGCTTGCATATAATAATAGCAGCATATTCACAAAGTTGCAAATAAATATGAACAAATTACAAATATTATCAGTATAAATAACTTTCTTCCTTGTTAAAAGAAATTTATTTTCCTAAGAATAGAAGATGCGATTTTCATTCTTGTCTAAAAATCCCAAAGTACCTGAGGCCTTTCAAGATGATACCGTTTTCTAAACTTATACTGATTACCCTAAAAGTAATTTTTGCCTAATTTTAATTATTAGGCTCCTTTCTCTTAATAACGTGAATTTCGAATCATCGGAATAAGTCAAAAATGAACGGAACCAGTCAATCTTGACTTGTAAATGTAAATTAAGTGGGAATAAACATATTGATACAGGTGTGAAATGCTACCCTTAATATTCAGATGCTCAAACCACATGCATTAGAAAACGAAAATGTAGAATGATGTAATAAATAGCGTAATTGGTTAGAAGAATTGAATTAAGTGGCTCCAAATAATACTTCTCCCTGGTTCTCTTCTGTCCGTACACAACCATACCATGATATACTCTACACATTATGATTTTAAGTTATGGTTTGCACGTCTCAAGACTGATACGTGATTACCATCTTTTGAAATCTGAAACTACACACATCAATCCACCACCATGAATATACTTTGTATACCTATAAATAACGCCTAAGCATAAAAGCTATCTTATCATAATGAAACTAGTACATAAAATCCGTTTTACAAGCCCAAACATATCTCTATCACATCACGTGGAAGATGAAAAAGGATTTCTTGGTTTCGTGCCTGAAAATCTACGTTCCGGCAAAAACAAGCTTTCAGATTTAAGCCCTTTGTTACTACTTTTATATGTACTTTTAGCTATACTCACAAATACATTATACTTACAAGTTGCAACATCATCTTTCCACCTTCACATCATATCATCCATACGTACCTACCATCATGTTGCTTGACCAAAATAGTCAGCGAACCACAAACTCTTGCATATCATTATAAATCCTTAATTATCATATATATTTTGAAGAAAAAAGGTTTTCCTCTTCTTCTTCTTTTGCTAGGGTTTCAATGAAACATTGAAAAACTACTTTCATCATTTGTGTGCGTAGTATTATTCTCTGTAAATTACTACCGTATAAAATTAATACGTAGTTAGGATGTACATGCAATACAATTGACAATATACAAAGTTCAACAAAATTGACGTTGGAAATAATTTTTCTTTCATTTAATTTACGCAGTACATGCATTGTATGAGCCGACAATACTGAGGAAGTCAAAAAAGCCAAAGAAAATGCTAAAATTGCTGGGTCGCTGGTTGAGAACCATTATGTACCTATTAATTTTAAAATGTCCCCATTCATTTCTTCTTTCATAACAATGTACGAGTGTGTATACTTTGTGTGTATGAAAAACAACCTTCTTACAATCGCAACTCGCAATCCATAACTCCTCTGAAAATCCCGCAACTCACTTTAATAACTTGACGATGTCAACCTGAAAGCATATATATGCAGTCCTTGGCGCAGTTTATTTCGAGAGAGAAAAAACTGTACAAACAAAGCAATTGGAGATGTCATGAGATTTGCTTTCTTCATACACGAATATTACTTGGAATTTGTAGATCCGATCCGCAGGGTACATTAGAGACTTTAGACGGAACTTAAATGCTTCGTAGTGAGATTTGGTATGCAATACATTGCATATTATAACACTGTTGTTGTGTTGTTGTTCATGGATCGAATCATTGGGTAATAAAACGGCAATTGAATTTACTTTTTTATACACATACGTCTGACGAAGCATGCGAAACATTCCGATATAAATGCTGGTCCCCTATGACGTTGGTTTGGTGCATACAAAAATCATAAAAACCGGTAATTGCTTAAGTGGCCAAGTCAAACAAGTATATTGAATGAGCGAACAACGGAATTTTTCTCTCTCACTACGACCAAAGACCAAACATTGTATTGTGCCACCATGATATAACCTTTCTTAGCCTTAGCATAAAAAATCTTCAGCAGCCTCTACCACAAATTCAACATCCTTATATATTAAATCTGCATGACTTCTTGTACTACTACTACTGCTACCCAATCTCGACTACTACGTGTGTCCTGTGTTAATCTGAGATCGAGTGAGACCAAGACGAACTCAAACATACGGAATACCAGATTTTAAATTGTTCAACTTAGCATATGGGATCTTCTTTTCTTCGGATAATATTTATTGCAGATTGAAACGAACAACATGTGCCTGTTTAACAGATACCACACCACACCACCACCTGTATCTTTGCTTCGGTCAAGATCAAGACAAATAGGCACGTATCTATATTGGAATCTTGAAGACATGATGATGATGAAGTAGCTAGTGTGAACACTGGTCCGCACATATTCATCTGAGATCATTGTTGTTTCTTGTATGATCTCAGGGCAGGGATGAGTCAGCTTATAGAACATGGCAATGTCATGATATGATATGATGATGTTATCCAAAACCAAAAACCACATCCCTTTGATTTGAGAAAGATAGGTAAATCCGTGTAAGGCAGGCAGTCGTAGTGAGTTGGCCACTCATTATAAGAAAAACACGCCAGCCAAGTGTTTGTTCAAGTTTTTTTAAATGCAAAAAATTGCATGGGTTGACCTTTTGCTCTTTTCCTGAATATTTCTCCTCATAGCGGTAATACCTATTTAGTAACACCTGTTCTCATTCAACATTTTTACATTGAACAAAAAAAATGGGCTTCCAACAAGAAGTGTTACATTCCATTTTTTACGTGGCCAAACGTGTATTCTCTTTAAATTGTAAAACCATGTGTGTGTATATATCTATCTATCTATCTATCTATCTTTCCTGTTAAAAATGAAACACAGGCGGAAAACATCATCCCACCTTTGACACAAATATGTCAGTTTAAAATATTTCGATTATTTTTTTGGTTTTCCTACATTTTCCACCATTTTCATGTTTTTAAGGTCTCGTAAGCTGCTGCCGCTGACTTCATACTCAAATCCATTATATTGCAACAAAAATGTTAATTTAAATTCAGTCATGACACGATCATGATCAAACTCACCTCTCGGCATTCCACAAGGTCCTTTGGTTCGTATGTTATCCAAAAAATCAAGATCAAACTTCCGAGCTGGAGGAAAGGTCAGCCCGACATGGGCTGAACTGTTCATAAAGCTCACGCACAATGTAAATGCAATCAGCCATGGCGTGATTGATCCCGTTATCGTCCTTAATTTGGCCATAATGTATTACTACTATTATTTCAACCACGAAATATAACTGACCAGATAAGGTCTAGTTATTACAAAATACACAAACCCTTTTCCTTCCCTTCACTTGGAAAAATCCATCCACGATTACACATTCACTAATTGCAAATTACACACTCATGACTAAACAAAACATGGGATGTGCAGATCACAAACAGGTATATATCACGCTCCTTGTACCTGTACCCTCTTCAATATTTAACAGTTTACATCAAGATACTTGAATTCATCATAAGTTCATACTTGATACTTTCTCATATCAAAAGCTACAAAAAAAAGTTATTTCCTTTTTTCAAAAAGGTGACAAATTATGAATGATTTGACAAGTCATCCGGATGTCTGCTAAATTAGAAACACGTCGTTATATCCTCGTCACATATATATCTCTCGCAGCAAAGTTTATTGCAGTTTATTCGTAATCACATAATCACTCTTCCTTGTGGCTTGGCATAAGTATTATATGCTATCCTTTTATCCATTCAGCCATCCAATTATTTGTCTCTTTTCATTCCTTTCAGTTTTTAAAATAAAAATATTATTTTTAAAGCTAAAAGAGACTACGTGTGGATACTAAAGTGTTGAATGAAAACAACTTCCGGTTATCGTTTACATAGCCGTTCCTTCATTCATGTAGTATTCACTCCACCTACGTTCATCTATCCACCATGTGCTGTTGCAGCTAGAGCACGCGTTCGTTCATCCAATTTGAACGATAAGGAGACAAGTGGCACTCACTTCAAATCAACACGGTTATTATTGCAGTTTGCAGTGTTATGTTGGGTTGATTCAAGAGGAGATGGAATCGGCAGAAAAATTGCAATTTATGGCAGTGGACGTGTTGATGTAGAGAATTGAGATGATGATGATGGTGACGACGATGACGATGATGATGATAATGATGTAATTCGTTGATATAGCGCAGTTAAATCTGTTTCTGCGGTGGTGGAGTACTCTTATTTGCTAAATTAGCAGCTTCAGGGAACAACACTTGCTATACAAAAAGTTTTACAAGGAAACACACTTGAAAGCGTTGTAGGACAACATAAGTTAGAGAGGTAGGATAGTAATAATCTTGAATGGTTTTGTCTTTTTGGTTAGCCTTACAAAACAATCAAGACGTGAATAACGACAACGATAGGATCTTATATGTTATGGTGTGATATGAATGATGGAGTTGTTTAAGTAAATAACGTAAAATTAGCAGAGTCATTCAAAAAGTCATAAATGAGTGAGTAGTCGGTACTAAGAACAAGGTAAGAATGTTTATTCTGCAAGCTCGTGCCTTGTAGTACGAAGATTTTGCAGTTTTTTTAGGAACAGAACGCATAAAAAGTTGGTGAAAAAAACCATGTGAATAGGAATTCAAGAAGTATCCTTGATTTTTATAACAGCCAACAGCCAGAGCGATGAAATTTTTGCTTCCGCTTAGTCACACATAGTAGACAGCCTTTGTTATCCGCGAAACGATGGATGTCGATGTTGCAATTGCAATCAAAACTGGCAGTCAAGTCAGCATGAGAAAAAGTCCAATCCAAAGCCAACCAACGTAGACAGACAGTGGCAATGGCAAAAAAGAACAAAGACCTTTTCCACGTTGTGCAAAGGAGAACGAAACTGGAAAAGTTTTTATCCAGCAGCTGTCCTCTTTTCTCAAATATTACTTTTTTTCTGAAAACACGAAGAACAATTTGCATTCCTGAGTCAGAACAGGTGCAGTCGGAGAACCGTGAGAATTGTAGATGATATGATATTACACAAAAAGAGTGAGTTAAATATAGGTTTTGGCTATGGCAAATGCGTAGTCCCGGATGTGTAGTAAAACTTTTGCTTTCTTGAAGAAATAAGCACGCAAGTTCCGTTCTGGAGTATTTTTTCCAATTCTAATCCCCAGAGAATTCACACAAACAATATTATTTGTATTCTTCTATGAGTCGGTGACTTCTTTTGGTAATGATTTTCCTTTTCTTGTCCTTGAAGATATAGTCCCCAGAGGAATCAAGAAGCAGAGGGACTCACTCACTTCAAAAATCTAATTCAAAGTGACAATCAAACTTCACCACAAATCAAACCCTTTTCACAATCAATTTGACGACTTGGGAAACTGATGTAAATAGAGTTCTACGGAACTAAAAATTTATAGTATGCTCACAGCAATATCATACATCAATCAAATTTTGAGCATATTTTTTTGGACTTTCGTCTAGAGCCACCTTTTTCTCTTTGTGAACACTTTGTGATCAACCGAACTTCAGATTAATTTTTCCTTTGTCAATCACAAACCAATCTGCAAACTGTCATCACATAGGTGCCGAGACAGATGAATCAACTTATAATTGCTGAAAATGAAGATGAAGTTGTCGGCTTAAACAAAATATTAACTATACGCTGCACAAATCTATTTTCCAAAGTAATTTATTATGGCACAATTTTTACTTGCAGAAAAATCTCAAATTAAAGGGAAAAAAATAGGTCTATAAAATAAACAAAAGTATGAGATGATGATGATGATGATGAACACGGCGCAACAATGGAATGGAATCCCAATAAAATTACATTTTTCAATGATGATGATGAATGATGAAGTAGAAAGGAATATATTAATGCTCTCATCCAATCCAATTCCAAACACAACCACACATGGATTTCAATGTGTGCGGAGAGAGGCACTGAAAAAAAAACTCTATCGTCTTGCTCCTTAGCGTTCAGGTGCTACTCGCAAACTGTTAATACTTCTCCGTTTCAAAAATATTACATGCATCAAACAGCATTGCATTCATGCACCTGAAAAAGAAGGGAAGCTTGAGGCAACGGCTTTGAATGTGTATCATATTGCCGACATAGTGCATTCATAAAAGGTACTGGTGACTAGTGTGGTGATGAAGACTGTCCTGGTATATCGCAAAGCAGCTTCAACTGCTGCTTTAGTATACAACTAACAAACACCACGCATGTGGGAGAATAAGGTATGCACGAAACGAAACAATCTCGCATTCTCATTTATAACAAAGTGAGTAGTAGCAATGAGTACGACTCCAATAGGCAATGGGGAATGCTGAATCGCTGCTGAATGCAGCAACAATATAACGATCCTTCAAGTAAAAATATAGAAAGAGCTGCCTGACGGCTGACTCTTGTGTTATTGTGTACTATTACATGTTCCCCTGAAAAGACCACATACCTGTTATTACGTTACTTAAAACAACCTGTCCCTAATAACGCAGTCAGTGAGACCAGACCAGACGATAGAATATAAGGGAGAAATAAGAAAATTCCTAAAAGCTTGAAACCTTATATACCATTATATATAAACATGCTCATTCCCACTTTGATTCTTGTAGCGATACAAATACATGACACGCACTATATTCATGCACCTTGCATTTTACATTTACAACTCTCAACTTCTTACAAGGAATATATGCATACTTTCATATTGTGCTTTTGTGACCATTACATTACCTACAATATATTTTTTTTCTTCAAGGGATCACTTTTTTGGTTCCTTATAGACATTTACATTTTCTGTACGCGTGGGCTTGCTTTTGCTTTGATACTTCATACTTCATCTTGCTACTTTGTATATCCACATTCACTTACATAGTATCCAAAACAGAGCTGTCATAAGCATACATCTTACAGTCATAGTCATAATGAATATTTTGCCGTACCCAAATTGAATATATGTCAGTTTTGTTGCTCATAAAAGCAACATCACATATTGTGTCTTTGTTCAGAGATGACTTGAAATTGGAAACGTGCTAAGCCCTCGAAATAAATACTGAGAAAAGGCCACATTTAACAACTACTTATTCCAACTAGCAGAAAACGTCAAGTATATTCTTATTGACAGTGAGCGTCTCATCTCATGTATCATCCAAAGCATGCAGATTAGGAGAAAAGACAACCATTGTTACAGAAAGGACACTTTGCACAAAAAATATGAGAATTCTGTGAAGAAGAGAAGCAACAGAAAAATGAAGTGGGCAATACTTCAATACATACCTCCATTTATAGCCCTTTTCGTATAATATTCTCCTCTAAGATCACAAAGGTTTTTACTTAAAGAGACCAAAATAGTTCATACACAAAGAGTAGTTCAAAGCTTTACTTTATTTACTACGAACAAACAAGTAAGGTTTTTGTCAATTAAACATTAGCACCTTTATGATTACTGATAAATTGCTTATTGTAAAGTAATGACAAGCGGGGCTATAGAGCAAAAGTGGAGGAAAAGATGGAGAGCAAGGTAAAATATACAAGACACTTTTTATTCGCCTTGTATATATTTTTAAACAATGAAGTCAACGCGTCCCTTGTTATTCATGCTCATTGGGGGTTTAAATAATATACGCATTTATGTATTATTAAGTAAGTGACAGTGACAAGACCTGATAGTAAAGTTCTTGAGAGGAGAGAACAAGAACAGTGCATTTTTAAATGATAGTTACTTTCTTTACATGTATACGTAACTACGTTTTTTTGCAAACCTCATAATATTCTATCAACTCTCATTATTACCTTCCGCATTTGCTCTTTATCTGAACCCTAAAAAATAAATATGGCATGATCAAGAACGAGACAGGGCTTCGTGTTTCTGCTATCTTGCGTATGCATCATTAATATTATTTAAAATACGTACATACGCAGACTGTGCAAAGTCTATGTTGCAGCTGTTGCATTATATTTTTTGCAAATATACTGTTCATATACATAGTACATCCATTACATTACATAAGGGTAATATTTAGCTACTTCCTTTAATTTCCTATCTTTATAGTTTTAAGTTTCACTTTTACAAGTTGGCAGCTGCTTGGTACTACTCTTCTAGTATGAGAGACCTGCTACTGTTTCCTTTGCCATTGACTTGATTGGTCATGTGTAACAATGCAATGTGGCAGCTTCGGGAGGAGATGAAAACGATAGTGTATCCGCGTGTACCGCAACATCACGTTTTATGGATATGGATGTAATATTGTGTAATCCAAATACAGACTCAGAGATATGAGTAATATAACGGTGGTTGATATGATTCAGATGGGATAGATACCTAATATGGATTGAGGAAGGAAAAGGAAGCCCTTGTCAGCTAGCAGCCGTAGCTCTGACCATGTGCTTCATTTTTATGTATATGTATATGAAACTCAGTACATATAAAATATAAAGTTCATTTTCTTCTGTAACATTTCATTGTTGAGTAATCCACACCCCGTCTCACAATCAGTATATTATATGCAACCAGCAACCAGAAAATATTTTTGAACTGCTTCTTGAAACTTTTTACAAAAGGCAAGAGAAGTAGTTCATTACATGAAGAGTCGGTAATAAATACAAGGTTGTACTTGTACATGGATCCAATAAATACTTGTCACTTTTTTACCTGAAAGATGTTTTATGCTCCCTGATTTATTACTGTAAAATAAAGGTTCTTTTCAATATATGCGTGTCAGAATCAGAAAAAGTAAGAATACAATGTGAATGTTTATGACTCGTTCTCTCCGCGGCTTAAAAGGTTTTTTTTTCATCTGCTGCGCCATGCAGTAGGAATGCTTGTATCCAAATTCCAAATGTTGGTCCAAGGACACTGGAATTTTTTAGAGTAACAATGGAAAGATCAGCATTTGGTTTAGTAATCTGCAACCAACATCACATCACAGAAAAACAATGCATGTGGTAATATACATATTAAATGTGAGGACATTCTGATTTCGTTCTAGAACATGTACATACATATATATAGGTGGATAGTAATATTCTTGGTACGTGCACATCCAAAAATCAATGTTTAATATTATTATTATGATTATTTTCTTTGAATTTTTTGCTTCAGGTACTATATTATTCCATACCAGCAAATTTCCCAGCTAAAAGTACTTTGGTATAGAATGGTCGTAAATGGTACCAACCTTAAATCCTCCTCAATTGTTAGTCAATGAAGCAAAACGCCCACCTTTAAATTACAGTGACAATTATGCAGTATTTGGCTTTGCCTGTTAAATCTGAGAAGTGATGAAGGATTGAGTTTTGAGTTTGACCTCATTCTGCATAAATTCCTGAGCTGTCTTTGACATAATTTGACATTTGCATCAAAGCCATTTTGCATTTATACTGGCTTACTCCATTTGTCAAAGAATGACCAACTGATTTAATATGAGGATACAAAAGGAACGTGTTGAAAATTGCAGACCAGGATACTCCTGTCAAGTTAGATGTTAGACTATCACTATAATGTCAATTCTCAAAGCACAACCAACTAAATCTATAAAAAGGAGTACGTACGAGCGACTGCTCTATGTAAGCCAAAAAAGATGAAATGTGAAAGAGCAATCACAAGCAATCAAAACGGTCAAAGTCAAAAAATTGCTTTTGAAAAAAAAAATTCATGGCCACATTTTCTTCCTCTTTGAGCACATCCAAAACAGTACATAATAGGCACGTAAACCTCTTAAAAAATTGGACTAGGTACTAAAAAAAGTGCACGACGACTCAGCTGCATGTATTGCCTAAAATTGGCAACTTGTTATAGTAAGTAGTATAGCATTTTACAAAATTTCTTCCATGCTATTGACTTGTACTTTTGTTAATGCCAAAGTGGCAAGGGATTGTGATGCAGATGCTGATGATATGATATGATAGGATCCGATGCATGAGCTTAAGACGTATATAGAACGATGTAATCTTCCATTCGACTTACGCTATAAAATTTGTCTCACAACATCATTGTATGCAATGCAAAACAAGTCACTAACTCAAGTCAATCCACAGCATTATAAAAAAAACTTTGGTACTTATTGCCCTCTGTGATTTTAAGCTGTTGAACATGCATTCCTTCACAGACAGTCGAAATTCAACCATGTAAACGGTAACAACGACGCAACGTATACACAAATTAATACCTGAATTACAATATAGTCATAGTAGGCCCTGAGGGCAATGCCAAGAATGCATTTTATGCACCTACACTTTTTTTAACGATGACGATACATTATGATCTCAGATGTATGTATACAAAATAACAATCTGTTCTTTCCTCATAATATATGGTAACAATCTGTTCTACCAAAGGTGAGTTTTTTTGCTATTTTTATTATTATTACAACACTGATCTTGGCTCTTGGATGATATGATGGTATTCTGTTTGGCTCCCTTCTTCACAGTCTGATCTGAAGGTCCACTCCATAAAAATGGTGTTTGCTAACCCTTGCAGCAAAATTGAATACATAGAATGAAATTAGAGAAGGCATGCATGCGGTGTGATGTGTCTAATGAATGCCAGAGCCAGAACAATAAAAGATTCTAGAAAGTTGATGGTGCTGGAATGTACCTGAACGATTCCTAGTCACATTGACGATATGTAAAAATGCCGATTTTTTTGTCTCGGCATTTTTGCATAAAATTGAAAAATACTACAAAAATGCCGATTGGGTTTAACAAATATACCGATTGGTTTTGACAAATATGCCGATTAGTTTTGAAAAGCATGTCGAGATAAAAAAAATCTTTATTAAACTAACTTCGAGACGGCGAGTCACAGGATTACAACCTTAACTAACTCAAAGACATGCTTTAAATGAACAAAAAACATAACTTTACATTCATTAAATAGTAGGATACATGTGAGTAAAATTGTCAAGCCATTGTATGAAACCCTTAGCGTTTAAAGTTTCTTCTTTGTAGCGTATAAATAATGACAGTGCTTTCCTACTTTTCTTTTCCAAGGGCAGGCTACAAGTTTTTTGTATGGATGCTAATGTGTTCTAAGTTCTACTCTGTTCCTTTCTAATAGTCGATCTTTTTTCAGGATCGACCTTGGGGACCTAATTTTTTTTTGCATTTGGTAGGAAAACCGAATGCCTGGATAGGGAATTTATATTTTTTGCATCTCGGCTTTTTTTCATCTCGGCATTTTGGTAAAGACCTTCAATTTTGAATCGGCATTATGGTAAATCGATATTTTTGTATACAAATATGCCGAGAGGAAAATCATCGGCATTTTTGCATATCGGCAATGTGACTGGACACCACCTGAACTGGTCCTTTTGAATGAGTCATTAAGGTAGTTTTATGATGTGTGTGGAAAAACTCTTCCTCAATAGAAATGATGAACACATTGTCGCTTGGTCATTGCTAATTTTCTGTATAAACATAGTATATATATGACGAGACCTGAGTTTTGCTGATTGAGTGTGTAGGTTTATTATTATTATACGACTGTGACTCCTTAAAGGTCAATGTGCGTAGGTACTAAAATACAATATTTTGCGTACATTTTATTTCTGACTAGATGCAACTCCTTTAAATTTTAGGGAGTTGCTTATTAAGTACCTGAGTCACCAGAATCATATCAATGGATGCATACAATGTATTTAATGTACCTCGGGCTTTAACAATATGATGACCTTAAGTTCGACTGGATCTCCCTGGATTTTTTATTAGATTGTGGATTTCAATAAGACTGACCATGTTGTTTGCATGTGTCGATGCGGACAGAAAACTGTAACAATCATTTTAGCAGCCTCATGATAGTTGTAGAGGCAACTTTCACCATCTACTGTAAAACTTCATTGTTAAAGCTCAACAATGAGCTTTACCTTCTCAAGTATATAGCAGCTCCCACAGAGGATGTTGGGCAATTGCATGAGTTGGCAAACACGAATTTGTTAACTATTAAATTTAGAAATGCATTACTTGTGCAACGATAGACCTCCGTAATTTCAGATCCATGTCTAAATCAACATGTTGATTTTTTTATAAATGCATTCTGGATAAAATTATTTGGCAACTTATTTTATTTAATCTAAAAAAACTGCGACATATCTAACTGCCCTTCACCCTCACCTTCAGTGTTTTTATCGAGCACGTTTGACAATATGTTTATAATTCCTACTATTGAAGTGATTGTATTTGCATAAAAAAAGATAAATCCAGAATTAATCGGATATTTCGTCATCGTATTCGTTATTATTATGATTACAACGAAAGAATTAATTTTCCGGTCACTTGTTATGCATGTGTATAATATTTAATTTTTCAATGAGGAACTTCTTCCTCCTGCTTTGAAGCTTGTTGTAAACAACGCCTTTGTCAAATTAACAAATTTGAATGACAATTAGTGGTTTATTTCCCATCCGTATTTATGCATTCGTTTGATTGCATTTTGAATCAGGTTGACACAATAGGAAAGCATCAACAAGTCAATATTTGTTTCTTTCCGTTAGGTCGATGTCAACTTGAACTTTACAGTACGTTTGTTATTTTTAATTGAATTATGGAATTTTCAATGCGCATTAGTTTCTTCAAAGAATAAGTAATCAGAAGTTAGAAACTAGAAAGACCCAAAACATTATTTTTGTGTGCTATGCTAATAAGTAAATTGCGCTAGAGTTGTTGATAGTAAATGAACTTTGTTTTTGCAGTAAAAATAGTGTACATAACTAAATAACCCCACTCCTGATACCTCACAGAATTTATTAATCAGCATAATCAGTTGTAAAGATTAGTATAAATACTGCAGTAAGCTCATTTCATCATTTAAAAAGCAAGTTCCAATTCCACGATTCTAACTACAAGTTCAGTGACAACAAAAATATCATCCCCCAATTTATAGAAAATACTTAATCGTTCTTTACAATGAGTCGAGAAACACTTCATTTTGCGTTTTTCTTTTGCGCATTTTGTCTAGTATCCGCTACCGTAAGTGCTTTTTGAATTTTTGGAAGTGATAACATATTTTTTAAAGGAAATTTCATTAAATAACTGTATGATTTGCGGATTCAGTATTATGGAAACCGCAGGCCTAGCCATTATCCTTACCGTCCGAGCTTTCCTGTAGGTGGCTTTCCTTTTCTTGGCAGACCGTGGGGTAATTACTACAATGGCAATGGCTGTGGAAATAACCATGGTGGTCACAATGGCGGAGGCTTCCATAATGGCGGAGGATACGGAGGATATAATAACGGGGGGCAGAATGGTGGCCTACCTGGATCTGGGGGAAATGGAGATATAGGAGGAGGATTTACTGGAAGTGGAGGTATAGGAGGCGAAACTGGGGGAGGTTTAGGAGGGGGATTTACTGGAAGTGGAGGTATAGGAGGCGAAACTGGGGGAGGTTTAGGAGGGGGATTTACTGGAAGTGGAGGTATAGGAGGCGAAACTGGGGGAGGTTTAGGAGGGGGATTTGCTGGAAGCGGAGGAATAGGAGGCGAATCTGGTGGAGGTGCAGGTTTAGGAAGTGGAGGTATAGCAGGCGAAACTGGGGGAGGTTTAGAAGGGGGATTTACTGGAAGTGGAGGTATAGGAGGCGAATCTGGTGGAGGTTTAGGAGGAGGATTTACTGGAAGTGGAGGTATAGGAGGCGAAACTGGGGGAGGTTTCAATGCTGGTGGTAGTTCAACCGGAAGCTTGTCTCAGTCGACCGGAAGGACTCGTGGTTCGGACAGTCAAAATGGCAACCTAAATGGAAATTCTTTGGGGGAACTTTTGCCCTCCTCTGATGGAGGTACGATTAAAATAAACATTGTGTATTTGCATTATTAAACAATTAACAAAACCATTCAATTTTCCAAGTAGGTGGTTCTGAGGATTCCATGGGAAATGATGGTGGAAACACTGGAAATGACAGTAGCTCAGGAAATGGGAGTATTGGGGGATCAGGGAGCAACGACGGCATAGTTTTAGAATCAGGTAGTAACAATGGAGTAGTTACTTTAGGTAATCAACCCATGGTGGGATAACCACATACAGTCGACAGTTGGCCGCGATTCAATATTTTTATAACAATGCTTTAATATATGTGCTTTCCATGAATGACATGATTGAAAATAAACAGTGAACTGCAAGGCAAGGCAGGCAGTACCGAAATGAACTTAATTTTCGTTTTCATGTATTACTATTTCAAAATTTTATTCTGCCAATTCCTTTTTGATTTCGTCAATAATTTTGAAAGTTGCTTGATTGTCATTATCATCATTCAGTTCATCCAGCTCATTCATAACCCTCAAAACCATTTCTTCTGCGAATGGTCGACCAACGACCTGTATTCCTATTGGCATTCCTACAGAGTCCTTAAATTTATCTTGGAGATATTTTCCACTTTCTCTCCAAACCTTCACGACGCCTGCCGGCAGGTCCAATAAATTCCAAACGAAAGAGTACACTCCAGGCACTGCGTTAAAATTTAAAAGTAAATCAATAAATAAAGTAACTTTTCTTATTAGTAATTATTAAAATTCTCCATGACTTTTTTGTTCAGTGTTAATTACACAATCCTTGCTCCAGCATATTCTCCGGAGTAGTAGCTACATGGCCATACGCTGGACAAATTATAACATCCACATTCAGGCTGTTCATATTATCGAGAACTTCGTCCACAAACTGCTCCCGTAAAGATGCCGTATTCCATAGGTCGCAATCAGAATTCATGGTAGCTCGCATATGCTCAATGGCTCTGTCTTGAGAGGACTTTCTTCCAGGAATATGTTCCAATGCAAATCTCTTCCAAACCGAGTCTCCCTGTGCTTTTCGTACCCTCCTTGTTTCATCAGCCCACAGGAGTTGAAGAGGTATTTGCTTTTTGCCACTGTTAGTCGTACAACTTTTCTCATTTTCTTTAATCACATGGCGATGTGTGTGGACTTTCATGAGATCATTCCAAACTTGCTGACATTTCAAATCATCTGGAGGCTCAAAATATACAACAATGTGACCACAAGACTCCAAATAAAGTTTTGCTTTTTTAAGAGCTTCCTCAGTGTCACCAAGAGGTGGGTAGGCCGGAAAATATGTAAAGTATCCTATTCGCAACTTTTGCTTGGACTCGCACACCTACATGAGATTGAGATGATATGATACATGAAGATAATAGGTGAAGCTTCATTATGTTTTTAACGATACACTATAGATCATGCATTTTAAAAAGCTTGGTTTACCTGCATATTCCAAGGTAATGGTATAGCTTTCGGATCAAGTTTATTTTGTTGGTTACGTTCCATTACTAAACGATGTAACTTAATCAGGTCGCTCACTCGCTTCGTCATTATGCAGGGAATGCTTGTCACTGGAAAATTAATTATATTTTACTTCCTAAATTACAATATGTATACTATAAATGTGTACATGATGGTTGCGTTAAGTGATGATAGACATACTTCCCACGCAATGTTGGACACATCCG
The DNA here is from genome assembly GCA_964034955.1 of Orchesella flavescens. Taxonomy (NCBI): domain Eukaryota; kingdom Metazoa; phylum Arthropoda; class Collembola; order Entomobryomorpha; family Orchesellidae; genus Orchesella; species Orchesella flavescens. The sequence goes on along the minus strand of OZ035954.1, from coordinate 29,768,616 downwards.
CGACGACTAACCCTGTGTCTTGATGGCTTCAAGGTGGTTGTGCCTGTAAAATGTGCATTAAGTCGAGCACCTCCAGCTGCATGACAAAATATGAGCATATTTTTTTTATTAGTAAGATGAAGTGTTAGTGTGACTTGCAATCGTTCTTTTAAGTACAGGAAATACGTTTATTACCCCTGTCAGTTCCAATGCCTAATGGGGCAACGCCAGCCTGAACCAAGCATGCCGTGCCACAAGAGGATCCTCCCACGGATAATTTCTTATTTATAGGATTGTGAATTTCTCCAAAGAATGGGTTCCTTCCACCAAATGATAGGCATGTGATTGATGTAGTTGTTCTACAAAATGGTATTGCTCCATAAGACATTAAAATGTTGACCATGACAGCAGTTTCAGTGGAAGGGCGACTTGTGGGAAGATTTGAGGAGCAGCTAAAGGAATGCAATGAGCCCGCAAGGTCAATGTCATCGTTTACACAGAATGGCAAACCATGAAGAGGTCCTTGAAGTAATACCATGTTGTCTAATTTTGCTGCTGTTTCCTAATCCAAAAGTCATACATTTAAACTTTAACGTATATAGGTTTTTCGCTCTTGTTTGGGTGTGATTAATCTATTGGAATAATACCAATGACTCTGGAAGTATTTCTGCAACACAGTTGAGTTCTTCGGAAAGTTCCAGCGCCCGTTTAATATACGCCTCCAAAACAGCCTTTGCAGTCAACTCTCTACTTTGGAGTTTCTCCTGTAGCTCTGTAAAATTAAGAGCCAATATTTCCGCATGCTGCTCAGACTGCTGGAACTGAAACTTTTGAAAGTTTCCTTTTCTTTCCGATTCTTTGGATTGCCTAATTTTGACCAAATCCTGCTTTTGCTGTAATAATCATTTATATCCATACACGATTGCATAATTGTCCCAAAACATTCCACCTTTAGAAATTATTCCTTTAATTTTGTACATGCACTTAATTCAATTCAAGTATTTCCAAATTACCTTGCACTTCCGCATGATGAAATTTGTGGTTTTGAATGCAATATACGAGACAGAAATTCCAGCGACTAGACCAATTAGTAATTTTCTACTTGCCCCACAACCACTTTGTCCATTACCACTCACAAGTTTGAAGCAACTTGTAAAAGTTTCCAAATCTGAACTGGATGGGACAGAAGAGGAAGTTAGACTCATGTTAAAGAGCCACGTAACGTTAGCTTTATAACGTTACAATAGAATCAACTATGTAGTAAAATATTTTCCTTTTTTCTTCCAACAGCACTATTTAGTATTAGTTCATTATCTTTTGCTCGTAATAATATATTACTCACGTATCGATCGACTAGAGAATGGCCTGACGGATTGAGATTGTGAGTTGCGTTGGCGTATACACAAGACAAAAGTTTCACCATTGTAAAACCCCATAAGTGTCATTTTTTGCTGGTTCAAGCTCATTCATGACACAACAGATAATTATCGTGTTGATAAAGAACTCTATTAACACTTAACTTACAAGTAAATATGTACCAACAGAAGAAGAGAAGAACGTTTATGAATAATGGTAACAAAGAATATCAAATGCAGAGTGATGCATATCATTATTACTTATTACTTACTATGAGCAAGTTCTCTGTTCACTGTTCTACTACATGCATGCCACGAATGAGTGTTGTTATTAAATGTCAAAATTGTCAACAGCAATATATTATAAGCAAACACGATTCCGCATCCAACATCATATTCAATCAAATAAAAAAAACTCCTGCTCGTGTCCTTTTAGCGTGTATCGTATATCACATCATCATCACATTAGATTTTATTTCAGTGAGACTAGACCTCCTATATAAGGACATTAATTACGTTCCGTTCGTTCCATGGCTTTAGCAAGTGCAAGAAAGGCAGACAAATTTTATGACGTGATGTGGGTAGTATTTTTCTAGTTAGTACAAGACATGTACACACAGATTGGTAGTTGCATTGAAATTAAATGGTTCTGGAAGGGAATCACATGACGTACATATGCAATTAATATTCCCAGCGAAGGATTGTATCGTATTCGTATGTATATCAATCACATCGCCTGTGGTTTATTAATATGATTCATGTTCCATGTCCTAACACAGTCAATAACATGGTTTATAGATTTTTTATTGAATATTTTGATCACATCAGCGAATATTTGCGACATTCACATGCTAAAATTAGGAATGCTGACACTGAAGGAGTAAATGACAATAATATAATAATAGAACACTTTGGTTTTGAATGGGTGGAGCACAAAAAAAATACTAGTCGAAAAAATCTGAAACATATGTACACAAAATCTCATGTCATGTAATTTCGAAGGAATTATTGATATTGATGAGCCATGAAAACAAAATGAGCGGAACATAATACCTTGGATCCGTCCGTATCAGTATTCATTGACAAGTTATTTGTTTTCGTAGCTCTCGACGTGATATCTTCATTTTATCGTTTGTATTGACAGGTTTGCACTTTACAGCTTCAAATTATGAATGATATACTACTGATTTTCCATTATGTTTTGGTTGGGGATTTTTGAGCTTGAAACTCTTGAAAGGCATTGAATGAAAATCGGAACCAAGGGAAGTGGCACGTATGCTTATGAATAATTTTTTGCGAACTCCATTGCTTATAATATGTATATGTATATATCATATTATCTGTCACGTTCCAGTATATACTTGAAATATTAACGGTGTAATCTTGAATCAGCACTTCAAAATAATATGATATGCATTTCCTAATTAGTCAATATATAATCTCGTACAAACTTACTGCATATAAAAAATAATTGATTTCCGCATGTAAGCTGCTCATATAAAGTTAACATTTTTTAACACCTACACGCATGTACACCGACCACTATAGGCCAAGCTGAAAGGTCATTTGTCAAAAAAAATCAATCAATAAACATTCATAAAGATAAAGGTATAAAGATACATATACGCGTGTCTTTATAATCACTATATCCTACTTATCACATTTAGTGTTCAAAGCACACGGTTTCAGTAAAATTAAATAAATATTCCCAACCACCAAATGAATTCCCAGCAAATATCAAATTAGCTTGACGAATGATATGATAAGCAAATTAGTCCAATTAAGAGCGGTACGATCATTTAATTTATGGTAGACGGCACAAAAACTCAATTACTAGATCCCAGTTTTGAGAACAAAGTATGAAGCTTTTTTTAATTAGTAATGGATATTGGGTACTGTATACCATGTATTACATGATATTACTTAACGAATTGTTTACTGTTTTACCGCATGAGTGAAGTAGGCATAATGTTTTTGCTATTAATAAAATAAGCTGAATTTGCATGGTTTTGTGACACGATGGGGAACTTATAGAATGGCCAGTAAGCAAAGGCACTAACTTTGAGAGGTTCATGATTTAATGACCAAATGCTGTTGCTTGCTGCAAGTGGCACGCTCTGTATACTATTTCAAACTACCAATTTAATTTTATTAGCTTTTAACAGTTTGAGGAGCACATGAAAGAAATAAAATATGTATATACTATAGCAAGTATATTGTTATACAGATCAATCAGTCCTTTCGTTTTCTCAGGGAAAATGACATGATGCTACTACTATATGAAGTAATGTTATGCAGACGCTACGCTATCTGTTACAAAACATTTGTCTGTCCGTCTATCAGTTTTTTTGTAGACAGATAACAGGAAAAAATGTTATTGATAGCTGTATGGTCGTCTGACGTTGTTTCCAATTTGGACTAAAATGTCACATTTCTTTAGAGTTACTTCATTCTAATCCAGACAATATGCTTTTAATGAAGAATACGGAGACATAAGTTGATGCAACAGGGGTTACTTGGATAAGTCTGTTTAAACGCAGGTTGCTAAAGTTAAGAGATGTCTACTGTGATGAAGCAATAATAAAGAATAACGAAGTAGGTACGAGTATATGATGCAATGGGTTTCGGGTTTGCCGTGGACAATTAAATTTTAGTTGAGTAGCCACTATTTCTTGCTTCGAGAGCCTTTGTGAATCACATTTAACTCATTTGTGCATAGAACAGTAATATAAACATTCAAGTAAAGCCTCAAACATGTTGTATAACAATTACGTATCTGTATTTATACGCTCTACATATCAAACATGCATTTCATTGTCATCTAAATATCATATCATATATAGGAGGTAACCATACTACAAACAAATTGTTTGTATTTACACACTCAGGAGATGTTGGAGATTTATACGATGCGTGCGTGAGTGAAGCTCCATGAGGTTATATAATGCATAATGCTTACTATATCACTATTCCTAACATTTTAACCATGAATTCTCTTTCATTCAATTGTGGATACAATAGCACAGGGCTGTTATTTAATGAATACGATTAATGATCCAACAAACAGCCAACCATTATACCTAACAGCATACAAGTTAATGAAAGAAAGGTACACCAGGGCTATGAGTACGCGTAAACGCGTCTGTCTGTAAAGAAGCTTACATATGTATGTGTAATTGAATATTATGGAATTCTTAAAATATGGGTTGTAAGTGATCGAGCAATTAATTCAAGATTCTACAATGCAATAATCATGCAACGTGGAGAACTATAAAAAGGAACAACATGCGTGAAAAAGTCGACTAAAATAGCTAAAATCATTCAATTGAATATAAATGTGATAGATAATAATTAATTTATGACAAAATGTGCATGCTCATTACTTTTGTTTTATTGTTATGAACAACTACAAACTGTACTAAAAGCGAGTACTTATAAAAACTAGTTTAATGAAAACAAATAACTTCACTAATTGCTGTTACTGGTACAGGAAATACTAGAAATGGGTCCCCAACTAGTAAATCCAGTATACATACATGAAAACTTTTATGCATGTTTCTAGCCAACTTCTTATGCCAGCTTTGTGGCGTCTAGAAAGACATATTTTAATTTTTACGATATTCTATCGGAGGTGAAATTTCAACAATTATGGTGAATCTTGACGAGTTTTGTATAAGCTACTGACTACAGACTTTTTTATAATTCTTTCTGATGCTCAGTTTAAATTGCATTTTCAACACTGCAAGGCGTTCTGATGAATGCATTCGTAAGAAATATTTTTGTTTCTACTATTACTCATTCAACTACTCCATTTTAGGAAGTGGGTTATCAGACTCAGACTTTATGGGGTGTTAAGTAAGTAATACATATATACACCACGGGTCTACCTCATGCATCGTAACCGCAACCTGTTGATGTCAGAGTTGCATATTATTATTTTTTTAATTTCCATGTGGTTATAAAATAGTAATAAATCCTCAAATACACACGGCACCTACACACACTATTTTACGACTGCACCCTATATATACATACATACGTCTGAGTTTCTATTAAAAAGCCATAATTTACTCGTAAGAGGTTTCATTATTGTCTTCAAAATGACCTAGAGACAGTACGAGAAAACATTTTCCAGCATTTTATATCATGACATAGTAGACATGTTATGTTGATGAAAATGGAAACTCATGGCAAATCTTCACAATAATAATTGTTTGATGTAGACATGAACTTGACCAAAAAAAAGTACCAGCTCCGTCACCACCAGCACCATCATCATCATATCACCATCATTTTTTAAGCCTTCCATGTACGAAATTGTATTATTGCACATTGTAGCCAAATGCAACAACATTTTAAGTTTAGCTACGATAATTTCTTTTCTACACGCTCACATTTTGAGTGAGTCACCTTGAGGTAGAAGGAATCAGTTTGGTGGATGGTACTTGATTTGGTACTATATATGAAGCTTTAGCACAATATTTTAGTGGAAAAAGGCTGAAAAAAATCTCCTCCAATCTCTGCAAGGTTACTACTTTTATACAGCGCTGCGCTGTACATCTTTTTCCCTACTTGATTTCATTGTTGCAAGAGAGAGAATGAATGGATGAGTCCTCAGCAGATGAAAATAGGTATGAACAACCTTTTACATCATTTTACTCACATACTACGAATATACTACCTGTACCTTACGAAAGCAATAGCCAAAGGTACAGGAGGCTTCATCCATTGCCAAGATAAATGCATGACTTCAACTTTTGCTTTAATTTAACTCAAGCGTTTCAGTTTATTAGTCAATCCTGCAAGAGTCATGCAGAGAAGAACAACTTGACCGATCGCCCCTCCTGTCAATTGTTGTAGGTTGTAGACGAGAAGATGTGCTGCTGCGGTGACTATCGCTATTGCTGCTGCTCGTGATTGTATATTCATAAATATATATGCAATAATACGTTTGTGATTAAAGGTATGTATGTTCTCTACGTGATCAGTTTTTACATACCTAGCTGGATGTACTTGGAATTTCATTTTCAAATATTTTTACAACGTAATACCTTTTTGTGCTCATGTACTCAGTAAGTATATAGGATTTTAAGTCAAAGAATAAGTAAAGCATTTGGATTGCGAAATATTCAATTTCTATAAATTTTCGTAACTCATCACTGCTTCAATCCCTTTGTTCTTCAATGACCTTGGTTGGTCCGCACAAAAGGCATATAATTGGTAAAATATTGTCATCGTAAATAGTGCGACTTAGTTTTTGTGTAGAGCAGAGGATATTATACATATTGTGTATGTTATATATTCATGACGCGTCCAGTATGCAAATAATAAATGATTGTGGTTGTTAATTTTAGGTATAGTGAATTCAATAACTGTCCTAATGAATACTTTTGATTGTGATATATAATGGAAGTGAATTTATTCAGTAAGATTGCAAAAAAATATCATTCATCCATTCAGTCAGTTATTCACTAGCTTTGTAAGGATTTGGAAGCCAACAACTTGCGTTAGGTTCGGCTTGCGGCCGTGCATTTCCGCTTTCTGAGCCATTCTCTGCCATTGTTACATAGTAAACTTTCCAAGGTCTGAAATTGCACCATAATAAATCATAAAATTGTTTGTGCTCAGCAGGCAGTCAGTCAGTCAGTCAAAACTCAAAACCTAGGCCAATTCATCAAGTTCTAGGGAGGAAAAAATAAAGGAAAAAAACTGTCGATTGTGTGTTGTGCAGCTAAAATACTGAGGGTGATTAAGGATATCATATCATAATATGTAAGTTTGAGTGTTGTGTTAAGTTACCTCGTAGTTTCCTTATAGTAGAATATGATAAGAAGCATTAAAATTAGAATCGTTTTTGAGCGTGTTGGATTTTTAATATTATATATAGTCATTATATTAGAAAGATTCAGTTCTAAATATATAAGATTGTGACGTTGGATTGAAGTGTTGACTCAGAAAAAAGTGAAAACTCACTCAGTTATGGACTACTTTCTAATCTGTGTCATCAATGTGACATCCAGTAAAGCAGTAATCATTATTGGAATTTGGATATCTGCATCGGCAGTGAATCATAATGCATATTTAGAGGAGGGCAGAATAAAATTTTTTAAACGAAAGTTTTTGATTACTTGTCCACTAGATCACTAGTAAATAAAGTGTTAAATAATATTATTAGGGCTATAACTGAATGCTTTTAATTTCCATTCAACGTCCATTTTTGTCGATTCTCAAACCACAAATTAAAGCCTCGCTCATTAAATACTCAAGCGGAAAGTCACACTCATGAGTGTTTTAGGATTCAGTCACGTCACACGTGTTCCATGACATTTCACTTTTGATAATTGAATATTCAACAGAAATATTTAAAAGTGTATCAGTAGTTCATTTTTATTTCCGGCTCCAATTATATAGTGACCATATAGACAACTATATAGAGTTCATTTACTTAAACAGGAAACTTGTGATGAAAATTCCAGAGTAGCAAGACTATAAATGTATTTTGACATAAAACTAGAATTAAGCCTAGCCCAATTTCATAATATATTTAAAAGTATTTAACCTGAAAATGTCACACACTCAAGGGTTATAGCACTCATAAATTGTCTGGTATCCGTGTGATTTAAAACGCATGGTGGTCACTCTATATATTTTACCTCTCTTAATCTTTACTTTTTTCCATCTCTAAAAAAACGATAATTCCTTAATAAAAAGCCATTCATAACCTAGACGGCGTGGATAGTTCAGCATATGGCTAGAAGGAAGAACTTAACAACAATATTATTTGCGGATGTAAAAAACCAGAACTACTCACTACGAATGGTTTCAATAGTTTGTAACGACAAAGCATGAAAATGCTTCGAGGTAGCAATAAACCCACAAAAATGTAATGTGATCATTTTGCACGTAGCATTTTTATTCGTCTCTGCATAAATCCGTCATGAAATGAAACAATCCTTTTTATATGTATGCATGTGTGCGTGTGCGGATGTTACTTATGGGCAAAGAATATGAATTGAATTAAGTTTAAGCAGTGACGGTGCTCATGATGGTGGTAGTAGTGGTAAGGGTTACAAGTAGTAGGATTAGCAATGATCTTAACACAGATTTCATTCTTTCTAAGTTATTGGATACCAACGCAGAAAGTAAAACACTTAGTTAGTTATTCTTCACATCCCCAAGTACAAGACGTTCGTTTTCATTTTGGCTATCTTGATTGTGATATTGCAAATGAACAAGAAGTAGTTAAATGTTTACATGTTATGTTCCTTTGTTCAGCTTCACTAGAACACAAAGTTTGTAACAGTTTTCTTTTTTAGGAGTTTAGGAGTTACTACTACTACTACTAACGTTCACTTATCATCATCCACCATCATCAAAATGCCATTCCCGTATACACTCATCAACAATGGCTCAATAGTTTCTATTCAACTTTTGACTATATATCATACTTCATATACTCTTCACTGCCGAAGGGAATCATAAAAATCTAAAACTTGGTTCAATTGTATTACAAGTAAATCCTACATTACTTTTCATATTGTATTAATATTGGTCAGGTTTGGCTTTGGCTTTGGCTAGGTAATACTGTGTCTACACCACACCAACCTAACACCATACCACAGGGATATACCCTCAACTCAACTCGCTTCAATATTGGACTACGATCTACGATTGTAACAATAATCATAATCGCCATATCACAATACAGAGAGACGCCTCTGAATCACCGGATTGACGAGTTAGCATTATCATTAAATGTTTCGTGCTAATATATAGTTTTATTGGGATATGCCTACACGAAAAAAAGTGCTGAGCAAATGTGCACATTATGTACATTATTTTCATAGCATAGTCATATCGATATAGGGTAGTGGTAGTGCATACAGGCAGACAATATTAATAAAAATCCATAATATATATTCGATCTAGTAAATAGTAAACAGTTTGTGTTGTATCTAAAATGTAGTAGAGGTAAATTATTAGCGTCAACACATCCAACAAACATCACACGTTTTGAAATGGTGTCAATGCTTTTTACACAATTAAATTAAGATGCATATTACAATCCAATGTACACAAAATACAAACTAACATTGTTAAGTGAGGGAGAATATCATATAATATTATTTTTTGTTTGCTCAGTTTCAATTCACTGAGCCATTTGACATGGTGCAAGTGCAAAAATATGTTTTCTCAAAAAGTTTATTTAGGTATAACAAAATAACAGTGACTATAGCTGTGCAATAATGCAGACTTGCATTTGCATATATATATGCGTATTACTATGTGTGTGTGTGAAACGAAGGTGCATTTCTGTTTAGAGGATGAAGATTGAGGAAGATATGAAACCACTTGGGGATTGCATATTAGTTTTTTTTTGGTATTGCACAACCACATCAATTTTTTCTTGACTCCCTTAAAAAGTTATCCAAGTGGCCATCATGAAAATCTGGTTGCCAGTTAGCTCAAAACATTACGATTAGATTGGTGGGTCATTGCTAATTTTTTAGGGAGCGTTACGTTGTTATTACTGTTATTGATGATGCGAGGTGAGGTCTACGTCTAGAGAAGGTCTTCTAGAATCACCATATAACATTGTCAATAATAGTGCGACGCGAGTAATTGAATGTGTAATTAGAAAAGAGCAATCAAACTTACTAAATAAGTGACCTATTATACATATACATTCGAAGGTTTGAGGAAGAGAGAAGCAAAAATACAAGGGGATTCTTTGGTGGACTGGAGTTCAAAATTTGATAATTGTGGATAATATAGGCCATAAAATTTTGAAATAAGAGCAGAGTTGCTCATCCAGTTTCTTTTATATTGCTTACAATCTCTCAAGAGTTCAATTATTTTATGTTTTTCACATTACAAATTGCAACTTGATGGTTTCAAGAATATATTACTCAGCACATGTTTAGCTAAAATACAAATATTGCAGCAAAATAGCATTTGATGAGGATAAGAGGTAAAAAAATTATGCCAATTTCTCTTTTACTTTTTTGACAGAAAGCTTGACTCAAGCTCACATAATCAACCCAAGTTCATGACGCCAGCGTGAGTGTGAGAAATAAGTGGGTCAGCTTCTCAACGGTCATCCTAAAGTTTAAAGGAAAAAAATTCTCAGAATATCCTTCTAGTCTTAGTTAAACCAAACCAAGTCAATGTGGCCGTGGTTATGACATGCGCCAGAGCATCCAGTGAAAATATAAGCTATGAAGCGAAACAAGAAAATTTGTAAACTGCACTGTTCTTCGTACATTATTATGGGGATTTTAAATAGATAGCACGTCCTATGCGTGCGGTGAAGTTGAAATTGCAATATAAAAGTATCTCGTGCAAAATACTAACTTTGTGATTTTCATGTGTATATCTATGTGCTTTAAAAAGTGAATAAAATTACAGCGGTCGTGAACTCCACTGCCAGCTTTTGAGTGTACAAGTGCAAATTGAGTTATAAACTATAACCTTCAAAATGGCTGGAACTGGAATGTTTACTGCGATGGACTACGTGGTGCTTCTTGGCACCCTAATAGGAACAATCCTAATTGGAGTTTATTATGGACTTTTCAATAAGCAAAAGACAAATGCAGATTTGCTAAATGGGTAAGAAAGAAATGGAGAAGCAATGTAAAACTGTAAGGGTAATATGCGAATACTATTCCAAGAAGCTACAATCATTACGACTTTTCTGCATTTTATTTTCCAGGGGAAGAGATATGCCAGTATTTCCCACCTCAATTAGTTTGCTGGCAACATATATGTCGCCGATTCTAGTTTTAGGCTACGCTGGAGAAATATATTCCTATGGAACGCTGATGGTGGAAACAATCTTTGGTGCCATTGTCTTTGTACCCATTGCGGCACTCATATTTATGCCTACAATGTATCCACTGAGACTAACGAGTGCTTACGAGGTGACAAACGCTAAACATAATATATATTATCTTCATTTCTATACTTGTGGGGGAAGTTACAAAGTTACAATTGAAAGTTTTTTTTATAAATGTCTTTGAAACATTTATTCGCAGTACTTGGAATATCGTTACGAGTCACGTGTTGTCAGAGTTCTTGCTGCATTGACTTTTACAATCCAGATTGTCTGTTATATGGGCGTGGTTTTATTCGCCCCATCGTTAGCTCTAAATGCTGTAGTAGACTTCCCGATCTGGATTGCCGTTGTCGTGATGGGTCTTACATGTGCTGTATATACTGCAATCGTAAGTGTATTTACATTTACAGTTATAAAAGTTATAAAAAAGGAGAACCTTTTTTAACATGTAAAAGTTTAATGTGACTTGTTTCGTTTTTTAATACTAGGGTGGTCTCAAAGCAGGTTTAAATCAATTTGAAATTTTTGAATTTAATTTATTTCTGGATAAATTATTATATTATAAAAAAATTATTTATTTGTTTTTTAGTTGTGTATACGGACTTTTTTCAAATGCTTATCATGCTTGCCGGTATGTTTGCAATTGTCATTGGAGGTGCCCTTCAAGTCGGAGGATATTCCAAAGTATTTCAAATTGCAAATGACCATCATAGAATAAAATTTTTAAAGTAAATTTGCATCCTATTGTCAATTATTGTAATGCATTGATTTTACGGAAGTGAAAAATGTATGTTTAAATTTACTATTAATTCTTGTACTTCAGCCTAAACGTGGACTTTTTCGAACGGCTCAACTCTCTTAACATTTTGCTTGGCAATGGAATCATGGTTTTGAGTGTGTGTGGTTGCCAGCAAACCGCTGTTCAACGTTACTGCAGTATGAGCTCCTTGAAGAAGGCAATATTGTGAGTAATTATTATAGGAGAGAAATGTCACTTATACACTCAATGAAAAGTGCAGTTTTCTATATACATTTTGTGTCCTTTCATAATATAGGACAATTTTAATAACTCTTCCACTCGTGGTATTCACCGTTGGATTAGCAGCACTAGCTGGAGTCGTTATATTTGCTAATTACGCAGATTGTGATCCTATTTCCTTAGGTTTTATTAAAAGAAATGACCAAATCGCTCCATATTTTGTCCTCGAGTACTTGTCCTCAACTGGAGGTCTTCTCGGACTTTTTATTGCCTGTTTGTTTTCTGCTTCTCTAAGGTAAAAGCTTAGAAGCAAAAAATCTCGTGCCATTTTGATGTATGAGAGGCACACAAGCACGCATAGCAGGCAAATTAACATTGACATTTTTTTGCTTGTTTACAGTACCGTATCCTCTGGTCTCAATTCATTGACTGCGGTGACCTGGGAAGACTTTTTGGGTAAAACTGCCTTCTTTGAAAAAATGTCGGAAAAGGCTCAAGGCCAGGTCTCAAAGCTGGTTGGTGAGTACAACATGAAATTTGAATGGCCATATATTATAACATTTGTCAACTGTAAGCTGAAAGCTTAAAAGTTCCATTGACACGAATGACTAAAGCATACATTTGTTTGACCTACAGGTTTGATTTACGGACTGATGTGTATAGCAATGGCATTTTTAGCTGCAAATTTCGATGGAGTTCTTGGTGCCTCCATCGTGCTCAATGGGTCCGTTGCAGGCCCACTTTTAGGAGTGTTTTTATTAGGTCTCCTTGTCCCGTTTGCAAATAAATGGGTAATTTGAGACGAATCTTGAATTAAGTCGTATTTTTTATGCATTTCTTATCATTCAACAAATTTGCATGTCAAATCTTATTTCAGGGAGCCATTGTTGGAATGCTTGTCGGTCACACTCTTACAATATTGATATGCGTTGGAGCTGGACTATTAAATATTAAATCCCCAACACTTCCACTTTCTGTGGACGGTTGCAGTGACAGTGTTTGGGAGACAGTTGGAAACAAAACAGAGGTCTACTTGAGATCAAACATAACTGTGAATGTTGTCACACCTGAAATGTATGCTTATTCAAACATTATAAATAATGACCTCTTATTATTAACAAAATTAGTAAACAGTATCGATAACCATGAAATGTAACCAACTTTGTAGTGACTGGCCACAAAAGATCCACACTGTGTCTTTCTTACTTTATCCTGTGATAGGATGTTCAATATGCGTAGTTGTCGGAATCGTTGTGAGCTTTATAACAGGTAAATTTACAATTCTAATGTACACATATTTTTGTATCATAAATATAAAGGTAAAAGGAAATATCAATCATTATTATCACCATCAAATAGGCATTGTATGTCCTGGAACCAATTTCCTTATCACCCCAAAACAAGAAAAGTATGTTCACCCACTTTTGGCCAAGCTGATAAGAATATTCCGAAAGCCAGGCAGTTTTTACAATGGAGGAGGTAGTGGAAAGAGTCTTGAGCTTAGCACTTCATACTCTTACTCAAACGGGTATCCATCAGAAGCCCCAGTTCAAAGCAATATGAATGGTCTTAATGGTACCTATACCAAAAAAAGTTCGAGCTTAGGACGAAATCTGGATGTGGGGCCAAAAGAGTCAATGAAAAATGGAAAGGATCCAACAAATAATGGCTATGTCAACAATGGCTTTAAGGAGACGTGATCAACGTGATGTCATTAGTTTATCATGTAATTTCTATAATATATAATGGTCCTTAAATCTAATATTAACTTTATCGCTAGGAAGAAAATTAACGTTCGTTTGTAAAGTTGCAATGAGCCGTGTTAGCTAAGTTAGGATATGAAATGAATAGCTGGTAAAATAAGATAATGGAAGGTAAACTTTGTTTTTATACTTATAGGAGAGATAAATGTAATAATACCAGTTAAAATCTGCAATTTTGCTAGATAAATCCAGTATAATTGCAAAGTCACGGTTCATGTGTTCGTACATGACTCTGGAGGTGAGAGGATGTCAAACGTGATGTGTAAAAGATTTTTTTACGCAGGAACTTGTCAGAAGTTGCCAATACAAACTATTCATGAGTGTGCTACTCATCATTTGCGACGTTGTTTTATCAATATTTTAAAAGGTATTGTTTGATCTCAATGATATTACCGCCTACGATCGGTATCACGCATACATATATTATATTATGTGATATCAATTTGTTAATCGTAAGTATTCAATTAAGTATATTACATTGTGTAATTGAAATGAAATAACAACGGAGCAATTAAATTCCGGCTTGGGATTATAAAGACCAGTTTAGTTTGCATTACTTGTATTTCCACTTAAGTATTGAAGGAATCATGAAAAAAACAGTGAATTCTGTTTAAATGTCTTGTCAGCAAAGCGACTACTTGAGATTCGATAGCGATGCAAATTCTTGTGTGTGTAATGCTACTTTAGAATTTGTACTTGAATCATCCAAAATTGAAAATTGCAAGATTGCATACATGTCTCCCATCTATATGTATATATCCATTACATATTACGTACATGAAAGTACTTTTTTCTTTAGGACGTATATTTCAGTCTCAAAGTCCATCTACACTTGGATAATCTAAAAGTTGCATGGTTAAGCTTTTAGCGTATTGAATGATAGTGTGCTGCATATGCCTTAACATATCACATATTAAGACAGTCCTCTCCTATAGAACATAATTTGCTGGGAAAATATCGGGTGTAAGAAACACTTCATTCATTTATTGGATTGGAATACTTCATTTCATGTAATCTGATCGCGATGGTATTCCAGCACATGCATTGACATGAAGTACAGTTTTATATGATTTAATGAGCAGTTTCGCGTATCAAGGCTTCACATTTTGCACTTTTTCGTTATCACCAAGCACTGTGTGTCTAACCCAAAAGGTTGGATTCATATCATAATGCTTGACAGCAAGAAAACATGGCTCATTCTTGTTTCTTACATACATCAATCTCAAGCGTATTGGTGTTTTCAGGCAAACGATAGGTACTATTGATATTATTCAGCCTATCGACATGCGATACGCACGCATTGCACAGTTCGCCAAAACCGTGTAATCAAGCTCAGCATTCTTCCAGAGTTGGCTGCATGAAACCATATATCTCTCAAGTATTAAGAGCATGGAAGGATACATTCATATCATATTGGTCCTATGTATTGGTTTTCGGTGCTAGTAGCTATGTTATACTAATACAGCAAGTCACAAGACATCCGGTAAAATTCGGTGCGACCGGGCTGTAAGTTTATGTTATATGGACTTTTATGCAGAAAATCAGCAGTTCCAAAAAAAGCATGTACTTTCCTTGCGAACTTGAACGCACATGAACTACGGGTGAAAAAACGTGTATATATATGATTTACTTATGCAGGAGCTCCAAGAAGTGAAAGGAAAAGCGTTTTAGCGTCTAAAAATTTTAACGCATAAACCCAATAACTTTTAACCTATTATGGAAAAGTGGCAGTGGGTTTCCTTGATCCTCTGCCTCTTTGGCATTTTTAAAGAGTTTCGTCCTTCTGGTGAGTGACACTATAAAATTTCCTCCGCTAACAAAGTAATCAATTTATATTGATTCAGCCCGGCATTTTGTGTTATAAATGTGTAAAATATAGTTCTTCCATTTTAGAACCTTTTGTAACTGAATTCCTCATCGAGTACAAGAATTTCACAAAAGAATCGGTAAAAATAAACTTTCCAGTCATAGCTCATCAAAAGGAATAGCCAAAGTGTGCATTTATTCAGTTTAAAGACAAAGTATTTTGCTTGTTTGTGCATTACAGATCGTACAGCAGCTATATCCAATTGCTACTTACTCATACCTCGGCACTCTTCCAATAGTATTTTTAATCACAGATTATTTGCGATACAAATCTATTATAATACTTGAGGGGATAGCCTTTGTTGGAGTCTACGTTCTCCTAATTTGGGGCAATGGATTAAACAACGCAAGGGTAGGTATGTCGTTCCTAAATTGATTTCTATGCATTTTTTTTAAATTCATTACAAGCTAGCTTCTTTTTAATATCTCTTCAGTGCTTCGAGGTTTTGTATGGTATTGCATCTTCCACAGAAGTTGCATATTACACATATATTTATGCGAAGGTGGACAAGGAAAACTACAAAAAAGTCACATCTTATACATATACCGCTATCCTTATCGGCAACTTTGTTGCTGCTGGTTTAGCCCAGCTTTTGATCTCATCAAAATGGATGAACTACCGAGAGCTAAACTTTTTAACGTTGACCAGTGTATCCATTGCACTAGTTATCGCATGCTTTCTTCCCAGCGTGAAACAATCAATATACTTTCACAGAAAAGATGACAACAGTATTACGGATGGTGATAGTGTCGTCACCTCAGACACCAACAGCCATGGTCCGAATTTTGGCTCTCAAAACTTTAATGCAAGACTGATAAGGGCTTATCGTATGCTGTGGGCAGATTTCACCAAAGCCTATTCCAATCCATATATTGTGAAATGGTCAGTTTGGTGGGCTATTTCTTCCGCTGGATTCCTACAAGTACATCATGATAACATGACTATATGAAATAGCTGTCTCATTTTATATGCTTGAGATTTTGTAAGCAAGCTCATTTTTTTATTTAATAATTATTCAGACCATTAGTTATATTCAACCTCTTTGGGAAGAAATTGCAGCGTACAAAGATAATGAAATTTATAATGGTGCTGTGGATGCAGTTCATACAATTCTGAGTAAGTTTTTAATGCAAATAAATCCGCTTCGACTTTGGTTCTGGCTGGACTTGATTTGATAATGATGAGACTTAATTTTCTTTTTTTAACAGGTGCACTCCTTGCGATTCTCGTTGGTCATATTACCATACCATGGCGAAAATGGGGGGAAGGCTTACTCTGCATAATTTCACTTTTACAGGGAGCTTTATTAATATGGATGTCCCAGACAAATACGCTCATGGTAGCGTATGTTGGATACATCATTTTCAGAACATTGTATCAAGTCATGATAACTGTAGCCAGGTATGAGGAGATAAATGCATGCATATATTAAATAAATTAAAAATACGGCAGATGCAAATATTTTTTTTAATGTTTGGACATAAATTGCAGCTCTGAAGTCGCCAATAACATTAGTGCTGACAGCTCTGGACTGATTTTTGGAATAAATCGTTTCTTTGCATTGTCATTTCAATCCCTGTTAACCTTTGCGGTTGCTGATGAAGGAGGATTTGCTCTTGGAGAAAGGAACCAGTTTCTCGTTTATGGTGCATATTTTTTGGTTTTAGGGGGGATTTTTGCCATCGTTGTGACCGTGACTGTGATGACATATTTTTGCAGGAAAGATTCTTTTAATGAGATAGCAATAGTTAATGGAGGTAAACAAAAGGGAAGTATAACTCAAAATAGTGATTCGATGACACAAATGTGAAGTTTTAGAATTTAAGTCAAACTAATAATGAGTAGAAGATGAAAGTTCATTCCTATAGTATGTGTATTTAAAAGTATTAATATCTCATATCAATGCTATATGCATTGACAATGACAAAAAACGCTTAAACAGAATACACATGCATTATTAGATGGCACATACACAAGGGATATTTTTGTAGAATTACGTATTTTTATTGTCATATGGCTCAGAAACTGCCTTTACAATAAAACTTATAACATTAGTTGTAAATTAATAAAAACAATTTAAACAATAACGAACTTCTTTTACCATGAGTTTGCTTTATGCTTTGGCACAAATGCAAAATCTGATGGAACTGGACCAAGGAACATTTCACTGAAACATTGAATATATGCAATAATAATACTAATTTTCAGAAGCCTGAAACGAAAGGTTCAAATGTATCATCTTGGATCATATCTTATTTTAATCCAGTCAGCAGCAGCAGTACTTGCTAGCAGTGTTTCCATTTCATCCCTACCAACATATCGTGGTGGACGCTGATTAACTTTCTGAGGGGGGTCCTCAAGGATTGCATAGGGAATAGCCCGATGAAAGAATGAGAGAAATTCCAAAAAGAATCTTCTTGTAGTAACAACACCTTGATTATCTATGTATTTATACCACACAACGTAATACATTAACTGAGCATATAATGCACCTATTAAATCAATGTGATTTCAAAGTTACACTGACCTGAACCCCAATGATCCAGCCCATAGTTAATATACTTTTGAAGTATTTCCATGCGTTGAGTAGAATTCATGTCTATATGCCTTTGTTCTTTAATTTCTTGAAATATCCATGGTTTAATTAAGGCACCTCTGCCAATCATGATACCTGAGAAAGAAATAGGAAATATTTACTTTCACTACAAGTTTAAGCTTATAGGAGTTTGAGCTCAAATCTTGGTTTGACCAACACTTACCAGGAGCATTTGATAGTGCTTTCTTCTCATTATATTCCTCCCATGACAAAATATCTCCGTTTCCGTACACTGGCATTGGCGACCCTAATTTGACCATTTCTCCTATGTAGTTCCAATCTGCCGTTTTCAAGTATCTTTGTTCTCTAGTTCTACCATGAAGCTAATTACAAATATGAGAATAAAACAGATTTCAGTGATTATCTTTTGCATTTTTACCAAAGACTTTTGAGTGAATCCAACAAACCTACCGTGACCATTGATACTCCAGCATTCCTACAATACAGTATAAACTTGTCAGCGATATTCCTGTCCGTTTGTATCCCTTTCCTCATTTTCACTGTAAATGGTTTTCCATGTCCACCCAACACAGAAACCATAGATCTGATCATACTGTTAAATTTGTTAAATCTACACATCAAGCCGCTACCAGCACCCTACATAATAATTTAATATTCTTCAAAATTTTGTGGAACATTTAAGAGAGTCAACGAATAAAGTTATAGTACAGTTTAAGTGTAGTACCTGTCTATATATTGCATCTAATGGACATCCCATGTTTAAGTCTACAAAATCGTATTCAATGCCGCATTCTGCCAGGAGATGCGCCGCTTTTGAAGCAATGAATCCGTTATTGGAGCATAGCTGCACTCCCCATATTTTTTCGGATGGACTGGATAAGAAGAAATCATACTATTGTTAGATCATTTGGCAGTTGGACATGTTTATTTTAAGCATTATGTCACAATTGTTCAAAGAATTTGGCAAAATTTTCGTGACTTACTGTCGTCTGTGAAGTGCAAATTCATGCGCATTTCCTTGAAGTAGCGACGTTGCCAAACTCATTTCCGAGCATGTAATGTCAGCTCCAAACTCCACACAAAGCCTCCTAAAAGGCAAGTTTCCTACAGTCGTTAGTGGTGAGAGGTATAATTTGTCATTCCAATCGATCTGAAAGTTCATGTATTGAATGTATTCATGTTTTGAATTACGTTAAATCTGATTTTCTTGATAAAAACCTTTTTCACTTCACTCGGTCGCAAAGACACAAGATCTTCATCTGAAACTGGACCAAATTTCCCTTCCGTAGTAGACCCATTTTTAACGGCTGGAGACTGAGAGTGCAATTTATTCCACATTTTCTCTATTACTTTAAAATCATAATTATGCTTCCTTAAATCAATCTGAGTTTTCTTCGCGAGTAATGGACCGTGTGTTTTCTCATGTAGTGACTGTTGAGCATTCCATAACTCTTCATTCGTTACATTTTTCCCGTCTATAACGTGGGCGGATGAGAATCTACATGTAAGTCCTCGTGGACACTTTCCATACATTTCAAATATGTAGCAGGAACTGCTAATATCCTCCGGTTTCGTACCTACGATAAGGAAATCCTTTTTATTAGCTACTAGTTCAATCATTAATAGTTATAATGCCATATCTTCAATATAAGTCTATAAACGATAAACGTAAAGGAAAGATTTACTAAGATATTTTTCAAGATCATGAAGAAAAGGACAGTTCGGAAGAGAAGGGCATTTAGACTCCGAAGGACCATCATGCAAATGCGGACATAACTTCTCAATCAAAGAATCTTTCTTTGGAAAGGGACGATCCTTAGCTTTGTTTTGACCTGTAAGTAAATTAATGAGACATAACGATAAGAAAAGTGACATGGACCTAATATATTCATCGTATTCATTATTGGCTAAAATTCATTGTTCAGCAAACCTCGTCTGCGTTCGTCTCTTGAATCTTTTCTCTGACCACCATTTGTTTCTCCACCCTTTGAGTCACCTTCACTGGCATTGGCATTGTCAACTTCAATTTTCAATTTTTTGGATTCCGGCTCTGACAATGAGTTTTCATCAACACTATTCTCGTTCTTTGCAACGGATTCTTTTGGAGTACATTCTGTTTCCGGCTTTACCCAAATGTATTCTGACTTTATGCGACAAATACCATCGGAAGCTGCTGTAGTAGTCGTGGTTGTTGCAGTTTCGGCCATTTTTACTTTGATTGTGATTGAAGTGGTTCAGTCACTGTCACAAGTGACAATTGACGAGTCACTAGTGGTGGTGGTATATGCTGAGTTGAACTGAAGTTTCTACTGATTGCAGGTAATTGTCACTTTACCAATCTTTTAATGCAAAGAATGTCGAAAACAAAAACAATCGGATAATAAATATGCTTCACAATATTATGCACAAAGAAATCATGAAAATACACTTTTGCAAGCTCACTCACAAATCATAATATATCGTTTGCAAATAAAAACATGCACTTTTAGCACATGCTCTCAAATGCCGCGGTGGAGTTGCTGTGTATGTGTATATGCCATCATGAAGACTAGGTTTTGTGGTTGGGTGCTTGTGTATAATTTAGCTTGAAGAAGAGGAAGAATTCTCTAAAAACAGAATACGAAAAGTAAAGAGCGATACACATTATAATATAAGTAAAGGTTTCATTATATATTATGCTTTATTTAACGATAATGATAGATTTAACATGTTCATGTCGAAAGGGTACAAAGATAGAATCGATACATTAAACATTAAAATTTCATACTTTATACTTGCATTCTTTAACATACTTTTCTGGATTTGTACATGTAAAATCAGGAAAACCGGCAATTGTGATTAGTTGTTATCAGTCTTATTAAAGCCAATGGTTAAAATGTACGCTTAAAATAATCAAATACTAATTAGTTTTTATAGGAATTTTGATATTAGAAATAAGGTGTACGTATATAAACAGGTATAGGTATTATATTTGTGGAAATGGATTCACGAAAGCGCTTCATTTCTGAAGAAACTTATATCTGCATCTTCCTTTTCAACTGTGATCAAACATTCGCGAAATTTGTCTAACAAAAGCATTAACTGGGATCTCCGGATGTTTTCTCTGTACATTATTTCTTCAATGTGAAACTCTCCAGTGAAATATTTTGCAATTTTGGAAAACATTTTTATATCCTGAATGCTTATGGAAGCTTTATTAACCATTCCTACTGCTCGTTTCACTGCCTCATTAGTCAACTCTGGGAGTGATGATCTATACTTGTCTAATGGTTCAACAACTTCTTCATTGTTATTAGTTTGCTTGGCACGATCTTGTTGACTTTGAGTTTCAGATTGACTACTGCTATCATCGGATTTTGTTTTTATAATAGTTTCGTCAGTATTTTGCTCCTGATGAGGTGCTAATGGAATTGGATTCACAAGACCAAGACCCATTTCATCTACCGTGGTTTCTGAATAGGTATCACTGACAGTGGCATCATCTTCTTCTGGAAAATCAAATGGGCGCATGCTGTTGAGGTTCAGACTTACGTCTGGATCCACATTTACACTAATTTGGTCCAACTGATTCTCTCCTCCACTTCCACCGTCGAGATAAGTAGCCATATATATGTAAATGTGCAACTGGATCAAGAGACGACGCTGAAGCATCCATGTAACAAGTTCCACCAACTGCGATTGAATATAAGTCCCCCCTAAACATAATACGATGAAAAAATGCCAGAGTGTGTTAAATTTACTGTACGATATTAATATACAATGCAATACATACAGATAATTTCAACAATTAATACATACCAAGCATAGGGTTGAATCTCTCTCCTAAAGGAATTGCAAGAGAAAAATCTGAAAATACTTGTGTCATTGACAGCTGTGGAAATTTTCTTTTAAATGCACCCTCCAGCTCATCAGAGTCCAAAGGGACATCCGGTGCCAAGAAGTAGATATTAGATTCGCATAAAGGATATATGACAGTAGCATGTGCCCAATAAACTAAATGTGAAGCAATTTCCACAACTTGAGACAATGTTAAATCTGCGTCTGCCGCCAATGTCTGAAGGCTTTTTAAGGGTGAGTACACTTGGAGTAATCTGGGAATAGTGGATGAGGAATCAAGCCAAAACCGAGTAACTAATTGGTCAGGTTCAACCAAAAGTAGAATGGCGTGATAAGGTCGAATCGCTTCCAGGCATCTATGAATTGTTTCCGGTTCTACTAAGGCAGCATGGCTTCGAAACCTTTAAAATTATACCAAAATTATATAAAGAAAAAGCAAAAGTGGGAGTTTAAAAAATCCAAACGAACTAAGTTCTTACGAGTGTGTGTGAACACGTTGGGGAAGACAGAAACTAATTTGCACCCAGTTATTTATCCTTGTAAAAGTGAATCCAGAGTTGCAGACATCATCATAAATTCGCTTCATCAACTGTGCCAATCTGCTTTTTACCAGTATATCATCAAAAACTTTTTCTTGTACGTTATCATGATCTTCCGTCCCTTCCATGTGCTCAGTAGATAACGTGCACGCTTCATCATGGGTTGCAATAATTTTTCTCATTTCTTTGTTCATAAAACCACATCGATATTCCTCATGTCTCAGCCCAATGCCAAGTCGTTTACTCAGATCAAAGAAGCATTTCACGATGGAGTGACTTGCAGCAGCGTTTAGGCAAAACACAATGTGAAATATTTTTACGGACGTCTGAAACCTAGAAAATGATTCAAACATACAGCAACAACAATAAGCAAAGAGATACATGATACATTTCACTTTTACGAATAAAATTTGCAATAATTATAAAATTGTACTCTGGATTGATTGGCCGAACATCCTTTGGATTATGCATAAGCGTGGGGTGTCCAACAAACCGAACAAAATTAAGCTTCAGCTCAAACTTCCTTTCAGCAAGGTCGGAATTAACGGCTAGTAAATTGGACAGATCCTTATCACTCAACTGGCTCAGCATTTCGCTCCCATCCAATGAGAATTTTCTTCCATCTGTAGTAGAGTTAGCGAAGCTGGGCTCAGTAAATAAGTCATCAGTCGGATTTTTTGACACAGAAAAAGGATTTTCACCATCCCCTCTAGAAATTACTGGAGCAGTAGTTCTCGACAATTTCCTAAGCCTGTTCATTCCAAAGTCAGGGGTCAAATTTGCATTTCCCGTCGAACCAAATGATTTTGTGGATAACGTGGAAAGCGGTGTATCAAACAGGCTCTTGGTAGTTGTTCCAATGAAAGACGGTGCCAGTATTGATGCTTTACTGGCGACTGTTGATGGAGGTGGCAACACTGGACTCACAAAAACTGGTGGTGTCATGATAGTAGTTTCAGCTTCCGTGTTGCTTACTGCATCAACCACGTCGTTGTCAGTTCCTCCACTTTTGTCAGCATTATCATTAGTTGTTGTGCTGCTCCCGCTGACATTATTACTGTTCCCCACAGCATCCTCAACTTTATCGGATGAAGAATATGATGATTCAACAACAACAACTTCATTCTTTGCTGATGCCCCACCAGGACTCACAGTATTATTCCCTTCTCCTCCTCCCGGTGGAGAAGCTTCCGGCCCAGAATTCCCACCTCCTGTAGTATTAATGGATGATGCAAAAGACGCATTTTTACTGCCTCCTCCTAAAGTCGTTGCAACCCCTCCGGTTTTCTTACTGCTGCCAGTGCCAGTACTGCTGCTCGTACTCTTTTTTCCTCTTGACTTTTTCGTATAAGGATATCGAAACAAAAGACGATCCCCTTTACTACCGTTCTTTACTAAGATTATACATAGTGGATTGACAACAGATACTGGATTTAATGGGGTTGACAAGTGATCTGCAATTGGTGTACAATTCATATGGGCAGAGAAAGGAAGCCGGTCCTCACTTGTTTGTCAACCTCTTGAAAGAAAAAAACAACAATTAAATTTTTAAAAAACAAATAAATTATCAGGGTCAGATAACGCATAACAATATTTCAAGCACAGCTAAGGTCAACTTCCAACTTACAACTCAACAGGTGCACTATAGGACCTGCTTTAAATTTACGACGGTGACACAACACGTTTAACAATGTTAAATTAGAATTTATCACTAGAATAAATTAATTGGCCCCTCCGTCAACTGGATAACCGAAAAGTACAAAACTCCTCCAAAGAGCACACTCACGAACGTAATACATAAATCGCCTCAATGAAAAAATGCTTTTTTCTTTCTTGATTGAATTCCCTTTTTGTGCTCCGCATGAATATTGGCATTCCCGCAATGCTTTCAATGCATCTAAGACACGGTTGTATTTACACAGCTGACTTGACGAGCAGATACCACATGCGCCTTTGTTCTTTTCTTTTGATTTGACTTGAGGCATTTGATTTTGCATGATTACTTCTCCTTCTCAAGTTTGGTTGATTGTAATTTATATGAGGCCAAATCGGTTAATAAATGAATAAAATGGGAAGCAAGTGGTTAAATTGAATAAAATGTATTAAGTTTGCTAATCCACCTTATGAAGTATAAAGCTAATATGGAATTTTTAAATTAACATCATAATTATAATAAACGCTGAAGAAAGTCCGGTTTTGTTGCATTTATTTCTGTTGTCTGTACGTTCGTTTACAAATAATTACTATTAAAATATTATTATTTATCATTTTTTTTAAAAATTACGGTGCTTTTACATTTTTAAATTGAACCATTGGTTATGGTTAAGTTAAGCTCTTATTTTATAAAATAATAAGTTTATTTTATGTCAGCATTGTGACATTGTAATTAGATGAAAGTCCTAAGAAGAAGAATTTTCTGCGTTATATGTTTTTGGGTTTTCGGTCATTTATAGCGATAAGTACATGTACATAATTAAATTTAAATGTTTTCGTCTTTCGAATTAATATTGAACTGAATATTGAATAATACATTTCACCAAACTTCAAAATTAAGAGCTAAACTATAAATAAATTGGAAAATACATTAATAAATAATTCATTTTTACCAATAAATTCGAATCCTTAACTAAGAACGAGATAATAAATAACACTTTAAACTTTATTGATGGGCCAAAAACACTTGGCCAATGCATTTCAACGTGCCGTGTAGTGTAGGTGTACATAAATAATAAATTATCTCATCACTCATAGTACGAGAGGATTTGTAATTAAAAAGCATTTCTTGGAAATATTGTCAAACAGGTGAAATGTTTGTTTGGACTGACTGACTAACCACTAACGGCTAGCATAACTATCTTGTAGTCTTGTATAACACAAAAAATAGTTTTCACTGTTCACTCAGTTCACTCTATATCTGTTTAATCTGTTGCCTTCCTCCAGCGTTTATGTAGCAAGCTTAGACTCGGATTTAAATTTTTTATATTCCTCCGCATACTTTGGATCATCCATTGTAGTGTAGTCTTGTGGATCACAAAGAAATTCAAACTTGTTAAAAAACTCTTTGTATCCTCCAAATAATACATACATTTCAGGATAATGTAGGGAGGGGTACGATGTTGCATTAGCGGCTCGATCAGCATCTCTCAAATAGCGACACAAGGAAGGTGCTCTGTGTGATGAGAATTCGCAATGAAATATCAGCACTTCTCTTGAAGGATCCATGTTTTCTTTTGAATCACTTTTACTTTTAGATGATGTTGGGGTAGTAGTAGTTGGCAATACTGTTTTTCTTTCAATAAACTCATTATAGATTTGACTTCTTGTGTATAAATTCTCAGCTCCTTTAATATGACCACCGTTATACTCATATGGGTAGCGACAATCAATGATTCTAAACTTTACACTTTGGTCTTGGTCCTTATTCTCCACCAAATCAGCAAGAGTTTGTACCTCAATTTCCTTCAGATCACAATGCTTCCCATCAGCTTTAAACGGTAACTGGTGGGATTTTGTGCCATCGCCAATCAAAGCAGGATTGCTATCTAATCTCTCCAAAGCTGTTTTGATATTACAAGATGATAATATTGAGTCAGATTGAGATTTGTTGAGAAACAATCTTTTCACAACAGGAGTCAAAG
The DNA here is from genome assembly GCA_964034955.1 of Orchesella flavescens. Taxonomy (NCBI): domain Eukaryota; kingdom Metazoa; phylum Arthropoda; class Collembola; order Entomobryomorpha; family Orchesellidae; genus Orchesella; species Orchesella flavescens. Next base: position 29,742,267 of record OZ035954.1, on the reverse strand, counting down.
ATGATGAGGATGAATCAAACAACTGCTCTCTGATCCCCTTTGTACTTGTCTGGTTGGAACTGTTGCCTCTCACAAAGTCTTCATACGGAGAGCTTTCCTCTGAATATCTGATCCTTTTGGCTTGGTAGCTAGATGTGTCAAAGTTAGAACTAATACACGACCCAGGCTCAGGGTAACTTAATGATCTTCTATACCCTGCTTTTCTCTTTGAAGGGGACTCGTTAGAATCCATATTGTCGAACGTTAACTTTGTGGGTGGCAAAATATTTCGTCGATTGGTTGGCGTTTGCTGTGATTTGGCTTTGCGACGACGAATTGGGGTTTTTGAATTTGTAAAGGAGTCATTAAGTGGCTTTTGCCAAAGGTCCGCAATGCTGCTCGATGGTAAATCATTTTCGTTGACGCAGAGCTCTTTATAATGCTTTAATTGAAAAGCCGTAAAAGAGGAAGAGGGTGGAGTGGGATGTTGTGCAGTAGTTGAGTCATTAGATTTAACATTAGTATCATCAATTTCTGGATCTTGCTTTCCCTCCATCGTAAATTATTTATCTTACGGTGATTCAATATAAGCTTCAACTTCAGACTCTGTCCGAATCCAAGACTAAAGACAAATTTTCAAAAGTTTAGTTAGCTATGTTTCTATTCGGTAGCCAGACTCAGTTCCCAATAGTTTTCAAGTTAAAATAATGCAACATACAAGTAAAAGCATTGCTTTTATAATCTAAGCACCATTGCAATGAATGAAGGATCCAGCTGCAGCAAAGGTCGCTGATACAATTGAAGCGCAAACGTTCTTCAAGTGACCCCGGATCGGTTGATCCCTAAAACAAAAAAGACTGGTGGTTAAATTACTGACATTATGTGAAAGCAAATGCGGAACGAGAAATTACACAATACCAATTCAGTGAAAGCACTTACAGTTTGTTGTTCATCATGTTGGTGAAATTTTGTAAAGTTTCCATTCTTTCAACAACAAAATTGAAATTGTGGTCGTTAGAAATCTTCAACTTCAAATGTCAAGAGCTCTGAAATAAATAAAATTGAATTAAGAGTTAGCTTTGCATTGAATGCTGACTACGAGTTGTACAAATTGCCCGTTTTCACATTATTGATAGGATAAATACCCCAGCCTGCCAAACTATTGTAAATGACATTCAACATTGAATCTGAAAAGAAATAATCTAAGTCAGTTTCACTGTCGTCATTAGAAACTGAAGAAGAGTTCAGTTGTAGTTGCGTACTTTAGTGCCCTGGCCGCCAGCTGCCCGCCCTAATCCATCTATTTATTACTCATACCCAGTAATTGAATTCAACAAACCTTACCTACTTAATTTAACATGCCGATTCACTAAGCATTAACCTATCAACAGTATGTTGGATAACCTTTACTAATTAATAATTACTCGATCACAATGTCTTACAACACCATTTAGAGATTTCCTTATATTATTTTGATTTTATTGCTCACCTCTTTTGACTTTCCAACTTCGACTTTTCAATATTCTATTGTCTGTAGTGAATGGTTTCTAATGTCAGCGACAGCTCTTCGTGTGTTCTTACATTACTGCCGCATAAACACATACAAACACAATGATGATGCTGATGATTCCTCCTTGAAGTTCCTTCTTGTATGATGATGGGCATAACAGTTATGAAAAGTTGTGTATAAGACTAAGGACTAGTGATGATGATATATAGCATTCAGTCAGTCAGGGAGTATACTTTTGCATCCATATATCCATTTTCCTTTATACATCCTTTCCTCCACTTTATAAGGGAATAAGTCCCAAAGCTATGTATGTTTTTATTATTTCCTCTACTATATGCGTACTTATCCATAATTCTACCTTCGAGCATCGAATACCATACGAAGATCAAGAGGCAACCTTGCTTTACGGAGTACAAATGCATTATTATCATTATTGGCAATTTGGTAAATCATAATGGTTACAGCTCTATTCTTCATGCATCATCATATCGAACATCATAAACTCATCATTTCGCTAACGAGAGATAACTCCTTATTACCCAAACGGTGGTAGAAAGAGAGCTGAAAATGTATCGGATCAGGAGTCCCTTTTGATTCCAATTCTCATTACTTCCAAAAAAGCTTGTATTACATTACATATATATGAAAGACTTACTTCCGTCACTGCTCATTTCATCCTTTGAACCAAAAAGTTCATTTAGGGTGGCATCAGGGGTGGTATATGCGAGAAAATGTGAGCTATAGATAGAGCTACGAGTTATGGTTATATATATGGTTGTACCTGAAAATGTTGAGTACGTATGCATATGTGTAGGTATGAAAGGATCACATGATGTGATTCACATCACGCGATGGCGTTGCATAAGAAAAGTTTAGCACACAAAAAGTCTTTAGACCCACATGAAAAATTTATGTGCACCATTTTTTCTAACAAGGCATTTACTAGAGTAATAGAATTAAATCTACCAACTACGTATTTTTTAAAGTTTGTACATTACCAAACTTTCTCTTCTGACGGTTCATTCTTAAAAATTGGACTAATGCAAAAACTTGCCTTCATATTATTATACCTTTCCGTGTCAAACAAATTTGATTTGTGAAGGTTGATGAAAGTTTGCATGAAGTGAAGATGAGGATGTATGATAATCATACTGATTTTAGTGTACAGGATTACACTGCTTGTTAGTAATGTTGCTTTTTAATCTTTTATATTAATCATTACAAATTATGTAAAGTCCAGCATTGGTTAAGTAATTCTAACAAAATGCAAATTAAATTAAAGTGTCCTAATGCTATAAATTCAGCACTCGATTTTTGTATGCTTATTGCTTATCCGTATCAATTCAGGATGTCTCGACTGGACTTGTTTTGGACTTTCTCCTACTCCTGTTGGGTATATTAAATCAAATTACGTTGCTTTAATGTAATTTCATCAAGAAACAAAGTTTCTACTATTTACTCGACTTTTGCCAAAAGAAACTTCCAGATAATGCGCATCAATTCGACATGGCATGACATTAGGCTAAGCTAGCAGCATAATGACAGAACTTTGGATTCAGTCCACTTTTTCTGAAGCGAATTTGCTCACTTTCACTTGCTTATTTAGGGAAAGCTGGGAAAAGTTAAGGCTTTATTACGATATCTTGTGTATTCTCTTGTATTTCTCTAGAATGTAAACTTGCAACTTGTCCGATATTATATAAATGTTATGTTTTATATCGTACCACATCACATCATACCAAATAGCTAGATAGAAATGGAGACTACCAACTATAGCCTAGTAGATCATGTGTAGCATCATGAAAATGTTTAGCTATGCGCAATACTTGGTTCAAGGTCAGAGGCAGGTCGAATTTTTTAGTTAACTGGCTAATGAAATAAGTTGTGAATTATTGTAATACATAATACATATAAACAGGTAAATAATAAAGTGGAACTCAAGTTTATTTGCTATTGTTGGGTAAACTAAGACAATGCATGCTTACACCTACATTATTCTAAAAAAAATGGAATGTTTAATAGCTGATAGTTTCCCATTCTTCTCTATTAAAACCACTGTTGGTTAACGGTTAACTGTCATTCAGTGTCATTCATGGGATGCATCCGTCACTTGCATTCGTTTGCGCCTTTCCGTTGCTTTTTCTGAGTTTATCCTTCTACGTTCTTCTCGCTAAAATGAACAAATCATAATAATATATAAATTCTAAATTCGACTACTCCAAATTAAACATTTTGCTCCCATTATGACATTACAAGTTCAGGAAGCAAATCTCAACTATGAACACAAAAACATAAGAAAATGGAATTCAGCTAACCTCCTTTGTCAGGCATTTGAGCATTACTCTGTTCGCATCATTGCAAGCACCCAAAAACTTTTTGAACTTGTTCTGTTAAATACATGCATAAAGGAACTGTTTTTATTAAAGTCTGATCAAATTGAAATAAAAATAAATTACGTAACAAATAATGTTTACACACAAAAAGGACATTCATTTAACTACTCACCTCTTTATGACACTGAAACAGTGCAGAAATCAGTTGGTTACACTCTGGCGTGTGCAAGTTGGCGGACAAATCGGAATGCATAATTCCAAGGTTTAAAAACTTATGTAGAAAGTAACTCGAACTCGGGAAAAGCAACACGAAAGATGATCCAAGACGCACAAAGATGAAGTGGATGTATAAGCAGAACCACTTCAATGAAGTAAAAGCACGTTTTTAACTCAATATTTGACGGATATTCCAACCAATTGGAATAGCAACGATAAGCTACGGATTAACGGATATAATGCGAAATAAGCATTCCCTACCGGTTCAAAGTTATTTACAAAAGTTTATGAGTATTACTGACCGGCATAGTTGAGAACAATTCAAAAACGTGACCAGTGATCCTGACAGTGAAAGTTGGTGTTAATACAAGGCGTTGGCAATTAAAGCTAGATAGGTCGTAGCATTATTGCATGTTGCATGTTGAAATTCTGCATCCATTTCGATTTTTAATGATTTGAAGCATTTTGGACCAAAGCCGATTATATTAATTGGGAATGAGAATTTGTATAGAAAAGTCATTCATAATCATAAACACGTCCATAGAACACACCACACTGCCAGCAAAATGAAGACGAGTGAAAGGCATGCCTGAAGTCTGTGATGCTTTATGCTATGAAAGTGGTCTTGGTTTGTGCTTATGGAAAACTTTCACTGAAAAATCATTAGCTGTTTAAGAAACTTTTCCAAAAACTTGCCTGCTTAACCACTTCACAACACATATTGATGCGAGGCGAGTGTCAGTAGACTCCATCAAATTATCTACTATAGATAGCTATACGGTATGGTGAGATAACGATATAAAATAACATTATTATATTATATCGGACAACTGGCAAGTTTACATCCATTCTAGAGAAATACAAGATATCGTAATAAAGTCTTAACTTTTACCAGCTTTCCCTATAAGCAAGTGAAAGTGAGCAAATTTGCTTCAGAAAAAGTGGACTGAATCAAAAGTTCTGCCATTATGCTGCTAGCTTACGAATTGATGCGCATTATCCGGAAGTTTCTTTTGGCAACTTATAGCAAGTAAATAGCAGAAACTTTGTTTCTTGATGAAATTACATTAAAGCAACGTAATTTGATTTAATATACCCAGCAGGAGAAAGTCCAAAACAAGTCCAGTCGAGAGATCCTGAATTGATAAGGATAAGCAATTGGCGTACAAAAATCGAGTGCTAAATTTATAGCATTAGGATGCTTTAATTTGATTTGCATTTTGTTTGTTAGAATTACTTAACCAATGCTGGACTTTGCATAATTTGTAATGATTAACATAAAAGATTAAAAAACAACATCAGAAACAAGCAAGATGATTATCAATTATCATACATCCTCATAATCCTCATCTTCACACCAAACTTTCATCAACCTTAACAAATCAAATTTGTTTGACATGGAAAGGTATAATAATATGAAGGCACATTTTTGCATTAATCCATCACTGAAGAATGAACCTTCAAAAGAGAAAGTTGGTAATATACAAACTTTTTAAAAAAATACGTAGTTGGTAAATTTAATTCTATTACTCTAGTAAATGCATCGTTGGAAAAAATGGTATACATAAATTTTTCATGTGGGTCTAAAGACTTTGTCTCCGCTTTTGCAATACTCTACGTACTAGTACGTGTGCTAAACTTTTTATTTTGCAACGCGATCGCGTGATCTTTTCATACCTACACATTTGCATGCTATACAAATAAGAAAAGGTGATATTTAGTAGTATGTGTGAGATCCATGAGCCCATAATGTTCCTTTTCTTGTTATATGTACATAGTTATATTTTTGATACTGTTGATAGTACCACTCAATGTTTTCAGCTATAACTATATAAGTATAGGAGTGTTCTGCCGACCCGAAACCCGAATTTTTCGGGTAAGATACCTACTGCTGACCCGAAAATTTTCAGCATTCGGGTACAAGTAACCCGAATTTGATTCGGGTGAAACATACCTACTGCTCACCCGAAAGTTGAGTTTTCGGGTGAAATATAGCTACTGCTCACCCGAAAGTTGAGTTTTCGGGTGAAATATAGCTACTGCTCGCCCGAAAGTTGAGTTTTCGGGTGAAATATAGCTACTGCTCGCCCGAAAGTTGAGATTCGGGTGAAATATAGCTACTGCTCGCCCGAAAGTTGAGTTTTCGGGTGAAATATAGCTACTGCTCGCCCGAAAGTTGAGATTCGGGTGAAATATAGCTACTGCTCGCCCGAAAGTTGAGTTTTCGGGTGAAATATAGCTACTGCTCGCCCGAAAGTTGAGATTCGGGTGAAATATAGCTACTGCTCGCCCGAAAGTTGAGATTCGGGTGAAATATAGCTACTGCTCGCCCGAAAGTTGAGTTTTCGGGTGAAATATAGCTACTGCTCGCCCGAAAGTTGAGATTCGGGTGAAATATAGCTACTGCTCGCCCGAAAGTTGAGATTCGGGTGAAATATAGCTACTGCTCGCCCGAAAGTTGAGTTTTCGGGTGAAATATAGCTACTGCTCGCCCGAAAGTTGAGATTCGGGTGAAATATAGCTACTGCTCGCCCGAAAGTTGAGATTCGGGTGAAATATAGCTACTGCTCGCCCGAAAGTTGAGTTTTCGGGTGAAATATAGCTACTGCTCGCCCGAAAGTTGAGATTCGGGTGAAATATAGCTACTGCTCGCCCGAAAGTTGAGTTTTCGGGTGAAATATAGCTACTGCTCGCCCGAAAGTTCAGTTTTCGGGTGAAATATACCTATTTGTTATACGTGTACTATGGCTTGATGTGGATGATAAAGATTTTATGTCTGTGCCTAAGGTTATGCTATACAATTGTATGTGCAACACTTCAGTATTTTTGTGATAATGAAAAGTATTTATTAAAAGTATTAAGCTATATTTCACCCGAAAACCGAACTTTCGGGTGAGCAGTAGCTATATTTCACCCGAAAACTCAACTTTCGGGTGAGCAGTAGGTATGTTTCACCCGAATCAAATTCGGGTTACTTGTACCCGAATGCTGAAAATTTTCGGGTCAGCAGTAGGTATCTTACCCGAAAATTTTCCAGCTTATTTTCGGCTTACTTGTAGACAATTCGATCTTTCGGGTGAAATGAATGTTTTTCGGGTGAAGGAATTCGGCTTACTTTAAGATTTTTCGGGTAAGCAGTACCCGAAATAGTTCGGCCATTCGGGTCACCTGTAGCTTCCTATAAGTATATGGCTCTATCTATAGCTCACATTTTCTTGCATATGCCACCCTAAATGAACTTTTTGGTTCAAAGGATGAAATGAGCAGTGACGGAAGTAAGTCTTTCATGTAATGTAATACAAGCTTTTTGGAAGTAATGAGAATTGGAATAAAAAAGGACTCCTGATCTGATGCATTTCCAGCTCTATTTCTGCCACCCATTTGGGTAATAAAGAGTTATCTCTCGTTAGCGAATGATGATGAGTTTATGATAGTGTTCGATATGATGACGCATGAAGAATAGAGCTGTAACCATTATGATTTACCAAATTACCAATAATAATAGTAATGCATTTATACTCCGTAAGCAAGGTTGCCTCTTGATCTTCGTATGATATTCGATGCACAGAGATAGAGATGGATAGGTAACTAGTACGTATATATAGGAGAGGAAAAAATAACAACACGTAGTCGTAAGAATACATACATATAGCTTTGGGACTTCACTTATCCACTAAAGTGGAGGAAAGGATATAAAGGAAAATGGATATATGGATGCAAAGCGCAAAGTATACTCCCTGACTGACTGATGCTGAATGCTATATATTATCATCACTAGTCTTTAGCCTTATACACAACTTTTCATAACTGTTATGCACATCCCATCATCATATCACGTTACAATACGTGTTGTGTTATGTGGTGATAAGTTCAATACAAGAAGGAACTTCAAGGAGAGAGGAATCATCATCATCATCATCGTATCGTATTCGTATGTGTTTGTGTAGTAGTAAAAAGTAAGAAGTAAGAACACACGAAGCTAGAGCTGTCGCTGACGCTGTTGTTTAATGTAAGGCATATGGTTTTGTGCAGGATAGAAATTTTGTTCTTTTGGTATAAATACTTTTTATCTTCCTACATAATATGTACGTACTTTACTAGAGACAGACTATAGAAAGATAACATAACATTGATTGGATTTAACTTTTGGTTTTCGTTTGTCATTGAACAAGTAGTACTTGAAGCAAGTAGCACAATACTTATACTATTGTTTAACTCGGAGGAGACGGACCAGAGAACGCAAAAATATATATATATCGTACGACTTGATTGAGGTAAGTTTCCTTATACATTATTATTGAGCTTTGGATTGACTCATCTGAATAAATATTTTAGTTGAAGTTGGCTAATATCACGGCTCTCCGTTTAAATTAGCATACGTGTACTATATACGCACGTAGCATAAGCCTACGTAGTACTAGCTAGAACTGAACAGCTTTTGATCGGAAAATACTCGAACTGGAAGCAAAGGGTAGTGCGAAAAGAGGTAATCATTTTTATAGTATAAAATTGAATTTAGCCTATTCTACAGCGTTCTAACTGTAGGTAAATGGTAAATGATTAGTGTTTTATACAGATACGATACGCTTAGGCTTGAGTCATTAGTAATTGGTGTCACAATTAGAATAAGAAGAAGTCAGTCAGTGGGCAATTTAATTAGCAAGAGTGAAATTAAACAAGGAGGAAGAATACACCCATGTATAGGTATTGGATTTAGAAGACGTGTACATACATTAACTATTAAGTCTAAATTATTTTAGTTCAGTAAAGTCGAGTACAACAGGCAAGCTTGGAATTGGAAGCGAAAAAGAACGCTGCAAGTGTTGCAACTCTTAGGTTGATTAGCTTGGAAATAAGATTCAGGAAATTCTCATGTGGTATGTTCTGGAGAATTGAGTGATTGTAAAAGTATTTTGTGATTAATGCATGTTTTTCACGATTTTGGTTGTGAGAGTAGTAGAGTCAAGAGTTAGATTAGATACTCATACAAAGGCAATCACGTCACTTGCTGACGTAACGGAGTACGTTGTATTTACGTGGTAGATATTTCTTTCGACATTCAGTCAAGTTGCGGCTGAATTTTTGTTATTATTATTACGCATTGTGTTTAGCCTTTCACATAAATTCTTCACGCTTCTTATGTGACACTTTTGACTTTTATAATACGTTCATACGTTAATGCGACACATTAAAAAAACCATTTACTATAGACAATAGAATATTGGAAAGTCAAAAGAGGCGAGCAATAAAATTAATGAATAAGGAAATCTCTAAAAGGTGTTGTAAGGCATTTACATTGTGATCAAGTAATTATTAATTAATGAAGGTTATCCGACATACTCTCTATGTCTATATTACTGACAACTGGGCAAGTCACGGTGGTGCAGGTAGTATAAAGAAAACTGTAGATTAAAGTGCAGGTATTCTAAAGAAGGAAAGAATTTACGATTTAAATTTGCGGATAGTAGGGTATACAGTCTTCAGTGGGTAAGTTTTAAATTGCTGAATTCAAACTGCTATCATTTGGTTTGGGTGAATAAAAGCAAGAAGGCATCGATAAGGTATCCTTTGCTGCGCTAAGCACCGTTAGGTTAATTTTTAGTTAATCAGCATGTTAAATAAAGTAGGTAGGGTTTGTAAAATGCTGATTTCAATCACTGGGTATGAGTAATAAATAGATGGATTGAATAGAGTAGTTGCTGGTGGTAGTTGCAAAGAATTGAAAAACAGAATTGGGGCGGTCCAGGCACTAAAGTACGCAACTACAACCCTTACTCTTCTTCAGTTTCTAATGACGATAGTGAAACTGAATTAGATTATTTCTATTCAGATTCAATGTTGAATGGCATTTACAATAGTTTAGAAGGCTGGGATACTATCAACAATAATAATGTGAAAACGGGCATCATTTTGTGCTACTCGTAGTCAGCATTCAATGAAATGCTAACTTTTGTTTCAATTTTATTGATTGCAGAGCTATTGACATTTGAAGTTGAAGATTTCTAACAACCGCAATTCCAAATTTTTTTTGAAAGAATTGACTGTGAGTAAACTAGTGTGATACAGAACCAGATCTACAATGGAAACTTTACAAAATTTCACCAACATGATGAACAACAAACTGTAAGTGCTTTCACTGAATGGGTATTGTCATATTGCCATTATGGGTAATGCTGTCTTGTAATTTCTCGTTCTGCATTGGCTTTCATATAATGTTAACCACCAATCGTTTTTGTTTACTGTAGGGATCAACCGATCCGGGGTCACTTGAAGAACGTTTACGCTTCAATTGCATCAGCGACCTTTGCTGCTGCAGCTGGATCCTTCATTCATTGCAATGGTACTTAAACCATAAAGAGAAAGACAATTCTTTTACTTGTATATTGCATTATTTCGTACTTGAAATAACTGGTATTTTTTTTATTTTTAGGGTACTTTGAAGGTGGACTTCTGAGCGCCATCGGATCAGTTATCTTGATGTGCATGTTGGCTTTCTCCCGTAATCCAGACGGCAAGGACGATGGCACTCGATTCATGTATTTGAATGGATTTGCACTTTGCACCGGTGGGTACCAATAAGGAAATAAAGAAGTTTAGTATCACATTAGTGAGAATTTATTAACAATAATTTTACGATTTGTAATTTGTCTTTTCATATCATTTAGGATTGTCAACCGGACCATTGATTGACCTTGTTTGGGATATTGAGCCATCAATCGTTGTGTCAGCCCTGATGTACACCTGTGTCATTTTCACTTGTTTCTCCTTGAGTGCAATCATCGCTCCCGAAGGAAAGTACCTAATGCTGGGCGCCCCACTCATGTCAACCTTGTCTGCTATGCTTCTTGCATCTCTTCTCAACATCTTCATTCGATCTCATACCATTGCTTACGTAAGTTTACAGTTTATATTGTATGTCACTTTACTTAAGGTTAAATGTATACGAAAGGTTAAATGTATAATATTCTTTATTTATATGCAGATGCAATTGATTGTTGGACTTCTTGTTATGTCTGCCTTCATCCTGTATGACACTCATCTGATCATGGAGAAATTCCGCATGGGAGACAAAGATTACATCTGGCACGCTCTCACTTTGTTCATGGACCTTGCTTCCATCTTCAAACACATCTTGATCATTCTTGCAGACAAGGAACAAGGGAGTCGCAAAAAGGAGAACAGGCGTTAGAAATAACTAATGATGAGCGAGACGGATAAAAAAAATTATTTGAAAATTGTAACTATTGTTCTTAAATTCTACAACTACATGCGTGTTTCAATTCATCTTAAAAGCGATATAATATAAAATACTATAAACAGATACTACATATATAAACTCTAATGTAATTATTAGTATTATCGTGATGTTGGTTGATTTGTAAAGAAATTTCTTTTTACAAAACAAGTCATGACCATACCATAGAATTATCTTCGTACCATTGTTTTTAGATCGTATCGTAAAATGTGTAATAAGAAGGCTTTTACTCAGTTTTCCCAATACTTTTTTCCTTTTTCGAGTCGCTTATTTTAATGTTTTCATAACCTTGGTTTATAATTCAACTGAATTAGCTACACACACTTCTGCTAAATCATTTTTTATGGTTTTATTTTGGCATGCTCTTAATTTCATTATCATTCCTAGGTGTTTTTCTCGTTCTTGAAAGCTAACATCTATATATATTTGAAGAAAAACGATAGGCTATAAATTCAATATTATGCTAAAACGCAACTTCGAAGCTCAACGTTTTAAACTCATCAAAATTAAACAGAGAAATATCACATTTATGTCACTTAAAGATACAATGTCAAGTGTGTCAAGTAACACACACAGACATTAATATCCGCTTAGTGAAGTCAGTGGCAAGGCGTGGCAAGGAAATTTATGATAAAAAGTATTTAATTTTGTCAAACCACAATTCGAAAAAAATGCAAAAGAGTGAAGAAATTGACAATTAAGTAGTTGTTGCAAATCAGAGAGGTAGAATGATCATGGCGATATTTTAAAATAAAGTTGTTTTTAAATACAGTTTGGAAACGGAAAAAAACAAGTGAATAGAAAAGAAAGTTCATAACTCTGTACAATTGAATACATAATGGATTATATACAAAAAAGTGAATTGTACTACGTACTAGTGTACGATTAAGATGATTCCTCTCCCTAAATCTTAACACCTATTCCAAGTAAATCTATAATTAAGTCACAATGTAGAGAGTATGCATTATTACTAGTCCACCTTAGGAGGTTAATTAAACTTATCCAAATAAGTCTCATATATTATGCTGTCAAAATGGAAACGAGTCCGCACTTATAGAAAGTTGTTGTTTGAAAACGAGCCCACCAGTGTTGTTTTACAAAAAGTGAACAATCATTTACACAGAATCAAGTCTCCAGAATCCTACGCTCATTTGAAACCCCTTAGTATCATCCAAAGGGGGTGAATTTTCCATGAAATTAATTCAGTTGCACATGGCATGTGCTAGAAATTTTATGATACGGTTATATGGATTATGATATTATAATCTTAAGAGCTAGTGAATTTGAATGACTCACGTCATCCAGAATTTGCATTATTAAATGTTTGTGTGTTACATTAAAAATAATGGTTTTATAGTGTACACATTCAATTTAAAATGGTAATAACAATTATTTAACTGGCTGTTCGTAGAAACGTTGTCTCTGTCTGTATAAAATATATGTGTGGTGTGGACAGTCTTGGTTATTTGTTACATGTTGTGTGCTGTGCGTAAGAATCGTATTTCCAGTAATCATAATGTACCTTGCGTAGTAGTAGGTAGTAAAGTAAAAGTCTCCTGTGGTATTTCATTTTGCATTCTTTGTCTTGTCAGTGGGAAATATTCGTACAATAAAAGTTACCAGTTACCTAAATATCCAGAAAATCTAGCAACTTCCAAACTTTTCTTTCCCAACTTTCCTGTTTTATTGCTCTGGACAAAAATCAACCGAAACCAAAGGAGAAAGTTGCATGTTGTACTCAAATGCATTCATGTCAAGGACAAATCATCATATCACAAAATCAAGAAAGATGTTGCAATTTGTAACTGCAACAGCTTGTACTGTACTCTTGGTACATAACGATAACGTGTTGCCTAGATTTATACAGACAAGAATTGAGCTGGAGAAATTGAGAGTACTTCATTTCATGAGTAAGAAGGCATAAAACAGGGTAAAAACATGGAATCTCATAATACCCCAACAATTTACTCTTGTTAATACCGAGGGGTTTCCTTTAGCATGTTTTTGTTCGTCGAAGATGCAGATTTGTGTAGCATTAGTGCATTACATACATTTCGATGTGAACAAAAGGTTTTTCACAAACGTCTTTGTTTGGTTAAGTTCGGTTCTTATTTTGACAGTCAACAGTGACAACTCCACAAACCTCTGAAACCAAAATTAAACAGGATCATCATTCATCATCAATCGGCAATCCATTTAAAGTTAAAGTTTATAGCAAGAAGAGCTATTTTGGCTATGGCTGAAAAACCGGAAGAATTAAGTTTGCCCGTGGTAAGTTATTGCAATTTGCGAGTGACTATTGACATTAACACTTTAAACCAGCAATTTTTATTGGTCATTGGTAGAATGTTTTTGGTATGTTGTATGTTGAAATTTTAATTGCTGTACTTGTTGATGCAGGCATCCGTTAGTAGAGTTGTTAACGACGCTCTCCCACCCAACGTAAATGTTTCTCAAGAAGCTCGAAAAGTGATAGCAAAGACAGCCTCCGTTTTTGTCCTTTACACTACAGCAACTGCGGCATCCCAAGCGTCAAAGGCTGGTCGTAAAACTATGAATGCAAATGATGTTTTAGCTGCCCTCAAGGAAAATGACTTTCCACAGTTTCTGGAACCACTAGAAAAATCCTTAGAATGTAAGAGAAATTAAATAGTTTAGATTTTAAGTGGTTAGCCATTTTCAACAATTAACGGAAACGGAAGAAATGTAATAATTGTGTTTATGATTTCATGTCTCACTCAGATTATCGAGAAACGCAAAAGAAAAAGAAAGAGTCTACGACAGCAAGAAAGTCTGAACAAGCCAGTAGTAAACCTGGAAAATCCCCATCTCCTAATTCTAAAAAATCATCGCCCAAGCAAAAAAATACACCAGCGGAGGAGGTTGAAGCAGCCTCGGATTCCGAAGAAGAAGATTAAAGTGATTAAGATTGAAGACGTACCTCAAGCTCCAGGGTGGACCATTACTGTTTCCAAGTTTCGTTACACAAATTACTAGTTAGTAGCGTTAGGTTGTTGGTTGTAGCCTAAAAGGATCTAGAATCCTGTTTATTCAGCCAATTATTGGTTCTAACCGTATGCCGTTTATGTGACGAAAAACTCTCAATGTGATTATTTCTATGATAAGTGAAATGGATTGAACGATTGCTGATTCCAATTCTGTCCTGAAGAATTACTTGTATTTCTTGTAAATAAATGATTCCAATATTTCATGATGGAACTCTTTAAACCAGCGTTATTGTGTAAGAAATCAGTTAAACTATTTTTGGTAGTTATGAAATTCCCCCAACCAAACAATTCCGTTTTTACACTGTAATTAGTTATTAATTAGTATTTCAACATGTCACTAGTTCATCCACGACCCACATCCGTATTATATTATGCTAAAATGGTTTAAAAGACTAGATTTCTGTGCTGCCGGTTCATATTTGGAATGTGGACTTTCTTCTTACTTTCTCTTCTTATCCCGTCAAGTGCAAAAAGGGTTTTTATGGATAACACTTTCATTTGCCTATCATCATCGATCATCATAATATCAATCTTTAATTAGCATAAAATACAACTACATACAACTAAATATTCATCATTTATCATGACCCATGACCAAATATTCTATTTCTACATCTTTCTGATCAACAACTAGTTAACTATAACACATTGGCATACATGTAGATCCATTAACTGGGAAGATTGTTACTTTAATCGGATTTTGGAGTCGCCTTTGTCTGTTATCTGAAGGCACAAAATATTTTTCGCACTCGATACCCTGTCGTTTCATGTTTATCATAAAAGACATTGATTGTATTCTCAGCGCTAATTTTAGATCCCATTGGCTGGAATAGTATTGACTGGGATGGAACTGGAATAATATTCCGATAAGTAGGGCTCTGTCTTCAGGAAGCCCTAGCTAAATCATATGAAAAGCATAAATTATAACCAGGAAAAAAGTTACAGTTTTGTAAATAATATACAACTTAACTTTTACGGAATGAGTTGTTCTTGTTCTGTCAACATACACAGTTTGGAAAGAGAAGAGGGCTTGGAACAATAAAGACGATAAACTTCCCGTGTGCCTTATTTTGTAAGCTAATAAAGTTTTTTTAAGAACAAAACAAAATTTGACTAATGCACTAACTATGCGCGCGACTATGATTGAATCGAACGCCAGTTAAGTATTAAACCTTAGTCAGATGTCCTTATACTGGCTGGAGAAATGATAATATGATGATGATAAATGAGTTGTTCTTCATATTCACAGGGGATTTGAATGAAAATAGGATGTTGCCAGTGTCACAGTTGATGCCGGTGACACCTTTCTCTTCGCCACATTAGGATTTCATTGTGTTCAATCAACAGTCTTACACCGTTACACCCATTATTACACCCATTTCATACACTTGGAGAAAGTGAGCTGCAATTATGGTGATCGTAGGAGCTTTCCCAGCCGCTAAATTAGGTATAAGGTCAAAGGTTGACTGTTTACAAGTCATGTCAAAATGTGATGATTAGTTTCAAGTTGAAATATAATGATTCCTTCTTGTTTGATTTGTAATAGGCGCATTGCTTTTGAAACAAATTTCAAAACCTCTTGCAAATGCCATGAAGCGGAGAGCGAAAGAAAATCCTTTCTTTCGAACTTATATATGTATGCCACCAGCTCAATGTAAGTTTTTTTACTGCTCCAAAACCCAACCATTTATTACAGCCATTATGAAATACGTACTGGGTGGGGTAACTCTAAATTATTTGTACATCATTTCTTGGATTGCAGTTTATCATTGGTGCGAAGTTAAATTGAAAATGTGGTCAATGAACCTTGGCAAGCCTGTTAACATCCCCAAACTAACTGAGTCAACAGCAATTGATCTCGGCGCTGAACTAGTAGGGGAGGGTATTATGTTTGTAACTGCTGCGGCTATTTTGATACTGGAATATGCTCGTAGCAGCCGAAAAGAAGCTGTTAAGGAAAGTCAGCGTTTGATGGAAGTGTCTCAAATTCAAAAGGACTTGAAGGATCTTTACGAGGAGAAAGCGAGACAGGATGCACAAATCAGAGAATTAGTTAGAATCTTGGGATTGCAACAGCCCGAAACATCCTTCACCCCTAAACCGATTGACCAAACGGAGATACCAGAACATCATAGAGATATTGAGGAGTATCCTGAAGAGACAGGAGCAATGGCTACAGTTAAAGGATGGGTTTGGAAGGCTGTTGACTTGGTGCTCCCTGAGAAAGCTGGAACTGAAGCAGAAAATAATAGGCCACATATTATTGTAATACATCATAAATCGCCCCCAGAAAATTGTGAATGTCCTCCTCCGGCAAAGCCAAGTACTTCACAGGAAGGCAATGATGATAAAAAGATTATAAACGAAAGTCCTAAGCCGTCAGAGAATAATAATAATAATAATCCAAATCCAAAAAGATAATGTGACAATATGGATTATGTTACGAAAGTTAGTGATATAATAGAAAGAGAATAAAATGACGGAAGTAGTAGATGGTTAAATATGACGTTCTAGTCTGAAAGAAATACGTTAAGAAATTAATTTGGTGTTTGCGCCTATTAGATTAATCTTTGTTAGGTTTCACAAATTAAATTATGATTATGAATATTCCATATATATGCTAGATTTAGAGTCTAGTCTAGAAGAAGAGTCAAATAAATGAATAAAATCAACATAGACACATCCAAAATACATCACGTACGTACATTGAAACTTTAAAGTTTTAATTTGACCAATGTGTTGCATAATTGCATATCAACATCTTGAAGTTGAATCAAGAATACAAATTAAATACATACAGATTTGTTATACTTGCAAGCACAGCTGTACTACTGACTACATTATTAGAGTTTTCGATCTTTGACGTACTTCTCTAAATTGGAAAGTTGAACTGAAGAACAGTAATGGATTCACGGATTTTTCAGTAAAATGACTACGTTTGATTCAGCAGAATTACCAGTGGTACTTGTAGAGACGGTGATGTCCTAGAAAAATAAAGTAAAAACATGGATTAGCAGCTTGATCCTTGATCAAAACAAAATACCAACATTCATTAGGAAAACCTTGATAAAATTATTAACATAAACTTACTGAGTTTTCCATAGTTCATCACGTAGAAGAGAAGCATAGTACCGCAAACTAATTGCATGGGTGCAGCGATTCCGGACTTTTTTGGAAACACGTAGTTGTGATTCCATCGCCACCATGCTACTCAAGAAAAATTGGCAAATTAGTTATCATCATCATGAGTGTAAACACAATCTAGCCAATAATAATTTAAATTCGTCATTTATAGTATATGAATAAAAGCCGTACCTCGGCTAACAGACTGTGCCATAGCAGTTGGAGACTTCTTTCTGCGTCCGAGCCATGCTCCAAGATCTCCAACTTTTGTTTCAGCCAATGCAGTATCAGCTACAAGGGTTAATTATCAAAATAAATATGAACTACAATGCAATAATACAAATGGGCTACTCATCTCCTCCCCACAAAACAGATGATAATTTAACTTCAAATTCACCCATCAGCTGACTATACACTTACCCTTTCCATAAAACCGAGCCGGATCATAAGGGCCGTGAACCCTTGCGTTGTACTCTGGAGGGTATTCTCCCCAACCCATTATGATTTTTCACTGGAAAAAATATGTTAAACTCCAATTAACTCCCTGTAAACAGTGCACAACACAAGTAGTCCTCTGGATCTTTTTTGGGATGGCCGACCGACTGTTCTTATGTACAATATAATTTTTACAGATATTTTGTAGGTATGGAATATGGATATTTTTATGTATTGATCTCTTATATGTATACCTCACATGACGAGATTCCTTATACATAAGGATATATCACAAAAATATACCTAAGAGGGCCGGCTGCTTTATAACCTGTGATATTTTTAACAATAAAAATTGGGGCATTGAGAAATGCAAAATATTATGAGAGCTTAGCGTGAGCCTAAATGCATTTTAGTTTTATACACATCGTGAATATTGGGAAACTTGTTCAATCTCTATCTGTCTGCACAAAACGGCAGAAAGATCCAAAAGTTCTTTCTTTTCGCCACGCCGTGTCAACTCGACAAGTCACTTTTAACTCACTCTTTCCGGACTTAAAATAGGGAAAGTTTCGAAAGTTTTTTGAGCAACAAGCGTTTCCGAACCTATTTTAAAACCCTTTGTTAGTAGGGATTCATGGCAAAGTCTGGATTTATTGAGCTGGTGGATTCCTTTGCGTTCACTATCGACACTTTGAGATACGCAGCTGCCGAGCAGAGATATCGTGAATTTTTGAGTAAGTTGGAATTTTTACTAAAAAATTAACTAACTAACCGGATGTTGTTAATTATTGGTTTTTGTTGAATTTTAGAGGTCACATTTGTGTTTTGTGTTGTATCATAATTATTGGGCAGTTGTTTAATGCTTTATATGTTGGGAATTGCTGTTAATTAAATTTTGCACCTAAAAACAAGGGTTTAATAATACATAATAATTTTACTCAAAGCCAGGTGTATTGGGTATGGTTAATTTTAGCTGGTCTTAATTTATTTGGATGGGAAGGATTAGGGATTAATCAAAATATCATTAGCCATTTGCAATATTTAACAACAATTATTACATCCACTTGCCCTTAATGCTAGCAATAACAATTATCGAAGGTAGAAGTAGTGTGTATCAAGTAGCCCCTCCGAGCGAAATGACCTTGAACTTGTCATATTCGATGTTATCATGATGTAGTGCTTATCGTAGTTAACTTTCACCATTCAAACTGAATCCTTGAAGGGTCGGGTGTAGGGGATTAGTTGTTAGTTGCAGGTTTCCGTCAATCAACCGCCTTTTAGGGAAGATTGATTTTAACAATGGAATTTAAAACTGTTGACTGTATACCATTAATGATGGAATGTGAATGGGATGGAGAATGGAAGAATACAAACTATTATTAGTAATTTGTAGTGTAGTGTGTAGCTCTGTAGTTAGTTTTTGTTTATATTTTAGCCATTAGACATTCATATTTCAAGTATGTATCTGATGAAGATCAGCCAGTTCAGGTTAAAGGTTAGGCTACTTATTTCATGCATTCCTTAAGGCGTACGTGTCTTCTAAAATTAAATCACATACTATAGGTCACATTGATAGCCTTATAACTGTTCGCTCTTTTCAAGTAGTCTCATGTCACGACTTCCCGAAATAAAAGTTAAGTAGGGTTTAGGGTTAGTGAAAGGTGCCTAATATCGATATTTGAGCTCAATGAGCTCATATTAAGTCACTGCAACTGCGCATTATCAGTGTCAGTGAAAAAAGGCAATCCCTGTAATACATATTTCTACTCTTGAACATGAACACTTTCTTTAAGATATGGTTTTGCATGACAAGATATATGTTTGACAAGCAATCAAAAGACTGCCGAGTAAATACCGGTATATAACTTACCTTTTTAGGTTTTTTTTTATCCAAATCCAAGTAATAATCTTGAACAATTTTCACATTTTATTTTCACTGCAAGATTGAGTTTTAATTTCTGTATGCACTGTATCAACTTTATTTACGCTTTCGTTTTCAAGTAGCCTAACGTTTTAAACGTTCCGTTTCTGATTGATTTGCTTAGTATATTTTTTTCAGTTGTTGCACCTCATGTACAAATTTGCGATGCTGATACAGACATGAAAATTTTATAAAAACCTTGATTGATTGATGCTATTTAAAATGTTTTTGTAGAAATAGAAATTGTAAAAAATATTAAAAATGAAATCATGAACCACTTAGACCGATCTCATGAATATAATCAATGAAAGGGTTACTTCATTTACTCCTTTCTATCTTGCTTTCCGGTGTTACGCAGGCAGTGGGGGTGGTGCACGGTTGCAATCATGTCAAGCTAAAGGTCATGTGTCGGAAAGAGTCGACCCTGGTGCTAAAAAGGTCGCTTCTTCCGACACACAAGCTACTACTACTACTACTTCGACCACTACTACTGCTTCTTCTCCTGCTAGTGGATTGAAAGCTTTGTCACAACAAATAGAGCAAGCTCGTCTTCAAATCCTGTCCAGTTTAAAAAATGGTCCTACGTCAATCTCAGGTGGAGTAGCACCTTCTGAAGACGACGCAGCCATGAGGGAAGAAAATCTCCGCCTTAAGAAGCAACTGGAAGATCTCCAGAACCAAGTTTGCCAACTGACTGATCGAGTCACCCGTCTTGAAGGTGCGGTAAAGGTAACCGGACCAACACCTGTCAAACAAACTGGTGGCAACAAGAAGGCTGCGGATGACGATGATGACGTTGATCTTTTCGGTTCTGAAGACGAAGAAGATTCTGAGGCAGCAAAGGTTCGAGAACAACGGTTGGCTGAGTATGCCGCTAAGAAATCCAAAAAGCCAACTTTAGTTGCCAAGTCTAATGTCATTATGGATGTGAAACCGTGGGATGGTAATCATACTCATGAAATACAGAATCCAATTGTTTAATTAGCTCAGATACCCCCTCTGAATCTATTTTTTATGAATGGTGTACATCATGGGCTCGTATCGTTGTGATTTTTTCCAGATGAAACCGACATGAAGGAGCTTGAACAAGCAGTTCGGGCTATTGAAATGGATGGACTTCTTTGGGGAGCCTCCAAACTGGTACCTCTTGCTTATGGCATCAAGAAGTTGCAGATTTCTTGCGTCGTTGAAGATGATAAGGTAATGAACCTTACATGCATGCTTACCTAATCAAAAATTATAGTTTGCGCGAATATGTTGATTGTATTTTCTTGTTTTCGTGAACAGGTATCTATTGATGAGCTCACTGAGAAAATCCAGGAGAACGAAGATTTTGTCCAGAGTGTGGATATTGCAGCCTTCAACAAGATCTAATCTGCACATCTGAGAAAAGTGAAAGAAACAAATTCCAAACTAATTCGTTCTTGATATGTTATATACAAGCTGGATATTTCTACTTGATGTCTATTTGTTATCCCATTAAGTTCTTTTTTTCAAAGTGATCGTTTTACATTTTTATGGCATCAGATGGCTTGGCATTATTTTTGGCATTCGTAATGGAATAAATTGATTGAAGAGATTAATCTATTTTGTTCAATTGAATTCTTAGTCATTCTTTAGCCTAATTCTCGATCTGTCAAGTCTATGATAGGCAAGATGAATTTTTACCGTCGCGTCGGCATTATTCGCAATTTGGCTTTCTACTTTTGGAAAACGGTGAAAATCTCATGCCGAGGTTTTGTTCATGATTAATAAGGTTGTTTTCGGTAACAGTGGTTGACATTTTTAATAGTTGTTTAATGCGTCAAGCTTTCGAAGGATAACACTGCCTTCATCATCAGGTTTTGTTTCATGAGCCCTTACATTCTCATCATACCGCCGTAGTATAAGAACACCATGCCAACTTAGGTTGTTTATGCAACATGCTTATTTTTGGCAGAGGTTCATCATTTATGTCATGAAGTAAAAGCGTCTATAGGGACTCTCGAACGAAAGTTTCACCTCTTACTTTCCTTCTTTCCCTCCTTCGAACACCAAACTAAAGTAATTATAGTCACACTGCAAGTCAGAAAGAAATAAACCTACCCTACCCACCCTTACTTATTTTGTTGTATATCTGTCAGTTGAACGTTTGAAAGCACATTATAGCAATAAAAATGAATCCTCAGTGCGGTTATTACCAAACAGGCCAACAGAACAGTTACACCATGAATAGCCGATCTCCAAATCAAGGTCAACGACAGCAAACCTATGGTGGCTCGTCATCATACAATCCCGGAAGCTGCAATGGTTTTAGTTCTAATAACAGAGTTCAACCAAGGGCAAGGTCTTCTTATGGTTATTCGTCTGCTGGTGCACGTGCTCCTCCTGTCTTTGGTTCTCCAGTACGTGAATTATTGTTTTATTATTATGTATTTAAAAAATAACGCATAACTTTGATACATTGCCTTGTCACGTGTAGTCATCAGGAAATATGTATGGCTCAAATCGTTCAACTTGGGCTGATGTAGCCAAATCACGTCAAAATGTTGGCCGTACGTGTCGACCACCAGTCCAGGTTCCAGCAGGAAGAAATGCGAACTACTACCAACAAAGTCAAATGGCTTACCAATACCAACAACAACCGCAGCAGCAAGCTCAGCAACATCCATTAGCCCCAGCCCCATTTTGTACTCCGCAAGCTATAAAAGTTAATGTAACAGCCGAGCAGTTACAAAACGCAAAGAATACTCCAATTTACCAAGACCGGGGTGAAGCGAGTCAGGAAAGCGGTCAAGGGGTGAAATACATTCAGCTGAACTGGCAAGATTTGCTGGGAGGAATGGAGGTGATTAGTTATTTTAAAAAAAATATTATCCCATTTGCTACTCTTGAGATTTGCAATTTAACGTAAAATGCCATTCCTTATTCCTTCCTAGAACATGAGAGTAAGCATGGCAGCACCTTCCACGGACCCTAACAATCAAAATAGACAACTGAAAGTGTCATTTGGTGGACAGAAGACAGATCCACCTCAAGCAGGAGAAACTCCTCTGAAGGTCGTTTCTATCGAACCAGCTACAACTGGTAGAATGGAACTCCCCCAAGGAAATGCATTTGCTGGATCAATGAAGGTGTGTAATCCTCAACAAGCTCAGCAGCTAAGAATGCGCCCAACTGCCAATGCCACTCAAAATTCTTCATATGGTGGACGTAACAGCTATAGTGGAGGATCATGCCGTTGATAGAATGCAAAAAGGAGAGATAATTGTAGTCAAAGTCAATGAACGTCATTGTAGCTCCAATTCTGAGCATCAAATTACCACAAGTATCTAAAAATAGTCTATACCTTTTTCCAATTTGCCATTCCAACTTTGAAAGATCTTACTGAGCCATATTTTACCTCAATAAATTAAACTCTCAACTAATACTTTAATCTGCACTTTGTAATATTTCCCAATACCAAATAATTTAACTAGCGTTATCTTTATTATTACTGAGCTTCTTCTTTACTAGATTGCAACTTGCAAAATACCTTCAGTAGTCCGAGTTCATTCATATTCTTGCGTAATTCATATTGTAGAGTAATTACGTACTTTGCATCTAGAGCAGATCCCTTCTCTTTTTTTGTACTTCGGTAGCTAGAATTAAAAAGTAAAAAGGAAACATTGTAAGTACAAAAGAGACGAGGTGGATCACTGTCAAAAAGAGAAAGATTGGTCAGTTCTGCAAAAGTGCTCCCTACGCAGAATTTCAATTAGTATTTTTGCACGAATGAATTTTTGTGAATGAGAATGAATGAATTCATGAATAGCTGCATAATATGTATATGCCAATTGAGGTATAAGGTCTTTAATTAGGTATACGAAGGCAAATCTTTAGAACTTTATTGCGCTAAAAATTATTGTACAACGATTAACGATAAGCATGGATGGAAAAAATATCGTAGCCTTTTACATGGGCATACTATCATTCATACAGCTCCGCATAAGTATTTTAGTTTAGCTATCGTACTAGTTCAAAATAGGATTTCAACCTAAATTTCCAAAAGAGCTTTAATTAATGTAGCATGCAATTTCGGACTGTAAAAACCAGGTAATCAAAAGACTGAAGAAAAATTAACATTTATTAATGGGGATTTTCAACAATTGATGTATACTATGGATGGGTTTTCCCTTTTTTTAAATTATCCAGTTTGTATGCAAACGGGAAGAATTAGCAAAACAAAATGTGAGTGTGAAATACATGACGTATGAAATACACTGATAGTATATGAAAATGACTCCATTTCTGTATATATTAGTTACCTATTTTTTAACTTTTAGTGTATCAGATACCGCATTTATCGTGCATGAACTGTACAAACTATAAAAATTTCATTCAGAAAGTAGTGACTAATCGTTTACACATGGACTAGACATGGTTATGATCGTTACATGAACTATAACGTCATCGTATACATGTATAATGCGTCAGAGTGTAAGAGCACCTAAATGGCAACACATAATTGAAATGCTAATTAAACTAATTTAGAGTATGGTTATTTTTTGACTTCACAAAAAGAATGACTGACATGTCGCGTGGAAATTGGGCATACATATGAGCGTTTGTATTGTACCGATCTTCTTCACACCTTTATTAAGCTTTCAGCTCAGCTAACCTTGAAAATTGTGAACCTAAGTATAAATTTAGATGTTTTTGCTACAGTAGCATTAATGGTGTATCTAAAAATTGATGGGTGACATTTGAATTCAGTTTGGCTTAAGGTTTTGGATTCATGAACTTTTCCAAACAGCGTCGACTATACTGAGAGTATGACTAACATTTTGGGATTTCCTATCTAATAAAAACACAGTACTAATTAAGCATATGTAGATTAAATAATTAGGTAGATATGTATTCAACTCAAAAGTACTAATCGAGTAGGAGCCGAATGAATGGAATCAATAGGGAAATTAGTAGTTATTTATGAGATTCATCTTCATCTCTCCTCTCTGGAAACAAATGTGAAAACTGAGCTAGAAGGTCAGAGCAGTACACAGTTCAATATTTCTATGATTATCTTTCTGTGGACAATTAGCAACTTTGTCCTGTCTTTAGGCAACGCAGAGTATGTACATACTTTGCAAACGTATGCGTCACAAAAGGAGCACCAATTGTCCAAGAAGACAAATTTATATATGATCTGACTGTGTCAAAAGATGCTTTAGAAATAAACCGCAGAACCAACAAAAGTTTTTTTTCTTCATGATTTGAAAGTACTGACGATGATGAGTGAAGTTCTATATAGTAAAGGAATAAGTAATCAATAAATCTGGTTATTTCTTAGTGCTTTCCTTGGTTCCATGCATAATTTTTCCATTAAATGCATAATGAGTAGTGGACTCTTCACAATTCCTTTTAACACTTAAAACCTATATGCTCACATAAAATAATACATGTGTGACTATTGAATCCAAAATAGCATGCTTTTGTTAAAACTTTGACTACCTGAGAACTACCATCACCAGTGCTAATCACGGAGACATGAAGAATGCAAGATCAAAATTGCATTGTTCGCGTTTTATTCGTGGTACATTGAATTGATAGAAAAACCGTACATTTATCAAACACTTGTTTTTGTTCTTTTTCTTCCGCGTTTTAAAGTTGTCGAAAACAATGATTGCTTGTAATTAATTGAACATTTATGTATTGCATTTTACATATCGTTCCCACGTGCAAGTGCCTATGTCGACTCCAAAGAAAAATAATTCCCAGACAATACCTTCAATAATACTTATGATTTACATAAGACCAACGTGGTGCTAGACATGAATTTTTGCGATGCAAATTCGTATAAAATTTCAGTCTTGATTGGATAATATTTAATTCGTTAAAAAAGTCGTTTCAAATCAATTTGACTGTGAACGAGGCATTACCACTTTTTTAAAACTTCTTAAGTCATTTTAATTAATAAAACTTAACCAAAATGGGCTATCCAAGTGTATCTTTCTTCGGATTAGTGGCTTCAGTGGTACTTTTACTTCAACTTTCATTACATACGCAACTTCTGCAACGAAAACCAGGTTACAAAAATTTCTAAATATGATCTTGAATGAGTTCCAATTCTATTCTAAAACATTTTTTAAAAAACCAACGACTTTATGCAAAAATGAAACAATTTCTTACAGGAAGTGAAGCAGACTTGTCCACTGACATTGTAAATCAGTATTCAGAAGACACTTCCTCGTCTACTTCACAACCCGTAAGCACGGATAAAATACGTTCAGAGCAAAGTTTCTCTATAGTACACTCCAATACTCGACCCAAACGTTTCATAAAGCTAATAAAGCGGCATGGAGGAACGTTGCCCAACACTGTTACCCCACAATCACCATTTCATACTATGAACAATGAGGTAGGTTTGGAAAATGAAATTGACAACACTTCCGGCAACAACCCATGGAGTGGGGTATCCCCTGATTACTTAGTAAAGAACTTTTACTCTGGAACCTTCCTACTGCCAAATACTCAATTATGTACTGGAAAGCATAAAAATGTCACGCTTGTTGTACTGGTTCCAACTGCCATCGGCAACTTTCAACAAAGAGAATCTGTACGTAAGACATGGGGTGTGTTTTCTGGAAGAAGGGACGTGGTTATAGGATTTATGACAGGTATAAATGAAATTCCGAAAGGGATTATCAGCTTAAATCACTTGAGTTATGCATCGGGAAGAATTTTTGGTTCATTACACGTTTACTTCCTTGCAGGAAACCCAAAGTTATCAAAAGTCAATGATAGCTCGTTGGAATCCTTTCACAAAGAAATTGATCTCTTTAGGGACATAATTATCGCAGACTTTCAAGATTCTTATCAAAATCTTACGCTGAAAAGTATCTTCATGATTGAGTGGGTGTCTACTTACTGTAGCTCAGCAAGATTCTACGTAAAAACGGATGTCGACGTCTTTCTTAATGTGCCACGCGTCTTGGAGTTTATTTCCAAAATCGAGGTTCATATAGACCAAATTTTTTTCAAACCGGAATGTGTTTTTGGCCTATATTTTTGATTTCCTTCAAATTAGGATATGTTGTAGAGCACATCAAGTTATGCCAATGTGCCAAGTTTCAAATTTTTTGAAGCATCCGTTTTGGAAATATGGGCATTTTTCGAAAATAAAAAATTGTTTCCAGCAGTTCCTCATTTTCTCCTAAACTATACAAGCTGGAGCATTCATTTTTGTTTTATATGAAAGAACATTAAATTTGCCAGGTACACATTTTCAGATTTGTGAAATAATAATCCGTTGATTGTTAAAAAATTGTTGAAAATAAAAAATATGAATTTTCGCATTTTCAACAGGAAATATTCCTTAATTTGAAAAACTAACAGCAGATTCAGACTCAAGAGCTCAAATTACACCTATGACGCTATTTTGTTCAATATTTTTGAAAACTTCGAAAATCGGAAGTTTCGAATTTTAGAAAAATCTGTTTTTCTCAAAAAGTATAAGTGCTAGCAAAAAACCAAGCACGGATTCGGATTCAGTGGGTTAAAATACATGTACCTAGTTAATTATATGAGTCCGAAGCACTCACTTTTTGAGAAAAACAGATTTTTCTAAAATTCGAAACTTCCGATTTTCGAAGTTTTCAAAAATATTGAACAAAATAGCGTCATATGTGTAATTTGAGCTCTTGAGTCTGAATCTGCATTTCCTGTTGAAAATGCGAAAATTCATATTTTTTATTTTCAACAATTTTTTAACAATCAACGGATTATTATTTCACAAATCTGAAAAAGTGTACCTGGCAAATTTAATGCTCTTTCATATAAAACAAAAATGAATGCTCCAGCTTGTATAGTTTAGGAGAAAATGAGGAACTACTGGAAACAATTTTTTATTTTCGAAAAGTGCCCATATTTCCAAAACGGATGCTTCAAAAAATTTGAAACTTGGCACATTGGCATAACTTGATGTGCTCTACAACATATCCCAATTTGAAGGAAATCAAAAATATAGGCCAAAAACACATTCCGGTTTGAAAAAAATTTGGTCTATATACAGTATATTTAATCAGTTTCATGTGTCAAGTTTTTTTTTCATTATGTTTGCCTTCGATGAAACTAACTGAGCTTACCGTTACACCATTGATTTATAGGAAGATGATTCAAGGCAGCCAAAGATATACGGGAACGTTTTCAGTGGACATTATCCCGCAAGGGATACATCAAAAAAACATTTTGTGAACTATACAATTTACCCTCGCAATATATCATATCCAAATTTTACGTCGGGTCCATCATATCTAGTGAGCTCAAAAATTCTTCGGCCTCTTTTAAAAAAAGGTAAGTGAATAACATTTTTTAAAGTTTTTATTGGAATGAAGTCCCCAGTTTATCAAGCTCTTTCCAATCTTGGTTTTTGACATTTTTATATTATGCAGCCGTCCACTTACCCCTATTTAACTTGGAGGATGTTTTTCTCACTGGATTTGTTGCATCAAGTTTGGATATCCCTAGGATTAATGTGACACAGTTTCGTAATGAGCTTGAGAATCCTTTCAACATGCCAACTTGTAAGCTTATCAACACGATTGCGGGAATGACTGACGGATCTCCGACCCAAATTTATCATGTATGGTATAATTATTTGATGGGTAGCTATATTTGCAAATACCTTAAACCTAGGTAGGTAAATCACTTGTTTTTAAAGTTTAAAAAAACTTATTCGTCATTACGTGGCATGTAATGCGTTTGCATTATGTGCATTTTTAATAACATGTAGATTGTAACTTACAATCAGCTCTTTTCTCGTGTTCTATACCGGTTTATGTGTAATAAACTTATTTTATATGGTAAATACTAATTACGGTAATAATAGCCTTAAAGTGGTTGTTCTAGTCCAAAAATTCAAAAAGTTATGAGCAAAGTTTCACATCTCTATATATTTAAGCTTGTTCTGGATCTGTACTTTTCAAAATTTATTACGAAATGTAAGCTTTAGGCTTATGGATTTATTATGCGTAAGTGTTCATATACTTGTATACCAGAATGAGCAGTAGCTCAACTCAATCACTTTTTTTTTACATCGCACGCCTTTGGGAACGATGATATAAATGTTATGTAAAATGATGAATGTAAATTAGTTTAACGTTGCATTTTTATAAATAGCAGACAAAAAATGTTATGTTACATGTCTGATGTTTACTTGTGTATCAAAGTATCAATAATTAATTATTAGTCTAATCAACTAAATTTTGATGTCTGAACTATAAAGTACATTTTTTTTTTATAATAACGGTGTTCTCCCAATTAGTAAAATGTTACATTATTGGCACAGCTTATAGTATGCATAAAAGAGTAAAATGTAAATTCATTGTACCGTTACATGTTTCTGGATAGCGAAAGAAATGATAAAATCAAGACGTTATCATGATTGATGCTTTTATTGAGGTGTGTAAAAATATCAACGTTATATAAAAATTAAAGTAAAGAACTTTTTCGGTTTCAGTTCCCACTTTGCAGCGTGGTAATATTCATATTGTGAATATCGGAAGTTGAATTTATTCCACTTTCATAATTAGTGATTTAAAGCTTCAAAAATAAGCAACAGCAATAATGGGACGTGCAAATCTGCTATTTCAGGGACTAATTGTCCTCGTCTCAATAATATGCATTTCCCATTCAGCACGAATCATGTATGACGTTTCCGTTGTTCCCGAACATTGTTTGAAGGGAAAGGCCATCGAAGCAAACTACACCCCACGAGGTGAAGTGTATGAAATTGGAAATCTGACAGTGTACGAAAGTCAGAATCGGGCTGCAAAGCGCGTTCTCATCGCTGTATACGACATTTTTGGCTTGTCAACCAACATGAAGCAAGTGGTTGACAGCATTGCTGAGCTTTATGACTTCCGTGTTGTAATGCCTGACTTTTTCCGTGGTGTGTATTGGGATGAAAATAACTTTCCTCCAGAAAAGTATGTCTCTTAAGATAAAATAAACATTATTATTCTGATATTCTGATATTATTTGTGATATCAGTATATTTTGTTTCAATCTTAATTTTATAGCCCTGAAGATCTCGGAAATTGGCTCAATAAAAATGGAAGCTGGGACAACATAGTGAAATATGACATTATGACCGTAATCAACGCATTCCAAACCACAGAAAATATTTCGGAAGTTGGAATATTTGGCATGTGCTGGGGAGGAAAGGTTGCGACTTTGGCAGCTACTGAAATTCCAGAAATTAAGGTGGCAGGACTTGTACATCCTTCATCTGTCAACAACTCTGAAGCAGATGGAGTCAAAGTTCCCATGTATTTACTTCCTACAGCTAATGAGCCAGATATGGTAAGACGATACTTTATATTATAATGCTGTTACAAAAATAGCAAACTCATTATAATGTATTCTAAATGTTGGTTCGCAGCTTCCTTTCTATGAAGTCCTGAAGCAAAAGTTTGGGGATAATTGTGGACACAGACGTTTTGATGACATGTTCCATGGCTTCGCTGGGGCAAGAGGAGACTTTAACAATCCCCTGAACGTACAACGTGTTGAAGAAGTGGTTGACATTCTAGGGATATTTTTCAACAAGAATCTGAATAATAGCTAAATTATTACCTTGATTTAGTGTGCTTTTACTTGCTAACCTTTTACATTTCAAATTTAACAAATAAAGTAACAAATAAAGGCACTTCATTAAACCTTAAGATCGTGCTTATTCATTAAAAAACACGCTGAAGGGAATATACTTCAACATCTCCAGTATTTAGTAACTATTGCTTATAGTTAGATGATCATAAAGCATCATAAAAATTTAAAATCCCAAATGCATTGTAAGTTCTGCTACAATTTGCAATCCAGCACGAACTCTATATACCGACTCGTATCTGATTGATGAGGCTTCGAGGCTTTGGTTGTTATTGCTTTATCTTTTTTGCTCTTAATATGTCAGATATCGACTGCATAAATTGTTTACTCAATTGTTTCGGTTGACTTGACATAAGTGATCATACTGTGATCAACAGTAAAGAAAAAATTTATACCACGATGTCGATTCTCTAGGATTTGTGTTGAATAAACATGTCATCATAAATGTTTACATTTTTGCTTAAATATTGGACTGGAAAGGTTCGGTAGTTCAGTTTCCACTTTCATTCTACGAAACAAAGTGGCAGTGTTAATGCCTTAATAATTTATTGAACTAGCCACAGAAGATATCAGCATTTCACATCTTTAAATAAAAATGAGGCGAGAAAATCTGCTACTTCAAGGACTAATTGTCCTCATTTCCATAATATGGATCACGCATTCAGCACGAATCATGTACGACGTTTCTATTGTTCCCGAACACTGTTTAAATGCAAAGGCCATCGAAGCAAATTACACTCCACGCGGTGAACTGTATGAAATTGGAAATCTGACTGTGTATGAAAGTCAGAATCGGGCTGCAAAGAGGGTTTTGATTCTCGTTTATGACATTTTCGGTATGTCCACAAATATAAAACAAGTTGCTGATAGTATTGCCGAGCTTTATGACTTTCGTGTGGTACTCCCTGACTTTTTCCGTGGAGTGCATTGGAATCTGAACAACTTTCCTCCAAAAAAGTATGCCAAACTATCTATATATTAATAGCTTTTATAAATTTTAAACGTTTATAAACTTACGTTAATATCTCACAAAGCCCTCTAGAAATTCAGAATTGGTTGCAGCAAAATGCAGGTTGGGACGATGTCGTTAAATTCGACCTGATGACCGTAATCAACGCCTTCCAAACACGAGAAAACATAACGGAAGTTGGAATATTTGGCATGTGCTGGGGAGGAAAGATTTCAACCTTGGCAGCTACTGAAATTCCAGAAATTAAAGTGGCTGGTTTGGTTCATCCATCATCTGTACAAACAAATGAGGCAAATGGAGTACAAGCTCCCATGTATTTATTGCCCAGTGCAAATGAGTCAGACATGGTAAGCAGTTATATACTAGTAACAGCTCATCATTTTATATTTAGTTAATGTAATCAAAATTAATCTATGAATTTGTTTTGTTTAATTCTGGCTCACAGCTCCCATTTTATGAAGTTCTGAAACAAAAGTTTGGAGATAATTGCGGACACCGGCGTTTTGATGACATGTCCCATGGTTTTGCTGGGGCAAGAGGGGACTTCAATAATCCTTTGAACGTACAACGAGTTGAGGAGGTCATCGATATTTTAGGAACTTTCTTTAACAGAAATCTAAATAACTCTTGAATACCATTACATCTACGTCTTTTTAAATATTGACTAACAATAACACACTACATAATTGACAAATAAAACTATTCAATGTTTCCTGGTAGAACCAAAAAAATATATCTATAACATAATATAAGTGCATTGGCATATCTTACCGTAAATTACTCAGTAATAGTACCTGAAAATAATTTTATATACCGTACTAACTGTCAACTCAAGAACTCTCAAGAATTTCCGTTTTAGGGTATAATCATACTCAACATTCACCGTCCCCCTTGAAATATTCAGAGAAGAAGCCTTACATTACACCAAGCACTTGCTTTGAAGCCGATATTTACACATGTTCTTGAATATACTAATATGTGATTGAATTCGACACACACATCACATACGCATCATTAATTTGATTTTTTAGTATGAGCCAGTCAAACTCGGATTCGTCACATGCATGCGTGATATTTATGTATGTATTGTTGCTAATACTAAATTACAAAATTATTCAAGTTCTTTCTGAAGACGACAGTTTTTTTACCCATTGACATGTTCATTTCTCCCAACTGACCACCTACATTATGTCGTCTCTGTCATTGAACTTGGTGGTACATTGCCCGTCTAGACCTGACCACTACAAGGAAATAACACTTCTTTAAAAATTATATTATACAACATAATTCAAAGTAAGATTGATTTAAAGAATGTATTGTGATTGATTAGCAAGTGTCGATGTAATAAGAAGTCTAAGAATACCAATTAAGATAGAGTGATTCATTCCCGAAGGCGGATATGAGTTGTCTACTGCTTCGGGATATGGAAAACACCGTTTCTGACAGCATATTGTATCATGTATTGCTTTTGCATTGGTCCATGTAAAAAGGGTTGTTTGGTTGTGATTTATGATTGTCATTTCACAAATACATATGTTCCTTCCATGTATTTCCTTCGGTTTCGTTTTCTTTCACATAAACTTCAGAGCCCGGTTTCATGCCATATATAAAGCTGGAAGCGGGCTGGTGAACGTATATTCCCAAAGTAGAGTCACCATTGAACTGAAGTACTGAAGGTTCGATACTCAAAGGCTATATATAGTTTCATTACTTCAATTTTTTAAAAATGTGGAATTATAGCTTTCTATTTAGCACACTTGTGCTTATTTCATACATCAATCTTTCTTTTGCTAAAGAGATTGAAGACAAAAAGGCTAAAAGTTTTTCAATAAGTAGTTCACTCCAAGATTTTTCCAGCTTGCAAAAACAGCAGCCATGGCTAGATTCTCGGGGGGAATTGGTTCGAGTTCCCCCATTCCAGCCAAAGGTCGACGAAGAGACCAACTATTACCTTCCAACTCCCTACAATCAGCAAATCTCATTGGTAGAACAAGATGATTCAACAAATCCAAATGGAAGAGGAAGACAAGGCAGATTTCTATTTGGCACGAATACTTCTCCTCACCACCATCATCATCCGCAGCACGATTCCCATGAATTTTATCATCAACCCAACTACCGGAGAAATAATAATGGGTGGTCTTCCTACAGAAATTACAATAATAATAATAGGAATCCCATAATCGATTTTAAAAACCATTTGATTGGGAAAGCCATTGCGTTGAAACGTTACCCAGTTCAATTGCTCCAACAAGTATTTCACCAACCAGTCGGAAGGGATTTCAGAACGCACGGCAGCTGTCAATATAGACCTTGTCACAGTGTTAAACAAGCAATTGATTCGTTTTTTAAAGCCGGATTTTTTGGCTGACACTACCAATAAGTATAGTAATTTGAAATAATATTTATTGAAGATTTTAATAAAGTTTAAAAAATCGAATGAAGCAAAGCGTACATATATTTGCATAAAACGTCTGCATTGAATCAAAAGTAAAAATCAGAGATATTGTCAGTGTTCATTAGTAAAACAGTCGAGATTTGATTACTTTATCAACTCGAACCATTTGTGATTGTGAGAGCTTACGGCTGTGTGAGTATGACTTCTTAGAAGAGAAAAATCATTGAATAATAATAATTATATTTTTATGTGCTCAATGTTGCACAAGATGCACAATTAACTTTACTTTCATCTTTTGCATATTACCGTCCTACTGATCATCTTCATTCTCAGGTAGAAGTAACATGTGCACTGCACGCATATAGGTAAACAAATGAAACTGCAGAGTCATTATATTTGTAACAGTATCGAATCGACATGCGCACACAAAAGATAATATATGACAGGGGGTAAAAAAGAAGTATTACTGCATTGTTCGATCACCCCATTATGCAAAAACTTTTTTTATTGGCTTTGACTAGATCTGGTCATCTGAATGAAATGCACTTTTTGAAAAACACAATGCAATCTGCAAGATGCACACCTAGAATATGAAATTGCAACAAAAGCTGCATATAAATATAATAGAATGCATCCATATTTTTTTAACTTGCAGTGTGCAGCCAGCAGTATTGCACCATGCTATCTATTGATGATGAGTCTGATGGTTGCATTTAATATTTATAGTGTGCGTCAAACTTTTTTTGCTAAATATATGCATTTAGAATTAAAGAATGTTGTTATTGTTGATTACTGCAGGCGGATGACAAACGACCGGCCAAAGACCAAATGTAATTTTGTGTCTTCTTTTATATCGAACTTGTTTAAAATACGCTAAGCATTAGCATATTCTTGAGCGACCATAAATCTGGTGACTTGTCTTTTTAGTTAGTATGCTGTAACCGTTTCCTGTTTTGGAAACTCATTTACGAGAAAAAAATGCATTTAGTTTGATGAGCATTATTGATTATTCCCCTACCTCACGATTTCTGGTTTTATTGATGTCGTGATTTTTTTTTATAATCCAGTTTGCGAAACTTTTGAAAAGAAAAAATTATATCATTGCTACATTTTATTGCTCTTCTTCATAAGACTTATGAAGTGCATTTTAATTATAGTCTTCTTACTTATAGCTTCTCGTTAATGAGATACGGGACAAACTAACTGTCACTGCATGGTATTGTATGAAATAACAACAAAGTAATAACAAAAAAAGATGAACGTTCTTACAAAATAGAAATATGTAAAATTAAAGAATACTGACATTTGTCGAAAAATATACCCATCATAAAAAAATAACATTAGGTTCTGGTTCTACTATCTAAATGGCAACTTTTTTGTTGCTGATATATTAACACTAAGGAGCACCGTAGCCACCTGAAAGAGAGTTTTGAATTTGTCCAGATAACGCTTCAGCAGCAACACCATTACCATCACTGCCATCACGGTACTTGATGAAGTAGACGGCTGGCGGGGCTGGCTTGGTGGGAGGTGGACCTCTTATTCTCACGTTATTTCCAGCAGCTTCCGGTTTCTTGACCAAGACGTAAACTAGAGTCTTTTGCTCTGGCTGTTCTGGCAAGATTACTTCAGTTTGTTGGGAGTTAGATTGGCTTGGTGCTTTGATGAAAATTACGTTTACGTGCTTATCGGGATTTGCTTGCGCTTGAATGGTTCTCACTCGATTTTGTTCGGGCTCCTGTGGAGCTATAAAGAGACTTATGTGACGGAACACTTTTGGTCCCTCAATTTCAGATCCAAGTGAAGATGATGATGATGGGTTCCCTTCCGTAAGTCTTCCCTGTGATAAAGCATTGCGAAAACTTTGGAACCCTGTCGTGTCCTGCTGATTCCTGTTAAAATTGTCGTTGAATCTGGCAGGTACTCCGTATGACGATTGTTGGGGTGCCGCCATGATGGCTGAAGTTGTCGAAAGTAATGTTAAGGAAGTCACGATCTGAAGAGATTACATTTCATCATATTATACAATATGCAGTAAATCACTTAATGCAAGATACGATATGGAAAAAACTTACAAAAATTCGTTCCATCTTGGAAAGTGTAAATGAAGCCTGTAAAAGAAATAATCTTTGCTTGAAATAGCTTTGTTGATTATTATAACTGGCAAAATCCCGACGTATCACTGAACTTGTGATAAAAATGTTCTTTCTTAGTTTTCCACAAAGTCAAAACTGTCAAAAGATTAGTTGCTGATCACCACTGCACAATCATTCATGAATGTTAAGACTCCAAAGCAATGAGTATAATGTAAGCACACAATTTCTTGTTTCCTTCTACACGATCAAGTGGCAGAACAAAGACTGAGAAAAAAATCGGAAGGAACTAGTTTATAAATGTCGCAGGTCAGATTCAAAAGAAACGCACGTACACACTTTATTATCACCACCACGATCATCATAGTATGATGATAATCTCCATGTACCTCTTTTAAACATGATGATGACGCATTGTGGAGGAATTGAAAGAACAAAACATTGTATGTTGACGAGATCCACCTCCTCCTCCCACCATCGACCAGCATCCATGCATTATGTCATCATATCATCATCATCATCACCCCTCCTGATGTTGACAAGCCCACAAAAAAAACGAAATATAAATAAGCAATTAATATTTGACTTAATCGAACATACATGTAGGCATAAAATGTTTGTATATTGAAATATAGGGGAGGAAACGCTCAAGTACTTATGTATAGCACACTTACTCAGCAGGGGAACAAAATAAATATATAATCAGCTTTCTCTGCCATGCCATGTGTCAGTATGTCAGATCAGTGTTGTTGTTGAGTATTATTGTAACATCCGATGATATAAGGATGACAAAGAATGTCGCGAGGTGATGCATAAGAGACCCATTTTTTCCCCTTTATACTTTTTCAAACGACGAGAATTCACCATTATCGTTACTAAACGTTCAGTATACAAGTACCATGATGATGATGGTCAACAACAAACGAAAAACTCGTGTAAGAAAGAGGAGTGACCGGAAGAACGGATCTCCTTCATCTCCTTTGTACCAAATAAATGTATGAATGAAGGGATGTGATGATGAGTACGTGGCATGTGGGCAACTTTGTTCGTTTTATGAGCTTAAATGGAAAAATGTGTACTTATATGAATGTATATCCCGGTATTTCCCATAAATGATATCATGGTTTCATTTCATTTCATTAGCATTATTATTGCAGTGACCAAAATATATGCCATGTCAAATCAGAACCCACAAACACACCACCTTACTTCCCATCCACATTCCTTTTTTCCATCCATTTTCCATTTCCTTATATGTATCAACTGCTAATTACTTAACGAAATGTATCATATCATCATGTATGTACATAAAGGATATTGTACTAAAAATTCTTCTTATGTAGACGAAGACATTAGTTTGTGATTAGCAATCCGGAATTGTATGTACTTACTCAAGCAATAATACATACGCCTTGTTTGTATGAAATGAACCAGCAAATATTAAGTATAAAGTGCATAATAATATTGAAATTACAATCACTTCGCTTATATAGTTTAGAGTCTGTAACACTTACTGTGAATCCTGATTGACCACTTGGACCTTTTTATTATGCAAGTGTGTAAAACTTATATCTTGCTTGCATATCTAAAATAAATGTATTCATTATGATGATTATGAGACAAAAACATTGTGTAGAATATAATTAGGCTTGTACAAACTTGCGAATCGCGATTCAGTATTTGACACTTGAAATGTTCTTCCTAAAAATAAATTATCAGAGGCCTGATAAATACTCTTTAACACCATATTGTATATTCAATATTGTTGGTCCGTTTTTATTTCCTGAAAGTCCATCTTCAGCTCAAATCATGGATGTTGAAGGAAAAGATTGAAAAAGATTGAAAATTGGGCGACAATGACTTGATTAACGTGATATGGTTTTTAATGAGGTGTAATGTCCTCATTACATAACGTACACAAAATCCGTGCCCCACTCAAAGTCTGCTTTTGGAAATTTACAAGGTGGTCTTTAAAAAAGAGAAACGCATAATATTAAATATTACAGGACATAATATGACATAATAAGTTGAAGTCTAACACTGAAGAAGGCGTAACGATTTTGATGGTTTGAGTCGAATCATCTCAAAAAAGCGTGTGACCTCTTGGTCTTTTGATTAACGGTTATGAGCATGTGAAAGGGGAATTAGAAATTATGTATGCGTCTATGTATATGGTAAGATTGATGAAAACTTATCGATGCCATGCCACGATTGAATGAAAACGTATTGTACATAGATGGATATTCTATAGAAAACAATTTTTAAAGAGCAATATTCTATGTAGGATAGGATAATAATTATATTTATACTGCAATTACTGCATTCCCACGACCAGAAAATCTCCAAGATCCTGATCCTTGTGTGCGGACAAGTAAATTAATTTGATAACTTATGATGACTTCCGTTTCTCATTTCATGATAATAAATTAAATTTAAATTGGATGAAAATTTAAGGCGTGGACTGTGGGCAGCCCTCCTCGTGGTCAGTACCTCAATATTATAATTGAATTTCGCTCGTGCTACTACCCGTATGCTGCCCACAGTCGAAAATTAATTATTAAAAAATAATTTTATACCCCTACATGAGTCATTTCGACACAATTTTGAAATAAAAGTGAAATAGGATTAATCAATCAACATCAGGAATCAGGATTAAGTAAATGATCTGTAAGAATTAACGTCCCAATTTGTGTCAAACAATTGAAAGACCATTCATTGATTGATCAAACCAGTCGGAGTATTATTATTTCATGCTTACGATTGTATACTATAGCTTTTGTCTAGTCAATCTCAGATTGATTGTCAACGAAAGATATCTTTCATAGTGAGATTGTTACATAAGCTAAGTCTTCAAGTCATAGCATGATACGTATCCTAGACCCAATGATTAAGTACAGTAGCCAGATATGTATGCCTTATGAATACAAGATGAATTTTATTTCTTCGTGACTAAATTTAATTGTGCTCTCGAAGAGATCACGATGAATCAACTGGCCCTTCGTAACTTTTCCCCATGTAAGGCATTGAATTCAACACATTCAACATTTTATGTTCAAAAGTGGTTCGATTTAATTCATTGGACAGAGTAATTTTCATCACGTAATAATTTCTAAGCACTAAACACACACCAATAAAAAAAATCCCAGCTCGTCCCCGTTCACCGTTTACAACGCTCCTGTAATAATGCTCAATTATGTGAATAATTGTTAGGCAGTTAGACCAAAACAGCAATAATTCAGTTGCAATTAAAAGATGAAGTACATAAACTGATTGTTGAAGCGCTCATATGGGACTGCGTATTATTATTGAATACTCGGCCATTGTCTAAAAAACTACCGTGACCATTTTCTTTTATTACTAAATTTTACATTCATAATTGCACCTTTTTCAAAACCAGTAGGTAGGTATCATTACAATAAAAAAATTTAACGAATTTGAATGGGTTGCGTTTTCATTCGAAGATGACATACACACACATGACACGTAACATGGAGAATGTTTATGAGGTGTCATGTTAGCCAGCGAGCTCATTCATGCTATAAAAAATTACTGAATCATCAAAAGAAAATGTAAATCCAACATTTCATTGCATTTATATGACATAATGTGAACGTAATTCATTTGGAGGATTTCTAAACAACGAGCCCCAAACTGCTTGACTCTGATTTTGACATTTATGTGAAAAGTGAATTGATCAAAAAATTTGGGTAAAAACTTTGTAGCGTGTTAAGGTTAAAAAGTAATGAATTTTAGAGATGTAATAATTACCGTGTCAATCGTTAAGCAAGCTATATGATTAGTGTGAGCTTGCTCAAGAACAAAGTATAATTTAGGTTAATGAAAAAGATGTTGGGTTATTGTGTGTTAACTCATCTCACAGCTCACCCAATGTCAAATAACGTTGACCTGACCGTTGACGCAATTTCAGACTCCTTTGTTCAATGAATTCAATGACTAAACATTTTAATTTGTATTTGAAACTTAATTTAGGTACCAACCACCAAATAAGAAATGTATTTATGGATTGGAGGTCTATTTTTGGATTTTAAGATCCAGGCGAAATGAAGCATATACATACATACATCTTTTTAAGAATGATAGATGATGTGTTGCATAATTCAAAGAAAAAAATCCCTTCAGGTGGGAATTTAGAACGATTTACATCAAAAGCCTAAGGTGTAATATATATGACATCTTCAAAGGAAGTAAAGGAAGATTGACAGTTGCCATTCACACACTTACATAATTCATATGATTTGCTGTCGCGTCTTTTCTATCAGCCACCGGCTACTTTTTGTGTTTTATTATGCTACGACTACCCAACATAGGATTACCTATTGTGGTGGCACCAAGGGATGATATTAATCAAGAGTAAAAATGCTCATGTCTCTTAGATAAGTAATAACAATCCTATGAAGAATGAGCTAAGTTAGTTTTTTTTCGCCTTTTTCACTTCTTGTTATCACTTGTCTCTTTTCTCTCTTCAATACACACAGAGCCAAAGGTTGTTTGGTGGGTTCACTCATGATTTGACATCAAGTCCAATAATCATCAATGTGTCATGTCAAACGGCTGCATTTCAAAAACGTACATCATACACAACACATTGCAGAAGGATGTTTGTATAGATATCATATATATATATATATATTACTTCAAGGAAATTTACAAGCGCTAAGCATGTATGCGCTTTTGAAAGCAATTGACACTATAATATGTGATATCCTCTTTTTTTTAGTTAGCTAGCTTCTAGAAGAACAACCGTCAATACCTACCTACTAACTGTAAATGCATCGGTTGTAAGTGCTGCAAAACTTTTTCTAGTTATCAAAGTTACGATTTCGAATGGCAGTAACCGCACTGCATATATGAATAATAGTATATAGCATAACGTATAGTCTAATCTGCATTTGTTATATTAGGCCACGCAACGGAGTGCAGCAAACAAAAAAATTTATATATTAGCTATCAATCCGTGCGATACTTCTTTTCAACCCCTTCCCTTTTCATATAAGCGTGTATCCCAGTCACGCAGAGTGCAAGAGGGAAAATTAGCAGGGGAATTATTGTCATGTTATTGTCTTTGGTGTGATGATGATGATGATGATGATGATAATATGCGCAATACTATTATGCTCCCTTGTAACCTGCGGTCATATGAGGTTCACTTAAAAGTCTCCTTATCGGAAGAGTATATAAACTCATGTGTGACCTGAGATTGGCATGAAATCATCTTCCAACCTCTTACAAGACACATTCAAATAATAACTCCTGTGAATTTTCATCAATAGCTGATTTTAGCACCCAAAAAATCTATCAAGGTAAAAAGCTCAACAAATTTGTATATTTTTTGTAAATCTAAATAGTTTTCAGAATTATTAAAAGAAAAGTGATAATTTTAAGAAATTTTTGTGATTACTGCAAACAATAAATATAGCTGTGTGCTGAGTTGTTGGGTAGAATACATTTTTCAACTGTTTAATTTTCAAATTTTGGAAAATTTATATAGATGCGTGCCGTCCTTGTCTGTGTTGTTCTCGCCCTTGTGGTCGTCTCCGCCTTGGCTTTGCCATTCCCACAAAACTTTGATGAGGCTGTTAAGCAAGCCCAGTCCATGAGCTTGATTCCAAAGGGTGCTGTTGTCGACAGAACCTTTTCCGGAACCCAGGTAAACTACCCGACTTAAGCATTTCATTTATGTAGAGATATACTTTTACTTTTACCTCCAAATTCTAACCCCTTTTTTATGCATGTATAATTATAGGTCGCCTACTTCCAACTCGGACGTAATGACCGCGTCAACAATGGAGATCTCGCCCAAGCTCTTGACGGAGTTCCACCAGAAATCATTGCCAACTTGGAAGCTCAAATTGCCAACGCTCAATAAATAAACACTTGTTGAAAAGTATTTAAAAAACCAAAACACCAACTAAGTCAGTCATCGCCAGAAGCAAGTTAATACATTTACCATCAATTATTCTCCAATGTTTTTTTTATATATCCAAGTCTTTCAGAGAAGTCTACCGTTCAAAACCCCCATCAGAATAGAAAAGGGGAGAAATATATATTTTCAAAAGAAATGAATAGTCAATCAAATGAGCCAATCGATATTATTTTGTTACATGTGAAAAGGAGACAATGATCGGTTCGAAAAACATCATCATCATTATTATATGTTGTTAATCAACAAGTACAATTTCTTATTCGAAAGTTTTGTTTTGAAAGAAAAATAAAAAAAAATGTTTTACGTCCCATATACAAAAAAAATTGTTTGCATTTTGTTTTATAATCTAGCATATTCTTTTTCCCTTCCTTTCTTTTCTAATGATTTCCCTTGAACTTATATTATTAATGGGAAAAGTACATAAGATAATAAGCTAATATAAGCTGATATACCGATTAGGTCGACATGTGCATAAAATGGTTTACAGCGTGATGCGGATATGCTTCTTCTAGCATAAATTAACAGCAGCAGTCTTACGCATACGGTATCCCAAAAATTATCTTGATTGTTTGCGTAATACACTACTATTAGACTTTTCTACATTCTATACACAACCGAAAAGAACTAGTGATTGAATTATCTATCATTAAATTTGCAAACAGTAACTGTTTTTTTCAACAATAATTCAATTGATTGTCTGATAAGTAAT
Source organism: Orchesella flavescens (assembly GCA_964034955.1). Taxonomy (NCBI): domain Eukaryota; kingdom Metazoa; phylum Arthropoda; class Collembola; order Entomobryomorpha; family Orchesellidae; genus Orchesella; species Orchesella flavescens. The sequence goes on along the minus strand of OZ035954.1, from coordinate 29,699,750 downwards.
GTGTACCTTATAACATCAAATAGATATCACGATTCATTTCAATTTAGCAACTAGAGAGCCTTGCGATACAGTTCAGTTTCACCGTAGATTGCAACTTTCAATCAATAACTTTTCGCTTTTTATTTTTATCCCATTTTCTAAGGACACCGTCTCATATATAACTTTTATTGTCAATACCGCAACGTTTTCATTTATGAAATTATGTTTTGTAACAAACTCGCTAATGGAATGAAGAAAAAAACTAAACCAAAAACCACTTTCCCTCTGCTTCGACTCCTAGTGAACTGCTAGGGACGTTTAGAAAATTGCAGTTTATGCAAGCAAATTTAGGAATTTTGTTTTTGCTTTAGTTTTTATTACTGTTTCCTTATTCTGAAATATTTTTATGGTGCAATGGCAATCAATCATCAACTTCAAACTTACTTCTTGCAGATGCAGTTTGTGTTTAACTCTGATTTGATGATGATGATGGTGTGATGATGATGCAGCTACACCGGTTTGTGAGAGGAAAAGAATACATACTTTAAATTTGGCAAATATTAACTCGATATGACGATGGCCAATCCCTATGAAATGATCATGTAAAAATATTACTCAAATACAACCTCAGAGATGATCAGAATCAATGAAAGCATACAAAATTTGGTGTTTAAGTATTAAAGCTGCGTAGCGTATATAACAGTTGTCGTTTCTTTATGGGACACCTGTTTGTCATTCCATTGTGCTTTACCAAAATTGCGAATGCGAAAAGTACATACATTCAATTTATTCAGCATTTTGCATACATTTGTATATATGGTTATGATTGAGTATATATATGGGATCTCTAATAGGACTGAGCTTGAAACGTACTTGAGCTTTAATAAAAATCGTAGGTACCTACCTACCTAATGTACTTTTGCATTCGTCTATTTTTGATTGACAGCTTGAAATCCAATCTTCATGCATGCACCTACTTTGTTGAGCTATTTTGCATATTATGCTGTGTGTGTACTAAATTCCCTTCAATCTTGTGAAGATGAGATGGGACAAATGTAGGAAGATGAAAATAATATACATAATATTAAAATTATTACACATGTCTTTCATGCGTGTGTTGCGTATGAACTATGAATATGTACTATGTACATTAGCATTAACATAAAAATGCATTTCTTGATACTTTGTCAAGAAGTTAAGAATGTACTCAATTTTTTTTTGCTTTGTCATTTTCATCACAATTGCTTGCCCACGAGTTACTTTTATTTTTTGTTTTGTTACATCACATTCACATCACATCACCATCATCGTTATCATTAACAAAAGTAGCAAATGACGATTTTAAAAGGGGGTTCTTCTTCTCCCTACTGTACTATGTCCACTGTGCTATTAATTTGCATCTTAAGAAAACATATTCAATTCAATCCGTACAAGAAGACGTGCTGATGAGATGTAGACAAGATTCTTCTACAAATGGAGTATTATGAAACTCTTTTAGAGAATCATTTCTTTTTGTGTTGTTTCATTTTTAGTATTGCCTAAATTCAATGCAACGTGCAAACATATACAAAATGCAATCTCCATTGAATTAGGATCTCCTCTCTGCATCATCTTCTTCTTCTTCACTTCCTTCTCCCATTTCAGGTGACGCATGCATCATAAGTTCGTTCATGCAACATGCTAACGCGACACAGAAAACATGTTGCTAATAATCATATTAACATGAGATGAGGGCTTCATTTTAACTTCTACAATGCACTTTTCTGTTCGGTTTCACTTTCATCGTGACAAACAAACAAGCTTCTCCTCTTCTGTGACCAATTGACTCTTTCCGACTTGTTTGGCCTGTTTTCCATCTTCTTTTTTTGCTAAGCGTATTACACACTACAGTTGCAGCAGGTAATATATTTATGATATGCAAACCATCAATGATGTTATTCCTTATACCTGTCACTTTACAGTCCAAAATGCTACTTTTTTTTGTGCGAATTGCCGAATCTGAATAATATTGATTGTGAGAACCTATATGCGAATGTGCTCGCATTTAAATAGGTACATTCAGCAACAGCCAGTTTATGAGTATCATCTACATATGATGCAAATTATTGGTGATGAAATTAATTCAAAAAGTTATGCCAGATATTTTTTGGATTCTAGATGAAATAGTAAAAACCCATCATAAATTTATGTTTTTTTTATTACTTGAGATTTCTTAACTGTTATAAAAAATATATTGGGCACCATTTGATAGGTCACAAGCAAATGAAGCAAAACACCAAGAAAATATAAAGAAATCACAGTGATAAGAAAAATGTCAAAATAAAAAAAAATCAGCAAAAAATTTCTGCACGTCATTTGATGTACAAAATAATACAAAAATATGATCTTATTAACGTGAGGTAGTAAAAGGTAGTACATAATCATTGCACACGATAATATTTTTTCCATGTGTTTTACATAAATGCTTATCTGTTAGCTAAAATATATAAGACGATGTGTATTACGTATATTGACTACCGTCATACAAGTAAGAAAATTATATGGCGATATGAGCGTTTTTATCGTAAACACTTTTTAAATATAGATATGAGAAATTACTATTGAAAAAGAAGGGAAAACTTTTTGGCTTAAAAAAAAGGAGTTGATCAAAGACTTTAGCAGGAGGAATACGGAAGTGACAAAAATAGAAAAAATCCTTAAGCCTACACCATTAAATTACCTTAAGAGTTTTTGGTCGTAAAGCTAGAAAGAATGTTAGGAGGAGTAAAAGGGTAAGTATAAAAAAATACATTATGGTAACTCTCTGTAATAAAAAGAATGATGTGAATGGAGGACCAACTGCGTGAACAAGTAAGGTTCTAAGCATGTCATGATATTTCACGAGCATCCGTGCAGTTCTCCAATGACAAAATGCTGACTTAGTTGAGGAAAACAATGAGAACAGGAAATTTAAATCGTAGTAATAATGTAAGGAGTAATATTTCTTGTTATAAATGGCACTTGGAAATTTATGGAGCTCCATATTGTGGGCGTGGTTGGGAAGTGTATGCGGGAGATGGACCTGCGGGGCCAGGTGCTCCATATGCTCCTCCTCCACCTCCACCGCCACCACCACCGCCGCCGCCTCCGCCGTTTTTGTAACGGATAAAGTACACCTATAATGATGATGTAATTGCTGTAAACTGTGACTGATGACAATTAACACGTAAATATCGGATTTTCTTACCTCTGGTTTGGTAGGCTTGGGTGCTGGGGCAGGTTTGATTTTGATATCTTGACCTGGTTCAGGCTTCTTAAGCAATACGTAAACCAATGTCTTTTGCTCTGGTGCAGGAGGCAACTCAATTTCTTGACCTTCCTGTGCGGCAGGAGTTGGAGCTGAAATGTTATGACGAAAAATGAATATTACAACTTGAAACACCTACTGCAATTAATGGAGCAGAAACGATCGAGTTGACTGCTTAGCAATTCTTGCTGTTAGCGTACCTTTGATAAAGATAATTTGATAGTGCTTATCCTGGTTTTGAGGAATTTGAGGTCTTGGACGACCTGGTTCTGGTGCTTCTGGAGGGGCAACATGAACCGTCACGTGCTTTTGGACACCTCCTTGTTGTTAAACATTGAAACACATTCGAATTTTTAAATAACAACTCATAATTCGTGAATACGATTCATAATCATTTCAAACAATTTATTTTCTCACCTCCACCTCCTCCTCCTCCTCCGCTGTAACCCCCTCCACCACCACCTCCTGAGAATCCACCTCCACCACTACCCCCGCCTCCGAACCCTCCACCACCACCTCCTGAAAAGCCACCTCCGCCACCACCTCCAGAGAATCCACCGCCACCTAAAACATGATATCTCATGATTAATTTTTTTTGCATCAAGCCAAATTCACTCACCATGAGCAAATATCATGAGCAAATATCCTGGCAGAACCTTACCTCCAGAATATCCACCTCCGCCACTGCTACCCCCACCTCCGAACCCTCCACCACCACCACCACCTCCAAAGCCTCCTGCGATGCCGGCCGATGCGACGGCAAAAGCGGATGCAAGAACCTTAACCATAAATCACACTCAAATGTAACAAATCACACCCAGATCCAATTCATCCGCTTAGAAATTAGTATTACGTGTGTATATACTACTCCACAAGAACAACGTACCAACAAGGTTTTCATGATGATCTCCTATAGGACCACTTCAGAAACTGAATTTCTGAAATGAGTTGAGAAACAAACTAAACCTTCACTTCTCCCCCCAAAAAAATCCTCCTAACTATGTATGATTCTATAAATTCACTCAATTTTTTTTTTGGATGTTTCTCTGCTTCGTATTATTTGTCTTGAAGGATGAGTCGACGACAACTGGTAAGGATTCGGACACTTCTCCTGCCTTATAAACCCACTACAGTTTGTGAACCATGTGTCATATTTCTCTTCAAGTGTAAACGTTAGTTTTTTTGAATTCTAAATCCTCGACTAATACAAACCCAAACAGGATTCATATTCATACATGTGTTGTCTAACTGACAGACATTTTTATATGATTACCATCACACACACCATTATTGTTATTATTTATTGTAATACCAGTCACCTCAATACATCTTGTAGAATTATGAACCTTTTATAATACAACATCACCACTACCACCACGAAACGAATGGTGCAGGACTGGCTAAGGACTCTATTGCCAAGTCTTCAAAACTCGAGTTTTGTCTACACTACTATAAACCTATGCTGTAATAAGTTACTACATCACATCACATCCCATCCACACACATCCATCCATCCATCCATCCATTAGAGACGTCCTTTGAAACTTTGAAAGAGTCATTATTTCCATTACGATATCACATGAAAAGGAAGAGTAAAGAGGTAAAGTATAAAAAAAATAACTTCTCTCTTTCTCACTTCGTGCCAACCATCTCTTTAGATAAGTTATTATAAGCCCATGGAATACTTAAGGGATGCGTTTTGAAAAGCAAGAGTCTCCTTTCTTCGTAAATACCCAAGTAAAGATATATAGAAACAAGGGCCCGTTTGCAGTTTTATTACCAGACACCATCTCACAAATAAATTTTCATATAAGTCCATCTTAAAAAGGTTTATACTAATATATACTACTACTACTCTGGCTTAAATTCATCATCATCTTCTTAACGTAAAAGAAAGAAGCATATATAGCAAACATAAATTTGAAATTGTAAATGGCAACTGATGCACATCTTCAGCCAGCATAATGTACGGAACCCAAATTTGTCGTGATATTATCACTCATCAGCCAGCCAGTAGCACCAGATGGGTGACTCGCTGCTGCTGCTTGCACAAACTTTTTCATTATAAAAATATTACAAGTATATTATTTTAGAGGGACAAGAAAAAAGCATTATAAAGAAACATAATATTATGTTGTGATATGAAACGTGGCTGATGACTGATGACTTTGATGAATGCAGTAATGCATATTTTTAACATAACATAAGTTTTGCATAGTTAAACACTACAAATCATTACTCTTATTTTCTGATCAGGTGAACCAAACTGAAAGTAATGCAAAGCAAAAGCATAATATATAATGTTGATGCAAATTCCGATTTCAAAAGTGGACTTGCAAATACAGAAGTTTTCGTCTTGTTGCGTGAGTTTGTTATTAGTGAGCTGTTCCACATTTTGGATTACATATATGTTTTGTGATGCTGATGATGTATGGGTTGCATCAAAATAATTTTTTTTCTTTTTTGAACTGAACAATAATGTATAATATCTATGCTGAAAGCGTGTAATAATATTATTCCCCATACAACGGAAATAATAATATAATGCATACATATTTATGCACGTTCCATTATGCCCCTACATGTCTGATGGAATGGAACAGATAAATAATGTGGAGTTAAGTAAAACGGCAAACTTGTTTGCTCAAAAAATATAAAGGAATCACCCAACTCACCACACCACATCATATAAATTCGCCGCCACCACCCAGTAGAAGAAGGATTTAAGGTGGTGTTGGATATAGATTGAACCTATTGTGTTACACAAATTAACAATAATTTGTCTACCCAAAACATTTTAGCACATTCCATTTAATAGACCAATTTTCTCATCATCATTATTACAATTTACAATCATGAGATGATGAATGATGCATCCGCATGATTTGAATTGCATTTGGTGGCTTTCGCATTTGACTTGGTTTCATTTTTTTAACCAATATTACATATAATATATAACTCTACTGCCTGTCCCTTTTTTTTCTTTCACCGACTATATGTATGTGGCTAGATAAGGCTGCATGTTCTATGATGTTATGTTATCTGTAAATGATTGTGACGGACTTGAGAAGAATATATTATGCAGTTTTGGTTTTTGGCGTCGGTTTTTTGAAAGTGCATTCTGCATGGCTTAATGAGATATGTGGTTGTAAAAATGCATTCTTAAGTTGACAAGCAGCAGATTTCAAAGCTGATAATAATGGCGTGATGTGTTCAGAATGTCGGTAATCACCGCATAACATTATTATTTCAGGAGATAAGGTAATCATCATAATAACAAATTAAGTTGCACGACTGATTGTGTGTACTCCCTTTTCGAAGAATATATATAATACATATATAAAATGGTTCATACTCAACGTGGCATGACGAAATTTTAAATTTCTGGTGGTACTAGTCAGTAGCTAGTCCCTTTTATTTAATATCTACACGGTAGCTTGTGAAAAAACGGTGTTTATTTACATTTTTGATAGTTTTATCACTTTTTATTATAAAAATACAAGTTGTCAGAGCTCTAATGCTCTAATGTATAATGTTGGGTGCAGAATTTTTATAAGGATGACAAAAAAACTAAGAAATGAACTGCTTCTCGTGAGTAGGTGATTCGTGGATTGACCGACATATATAATGCTTAAAATTGTAGATTGCAATTTTTCCGAGGGATTCCCCGAAAAGCAAAAAGGTGCTTTATTGTTTCACTTTGTTCGAACATGTATAGTTAGGTAGGTAATATATAAAACTTTCAACATGTGAAATATTTAGAAGCTTCAAGCCAGTATTATTTACTATTCGAAAAGTAATTCTTTCCTTCGCAGAACTATATTGTGGTCTTGGTATTAGTTGAGGTACTTGCCAACAATTGTATTATCTTTTTTTCTGCAGTTCTTTAATAAATCAGGTACCTGGAGCACTATAAAAAGTTAATAGCTTTTCGCTTCAATTACTATTTACTTTCCATTTCATTATTTTTAATGTTGAGGAACAATTTGTATGTAGTAAAGCACCCACGGCTCTTTTTCTTGGCAACATGCAGACGTGCCACCACCACAAATTTTCTCACACTATATTTGATCTCCCCCTAATTTCCCCAAAAAAAATTACTTCCGCTCCGTCAGATCCTTAGCTGCAAAAGTGTCGTGCATGCTTCGAAAAAATTAGTTCCGTTTCGTGATGTTTTTACTCTTACCACGGTGAATGCCACTTTTTCTTTTACCTGCGTGTATTTTACCAACATAAATGAAATCTAACTGCATTATGTTTATATTCGCAGCAACGTTTTCCTCGGCTGACACAAATAATTACTCAATTTATGTATTCATATTCGTTTGACTTTGAACAAAAATGTATGCAAACACATGCAGTAGGATTTTATCACGCTAATTTCAAAAGTTGAATGTAGTAGTAAAGGATCAGTAAAACACTATATTTAAATACGTACAACAAATATAAGTGTACTTAAACTTGTAATTGCAATGCTTATTATATATCAAATCCTGAAGCAGTTTTAAACTCGGCAAGACATAATTAAATGTAACATGTAACTCATTATATTGGTTCGATCAGTAATTAAATATAAAAATAATTATTACCATTGTTGTATTGTGAGGAATGAGAAATTATCAGCAGACTTAATTAAAGTAAATCAGACATCAGACAATGCTTCGTGTACTTTTAACTAGAGCTCTGACGTAATCTGTTTCGAAATATAGGTTCCTTTCACTACATTCCAATTTTGCTGCTATCCTTCTCGGTTTCATTGAATACGTATTAGACTAGAAATACATTTTTCATCTCGCCGGTAAATAGCTAGTTGATTGATGGCACAAATTGTTCTTTGCTTCAATTTGTTAAGCTAAAAAGTAGATGATGATGTTATGTGATGTGATGTTCAATGTCGTATTTGCGGCTTTTGAAAAATTCTATGCTTGTCTATGTACGTAGATAGGTAAATGTGAAAATTGGCTGCCCTTCAACTTTGCTATAGGTAGATGTTATCTTAGGTGTAGTATTCAAGTTACCTGTCTTTGTAAAAAGGTCGAGTAGAACCCTTATACTCTTCTGTAAGGATCTCATTGTCAAGTAGACAAATTTGCCGAGCAATGACATTTGAAAGCAATGTGGCTTTCATCAGACCAAATAAAAATGTCATACGAATATTTTTTTTCAATTTCAGGAATCTACGAGCAGATGCAATCTTGATTTCATCATCCGTCTCAATTTGATTTGATGATAGAATTTGTTTTTTTTACCATAGTTTGACAGTATAGGTAGAAAATTTTTGAGAAATAATGAAAAGTAATCCAAAATATATCTTTACCAAATATCTATAACAAAGGGTTTTGAAAAAGTGATAGATTTGAGTAAAAGCAAAAAAAAGTTAAGTGACTGACTGAATTGCTGCTTTGTGGAAATAAAAGCATGAAGCCCCAAATACGTACTCGCTCATTTCGTATAAATTATTTGAGAGTTGACAGCCCATCATCATTAAAAGTTGGTTTTGTCACCACAATATCACCGCGTTGGGAGAAGAGAAGATTAGTCATATGTCTGAAGAAAAAGAGAAAAAAGATTATTTATTATGTAACGTTGAAAAGACTGTCACCGTTATAGACGAGCCTAACTAAAATGGGGTAAAAAGTTACACTCTTTCTATATTCCTATAAAATTCCCACACACCACGAGGAATAATATTTGTGTGTATGTGAGCGAGTGAATGAGATGCGAAATAATATAATCAGAATCAGGGACATGTATATAGCATCGACTACGCATCTTCAATAAGTATAAGCAGTTTTATTTGAAGTTTTGAAAACATTCTAGAATCCATGTCCAACTTTTAGTATAGCATTGCTTTCGTGCTATGCGTAACATTACGTGTAGTTATTGAAATAATCAACTACTGCCCACTGTGACTACACTCTTCATCATGATGATCTTAAAGAATATTTTGTCGTTTTCGTTTTCAAGTCCATAATATAATATAGTGTTGTTTTCATTCACGCAAGGTTTACACAATCTTTTTTTTGAACAAGTTTATAATTTGTGCTGCGTAATCCAATGGTTTTATAGCCCACGCAACTTATCGTTAGTTGACAAGTGCTTTCATTGAATTTTGAATAGGAATTTTCACACATACTTAATATATAGGTACACTTTCTTACAATACAATGCAATGACAATATGATGGAAATAGACATAAAAAGTCTTATATGAAAGGATTTTAACAGGAATTTGCCCAGTCTCTGACGTTGTATTGTCACATTGTGTTGTGGTGCGGTGATTAATTTTCCACTGCAATCTGCCTGAATTAAAAAATTATATTTATTTGAGTGGAAGCAGTTGTTATCACCAAATTAATACATTCAAATATGTTATGTACATGACATACAAATGTATATATACATAAATAGGCACGCCAATTAGGTTAGCCTTGGTTAGTCAGTCTTTTAGTTCGAAAACCGAAAATAATAGGGGATGAGATGATGGCGACAGCTATTGAAAACGGAGGGTCTGGGACCAAAGTGCGCCCTTTGTCCATTTTCCATGCCTTTTTGGGTGGACAGTACGAAATGGACGAAACGGAAGAAAGTGGTTAAAACGGACGAAATGGACAGTATCACGTGCCAGTGGAGCCAAATTTGAATCCCACATAAGCTTTTAATGTAAACCGTGTGACGGGTATTCTACACTGAAGAGTTGATAACTAATCACACACAAAATTAAAACAAGTTGTAATCGGATTGAAAAATTAGACTACATTCAATTTTCAATTTAACTATCTCTTAAAAGAAATTAAATAACATGTACCATAATATTATATGGTTCATGTATTGGTCCATGAGTGTACACGATAGTACGTAACCCATTACAGAGGGGTTGATCGCTTGATATAGAAAGTAAAATCTAAACCCTAAACAATACAGTTTTAGGTACAAAACTTCATGCTTTTGATGATAGAATACTTCCTATAATATTTCAAGTGGTTTATAAGCTAAAATAGTTAATTTTTTAAATTTTGTCCAATTCGTCCAATGCGTCCACTTTATCCACCCCAATTTTGGTGGAAATTTCCGTTTCATCCGGGGTGGAAATTTCCACTATCCACTGGACGGGCGCACTTTGTCTGGGACTGTACCTCAACAACCTGCAGAAGATAATCACTTACCTGCTTACACTACATGTAATCCGTCTTCTCCTCGAATTATCAAAAAAGAATTTGTGCTGTAAAGAAATTATTATGAAATTTTTTGATTACATAAGATTATAAAATACATATAGTAGTGTGCAGCAATGTCCCAAGACAATGTGGGTAATAACTATAGGATTCTGGCTACTGACTGAATATGCAAGAATTCAAATAAATATTTAGGCACGATTGTATATAATACGTAGGCACTCGTATATTATTTATACACTGTAAGTGTAATTAACCTATTTATCAAGAGGAAAATTATTAAATTAATAAATCACAAGCTAAATGATGATATGTGCTTAAAGAAAGATAAATTTCTTTACACAGCAGTGCAGTGTGTAGTATATCTCCAAGGTATGCTTCCACTTGCGGGGCATTAAGTAGCGGCTATAAAAAGGATAAAAGTATCACGTCAAGTATTTTAAAGTCTCCTCTTCATTTATCAACCTCAAAATTGGTACATGGACACCATCTCAAAGGGAGCTGAAGAGCTTTCCGTGATCATTAATCATTGACAGGGAATGATGAATAAGGGGAATTGTCGAATAGTCGATTCTGAGCCAACATCAACATGATTTGAAACAGAACAGATGTACACATGTGTAATCATATTGAAATATTTTAAGAGTTTAACAATCGACATCGACCAAACTGAATAGCGCACATAGGCGAACGGAAAGCATAGCAAAACTAAAATACATCTTCTTACTCTGATTTATTTGCACTTGCGACATGTTTATTGTATCAGGAGATTGATTGTATTGTGAATAGGTATTTCAAAGCAATGCATCCATTCTTTTGACACAAAAACTTGTCTGCTCGCAAAAACGTCATAATGATAAAACACTGATTGAACCATTAAGTTCCCCAGTCATTTAATTCGTTTCAATGAGTTTAGCTTAAAGCAATAATAATGCAGAGTTTCGCTATGCTGTGTACATATATTCGAGCTGCATCTATTATTGTCACATTGTCCAATGCAAAAATAAATTCGATATAATATTTTTTCATATAAAGACGCTTTTGTCAAAATTAACGTTCTTGTTCATTGTGGACAACTGATTTTTCTCTCACAAAAAGTCGATAAGCCTCCATGATTTGGTTTTCACTTTCAATTGAAATTACAGTCACACATTTGAAATCTTTGTTGTTGTTAATTGACATTAATTTTGCAACGAATAATAAAATGTTCGATATATTAAGACTATTCATTAAGCCGATAGGGTTTTACTCCACAATCTTCATTTTGTTAAGTATATCGAGATATTTTCTTGACATAAGAATAAAGACATAAAGAATGCAGAGTAACAGGAATTCTTCTTCATCAATTTGTCGCATCTGCTAAGTGGAAAACATTTGTTTGTGTGCTCCCGTTATTCCTTCCTGCTTCTACTAGTGCAAACACATAAATCTACTTTTGATGAGATTCATATTTCGTAAATAAAATATAAATGTTCGTTCTTCTATTATGTAAAAATAGAAACTTTGATTTTATATACATATCTCTAGACTTCTGTCGGAAGATAAATCCTTTTATTTCATCAGAGCTAATCAGAACGAACAAGCAAATAAGTTCGGCAAACTTTTTAAAACTCATATTATGTGTATACATATGTCTGCTCTAAACGAATTATTATTTATGAATGCATTATTAAGAATGTATAGAAAAGGACGCTCACTTTCATGTTGACAGATTGTTGAGCACAATATATTATACAAGAGCAGTTACCAACATTACACACACTCGACTCTTCAGAAAAACATTTATTCTCTGCATGGTACATGCAAATATGCAACTATTATGATATGATTGACAATGAGAAGACGGTTCTATGCGTTGAAAAAGGCTAATTAAATTATAAGCTGGGTTGAGTGAAAAATAAAAGGGGCATCATGCGGTGAAATTTTTAAGAGCTGTGTATAGAAGTAGTAGTCGTGATGATGACATATTAATTACACATTTGACAAGTTGTATGGAGCCAAACTGTTAGTGAAAAGTATTTATACATGCACATTCGTTGAATAAATTATAAATCTCTCCATTTTTGAACAGATGCACCAGTTTTAAAAGGAAAGGATTTTTAATACCTATTGCCCAAACGCTTACTTATCATTAGTGTGAAATTAGGGAGTATGAAAAGGAAGCATTACCTAAGTCAGTTTGACCTAAATATTTTTGAATCAATTAGGGAAGGCCCAGTTGTTTTACTTCCCTTCTGTGAATTAAAAATCCTGACTAAGCTCCTGATTTCTGAATATGTCATTTGTTAGCAAAACTTCAATTTTGCAGCTGGACTAATGTTCAAGAAAGAAGTAATTTTCATTGGGATTGTTCTATGTGTGGCTACTACAGCTACGCTACGGCCATAAATCCGCCGTCTTCCCACTATCCCAACCCAGAAAAATGTTATTTAATAGGTTGGTTTTTGGTTAGAATTTACATATTTTTATCACGACTAAACCTCCCCCACCATTTGCATGGGAAATTTCCGCAATTAGAAATCCTTTCTTTTATACCCAGTTACTTTGTTGTGGCGTTTGGTTATAGTAATCATCTTCACTTCACATCACATCCCCATAATATTCTTTGAAGTAGACACATTTCACCGTTTTATGCACGACATAAAATGACACAAAATACTCTTATAATCTCACTCTTTGATCAGCATCATCATTATCGTGGCAAAGTAAGAGGTAACAACCAACCATCCGTTGATGCAGAGACTCTTGGAGACTTTTTTTTTCAAGTGAAAACTCTCCTATATAAAAAACTATCATCATTAATCTCTTTTTTACTCTCTTCGTTTTTTTTGTTGGATCTTTGTATCTACATGTAGTTTGCATCATAACACAATCTTTAAAATAATAACGATTTTAATATAAAATGTATAAAATGTCCTTTATGAAAATAATATTACTAAACATTCAACATTGCGTTTCATATAGATATGAATCGTCGTGTGTGTGTATGTGTGTGTGTGCACACTTGGTGAGTGAATATCACAACTCACAACACCTATTTTTTTTGCATTTTAGGTTTGATGAGATGAGTGATGTGATACTCTTTTTTAATGTTGAAAAAAGATTACAATTTTCTAATACTCCCTTGATAGCTGATAGTCATGATGAAGATGATTTTCGTAAGAGTAAGCAAGCGGGAGACATCATGCGTACTACTATCTTCGTTAGGATGAAGGATGTGATATTTGATATTTGTTCATATATGCATACGTACGATATATATTATTATTGTTGTTCATTGAGACAGACAAATTTTTATAATTTATTTTTTATCTCTCGCTTGTCACATTTCTATTACACTGTCCTACACTTTGACAAAGAGGATGAGTACAAGAAAGAATAAAGCTTTTGGGGGGGATTATATTTTTTGCACACTTTTTCTTGTCATTATTTATGGGAAGTGAAGTAAATGGGCATGTGTAAAAGGAAAAAAATAGAAATTAGGAGAGGAGATAGGCTAAGTAAGAGCAAATGGTAACATATTTAGATGTGCGTGTGTGTTGTGTTTGTATACACATACACACATACCATACCTATATATATGCCCGTATGAATATAAATTCATGTCGAAGTTAACTGAGTTAAGTGCTTCTTCTTTGGTGGATCAGTATTATTGAAATGAAAATGAAAAGTTTCATTTTTAGGACAGGAACTATACGTGAATTACTTAAGTTGGACCTGAGATTGATGTGTAAAAGTATAAGTATATGGCAAAGAAAAAACTTTGTTTTGCTGGGTGAGCACACAGAACAGAAGAGTAAATAGAGATGCATTCATTCATGGTATGCAAGAAAGTATTTAAATGAGAGGAAAAGTTACTCTTCAATTCTGAATCTGAGTTTAGTGCTGAAGAGAAGACGCTGTCGTTTTGTGCTCTAATTTTGCAAAAAGGTTTTGTTGGATTTCGCAAGTTTGTTGATTTGCAATAGTGTGTTCCAGCAAAGTGCTGTTTGAATTGAAGGAAATGTAAGTTTGAGAATTATTGATGGTTACATTCCAAGATTAAAATATTAAAGTAATTAAAATACTTTGGCTTGATTTTTTTCAGATGCGTGCAATCACCGTTTCAGTATTTGTTGCTGCCTGTGTTCTTGCAGTGCAGGCAATGCCATTCCCACAAAATTTTGATGATGCAGTCAAGCAAGCCCAGCAGATGAGTCTGATTCCAGTTGGTGCTGTGGTTGATAGGACGTCATCAGGAATTCAGGTATGAAAAACACAGTAGTATATAATGACTCATAAATTTTGTTAAGCATCGATGTTTGTTTTCACTCCTGTAATTTGATGGTTAGGTCGCATACTTCAAACTTGGTGAGAACGACAAAGTGAATACTGATGATCTCCGTGCTGCCCTTGAGGGAATTCCTCCTGAGGTAGTTGCCAGTCTGGAATCTCAAGTAGCAAGTATTGGACGTGTCTAAAATACATAGCTCAATCTGAAAGTGAATACTTTTACAGAAGATATGCCATTGCCCACCAAAAAAACAAATATTTTTGCTATTTGCACTCGATATACTTCATTACACGTAATATTGCACTGACCATGAACGCATGACAAACTTTTTTTTATATATCTAATGTAATCGCTCACGCAAGGTAGCGATACCGTTTCGGTGAAAGATTGGATAATCTACCTCATCGCACTTAAATTTCTTTTGTTATGCACCACGACTGATCAAAAATGTCAAAGCGGATTCTAATAAATGATATTATAAAACAATTTGATACCAATACCATTCAAAATGTTTGAATACTTTCTTCATGTTCTTGCATAAAAACACGATGATGCCGACACGCCTAGTAAGTTGTTGTTCTATACATGCAAAATAACTTCATGGAATTCTCGTGTGAGTTCTAGGTAGAAGTAATTGATATTGATATTCACCTGCAGAGTTGTACCCAAAATATTTCATTGAATGAAAATGGTTTTTAAGCTATGTGAAAACAATGCAATTTAGCTCCACGCTGTGATGATGGAATATTGACGATTAAAGTTACGCCTATGCATGATGCATCTTGTTTTCGTAAACAATATGACATGAACAACAAGAACCTATAGCAGGTTGTTTTGATATTAATAAGCTGCATGATGCATCTATAGCTATTGAATGAGAATAAACTTATTGCAGGTTTAGACGGAGTTATGAAAAGGTTGAAGACAAAATGTGTGACGTAAATTAATATAGGCTATCCATGGGTATTGAAAAACAATCATTATTTGCTCCTCACGAATTTAATTATCATGCTTTCTATGCTTCTTTGCACTAGGTACTTACCAAACACCAAAAAACAAGCAATTGCTTTCTAGAACCTAGAATTATCCTTGGTTTAGATGCCGTACGTCATTGCATACTAACTAGAATCACCAGATGCAATGGCAATAAACATGCACATACGGTAGCCATCAGCAAAAATAACTGGATAATTCTCATGGTTCAATGAAATATCGGGCTCATGTTTTATAATCTACAAATTATTTGATCTAGAATACCTCTACAATGAACATACATAATATACCTTTTCTTCAAGACTCACTTTGTATACCCTACGAGCAATACAGCTTTATAAAGTAAGAAAATGTAGGACTACAGACTTTGTTTTATAACACTCAGCCAACTTGTAATGCGTATCCACATGAATTGATTGATATTCTCCTAAATTACATGTTGAACTGGCCAAACATTGTCAAAATATGAAATAAGATGAAGGTTACTGAGATACATATTATTATATACTTTGGTGTGATTCAGTTAGTTGTTGTGTTGTATTTCTGAGAGTTTTAGCTACCATAAGAGCCAATATAAAGATGTGCATTTGTCTATAAAAGGGTAGTAGGGGAAATTTTTACTTCAATTCATCAACGGTACATTTATATTGCTTCAACAATTATTGAATTAAATTGATTTTTAACAGTGAGAAAAATGTCATCCCTTAACCAACTAGCTATCCTGTTTCTGGGAGTAATAATACTATCAAGTTTCGTGGTAAAGTAGAGTGTTAATTTCAATAACTTTCACAAATTTGAAGTGCTTGCTACATGTAAGATAATATAACATTCATAATCATTTTTTAAATTTCTTTTTAGCATAAGGTAGAATGCCGGATAACCAAGAATACTACTACCACCATCACTAGCACCACCAGTCCATGGATAAATGTTAGTATACCCCCAAATATACATTCAAATAGGGTTGCTGGAGCAGTATTGAACAACAAATGTCAAGTAGGACAAAGATATTCCGGAATACTGCAGTCATGCATATCAAAAAGTAGTCTTAGATCCGATCATCTCTTGGGGTAACATGAACTAGCACTTATATGATCATGTTCATGTAACATACAATTGTTAATTTTTACACTAAAAAAATTAGTGTCAAGTGTACTCATTTCTATCGCCTTAAATTCATGGAATTGCACTGTTTGTTTATATTTTATACTGCAAATAAAACCTTTTACATGGAATTATGAGTCAATTTTTTTCCATATGCAAATATTTGAAATAAAATAAAATGAACATCCATATATACACTATTCAATGCCAAGACCAATGAACCTAAACTTTAGACTTATTCATTGATTGGTGTTGGTAAAGGCAATCAAAGCAACGTCCCTATAATACATAATACATGTTGTTTTTGGTTCAAACCATGTTCAAACTGATTCTGAATTATTACCAAAATTAAAGGAAGGTAATGCGATACAATTGAACGAGGTTGTGATGTGAAACTAAACGAATATCTAATGACTTCTTGCATATTAGCATTAGCGGACTAGTACAATTTTATACTCATGGAAAACATCATATATCATATACATGTCATATACATACATGCTCATCTCGAACTCGTAAAACCAAAACTCACTACTACAAACATACCTTTATGGAATACAAAAGTAATAATATTAGCGATTAGCGTGAGTCATGACTCATGACAAATTATCTTACCTGGTAAAGCGACAAGGCTGCAATTTTCTAGTTATTCGTAATATAGATTCACAAACACACTCTACTGGATCTTGTTCATTCATGATGAGATTTGCGTTTCTAAGATCGTTAAACAACTAATTAGCAACTCTCCACTATGTAGGAAATGTGCGAAAAAAATATATTGTTTGCTAACGATGAGTACCATACTATAAACCATTCTCTGCATGAACCACCTACGTCACTGTTCACCGAACTGCATTTTATGGGTGCATACAAACAATGATACTCAAGTTAAATATTTGTTATTTGTTCAAAAACAAATATTTCCAACATTCATGACCTGCGCACAATACTGACTATATTTAAAGCTTTCGTTTCAGTCATTTGTAGTTCTTTCTTCAATGAAAAGGAATAGTAGTAGTTTTTCTAATCTCAATTGAATAATTTATATGTATTTGTAAAGTAGAATCTTGTGTCTTGTTGTTACTATAAGAGTGAAGGTGTGGCTGCAGAGTAGAACTAGAATATCTAATAGTTGTAAAAAGGAAGTTACGTAAAATGAGGGCACAAACAGAAGCTACAACATCAATCCTATGGGTCACTATAGTCTTTGGTGTTCTTTTCCTAATTGGGGTAGGTTTGTCAATAATTACCCTAATTTGCGATTAGGTTGCGGTTAATGAAATTATAGAATAGTATCACTAATTGCACGTTTCTTAATCATTTTTATAGCAATGTGCAGATCAGAAGCAAGCACCCGGTAAAACTCTACCTGGTCTTAAAAATGGAAATTCGAACCAGATGGGCACACAAAGTATCGCTGGAGCTATACCTATATCGAAAAACTGCGCAACGGGGGAAATGTACTCTGACATTCTCAAGACATGTATTCAAAAATCTGTAATAGGGCCAATAGGACTCGGATAATGTGATTTCAATTGTTTCTGCAAGTAATAAAATTCAAACTTGTTAACAACAAGCAAATATGTGTAAAATCCCACTAATGTAATTCCTCTGCATTTGTGTCGTAGGTGGCACATATTTTTATTAAAGCTGTACAAATTAAAATAATATTTACAATGCTAACAACTAACAATAGCTAGTAAACTCTTTAAATTTGAATCTTTTGTACTGACGCTGTTGGAAACTACAACCTAAAAGTAAAGGAGTTGCAAAAGCAACTCAAAGTTCACTGACGTACTAAAACTTGTAAACTAAAAGTAAGGGGTCTAAAGGTACTATTTCTGACTAAAGGCATGTCATAACATTACATAATAAGCAAAACCCCTGTAAACAATTCCGAGATGAAAAGACTAGCAAAAATCTAACGTATTCCAAAATTGGGTTTTAGCACTTCTTCTACAAAGTCGTGTAAAAACTTTCTTCAGAATATGTACACAAGTCGCTTTCATTTCCTCCTGCGCTTCGTGGTCCTTCCCTATCCCCAGGATAATTGATAGCTGCCTGGAAATTCGATGCCATTAGAGCTTCTTGTGATGAAAGGCAGTCAACAATTTGATCAATGTCAATCTCAATCGTATTGTCTCCGTCCATCCGAGAGCTGTTAGGAATTATTTACAATGTATAAATATTTTTTGCGAACACATACAACCTTCGCAAAGCATCGTCCACTCTTTTACCTTTGTGTGAATTCAGGACTTTTTTGATGATTTGTAATTGTTTCGTAAATCCCATTAGAGCTCCTATTTCTTTCTGCCAAACAAAATTTTGGGATGTTTGGACTGTATAAGAACAAAAAACGCAACTGCATTAATTTTTCAATATTAAATGTCAAGGAATTAATTGATTTTTTCATGTATAACAAGACATTACTTGTCAATCACCAACTGATTCACAAACTTGACATATCTATCCTTATCAATGTTTGTGGAATCTTCTGATTTCCCATTTTTGAAATCTTCATAGTATTTTTTGAATGCCTCTTTTTTTGGTACATTTGGAAATACATAATAAAGAGTCTCTTGATTGAGTTTTTCAACAAGGTTGACCAGATCTTTACTGTTGAATGGTTGGAGGCTGTAAGCTCTACCATCTGTTTACAAGATTTAAAAAAAAATATTACTGATTACGTAGAATCGAGTAGAATTATTGTTTAAAAAAATTAATACAATCAATTTTAATTTTAATCTTTACCAGAATGTAACCACACAATAGAAATGGCTCCGAGTTTAGTTTCACTGAATCTAAAGAGAAATGTACCCGGTTGACATCCACTTTTGCGAAGCATGTTTTCTGAAGATTCCTTCCCAATGAAACCTTTAATGTGACCGTCTTTCCAAGCATCTTTAAGATGTTGCTCAATCAGCTTCGTACCTTCAAAGAACCATTCCCAAAATGTGAATTTTCGGTCAGGTAAATCAAATTTGCAGAGTTCCGACCATGAAATGGAATGTGGAAAACCGGGCTTCCTGTTCATTAAAAATTGTATTCTTTTAGATGCGAAAATCAATATCCGCTATGAATGTAGTTTGTGTGTGCAAAAATTAACTTACGATGAAAGCCTTTCTGCCAAGTAATTCAGATTTTCTTCTGATAACGGGGCACCAACTATAGAGTAGAATCTGTAGTTGAGCATTTCACTTATCTCAGTCCATGATGCGTGGTCAGGGACTTGAAATGGGGCACGTCCAGGTTTGCATAACGCATTGTCCCATGTTACTGCTGCCCAAGCCAAGCTATCTTGCGATCCGTGAGTCGTAATCACGATTGGGAGGGACATTGTAAAAATCTATGCAAAATAATTATGAAACAATAATTGTTTTTTTTTGTTTCATAACCATTTCATTTCATTAAGTTATGTTTCAAGAGATTTCTTTGTAGGTTAATAAATTCACCTGGAAATTTACGTCTCCCAAAGTAAATTCGGAGCGGAACAACAAGCACAATTTTTCTTCGGTCACACACTCCGTCTGATCTTTACCCACCGCCCCTTTTCTTCCATTACGATAAAAATCCTTCAAAGCAATTTGACGAAATACTGCCGCACAGCTCTTGGTTTCCGGAGAAAAATCTAATCTCGTATTCTCTGGAAGCAATCTTCCCTTTTTTGCAACCTTCTTGAATTTTTCTCCATCAAGTCCATTTGCTTTAATAGCTTTGGCCATGCTCTCATCAATCAATGAAACGGAAATGGTTGGAGGGGTCAGTTGTAAGCTTAGCTTTTCCCCAACAAGTAAACGTACTTCCATCGGACTTTTTCCAGGTGGAATATAAAATCTCGTATTTGTTTTCAACACTTGACATGGTTGATGTACAACGATAAACGTGTCATGCACAAGTTTCTTAATGAGAGATGTAATTGATTCAATATGATCAGGAATAGTGGTTTGGCCTGGATTTGCGTTGTTATCAACAAAGTTTACATTAGCTTGTCGTATTTTGTCTGTGGTCAGCAAAAAGTGGCGCAGCTTCCAAGCAACTTCCATCAAATACTCGGATAAATATTGAAGAGTGTTTAAGGTCATTGTCATTGGTTTTCCGTTTGAAAGTAATCGTTGTTGCTGGGTCCATTCGGCAAGCTCATTATCAAGTTGACTTTTCAACTGCTCCCAGCTTTGGATAATGGTACCTGTCCCAAAGCGTATTTCGCTTGTTTTGTTCCATATCACAGTTGCCTATAAACATTATTTGATGATGTTATTAGTCATGCCATTTGCATTTAAATGAATACAGTTCTCAGAAGTATGAAGGCTAAATTATCCCATTTCATCCTCCTATAGTGACAACTGACTGAATGACTCATTGTCAGTTCTCAGAAATCTTGCATGTTTATGTTTGCATCTTTTTGCAACATATATATTATTATTGCCACCCATAAAAAAAGACTTACTAACCAGTCCTAGAATTTCTGCCTTTATTTCAGTCATCTGTGATTCCAACTCTTGAAGCTCAGTATAGGCTTGCAGCGCATTTGCTCCCACTGGCATGTTGCATCGTTTTTGGGCCCGTAATTCTATAAACAATGGAAAAAAATTATGCATCAAATTAACTTGTAAATTCCAAATAAATTACCACTGCCACTGGTTAAATGTTGAATGTACGCAAATGACGCAAAAATACCTTCACATCGTTTCATTTCGTGACATTTAAAGGTAAACATGTTGTTAGCTTCCTCCAAATTCCAAACAGCCTCAAAAACCCTGGTCATTTCTCCGTCTATGATGATTCGAATAGGATTGTTGAGGAATGCTTCAGTGTTATCCTGATCTATGACAAAAGTCGGTACTACCGGGACGCTGGCACCCGTCCCCATTGCTTGATGTTGAGGATCAGTAAATTGCATCATGGACTGTGAGCTTGCAGCAGCGTACCCCATCGCAGAACCAATGTTTAACGTCATCTGCGATGAAATAGCGTTGGGGCCTTCCGGCACCTTCATTACAAACTGTTCCTCAGCCCGTTTTACTATCAATCTTTCTGAATCCAGACACACCATAAATTTCTTTTGCAATTCTTGTGGATACAGCCCATGAATGGTGGTCAGAGCACTTTGAAAATCCATTAGCCGACTCAACACGTAAAAGGGAGTTGTTCCAACAGGGCTGCATTCTAATGCTCGGAGTTTTTCATTGATTTGTGAGCTCAGGCCGGCGACAAACGCTGGAGCATTTATTTGCTGTATGGAAGTCTCTATCCATAGCGAGCAAAAATCCCGAACTTCAATTGGAATATTGTTTGATGTGTATAAGGACGCGATTTCCCCCCACGTTTTGTGGTCAAGCTCCTTCACTCTTCGCCAAAGTGCCATGTTATTTGGTATGATTATTGAAGAAAAAGTTTATTAAAATCACAAAGGGAGCTTGCAAAAAGTCGGGTTGCACGCTTCAGCGAAACTGATATTAAAGACCAAATCGTGAAAGGTTTTAATCAAACCTTAATATGCTAATGATTCCATGAAATCAAAAAGGAACTGGCTTTATGAAATATGCTGTGTGTGAGTCACACTAGCTACCTTACGCTACCTCTACACCGGCCCCCTCTTACTGACTAAAATCGTGTGCAAACCAGTTATTAATATGCGAAAATTTGCAAACATGTATATGTATATATTGACAACATTGGGTCCTTATCCACAGTATAGTGTATGTAATGTATATAATGTTTTTTTTATGCATTGTTGGTTTGGTAGGCATATTTATAAAACAAAAACATTTGCACACTTGTTGCCGTTTCAGAGAATAGAGAAATGTCTTCCTTTACATAGAAATTGTTGGAACTCTATGTTGTGCCATTAAATCTCAGGCTGCACCAGGAATCGGTAGTGCCTAAATTTCTTAGAAATCTTTGCAACCACTAAATAGACAGTACATTATGTACAAACTCTCATCAGTGAGCATGAAATCGCAAAAACAGCATCATATATTACAGAATACAAGGCAAACATTAACATGTAGTGGTTTGTAATAGTACCGACCGACAGACAATCCAGGCATCCAATGTTAACGAATGGATTCTGGAAGTATATGTACAATAAGTATATGCTGTTTCTCTTTGTTAGTATGAGCATTGTATATAATGGGAAATGTGTATTTTAAGCAGGCATTCTAACTGCACGTAGAATTGTGGATTATGGATGTGCTTGCAAATCTAGACGGATGCGGATGACAATGAGAATGTTGATATATGGCTTACAAAAGGATGTCCAAACATTCACTATGTAACTTCAGTTGTCAATCAGTCAGTGCATTTATCTTTGTTGAAACATGTTATATCTTAGACGTACACACGGAGTGATATTATAGCCGATGTTGATATGATAAAATAAATATTTTGTTTTGCAACTTCAACTGACATTATCCATCCTTGTTGTATGAAATGCTTTTATGCCGATTATATTCCAACGTTTTTACCAGTACAATTTGTATCCGTGTTTAACGTGTTAACTGTACTAATTACTCTTGTTAGGTTAACTTTACATCAGCTTGTTCGCTTCACTCAGCTTTCTACAGTTATATTTTCATTGATGACAATACAGTTGACGCAGATGAATGTTTCAAGGATGCCTTTAAATTAAACAAGAATCACTACATTCGGGGTTACTTGATAAGCTGTTGTAAAGCAGGTCGATTGATAATTTGGTGACCTGGACTTTTAAATGTTATAACAGGATGATATAGAATTGGCAGTGTACACAAGATATAAATGCATATAGCTCTGATAAGTTTTACCACTAATGCATGCTATTTCTCAAAAGGAGTGTATACGACCAGACTCCTACGATTATGCTTTAACCATATTTATCTACGTTTGATTTTGTTGTTTATCTTCAAACGTTCCCGATAGTATTACATCAAAATGTTTACACAAGATAAAGAAATCCGGATGTAGGTAAAATGGAAACAAGTTTAATTAGATCAAACGTTCAACCTTCAGTAAATACAATTTTAGTGTCGTTGTTCTAGCTTGATAAGTATTTGACACAAAGAAAGCTCCTGGAAGTCTGTGCTTACATCCGTAAACAAATCTGGATAGTACCAAGTACTCCATTGTGTAGGCAGCAAACCACTACTACCTACAAATACTAGGAAATCAATTTCTGGTTGTAACAATTGCGATGCGAATTTGTGCAATGCAATGACAGCATCGTTATGATTAGTACGTGCATAAAATGCATTCATAATTTAATAATATTGCATATTAACTAAGGTCACAAAATATATGCACCGGGGAAAAAAGTCAATAAAGAAACTGCATGCATTAAACTGATTGGATTTTTTAAAATGGTTATGCTTAAAGTTTTAAATGAATTTTTCGCCATAGCCATAGTACATGCAGTACCAACAAAGCTAAAGCTGTGTCACTTGCCATAATGTACTTATTTATTCAGGAAATAAACTGTCGTTTGAACAATTAAAACTTTAAAGTGAACGAGTTATTACATAATGAGACATTTTAATGTTATATTTTACATGGGCATTTAATGTTATTGTCGGCAAAACTAATGAAGTAACCAATCTGAAAGTAATTTGTAGACACCCAATCGATGTTCTTTTGAAGTGGTCACGGTTCCAACACTACTCCGATCTAATGGAATCGAACAAAATTATGCAATGAGCATGGACATTACGAACATTTTGATGAGTATTTAGAGTACTACATAACGAATTTGAGGAAATCTTTGGAAGAATAGCATGCACTACCCTACTGACACCGAGATAAATCTGATATCACAAGTGGTTACATATCTACAAATTAATGCTATTGAATTTTTATGCTTAAACTCTTGAAAAAGAGTAATGAGTTTTTGACTAATCTTATCTTCTCGCATTACAAATTATATAAATGGGTAAGCTTGTATCCGATACAGCGGATGGTATACAAAATAGTATTATTCATAAGTACTGAATGGTATCAAAGATTCATTCAAGAGTATTGAATTTAAGGTTAGGTAAAAAGTTGATTGTCATTTGAAGGCCAACAACTTAAGATTACAACCAGCAGACTCAGCTATCACTAGCTTTATGCTATTCAATTCATTTACTATTCTCGTTTGGTCTTCAGTCCGTCAGGATAAGCCTTTTCCGAATAGTATTATTTCTTTGAAGCCGAATGCAAGCACTACTTTCAGCTATAAAGAAATTTAAAATTATTGTAATAAAAGCAATTCATTTTTAAGTAAAATTGGAATTATTGACTTATTTTAACATTACTTCATTGAATAAAAATATTGATGAGCATAATGGATTCAAACTCATCACAAAAAAAGAAAGTTTGCATAGTAGGTGGTGGACAAAGTGGTCTTGTTTCATTGAAACGTGTCCTTGATAGTCCTTTTCTAACAGGAAAAATCATTGAGCAAAAAGATGACATAGGTGGTCTTTGGTACTACAAAGGGGTCAAGGAACACTCAGCTTCGCCACGAAACTTGAGTGGAACATCGCCTGAACCAGGGAAGGCGTCTTCCATGTACGACAACCTTACGTAAGTTCAAAGCGTTAAAAATTTACTTTTAAAAGCCTATAGTACTACAGCAATAAATTCATCATGTTTTGCAACAAACTAATAGTGGTTGGGTAAACATTTAAATTTTAGTTGCAATGGCTCATATTTGCTGATGGAGTTCCTAGATTATCATTATGAAGATGATGACGCTCCTACATACGCACCACAACAAAACGTTTACGAATACATGCAAGGTTACGCCAAGCATTTCAACTTGTGGCCTAACATCCAACTCAACACTTCCGTTGTAGATATTCGTCCAGAGAATCCAACTGCTCCTGAGGGACAACCTGGAAAATGGATTGTGGAAACTCACGATTTGAAAACGGATACTTTCTCTACAGATGTGTATGATGCTGTTATGGTTTGTATTGGGAAGCACTCTTATCCTTACCAATCTCCAATAGAAGGACAGGACACTTTCCAAGGGCCAATTTTCCACTCAAAGTACTATAAAAATGCTCAAGATTTCAAGGGAAAGCAAGTTGTTCTCATTGGACTTGGGCCGTCATCTGGGGACTTGGTACTACAAATGGGAGAGACGGCAGAGAAGATTACTGTATGCCATAGTTATCCATTAGGTTTCAGTTTCGGACTGCTCCCCAATAATTGCCGACAGACAAAGGCTGTTAAGCTTATAACAAAAGATAAGGTAGTAACTGAAGATGACGAGATTATTCCTTGTGATGTCATCATACTTTGCACGGGATATGGCATGAAGTTTCCATTCCTCAATGAGTCATGCGGGGTCACCGTTGTAAAGGAGAAATATGTTCCACACTTGCATAATATGACCGTTTTCACAAAAAGACCAACTCTTGCCATATTGAATTTGTGCTACAGAGCACCAGAGTTCATTGTGACGGAAATTCAAGCTAGATATTTTATTAGCTACCTTGAAGGAAAAATCAATTTGCCTTCATATGATGAAATGGAAGCGACCCTGAAAAAAGATGAAACAGAAAGGGAGAAGAGGGGAATACCCTACAGCCTTTGGTTTCTTCCAGTAGGCGACTTTTTGGGGGTGGAAACTTGGTTCTACTTTTGGAAACTGGCGGAAGAAATCGGAATCATGAAAGAATACAGAAATGGTCCTCTGTTGCAAAAAGTACATGTTATACTCATGGACAGGATGTTTAAGTATTTGACGCTTTTCAAAGAGGATAAGGTGAGAAAGGTTAATGAAAATGTTGTGGAACTAACACTGACCCCCAGTCCAGATAGTAAAGGGGAAAGGATTATATTGACCCTCAACCCCGACAATACAGTGGCAACTTCGACTGAAGTGATAACGGAGTAAGATACATTGTAAAATTATAAATGCTTTTAATTTTGGTGTTGCAAATTGTAAAAATGGATACATTTATGAAATTATAATGGCAAAAATAAAGTTTATTTTCTTGCTGTTCTATTCGATGTATTTTTTAAATATCTAATATGTTAAAATGAAAGCTGTGTAGAGAAACTGCATCATAGTAAGAATCATAAATTGCCTTTCTGCATATTTACATGTGCACATTTTCATTCACATACATCACCCAAACCCAAAGAAGACTCGATTTTTATAATCTACATACTTCAGCAGAAATCCAAGTGGAAAAATATTATTAAATCAAAACTGTCAACTGTTCTTGGTCACGTTAATTTTCTTTTTATACAACTTGAAATTTTATAACAATGAGGATAATTACACATGAATTTACCGTTTTGCCATCCATCCACATACATTATTTCTAACTGAAACAATTATTGTTATTCTATCTTCATTTCCTTCATTAAACTTCGTGTATTATTTAATAATTTAGATGCTTGTATTTAATTAATATTCACTTTAGCATTATGACTGTTATTTGACATAAGCACAGCCGCGATGGTTGTTTTGTATTATGTCAGTTTTTGGTTACTAGAAAATATGTGAATTTTTAGATTCTTGGAAATAAAACCAATAAATCCATCAAGTTTATTGAATCAGATTCAGATAGAAGCCCGCATGCAATGTAAACAAAGCTGGGAAGCCGTTGCTGAAAGAAATGCTAATAGCTATAATGCATAATATTAGTTAACAAGTTAGCTATATAGAAACTACACCCTACTTAATGAATTGCCTGTTATCGTCAATTGAATAAAATTTATATCAACTCATGCATGTTTGGACATCTTACAAGAACTACGATACTTTTTAATTGCTTGCGAGTCAGTTACCCATATATATATATTGAGTAAGCTTAATGATTAATTAATCTCATAAATATCTCATCCAGAAAGGTATGATTCAAGCTTTGGCATATATTTGAAAGGTGACCTACATATAAATGCAGAGTAAGCAATCCAAACTGTAATTGTAGTGCAACGTTTCGGTTTCAATCAACCAACGACGTTACTAGTTGTTATTTCATCTATATCCAAATCGTAAAAATGCTTTCATTAGATCCGAAAGAACTTCAGCTTAGCTGTAGATTTCTAATAATTTTGTTACACATGGTATCCACTATTTCACCGAAAAGTAAGTCATAAATAGCAATCAACTAAAAATTACCAGTAACCAAATAGATCTTTAGACTTAATTGTGCCAAGTCTTCGCCTGGAGTTTGAGCAGGAAGGTTGTCTGCCAAAGTAGCTGTGCGCATGCCAGCTACTGTAAGTAAGAAGAGCCAACCTGCTGTGTGTTAGGAATTTCTCTATCTCGCTTAAAATAATACTCCAGTGAAAAGCTATGGGAGATAGTGAAAATTCAAAAACAACGCAAAGAAAAACTTCGAAAAGAGATCGCGAAACTGCAAAACACGATAGCCCAGAAACATCGGGTACTTCAAATAGTGATAGAAAAAAGTTTAAAGACAGTGAATCTGAGATGGGTGACTCTGATAGTGAACACGACGAGACGGTGGAGAGTGCGCAAATGGCTAGCATCATAGATTCGGACATAGAAAAATTGATTCGAAATAGTGAAGAACGAACGTCACAAATGTACAAATTTGAATTAGAAAAATTGGGAAACTCGTTAAAAAAACAATTTAGGGCAGTAACCCAAAAGTGCGCAGAATTAGAAACATCGATAAAGCAAAAAGATGCCAGAATTGAGCAGCTTGAAAGAACCATTAAACGAAACAATATCATTGTATATGGCCTAAAAGAAGCAGCAAAAGAAACTTTTGAAGAAAGGTCAGCGTGCATCACTGATTTAGGGAGGCTGCTCAGCACACATATAGATTTTTCTGAAGCCTTCAGAATCGGGAAGCCAAAGCAGGATGCTAATAGGCCATTGCTCATCAAATTTCTACGCTACAGAGACAAAATAGCAATTCTGGAAGCAGCAAGGGAAGCAAAACTCACCGGAGTGTCAATTTCAGATGATATGACTGTGACAGAAAGAAAAATCAGATCCGCTTTAGTCATAGAAAAGAAACGAGTAAAAGAAGGAAGCCCAGCAGCAGTATGCAAAATCAGAGGAAATCGACTATTTGTTCAAGCTGATGGTGAAACAAAAACAATCTATACGTGCAAAATGCAAAAAACCGGTGCTGTTGTCACAACTGAGCCTCAAGGACCAAGGCTACCAGCTAGCGGCTTTTGAGGAGATGGCCAACCCTTACAAAACTCATCGGACATTACAACATCTTTAAAACTACTGCATTGGAACATCGAAGGAATTCGCAACAAATCATCCCTTTTCTACCAACAACTTACTGACTACAACCCAGACATCTTCTTTCTATCAGAAACTTGGCTTGATGATGACCTCAAAAATACAACCTTGGAAGCAAATTTCAAAATCATCGGCAGGCCAGCAACAAGAAGCAGCCACTGGGGAAGGTGCAAAGGGGGATATATTTTGGGCATATCAAATAAATGGGAAGATAAATCAAAACTAAAAAATTGTACAAACGAGCATGTAGAGTTAGACGTGGAGCTGTGTAAACTCACAATTTCTCTTAAATTTGCATACCTAGGCCCATCCACAAATCTTGACGTCAAAAGCTTAATAGGTGCTAATCCAGCTAACCAGGCGCATATGATAATTGGTGATCTGAATGCTAGGATTGGAGACTTTCAAAACTACGACTTAATTGACTTGAGCGAAACCAAATTATATACCAGAGAGTCAAAAGACAAGAAAGTTAATAGCAGGGGTACGGAACTGATATCACTTTTAAAAAATACTCAGATGAAAATAATAAATGGTTACTCCGAATCAGATGAAAAAGGAGAGTTTACTTTTTGTAATAAAAATGGTAGCAGCGTAATTGATTTATGCATAGCTTCTAGAGAAGTATGTAAAAATTTAGATCTCAAGGTACTTGATTCAAGTGAGTCATGTCATTTTCCCATACTTGTAACATTAACACTTAGGCCTGACACGCACAAACCAAATGAAAAGTTATGGAAAAGTAAATGGGTAGCTGAAAAGCAGCATATATTTGTAGGGAATGTTGAAAACGAACTTGCATATCACAATCATACTGACATATCATTGAAAGACTTTAGTATGTGCATGAAAAGAGGAGCTGTTTCAGCTGGAATCACTAAAAAGGTATCAGTTGGATACGTGAATCCATTCAGAGGGCCTAGGTGGTATGACACGATGTGCATGAGACAAAAGTCGATTGTACAGAGTAAAATTAGAATAATGCGCAAAGCATCAACTGAGCAAAGAAATGAAGCACGATTAAATTACGTCCAAGCAAGAAGAGAGTACCAAAATCTAAGAGTAGCTAAAAAAACACTTTTTGAGAACAGACTCATACATACCTTATCAACTACTAAAAATGGAGCAGATTTTTACCGATCCTTATCTTACTTCAGACCAAAAGGTAACGTAGTGCAATCAACAGAATATGTCAAGCCAAATGAGTTTCAAGGTTACTACAAAAATCTTTTTCTAGGGAACCAAAATGAGATGCAGTACGATCTGAAAGGATATGAATGCAAGGTAGATTCACTAGATAGAGACTTTTCTTTCAAAGAGCTAAACGTAGCGATAAGCATGCTAGCCAAAAACAAGGCAGCTGGCCCTGACTCAATCGTAAACGAGATGTGGAAAGCGCTTGATAATTATCACAGGCTGCTTCTGTTAGACATCATAAATGATATGTATAGACACTCAAAAATAGACATAGATCTTACAACGATAGCAATGGCACCTATCTATAAAAAGGGTCTGAAAAGCAACCCAGCAAATTACCGGCCTATCTCTCTGGTTAATACAGGTCTAAAATTGATCACGTGCCTACTGAGTAACAGATTAAATGATTGGTGTGACGATAATGATAAAATTAGTGAATACCAAGCTGCATATAGGAAAGGGTTTGGGTGTGAAACCCATATATTTACACTAAATGCGATTTTGCAGTCTAACCTAACAAGTAGTAAGAAAAAAGTATTTGCCCTTTTTGTCGATCTATCAAAAGCCTTTGACAGCATACCTCACAGCAGACTGTGGGAAAGATTAAAGAAAATTGGTATTAGTTCTAAATTCCTCCAATTTATCATGGTAATGTACTCTCAAATAAATGCGTACATAAAAACGCCTTTTGGAAATAGCATAACTTTTCCAATACAGAAATCGGTTCTACAAGGCGAAAGCCTTAGCCCAAAATTATTCACGATCTTTATAGACGAATTAGTCAACGAACTATATAAATCAAAAACTCAGCCACTGCTAATGGGCACAGCAAGAATTCATGTTTTGCTGTACGCCGATGATATCATCCTTTTAGCAAATAATGCAATCGACTTGCAGGAAAAGGTAAATGTAATGAAACACTTTTTTGATGAAAACTCATTGCTCTGTAATCTTGATAAAACGAAGTATGTTATATTTAAAACCAGAAGAAATAAATTCTGCACAATCCCTAAACTCTTCTGGGCAAACGAAGAAATTGAAAAGGTAGAAAAATACACATACTTAGGAGTTACTTTTACTGAGAATATAAGCTTTCAAACAACCTGTGGAATATCCATAGAAAAAGCAAATGTAGCTCTTAATAGTCTCTTCCAAGTCTTCTACAGATCGAGAATCAAAACACTGGATGCAAGACTAAAGCTTTACGATGCCCTGGTTAATTCCATACTTCTCTACGGATCAAATATATGGGCAATAGATTTAATTGACAGAATTGTCATCTCTCAAAATAAGTTTCTACGACGGCTCTTCTCATTACCACAACGAACACCGAATTGGTTCCTAAGACTAGAAGCCTCCTGCAAAAGCATTGAGTGTGTAATAATCAAAAACATTCTAA
This sequence comes from Orchesella flavescens, assembly GCA_964034955.1. Taxonomy (NCBI): domain Eukaryota; kingdom Metazoa; phylum Arthropoda; class Collembola; order Entomobryomorpha; family Orchesellidae; genus Orchesella; species Orchesella flavescens. The sequence continues at coordinate 29,668,140 of OZ035954.1, read as the reverse complement.
AATTCTGGAACAGATTGATGATGAAACATCCAAATTCACTTCTTAGACAAGCATATGAAGCTCTAAAAAAGACTAGTAAGTTAAAGAATGCGAAGCACAATTGGTTCAGAAGTTTTAAGTCGCTAGCATTTAAATGGGGGTTCGAACATATCATTGATCACGATCTATACTCTGAGAACATTGAATACAATGCAAGAAGAAGTCAGGCAATAAATATAATAACTCAGACAGTAATAACGAAGTCACAAGAAAAGGACATAGCTTGTATGATGGACAGCACCTCCATGCCACACTACAAAACACTACGTACTCATGCAAAAAGGGACGAATTCCTAAACTACCTAAGGAACTGGCAAGAAATAAGGGTACTCGTGCAACTACGAGCAAAGTTAGGATTCATCCATACAGGTGAAATGAAATGTGAGTTAGGTGTTCTCCAAAAATTTTATGATCCCGATTGTGACGATAGATGTAAAGCTTGTATGTTAAGCACTGAAACTGAATATCATGTATTGTTTAAATGTCATGTGTATAGCTTAATTCGGAAAAAATTTATCGGAAATTATGTACTACCCCAAAGTGAAAATGAATATACGGACTTCTTTGAAGCCATGGATGAAGAAAAAATCAAATCAATCAATCTGTATATCAAATTTATGTTAAGAAACAGAATACTAATAATTGAAAATTGTAACAATAATGCTTGTAATGAATGATTGTAAGGGCCACGGCCAATCGATCGAGAATAAAGACAAACTAACTAACTAGACTTAATTGTGACATCTTTCTTTCTCCATGTATTAATTTTTTCAAATAATGGGCGTGAATTTTCACATTTTTAATTACCTTCAAACCACCCGGTACAGTGAATAAAAATAGCTAATGTAAATTATTTTTTCCCCAGATAACCCAGAAGATGATGCAAAAACTGTTAGACTTTTCTATTACCCCAACCCAAAGTAAGTACCTTATTATTACCTATGATTAAATGTGCAAAGTGTTACTTTGGTCTGACTACATGAAAATTGGATACATGCTTTAATTTTAGCAATTCTTCAGAGCGCATTGATCTAGATTTGTCAAATGCGTCGTCATTCCAAAATGAAAATTTAGTGAAGGGAAAGCGAGCAAAAATTCTGGTGCATGGAGTAAATGGTCAATGCACAGTAGAGTACTTTCCGTCATTGTGCATTAAAGGTACAACTTAAACTTTACTACATCATTGTGCATGCTGAAATCTTGATGATAATTAATACGATATATTATGTAATAACTATTAAACACGAGCTTCCATCCGTTTTCTCATAGCATATTTAAAAGCAAAAGCATCCGGAAAAGAAGACTACAATGTATTTTGTCTGGACTACAAAGAGTTGGCCAAAGTACCAGCACGAATTGGAAGATATGCCAATTTGACGGAGCAGTTTGAATACGTTGCGAAGGTTGTTGGGAATAAAACTGCAAGATTTATCATGGCATTGAAATCGAATGAAATTGTGCCAGACTTGAGTCAAGTCCATCTTATTGGTCATAGCCTTGGAGGACAACTTGTAATTTTACTATCAATTAAAACTCATAATAACTCGATGCCAGCTCAGTATGTGGAATGACATATGGTTTAGTTAAATTTTGTTTTTAATTACAATACACTGACAGGCTGGTATAACTGGGCGGTTAGTAAAAGAGATGAATGGTTACCAACAGAAAATAGGGAGGATTACAGGTACAAAAATACAGCCACCTCATTTCTTATACTGATTTATTGGTTATTAAAGGTTTTAATTTTAATACATAATAGTGCATGCTTTATTCAAAGGTCTCGACGCAATGAACATATTTTTCGTATACAAAAACGAAGTGAAGCTGAGTAATCAGATAGACGCCTCAGATGCAACTTTTGTGGATATTGTTCACACTAACGAAGGGCAGGCAAGTTTAAAAGGTGATTTTGGACAAGTTGACTTTTATCCAGATGGAGGAAAACATCAGAACTCGTGTTTGCAATCAGGTCCTATTGGAAATCTCATTGAGTATAGTACCGGTAGGTATCTTCACATTTTTATAAGGTGTTGACCGACGAATTTATTTCCCGATTTCTACATTTCTACATTTGGATGGTTTCAAAGGTTTTTGCAGTCACCTAATTGTGGGCAAATATTGGGCAGAATCAATAAATAATGGAACATTGACAGCATGTAAAGCGGACTCATACGATGATTTCAAAAAATCAAAATGTATCGCTGAGAATAATGTTACCTTTGGAGAATATGTTTCACAGAGGTAAGTTCATAAAGACACCAAAGTATTAATATGAACTTACTTATCTATAAATAATCCACCAGCCTAATTGTTTTATATAATTGAAATGTACAGCGCATTTGGAAAGTTCTATCTGTATTATCCCTTGGTTAAAGCCCCCAGCCAGGGATAAATATTTGTCGTGGCCTTAAATAAAATAATAAAAAAACATCCGAATTTTATGATTAACCTTTGCAAGGTGTTAAGATTTTAATATGCAATCTTGTATTGGACTGAAAATCGATGAATATTTTAAAATATATCGTGTCGTTGTTATTGAAACCCAATTTTTCCGCTTTCTACATTTAAGGAGTTCTGTAAATGTTAGTGATTGCCATCCTGACAATATTTTTTTTTACATTCATGCAAGCTCTTTTGATTGATGAAATTAATTACTGGGACGAACAAGAAATGAATAAGCGAACTTGTGTTATATTATGACAACATGCATACACCTAGTTATCGTTCTCAAACATGTATAAAATCAAAATTATACGTATCATCTTTAACAATACTTTCTCTACAGATAAGTATGATGTGGTTATTTTGTGTTGGGAAGCATTCTTATGATCAACCAGACCTTAAAAAATGCTTCAGAAAAAATGGGAGACTCGATTTTCATAAAAAAACTAAATTATTTCGGCAAAAACCCAAGAGGAAAAATTTATATGTTTATAATTAATTACTAATAAGTATAATAAATATTCGCTTTAGCATTTGTTGTTTGACACAAGCACAGCCGCAATGGTCGTGGTTTTGTATTATTTCTGTTTTTGGTTACTCAAATTTTTTAAAATTTTATAGATAAAACTAATAAATACATCAAATTTATTGAATCAGATTCATAAAATACCAGACCTTTATAGAAGCCTGTATGCAATGTACACAAAGCTGGGAAGCCAATGTTGATGTTGATGAAGGAATGGTAATAATAATTAACAAGTTAGCTACATCCAACATATATCCAAATAACATACTCATCTAGTTAAATAAATTGCCTGTCAGTGTCAATTGCTTAAAATTTCTAATTAACTCCCTGGATGTATGGACATCTAAAAAGAACTACGGTACTTTTTAATTGCTTGCGCGTCATTTACGCACATATTAACACTTAATTATGTGTGCCACATGAAAGCTTAATGATTAATTAATCTTTTACAAATAAAATGTGGCATAACTATCTCATCCGGATTGGTATGATTCAAGTTTTGCAGGTATTTGAAAGATTACCTACCTATAAATGCTCTAGAGTAAGCAATCCAAGCTGTGATTGTTAGTAGTGCAAGGCTTTCGTTTCATTCAACCAACGACGTTACTAGTTGTTATTTCATTTTTATTCAAATCGTAAAAATGCTGTCATTAGATCCAAAAGAACTTCAGCTTAGCTGTCGATTTCTAATTATTTTGTTATGCATGGCATCCACTATTACAGCGAAAAGTAAGTCATAAATAGCGATAAACTGAAAATTACCAGTAACCAAATAGATCTTTATCTTTAGACTTACTACATCTTAACTTTCTTTCTCCATGTATTAATTTGTTCATATAATGGGCGTGAATTTTCACATTTTTAATTACCTTCAAACCACACGGTACAGTGAATACAAATAACTAATGTGAACTATTTCTGGCCCAGATAACCCAGAAGATGATGCAAAAACTGTTAGACTTTTCTATTACCCCAACCCAAAGTAAGTAACTTAACTTAGACTATGCTGTTTGTTTACGCATTTATATGTTTTATTTTACCGTAAATATTAATGTGTAAAGTGTTACATTGGTCTGACTACATGAAAATGGGAAATATCCTATATTTAGCAATTCTTCAGAGCGTATTGATCTAGATTTGTCAAATGTGACGTCATTCCAAAATGAAAAAATAGTGAAGGGAAAGCGAGCAAAAATTATGGTGCATGGAGCAAATGGTCAATGTACTTCAGGAGCATATTTTCCGTCAGTATGCGTTCAAGGTACAACTACATCATGGGGCATACTGAAAAATTAATGATAATTATATTGATACGATATATTATGTAATAACTATCAAACACAAATTTCCATCCGTTATTTCATAGCATATTTAAAAGCAAAAGCATCCGGAAAAGAAGACTACAATGTATTTTGTCTGGAGTATAAAGAGTTGGCCAAAGTTCCAGCGCCAAGTGGAAGATATGCCAATTTGACGGAGCAGTTTGAATACGTTGCGAAGGTTGTTGGGAATAAAACGGCAAGATTTATCATGGCATTGAAATCGAATGAAATTGTGCCAGACTTGAGTCAAGTCCATCTTATTGGTCATAGCCTTGGAGGACAAATCGTAATTTTACTATCAATTTTATTAAATATCATAATAACTTGATTCCAGCTCAGTATGTGAAATGAAATATGGTATTGTCAATATTAATTCCTAATTTATAATTTGCTGATAGGTTGGTGTAACTGGACGGATAGTAAGGGAAATGAATAGTTACCAACAAAAAGTAGGGAGGATTACAGGTACAAAAATATAGCCACTTCATTTCTTATACCAATTTATTGGTTATTAAAAGTTTTAATACAGTCTAATCCATGTTTTAAAAGGTCTCGACGTGATGAACATTTTTTACGTGTACAAAAACGAAGTGAAGCTGAGTAATCAGATAGATGCCTCAGATGCAACTTTTGTGGATATTGTTCACACTAACGATGGGCAGGTAGGTTTACAAGGCGATTATGGGCAAGTTGACTTTTATCCAGATGGAGGAAAATATCAGAACTCATGTTTGCAATCAGGCCCTATTGGAAATCTCATTGAGTATAGTACCGGTAGGTTTCTTTCTGTTCACTTTATTATTAGGTCTACACAGCCGAATTCATTTCCAAGCCACTTCTACATTTTGATGGTTTCTAGGTGGTTGCAGTCACATAATTGTGGGCACATATTGGGCAGAATCAATAAATAATAGAACATTGACAGCATGTAAAGCGGACTCATACGATGATTTCAAAAAATCAAAATGTATCGCTGAGAATAATGTTACTTTCGGAGAATATGTTTCACTAAGGTAAGTTCAAAAAGACGCCATATTACTAATATGAACACGAGTATAGGGGGAAGGGTCAAAATCTGACTTAACAGTTCATCTAATACGGCGGCCTAACTGTTTTATTTATTCTAAATTAACAGCTCATTTGGAAAGTTCTATTTGAATTATCCCTTGATTAAAGGACTCAGCCAGGGATAAAGATTTGAAAGATTTGTTGTGACTATACATAGAATGACAAAAAATAATTAGCATATTGTAAGGATTAAAATTTGCAAACTTGTATTCGAATCAAAACCAATGAATATTTTAAATTATATTGTGTCGTTCTTTTGATGGATGAAATTGATTACTGGGGCCAACAAGAAATGAACAAGCGAACTTGTGTTTTATTGACAACATGCATCCATCTAGTTATCGTTCTCAATCATGTTCGAATTCAAAATTATACGTATCATTACAAACGTGACAAATGTAGTATCACCGTCCTCTACTCTACACTATTAGGTATCATCATATACATAAATATTAGTATATGTAGTTCAAAAGCATACGCAAATATCCAACAAAATACCACATTACACCGCACTAAAAACTCGAGAGAAAGCCATCAATATATCCATAATTTATTCATGCGAACGCAGGTAGGGGAGATAATAGTTTCAATATCAAAAAGACTCGCGTGCAAAGTGAAAGCACAATGCAGACATTCACCTGAATACTCTTCAAAAGAGTGAAGCACTACACCGGTAATAAGCACGGTTTGTATTCCATAGACACGCTATTTCTTTCAAGTGTTTATCCAGGTAAAGGTAAACCGTGAGAATAAAAGTCCTGGTTGACATTGCTGCAATATCCATAGCATGTAGCACAACACATTTTTACTGGCTACTTTTTTAGGTTATAAGCATGCATGTATTCGTGTTCATTGCAGTATTATGGCATGAAAGGTTTTTTAAAATTGAATATTGCACACAACATAACATTCACCGAACGGGAAACCGAAAATGGATTTTCGGATTGAATAGGTGCCTCGTAGCGTCAGGCTCATTTTCCGCTGTTCCAGTCGATCAAACATTTAGAAAAAAAATAAACATTGGAATCGGAACATGTACGTGCACTTACAACAACTAGCGAGTTATTACATAAATTTCTTCTGTCTGCTGAGTCAAAACCTCTACTGCTACTCTTCATTTTCACCACGGCGTGGGAAATGAATTCCACTTTCAGTAATAGTAAGCAAGTAGAGAAATTAAATTTAAAAGCAAAATTAAACAAGTAATTTGCAGTCAAACTATACTTCTCACATTGACATAGTTGTAGCATTGGCACCTATTGAAAGGAATACAATTTTTGATCAAGTTCAAATAAAATAATGGAAATCAATAAAGTAGACGTCACAGAAAACGGAGCAGGAGTTGGGGTAAGATTGCTCTCAAAAGCAAAACCACAGTCACACCATACACAGCTATTTTTTTCGTGATACATGTGTCATAATGTGCTCTTGACATTCAACCACAATGGTTTCAAGATCGTCAAAGTCTAAGTAACTTTATACATTTGATGACGACAAATATATTTTATTGTAACAGGATTCCATATTTAGTTTTCTACGGAGTTTCAACAGTTATGCAACAAAGAAGACCATTGGGCAAGGTGCTCTAGATCTGGCGCTTCTGGCAGCAAATATAACTAAACTGACAGCAGTACTTGATAGAAAGAAAAAGGATGCAGTTTATTATGTGCTAGTTGTGGTAATCTGTCTTTCAATTGGTTTACAGGTAAGATTTAACAAGCAGTTAGACTAGACAATACACATCAACATAGATAGACTAGAAACTTATAAACATTCTTATTCGACTCTGGCTTTAATACTTTCAAACAATGCCAAAATCACCAATAACAAATAGTATTATACAGAATATAGCAAAAGCAAAGCTTAAGATAAATATTATAACTGCAATAACTTTATATTACTGTACTTTTTCTTTAAGCTGATCGTTGGAGTTCTCATGGGCGTAATAGGAAAAATGGACTTGAAGACGGAACAGCAACGGAAAGTGGCAAACATTTTAAACAACATAATAACCGTACTAGTATCTGTGATATGTGTTATCAACATTGTGCTTTCGGTGATAGATATTTCTGCTCCTATCACGAAAAAAGCAAACCCTACAGAATGAATGCTCTTAGGAAAGCATTTCACAACAATTCAAATAATAACTGAGTATTAATTTCACACATTCTAGTATAGAAGAGAAGAAGTACAAGTGTTACATAATTTTTTTGAATACATTCCTTGACTAATAACAAAGACTAGATTTAATCAAAACTCATTTTTCATTACTAACAACAAAGTTGGCTCCAGGTGCCTGGTGTAGCTATTTTTGTAATCGAACGCGTCCGTTGCTCCTACAAAATAAAATAATCACAGATAAAGGATGTGAACTTACAATTAGAATTTATAAACAACGATGAATTTATTTTAAAGATTTTACTTTAACCTCTGGAATTTCTGACGTCGATTATCAGTACATGGGAATTGCTGAACTTCAAACGCAAGGTTGTCGTCGTCAGTTGAGGATGAATCTGAATAGGGCATTCGATCTTGACGCATATTCGAATCTGAACTGAAATGTACACTCTTAGTGGATTTTCGATGAGGTGAGGATGCGTGTTCAGGAATGTAATCTGCCATTTACATATATATTATCATAGTTAAAAGAAAAAATAAGCATAAATGATTAAATACTAAAATAATGCTCCATTTGTGAAGTCAATCAACCCACCCTGCAATTTGAATGGCAGGTTTGTGTCTTCCATCATTCTTGTAGTTGATTCACTTGAGCGTAAGCGCTGCTGCAGGGATTTAGTACTACAACGTTCTTTGAACTCATACCAAGACTCATTTGCACTTCTTGACTTATTAGCCCAAGGACTACCTGTCGACTCTAGTCACCAACACAGCAACATAAATAATTACTTAGAAACCTCACATGATTGTAGTTAGTGGCTCATGTACATAAATTATTCATAAACTGTACCGTGCAAAATACTATCTCCTGCAGAATGATTCAAGGCTTCATGTAAGCTTGATGATGAGGATACTTCAAACTCTTCCACTGCTGGAAAAACATCTTGCATTCGTGGTCTACACAACGTCGACTTTTGCTTCTTTCTCAAAACTTTACACCTGCAATATTATAAAAGCATAAAGTTATATTTTACCTGAATACTCATCAAACTCACCCTCCTGCTCATGACATAAAAAAGCACAAGAAATGATGCTAAAATTGTTTTTTTTTACTTGTGAGCATCCGTTACATCTTCACTCATGACTTCATTGAAATTCTCTTCTTCCCCATCCTCTGAGAATGTACCCATGTTTGTTAATTCAATCGATTCAGACGAAGATAAATTTTCCATTCGTTGGGGAGTCCTATTCAGCATTCCATGTTTATCATTAGCTCCCAATGTAGATGACGATGCTTCCAAACTTTTACAAAAGGTTTTACTGGAGGTGGAAGTGGTAGAACTACTTGGACGGGGGCAGTTCGGATCGTTTGTTTCATCCATTTCTATAATTTCAAAATCTTCACTATCAATATTAGTGTCACTACTTTTGTTCTCTCGAAAAATATTGCAACCAAAGTTATAATCACTTCTGCGGTACCTTTTGCTGATTTTGACAAAGATAGTGGCATAATCTTTGCACAACTGCCTGCTGAAATCTCAGGTTTCTCAAAAGTAGTGAATTGAGGATTGTCCAGCATCGTTGAGTTCATAAAATCATCATATTGTGACTTTCCCCAATCAAAGTCTTGAAGCTCTTCCAAGTAGTAGTGATACTTTTCTTTGCTTGGTTCACTAGATGTTCCAGACGCTTTGGTTGATTTTAGTATAGAATCTGCAACACTAATTTGGTCTGAATACCGTGAAACAAGAGGCTCCAGACATGAATCCAACGGGTTCCCAGTAAGAATCGATTCCTGAAACAAAAGTCACAATCTCAAGTTACCCAATAATCACAATAGCATCAATATTTTTAAAACAAAGGCAAGAAAATTAATATATTTGTTTACATGAAGCAAAAGAGATTGGAGTTCATGCATGTTCCTTCCAGCTAAATTCAGCTTCTTCATCAGATATTTTTCTTTGTCAAGTTGGTTTCTTCGCTTAGATGATAAGGAGGACGTTGAAGCATTTGATCTTGCTCCAACAGATTCCCCATTTCCACTGACTCCGCATCTGCTTCCGTTGGATGAGATGGTGGTCGAAGAAGGGATGCGCGTAGCACAATTCGCCATCGTTTCAAGTTTCAAACCTTGATTAAGCTATCGATTTGGATTCCGAGTCACACGTGGGGGTCAAGTTCATCAATCAGTCGTTGGTTCAGTCATGCATAAATTTACAATAAGTATAAAAAAATCCTCAAATTACAAAAAAATCTTAGTTTTAGTTGTCAACTGAATAATTGCCTACAAAAATCCAATGAAAACTTACGCGGTACTACAGTTAACTGTTATATCTGGTCCAAACCGAAGTCGTATCACAATCACGATTTTTTAACCTTTTCTAAAAGTTGACCAGTGGCTAAATATAAGTCATTAACGCTTATCATTTGATTTGTAATTTGCGATGTTGCGAAATTTCCATGCGTCAATATAATATGCACAACCAATATGAAAATGCCGAAACCTGAAGTCTAGAATGCATAATCCCTAAAATAGCTCGACGTCTTCATGCAACAAAGAATATGACAACTACAAAAGATTAAAGCTTATCGGTATAGTTAGGAGGTACATAACTTTTACTCAAACCCATTTTCATACTCATAAAAAATATCCTTGAAGCAAAAAGGTGTCAATGCCCTATCATTTTCCATATAAGGACGATTAACGTTCATGCAGATCGTGAGGACGAGTAAAAAGTGATTTTTTCATACTGTTAAAAGGGGTGAACAAATGAATTTCTAAAACAAAATGGTTTAGTATTCTAATGGGTGAACTTGAGGAGACCTTCTTGAAACTTATCGACCAATGATAAAAGTCGAGTGTCACTGACAACGTGACAAGATGCTGGCGCTTACAGGGAGAAACAGCAGAAGTCACAAAGACAGAAGTAAATGGTCTTAGTTTTAGTTTGCATGCTATAATCATGTACATATAAATAGTTTTCATGCTCTATGGATAAACCATACTTTGTTCTTATGCTGCTTTAAATTTAAGTACTCTCATCGTCAGTTCAAAGAAAGGGTTCATTCGTAATTCGTACAGTAGTTATATTGTGGATACAATATGCATATTATCCAGAAAATGCATGGTACAACACACTGTCAAATGTACATAATTTGGATCGGCTATATATAGTCTCCTTCACAAAAAGTTGAAAGTCATAGTGATTCATTCAGGCCCCAGTAAAGTTTTAAGTACATCCCTATCCCGACGCTTTTATGCACATGGACAACAACCACATGTTGTGAGGATGATGCATTCGCTTCTTTCATCTCTTTGAGTTCTGTATATAATTTCTTCGTGATCCGCTGCCCTGCTGTTGTGTACTTTTATGATACTGTTATGTTGGTGTATCCGCATCCTGTGTCTTTCGGAACTGTGTCATAAAGGTATATGTGTGTGTGTTTTGTGTATGCAAATGCAATGCATTGCATTGTGTATAATGTAGTAGAGTCTCGATCTACTCGATCTGATAACAAGTTTTCATTTAATATATTTTGGTTTGTTTTGTTTATTTAACATTGACTCATTCTGATCCTCCTCTTCCGATTCAAGGTATTATTTTTCTGGTGGTTTGGCTGCTGAAGGGGGTGTTTCTAACCTATTTTCTGTTAATCTTTATTTGTAATCAGCCAGTTATTTCTGTTGTGGGCCCTTCGACTGACTCCCTGTCTCCTGTCTGTGTTTATCATCATCATCTTCTATTTCTGTGCCGTAAGTCTACACGCTATTAACTAGCTAAAATCAACACCAAGGGCTGAGAGTAATGATGAAATGATATAATCCCGTTATTTAAAGGCAAAATATTGTATTTTATTTTAAAGGTTGAGATATCTAGTGATCATGACTCATGATTCATGAGCTAGTTACTGAATGGCAACTAACAGAAGATGGGTGGATCTAACATTTAAGCATCCTCACTCGTGACAATTGAAATAATCAATCAGGTCAGTGGTCAGTTCAGTTGTCGATGAGCCTTGTTAATTTGAATTTACATAATCCAAAATTAATACATGGTATTAATATAATCATTTAAAAGAATAGGATTAATTGCTTGTAATAATGGGATTTATTTTTTTCGCCTTCCTTTTGCGTTCGGTATTGTAGGAAGGATCCTTCCGAGCTTAACTGAAATGGGTTCCCGATCTCGTCGTTACGGTGTGAAAAGAAAACGATCTCATTATGGAGGTCATGGAGGTGTATCGAACCGTAATTGGAATGAAGAATCTAATGTTCCGGAGGATGCTTATCAGTTTGATCAAAATACATTCCAGCCAGATTTTCTACATGGGAATGGAGGAAGCAGTTATCCTAATGCATTTAACAACGAAGGTTAATAGTAACAATTTGATGCTTTAAAAAAAATATTTGTCTTTTAATGTTAACTTGTGTTGTATAATTTCATAGAAAATACTAGGTTTTATTTTATGACACACTAATTGTATTATTTTAGGGCCACCGATGATGTATGCACATGATGCAGGTCAAATGAACGTAGATGGAAGCTCGGAGTTGTTTTGGCAAAACCAGTCTCAGAATATGAACTTTGGAGGTACGATCGATGACCATTGGAGCAGTAATAATAATTCGATTGGCAATTTCGGGCAAGCAAGTATGCTGGAGCAGCAGCCCCGGTTGGTGTTGAGGAACCCTATGGGCCAAGGCTTGGATTTTGCTCCAAGAAACCAGTATGACGAAATTAATGAGCAGTCAAATTGGGAACCCCGAAGCCAGTTTGGCGACGAAACTGAACGTTTAAATTGGATACCAGGTGGACATCCTGTTGGAGAAGATACAAGATATTCAAGTCAGGTGCTTAGGCGTCATGTGGATGATGATAACAGATCATTGAATTGGATGCCTGGAAATCAGATGGAAAATGATAATCCATCCTTGAATTGGATACCTGGAAATCAAATGGCAGATGATAATCCATCCTTGAATTGGATACCTGAAAATCAAATGGAAAATGATAACAGATCATTGAATTGGGAACCGGAGCCAGGAAGCTATACAAGCAATGATAATGGACCGGTGAATATAGTAGCAGACAATATGAATTTGAATTGGGGATCTGAAAACCACTTTAATGACAGTTATGATAGCCCTGAATGGGTGACTATGAACGAGGCGAGTCATATACAGATACAAGAAGAAGCGCCTGAAGGCTGGTTTGAAGATCATAGACAGATAAATGAAACGTCTAACAATAATGGTGCCGTTGGTGATAGAAATTTTACCTGGAGAACCATAAAACGTCGTAACAAATTCAAATTGAAGAGAACCCGAAATAGAATGTTAAGCAACGCGGGCAATGTGTGGAATAACAGTCAAAGAGATTGGATCCCAAAAAATAATGTGAAGGTATCATTAGTCAATGAAACGTATGTGCAAACGTTTGAGCGTACACGCGTGGAAGTTGAACCAGAACCATTTGTTGGTTTCTTTAACTCGGGTCATCAGCAGAGTTGCAGCACATCTACAGTTACTTCTCAATTTTATTCTGATGAAATGGAAAGTACTACTGAAGAAAATCGCCCAGTCCCAAGAACATCTGTAAATGACAGCTTTTCAGAGTCAGTTCTTCACCCAGCAAATAGAAAGGGTCGAAAGCAAAAGTTATCTCGTTCCCGAGCTCGATCTAAAAGAATGTTTGCTACTGAAGGTAAAATCATGTTACTGCACATTTGTTTCTCAATCATCATTCATTAGCAGCATATTACGTATGCATTTATGTAATAGTTTGGAATGTCCTTCCTCTATTTCAGTCAGCTTCAGAGGTGAACCTACTCCTTCTTTTGATGGGAATTTATCTTGCAATTGGGGTGACGGTTATGAAGAATCGAATTTCCACAATGGAACAAGTTGGATTAGAAGAAGTAATGGACTGGAAACCGAATTTTTTAAGGGTCCATTGTTATCAAGCAGCGATTTTAACGTGGTATTTTTTTCTTCATAGTGCATTTATTCAAATATGCTCACACGCAGACAAACTTCTGTTAATTTTATTTAATAATACAGGATATGAGTGAAGTGGATGCTTACCCGCCGCCCGGAATGTTACATGATTATCAGTTCAACGAAAACTACGGGTATGACGATGGCTCGTACGAAGATGAAAGAGGTGTCCCACGATTGGCATTGGAGTATAATCAAAAGCGTGTTAAGAAGAAAAAGAAATCAAATTCAGAAGCATTGTCTCGTACAGTTGTTGAACCAATTCGCAAATCCCATGTACAAGCCAATCAACTTCTTTACATTTACTTTGAGCAAGCAATTTTGGGATTTTGTAAAAACATCTCCGAAGAACAGATAAGAGAAAAATTTCAACAGCTTTGGATTGAGTTTATGCTCAACTTTTTTAAGCGATTTTGGGAGATTATCGGATTCAAGGTGGAGTCAGATTCTGATGAGTTTCCATTGAACCACGGTTTGATCGACATAACTCAACCTGCTACAAAGACAGTAAGACAACGGTTTGACGAAATTGAAATACGACACCCATCCTATCATTACACATATTTTTGCAAGTCTACCAAAAAAATTAGTGAGGTTTTACAACGTGAAAAGTTCAGTAAGAAATTATTCAAAGTACTGACACCTATGCTTTTGGAATCCGTTTACATGGAGGAAGCTGTTGGTGTCGGTTTGACGAATACTACTCCCAATGACAATTTGAAAATCAAATGTACAGCTCATTTACTACATGACTTGCGCCAAATACCTGGAAAATGTGCAGTTCAGATGGTTTTGAGCTTTGAAGACGAAACTGATCCTAAAGTTGCGTGCATTAAGAGAACCAGACGATGTAGGTTTCTAGCGATGATGTTTGAAAAACTTGGTCGTAAATATGCCAACCGTCAGATCAAACATTGGCTATGGGGCTGCACGGATTTTGAAAAAGAACGGTTTAACTCTGACCTTGCCTTACTGAAGAAAAAGGCAAAACCCCCTCAAAAGTGGAAGAGATTTAGAAGGAAGTGGCGCATGGAAGGTCGCGAACGTAATGTAAGGGATTTAATCTACGGGGCTGCAGCTGTTAAGGCAGAACTAGGACTTGGTGAAAGCTGGACTGAAGAAGTTAAAGATGTTGAGCCCACACAGCCTCCTCCTACACTTAATCGTCATATAAGATTTGTCGAACTGGAAGAGGATGATGATGATCAAGTGGAAGAAAATTTTCCAAAGTTTGTTGATTCAGCTCTGTTATGGGAAGATGAAAATAGTATAAATGAGGCTGTCAAGGATGTTGTCAATAATCTAATTTCAGATGTAGAGAAAATACCAGATTTACGTACAGAATCTGCTGAGACAGTTAATGTAGAATCCTTTGAGAATGTTAATCTCACAGAGTCAGAACATACGCTTATTTTAGACGAATCTCCGTCGTCGGAAGATGATGAAAGTGTTGAAGGGAAAAAAGACTTTGATAACAAAGATTTCAAGCTCATTGAGAATATTGACGAAGAGACTGTCATAATTTTGGATAACATAATTGAAAATGTGATCCGATTGGAAACTTTATAATTTTCCGAAAGCGGAAAAATATTAGCAGATCTAGCAATTATACTCATATACTCTATTTACCTGTAAATATTAGAGTACCATAAACGACATAATCTTTCAATAGATCTGTGATTGCTGCCACTGCTTATGCGAGATCTATATTTATTTCGAATATTAACAGAGATATCCTATTTTTAAATGAAACTACTCACATTTTATATGTATAATATAATGTGATTATACTTGGTCATAATAGATTGTAACCACTTTTGCTCACAAATGAACGCTTAGGTAGATAGATATCTAGTTGTTTCTACCTCCGCATATTTTTAAGAAGAAATTTATACGAATGTTATTTAATGTAAACCTTAAATACAGCTTGTGTTGTATCATTTATAGTAATGCAAACGTATTAGTATTACCATTACATGTTGTAAGTTTAAGCCACGTAGGTTTAGGAAGAAAGCATAAGCTGCAGCAAAGAAATAACGTGCCATTCCGTAAGTTAATTGTAAATAAAGAGATATATAGTATTTGTTAAATAGTCAAACAATTTAAAAGTTAAGGCATACTTTATCGATCTTCTGATCATGATCTGAACCAGTGCCTGAGTACTTGCCATGGGCCCGTTGTATCATTGCTAGTTTATTCAGGTATTTTAAGGTTCTGTACTGTTAACTATTGTGAATCAATCAATGCACTGGTAATTATAAAAAATTATATTTTGAAGGACATACTAATGTGAATCAATCAATATACTGTTAATGATTAAAATAATATTTTTATGGACATACTGTCAACTCCACGTACTCATTTTTACCATTTTCACTTATTGGTTCAGTAAATAGCAATAGGTTTTGCTTACTGTTTACTTATGTATGTGAATAGGTTTAACGTATTTATCAGAGACTTTAAATAAATATTTCAACAGTTGCAGTTAGTTGTATATGAACTACTACTGTACTGTCGTGTGTATCGTTTCTTGTTGTTAGTTTGTTGTTCACGATTATTTACGCCAATTAATGATAATGGCGTGTTTACACATACTTGTACATAAATAATAATGCGAATAAAAATTACAATTTGTTGCCAAAATTGAAAAATGATTATTTTTGTTGACTTCAAAGGTTTATTCACTACACACTTTTCATTCAACGACGATTTTATTACTTTTATGTTGGAAGGAAAGTTAATGCAAGGGAAAGTTATTAGAATACTAGATTTATTGAGATTGGAACTCAAATAGTTGCAACTACATAATTTTATTGCAAACAAAGTTCATATTATTTCGTTAAACAAATATAGCTGAAAATAGAATATTCAGACTTCATTTAATGTACTTGACCAAAACAATCAAGTCTTTTGCATTGTATTTCCATCTCTATGAAATACGTTGCTTCATATTTTAATCAAAGGGTAGTCCAGGTAGTACTTTCCTCGTACGCTGAAACCCAAACGAGATAATTTACAATCAATGTCAGTATGATGCATATAACATCATGTATCAAATTACTACACTATTATATGAAAAACTATTATATAACATGAACCAAATTGTATGAGTATGAGAAATTTTTACAACTCCTTACTTTCGTGGCACATATTCACCGAAACTAATGGACTCGTCGGGTTTACAGTCCCTTTTTGACTTTTTGAATTCGTAACTCTCCCATGACTCAGCTTTACATGCTTTAATAGCATTTGGATGATCAACAGAATTTTCCCAGTACTTTCCAACGATTATGTGACTGCAGCCTCCTAAAACAATGAAAATACTCATACTGCATTTTTGTCATTCTCATTCAAATTCCCAATCTTTAAAAAACTTTTTTTTCTTTCTATACTAAGCTAAGTTATAAATTTCTTACTCCGTAATGTACCTATTATCATTTCAGTGACATTTGACACTGGGCCTTTTGTCAAACAGGATTTTTGATGTAAACCACCATCAGGATAAAAGTCTACATGACCAAAGTCCCCTTTAAGGCCAATTGGACTTGTGTGAATGATGTCAACAAATTTTGCATCAGATAAATCCAGTTGATTTTTAAGATGAACCTCATTGTTATAAACAAGGAAAATGTTCATCACGTCCAATCCTACGAACAATGGATTTTCATACACAGAATAATATTTCTTTGTTACTTTGCAGACAAATAAGTGTGCAGATTATGTTTAACAATATTATCAATAGTTTTTTGTCGTCTCACCAGTAATTCTTCCAATCATGTTTTGGTAGTTTGATTTTTCTTGAATTTTTCTCCCAATAAAACCGGAAATCTGACCTCCAAGGCTGTGACCTATAATATGTATTTGCTCTAAGCTTGTGACAAAGCCATTTGCGTTTAGAGCTAGAATCATTTTTGTGGCTTTTTCAGACACTAAATCTCCAACATATTCATATCTCTTTCTAATAGAAGGAACCGGATCACCAGGTACAGTTCCAGGTTGACCTAATGGGCCATAGTCTAAACAAAAAACGTTGTAGTTTTCTCTTCCACTAGCTTTTGCTCTCAAATACGCTGGAATGAAATAAGAAATTAAAGCTGTGACATCCATTTGCATGATTGTGATGGTATTTAACGATGAATAAAACCAACTAGGCATAGCAAACCTTCCACTGCTCGAAAGGGAAAATCAGGTTTGAGACAACTTCCGCCAGCTCCATGAACAATAATTTTCGCGAATCTGTCCCTCTGAAGTTTGGCATTTTTGAAGGACGAAGAGCTAGACAGATACAACTCTTCCCTTTCCGAAGAATTTCTGAGTAACAATAAAATGGGCCTCATTAGGCATTTTCCTTTTTATATAGATATGTTAATAATGTACATATAAATATATTTGTGCTGTCAAAGATTTCATTAAGAATCAATAATTGAGTAACTTAAGACGTACAGTGGATTGGGGTAGTAGTAAAAGTGAATTGCATCCTCCTCTGATTTATTACCTCGAAAAAAAATTAGTTTTGAAAATATCCTATTAGTTCAACTTTGATCAACACTACATAACTTTTAGGAAATACATAATGTAAATCAGTTTTTCTCCTTTACCATGATTTTGGGCAGAAGTTCGCACCACAACTTCACAAATGCATAAAATGCCGGTGAGAACAAAGAAGGTAGGATTGATCATGTTGAAGAATATTACTCACTTTTTTATGTCACCATTCACCAAATGTCAGTTGAGTAGTTTGTACCTTTTGTTAATGTTCAAGATTTCAAACAATCTTATATCAATCTTATAACGCAACCGTATGTGTGTTGTACGTCAAGTTTAGGTGTGACAACAGCCACGAGTTTAGTCTCAACGTAGACACAGAGTTGGACTGAATACTTTGTACAATGATTTAATTTCATTAGGCGTGTGACCGTATGTCCAGCAAAAACCCATTAATTCGGGTTACTAATTGGAGACTACAAGACATCCACTTTTACTTGTTCACATGCCAGTCTCCTTATCTTCTTACCCTTTGCTACTACATACATGTCCAAGTAAAAAAAACCATGAATTCACATAGCTAACCTACTCACTTGTAAAGTATTGTTCAATATTTGGCTAGAATAAATTATCTACGAGACATGTTTACTTATTTGCACAGAATACAATATTTTCACATAATGCAATGCTGCACTCGATAAAAATACATTTTCCAGGACCGTAAAAAATGAAATGATGAAAATGTTTTGGTACAAGAGGGAACTCCATTTTATTTTAGGTAAAAATGTTGATGATATTTTCAACTAGTAAGGCATACAGAATAAATATTCATTTTGGATTAAACACCTCCTCTTTCTTATACTATTTATCGTCAAATCTCCAAGTATTTCGCAGATCTTTAAAACTATACGATGCTTCACTAACCACTCAAAAAATATATATGACTATAAGTTATAAAATACTGAAATGTTGCTCTTAATACTTTTTAGCCTGAAAGGAGTTAGCAGCAGCAGTTCCCGGATGTGAATGTTACAAACTGTAAAATGTAATTAACCAAATACGTAATTCATAACTAAATCTGGTATAAAACGTAGCATTTATCTTTGTTAATGCAAAAACACAATATATGATGCTTCCTTCACCATCCGGTTTGGTTCTCTACTACAAAGTGAATGGAAGTCATAAATTATTATGAGCAGAAACTGTTGATTTCAGCCAAGCTCCTTACAAGTCTTAAACCTGTAGATAATTCGTGTTTAATGTGATCAATCCATAGATAAAAAAAATGTATGTCTAATAACTATACTTATGCTGTATGAATCCAGGAATAAAAATGAGGATTTTTTTTCTGCCGTGAAATGTTTATCAACATAAAGATACTTTATTGTTCAAGAAGACATTTGGTAGCTCCGCACCAGTCTCATAATAGTCCGTCATGGAAATTTGCATACGACATTGCTTCTTTGTACCAACACCAACGAATGCCCACGAACGAGTTTTGGTAAACTTTGGGAATTCACACAAAAACATTTGTGGGAGGCAGTTCCAGGTTCGTGATTCTTTGGTTTAATTATATACGTAGGTTTCATGTCATGCTTGACTCGTGTTGTACATCTGTAATACATATGTGTGTGCATTTATAATATGAATATAATGTTATAAGAGTGCAGTAGGCAGATTAAATTGTAAAATTCACACGGACAAGGAAACTGCTGGAGTTACGATTTAAGAGTCTTGAATGCAAGAGTTCCCAAGGAACTTTGAGTATAATCACTTATTCACCATCTTCAGATGAATAATACATTATACATTATTAAAACTTTTTTTGGGGATAGTGGTGCCCAGCAGTAGCAGTAGTAGGTCTTATGCAACATACGCATCAATTAAGTATAACGTAAACGTATGTTTGACCTTACTCAAATCTTATAGTGCACTGTGCTACTGTACACACAGTACCGACTCTAGACCATTTCTTTCAGCAGCATACTGGTATTAGGTTGAGACTGGTTCATGTACTCTTAATTTTGTCAACGTAGATTGATAATGTCTTTTTAAATCCAATGAAATGCGTAGGTTCTTCATTCTTCCACTCATCCATTGTTTTAATATGCCTTTTTGCTAAGGTAAATATTTTAAGCAATGTGGTGCGGTGAATTTCGCATTTTAATAAAATATTCCTTTGGTACGACGATCGTGGTAGCTCGAATGATTTTGATCAGACTAGACATTAAGCAATTAAATATTTCATGCCCAAAAGGGCCACGGAGTCGAGTGCGCACTTTCCATATATTCTTCAGAATATTGAAATGTTTGTAGAATTCAGTTTTATAGGTTGGGGTAGATCCTCCGATTGATAACTTGGAAATGAAAGCAAAATATATGGAAAACAAGTTGTGGCTATGGATTAGTTTTGTGCTTTTATATTAGCAAACTTTAATGGGAAGGAAGATTTGATGGCATGATACGAAGTTAAAGGATAAAAGATATCTGATGGTTTTAATTTTATATAATGGATTTATACTACCGGTGCCGAAACCCTTAGTTGGCATTAAATCTAAGATAGATGGTTCAAGATAAGGATAAACCTGACAACTGGCAGGGTATATAGGAACCTGCGATCTAGCATTTATACTGAATGAAATAAACATAAGCTATGTGTCTGAGAATTGGTTTAAAAGAGATTTGAAAATTTTCATCATTGTGGCTGCTATTGAGAATTTTTTTTTAAATTGACATTTAAACGCTTGTAGGTCACGCTGGGGTCATTGCTGAATCTTGATAATAGCATGGTTGAGTTTTTCTCGAGAAATAGCATCATTTTGATGTATCATAACCCATGTTTTGCTATTAAAAAATATTTGACCTTGACCTTTGACCTAGTTGCCGTTGACCGATTTTGCTCATCTTCGAACTCAGTCAAGGTCTTGACCTAAGGTGTCGTTTAGCAAAAAGAATTTTTGAAAATCTTCAACGGTGTAAAAGTTATCGTGCGAACAGACGGACAGACGGACGGACGGACGGACGGACAGACAGACTATGATCCATTCTAAAAAACCTGCTTTTGATCTGCGATCGCAGGTTAATAAATAGACCAAAGCAAGGGTCTCCTAAAAATTATTCCGAAACATTGCTGAAATGAAAACATGTTTGTGCAGAGTGCATATTTATATTATCTGTATTTGCAATGAATTGGCTCACACTTTTATGAATGCATTGATATGCATTTCTAAATATCTCAGTATATTACAGTACCGTGAAAATATCCAGAAATTCGTATAGTATTTGCTTTGTGAACACCAAACTAGTTTCGTCTCGTTAGACTAGTCAATTATTAATTATTAACCTGCGATCGAAGATCAATCAAAAGCAGGTTTTTTAGAATGGATCATAGTCTGTCTGTCCGTCCGTCCGTCCGTCCGTCTGTCCGTCTGTTCGCACGATAACTTTTACACCGTTGAAGATTTTCAAAAATTCTTTTTGCTAAACGATACCTTAGGTCAAGCTCTTGGCTAAGTTCTAAGATGAGCAAAATCGGTCAACGGTAACTGGGTCAAAGGTCAAGGTCAAAAAATTTTAATAGCAAAACATGGCTTATGATACATCAAAATGATGCTATTTTTCAAGAAAAACTCAACTATGCTAATATCAAAGTTCAGAAATGACCCCAGCGTGACCTATAAGTGATTAAAGGTCAATTTTTGAAAAAAATCTCAATAGCAGCCACAATTATGAAAATTTTCAAATCTTTTTTAAACCAATGAACTACTCAGACACAGCTTATGCTAACTTTATTCAGCATAAATGCTAGATCGCAGGTTACTATATATCTGCCTATTGTCAGGTTTATTGTAAAACAAGTAAACCCTATGTATCTATCTATGTATGTATCTATCTATCTATAGTGTATTATGTTGTAACACTTCATGCAGTGTGTAGCCGTATGTATAAAAATAGTCATGGGGATTTTGGTTTTTAATTCTACAGAGCATGTGAAAACTATTGTACCGATCTGCCCCTCCCGTTACATGCCATCCGATAAATAATTATTAACTTGCAGAGGACGTTCGTTCACCTTCCATAAGTCAAATTCTTCCATCGCCACCATGAATACGACTATGTCGTTCACGTTTCTATTATTTCGGGGCACTTTCTCACATGACAGCAAAATGTTTGTTAAGCCTTGTCATTTTTTAAGACAACCAAAATTCATTCATCGTATGTTATTTGAAATCAACCCGTTTTTTGTAACGTAGAGTTTCTTTAGTGTGGCAGTGAATAAACTCGAGAGTTTTTGTATAGCACAAGGCATTCTTACCTGCGCTGCGCTACATTTATCAAAAGCAAGAGACAAGCGACAAGGAAACGGATGAAATCCAGTTAGATCAAAGTTAGATAATGGAGAAAATTGAAAACTGTCATCCTTTCACCGTTGAAATAAAGTGACTCCACAGCGTGAAATTTACGGACACATTGTCAGTGTTACCGACTGTCTGTCTGGTTCGATTGTCGATTATCTTCGCTCCTTTGCTGTGCTATTCTACTTATTTGCATATTAATGTTCATGCAAGTCTCAGTATTTAGGATTGCCCTTAGGAAAATTTAATTTATAGCAAAATTGAAGTAAGAAATCCAAAGCTGATTTAACGTAGAAAAGTATATGTACTAGTATTTGGGAAGGTTTATAAAGAAAGTTTATATTTGATAATTATTCGTAGCTGTATATAATAATATTGCGATTCATAAATGAAAACAGGACACGTAATGACAGTCAGCAGTCTTGTCAGTCTCATAAATATTTTTCATACTTTTTTTTTGATTTGCTGTGCATTATTTCCAGCCTTTCGAGCATGCAAAATTCAAGCAAGTTTCAGGTTAATTAAAAGATATGAAGTATTACAAAGCAGCGAATAGGACAATTTTGGGAGTTGTATTGTGAATAATTTTTTCCCTATCCTTGAATAATTTTTCTGTCAACCTGCAACTAGCAACAAATATTTTATTAATCCTTTACCTACACGTATGAAAAGAAAATGAGTGCTTTTGTGACCATGTCACATATCATGCATTTTACATAACAGTGTCCAGGTGCAGTTTATTGCTTAACAGTTGGTGGGAAAATGTCAAAAGAATATGCATGCAAGAAATTACAAAATTTTCACAATCGAGTTTCTCAAATTTTATTTTGCCAATCTAGTTACTATCTACAACTTGCCCATGTCGTATATCTAACATGTCATTCATTATTCGCTGAGGTCTCTAAGCTATACAACCGTATCTAGTCAGCGTTGCAGAATTCTACAAGAAAGCCTATACCAATATTTATATTCAAAGGAAAAATGCTGTCACACAGGACAATTAAAAGTTTGAAGCATGTTTACTCCTTCTTTTGCAGTTTTGGTTCAGTGCCATTTACATGTGAGAACAAAGAGACACTTTTTAAGCTGCAATGTGTGACAACGGATGTCAGAATCTTTCATTCCAAAGTGATATTTTTTGCAACAATTTGGCACACGTTGTTTTTATCTTTGAGACTAGTCCAGGCGTACCTCACAAAGAATCAAAAGTTTTTCCTGTTGTTTATTCACTTTGCGTGGACTTCAGCATTTTTCATGATTAGTTGGATACACATTAGCTTAATGATAGATCGTTTGGGGATTAAAGCCTATTTTAATGGACTGATTAGATTTTACTCTTCCCAGTTTTCAATGCCTGGAGCTAGATTTTCAGGTAAATCAGTTAATGAAATTCACAATATACATCAAACTGAATAGTTTTTTAACTTTTCTACTTTTTTCTCATACCGTTTAGCCAAGGTTCGTCAATGGAGTCGGAGGAAACCTTCCTTAGTTGACATTTTAGTTTCAGCATTCATAGTCGGAGGAATAATGAATACTGCTATAACCTTTCTAGTCTTCTGCATTTATTCTGAGAGCTACCAATTCATTTACTCCACTTTACCACCTTGTTGGAAAGCCGAGCATCCAAATATCAAATTTTTGTTTATGGTTTACGAAACGGCAATGCCAGGAATCAATTGGGCACTCATTTTGTTTTTCGTTATCATTCATCTTGTTCATCTTTTGTGTACACGAGATTATCTCGTTATGATGAGGTAATGTAATAACTCAAAACTAAAACTATAGTAAAACATTTAGCACCTTTATGCATCAATTCCATCATAATAATATAAATGCATGCTTATTGCTTCCGCTAGCAAGAGCAGCTTGCCTGTGCGTGTTATTTCATTTTAATGTATTCAATAACCTTAAGAGCACTTCATAATATATTAACTGATAATATGATTGATTGATGGGAATGGGAACGCAACGTGAACTGTGTATTCTAAATTGATTTTTTTTTTAATATAATGTGGTCTAGGAAAAATACTCGCAATGGGATTTTGCAACTGAACCAACTACTCCATCACTACCGATCCATTCAAATTTTGCAAAACCATTATAACGAATGCATTGCTTCATATATGCCACTCCAATTGTTTGTGGTTGTGTCACTGACACTGTCTGGGAACGTTGGGACAGTAAGGCTGTCCAGGCTATTCCACGAAAAGGGAGATATTTCTATACCTGAAATGACGCTTCTTCCCTTGGTCTCTGTTTTGACAATAGCGTTTCAGCTAATTTTTTACCAACGGGCTGGTGACCTCTATCATTTATCGTCTTTCTTCAGCCGAAGCTCAAAGAAAGGGTTGTACAAGGATAGCAAGCTTGCGTCAATGTATCTCAAATCATTTACACCACTTTGTGTAAAAATCGGAGATGTTTTAAGAATAAGAAAATTTACCGTTGTTCGATTTGTAAGCAGCATTGTAGTTTCAACTGCAAGATTATCAATGTTATTTTTTGGAAGCAAGAGTGTGAAATACATATGTATTTATGTTCATTCTAAATATTCCGTATATTAAAGTAATGATTAATTTGAATATTTTGAATTGAAACGTTTTTGGGATGTTGTAACTTTTATTTAAGTTGTTTCATCACTGATCTCACCTTTTGTTTACCGTCACAGTCAGGAAACGTAATGTAATCATAATATTTACTTTTGAAAATCTACTCTTCATTCATAATATATTATTTCTGTTACATGCAATTCTACATATTGATTTAATGAAATATATGCTCATGCTGTTTCAGTCAACCAGCGTTACATATAAACTTGCGCTGTGTCTTCAGGAAAAAAAGTATTGTAATCAATCATCATATAACATTCAAAATTACTTATTTTGGAATTTGTTGATCACATCGAGAGAATACATACAATAATGCAATAAATATACATATTTTTTTTTTAATTTTCATCAAAGTGACTGCTACTATGTTCTTGCCGTAAAAGTAAATATAATTTTCATGAACGTTTTAAAATATATTGGATCCATATATATGGCATGTTGTAAATACACAATTTTCAGTTTCACAAAGTTTTCACATAGTTTAAGGATATTCTTGCTCTCACATATAAATTTTAGGAATACATCAACTATCAACAATGTACAAATAGAAACACTTTCAGCTCAAGGGCAATATAAAAATTCGGCTATTGATGTTAATGATGTTTCTAAATTAAAGTTGGAAAATCAAATCACTACATACCTAAAGCTGCAAATACAAAGAATTTGAATAGTTACTACTATAACATGTCCTGCATGGGAGAAAGGTTGTGTGTTGATTGAAAGAAAGTTTTAAAAGCACATAAAATCATACATACATATATTGAAACTTAAAATGTAGATAAATTGAACAAAAATATACAAACAAAAGTGACCTATAATATACTTATAGAACTAGCTACAGCTTACATATTTTACCCTATCCTATGTTAGTGACGACTGACAAAGAACAAAGAAAAAAGTTCACTAGAAAGTTTCAAAGAAATGTACGTTCAGTTGTACACAGTTGTACGTTGGATATTAAACCCGTATTTACACAAAAATTACAGCTACTACACGTCATAATAAAAACATGTGACACAACATCAAGACTAGTACGGTTGTCACGAAATTAATAATAATTATTATTAGTAACGACATCCTACTTTCATTCATCATTAGAGGAGAGCTTTCATATAATGACTCCCCATCAAAATGGTAGGGGGGACATATATATACCTTAAAAATACGTATGCAAACTTGATTGACATTCTATTACACGCGCATTTAACAGTAAAACATAAATAAACTTGCACGCATCCATTCATCATTCAATAATGCCATTATTCATGCTAATTAAACATTTGTAGAGAAGTTTGAAGAGAAATGGCTTTTATATCATTTCGGCAGATAAGATCATGTCTCCATGCATTTACTCTGGGCTGCCACTACAACTGATAATATTCGTTTGGTTTACAGGTACACTTAGAGAGGATTGTTTTTGAAGGGATTTACTGGTGGATGATTTTCTAGACTCTGTGGGCGTAGTTGTATTGGAGTCTTCATTTGGCTCGGGCTCAGCATCTCCATTTACAGCAGCAGCAGCTTCCTTCTGATTCGCCTCTAGCTCAGCTTCCTCTGCAGCTTTTGCCTCTTTTATGGCTTTCTGCTCATCAGCAAGTCCTTTCCAACGATCCAAGTTTTTCTGAACGCCATCCAGCAAGGGTCTAGATTCCGGAATGAGTGATTCCAACAATGTGTAGCATGGAATACATATTCCACTTAAGAATCCCACCTGTGAATTTGAAGACATGGGATCATCCCAGCATGTTTTATTGCATTTTACTTTGCATCATTTGCATTGTAAGAGATTGTAACCAAGTCGTTTCTCAAAATGCATGGCAAAATTTTAAATACGTATTCCTACAAGTAGTGCTTTTACTTTTCAAGCAAACTTTATGGATCAAGATACAACCTCATAAAATGCATTCAAGGGGATATGTGTAGGTTTCAAGGAAGTTAGTAAGGAAATGTTGCCGTCTTCATTATAGCTCTTTCTCAGTAAATTCTCAGTTAACCTTATTCCTATTTAATTGCAATTCATGAATATCGCTATTGCTGGGTTCATGGAGCTAGGGTAAAACACTTCTTTCTAACATTTAGAAATAAGCGCAAGCAAAACAAGAGACGTATGTATAATATATTCCATACAACTGCGATTTCAAAAGGAGCTACTCTGGAATACTCAACAAAATATCATAGGAACTAAAGGTCTTAAAAATGTAAGCTCATACATACATACGAGGAAACGCATTTAAGAATTTAAGATGTCCTTAATAGTGAGAAATGTTCTTTGATCCTTTTGTTTTTTGTCCGTATTTATAAAGTTTCATTTGGGAAAGGGCCAGTGAATCCATTACACGGACCAACAGTTTTGATTTACACGGTTTGTCTTGTAAAGCAAAACTGTTGGTCGTGGGTCCATTGTAATCCATCAATTAAAAGCCATTGAATTGCCAATTTTTACCTGACTCGCTGGTTGTTCATCTTGTTTTTCTCTATCCATCATAGGGATTGGTATCCTTCCAGCTCGTTTTTCAAAATCTCCCTGTTCATAAAACTCTTCAAAGATCACCTTTACCGTTTCCCGTTGAGCGTCCCAAGGTTTGGAACTGGCACACAAGTCTGCACCAGTCATAGCAATAGCCTCGATTAGCAATCTGCAACAACAACAAAAAACGTCAAGATCTTTTGTAAGGAAGTTGTTCTACTATCTCCTCGTGAGAAAACTGGTCGTTGATCTCTTGAAATAAATATGAGTTGTATGCATATCAATATACATATTTATAACGAGAAGGAGTTTGCATCAAGGAGCAATCAATCAATATGAAAGAAGGTTATTAGTTGAGAGGAAGTATCCCCGCGTGCAATGCAACGTAAGTAAAAGGTTTACAGAAACGAGAGAGAGAAAGGATAAAATGGAAAGCAAGATTTTTACCTGTGATCTGGTAATCCCCAAGAAAACGCCTCTCTGTCAACTATATCTTGCAGTCTTGCTTTGTTTGGAAAGAATAAAGCCAAGTCTGTGGCAAGGATGCAATGCTTTATGTTACCAAGCACTTGCTTGTACTCTTCTGAACTCAATTTCGAAAATATGTTGTGACCTTCCTGTTTTCCCCACATCAGATAAACATTAATCAAAGAAAGTTTGCTATAATATGTACCAACTTTGTGCAAAATTATACATACTCCATGAGCCACAAACCAACCTGCTGTAAAATAGTGACGGTTTGGTTAAAATGATGGTGCTCCATGGTAGACGTTGTGTAAATGGCCTAAATTTAAAAAAAAATTCAGATAAATCAAAAACATCAAAAAACCTAAAAGATTAAAAAATAACAATTTTTTTAAATTGTTCCTTACAGCTAAAGGAGACCCAACATCAATCATAAATTTGTTATTTCTTCCGCGATGGTCCAAATCGTGACACAAAGATCCAATAAATAATGCTAAGCACTGAAAAAAATAATGAGTTTGAAATGCAAATCCCATTTATTATTATTTATTATTATTACAGATGAGAAAAAAAATCCATTAAAAATGGTTTGGTTTGGAAAGTTACCTCAAGTGGTCTAAATGCGCTACTCTTTTTCAGGATACAGTACATCGAATTGGCGACTAGAAAATTTGAACAAATAAAAAAGTATTACGAATCTAACAAATTGGAAGTCATACTGAACATACGATGGAAATTTGTCACCAGCAAATCATTACCAGAAAATCCATGCTGCCAATTGTGGTCTTTGTCAATGATGAATAGATAAAGAAAACAAATGAAGACAAAAAAAATTATTTCATCCTACATCCCAATTTCCTTCTCAGAATTCTAAAGCAGTGGAGCATTACACCACACAAAGAAAGGACTTTAATCAGCTTACATGGAACGCGTCGATAGTTTTTCCTCACAGTCAAAACGAATCTATACAACTCATCCATATCAAACCGAACAAGCCCAAAAAGGTCGATAAACATGTATAGCGTGTAATGAACTTTTTGATTGTCATCCACAGTCATTGGCACAAAATAAAAGCTGGAAAACCAGAAGAAATCAAGGAAACTTACATCAGACTGAATGAATCCGTATGTATATCATCATCATCCAGTTAATTACATTTCCTATTCAATTCCTAGTCTCAATTTAAAAAAACCTTCCAACTCATCAATTTTCAAAAGACGACAAAAACTTTTCTACGCTCATTTCTTCTATTTTCTCCAAAATGAAAGAAAAACTTGTTTTTTGACAAAACTATATATTATTCATGTGAAGGCAGAGTTTTCACAAGCAAAAGAAAATCTGCGTTGTCTTTTCTTGTATCAAATTCATCCTCCATAATATATACCTACCAACCACATTTTTTTTAAAAAGGCCAACTTTTCTTTTCCGAATCTCAAAAGTGATAAAATATAACGCAAAGGGAATGTCGGGAAAAGAAAGGAATTTCTAGCAACGTCAGGTTTGTTACTTATGTTAGCGTCCTGCCTGTCGCTTCTTCTTCTTCTTAAAAAAACTACAGATTGGCAGGAAGGAAGGGAACAGATCAATAATATCATTTCAAGAGGGGCATATCATATAAATAAAAAATTCTACATTTGGGAAGGAAAACAACTTTGAACTATACGAAATCATGTGTAGTTTACGTCCCAAGTAAACATTGAGTAAATTTACGGTTATGATTATTGTTATTCTCAGTACTCCTCTCTTCTCCATCCATTTCATGAGGTCTCTAGATTGACGTATCTATATAACTTGTCAGTGAATATGCACTAGTGCATTTCTAGCAATAATATTTGGTGACATACTCGTCCAATCCAATCACAGTATGTGGAACTCCTTCCGCTTTGAACTTATCAAATTCATTCTCATTGCAAGTGTTATGATATGACAAAACTTCCAGTGCCACTTTGAACTTTTGTTCAGAACGACGTATCTTGTCATAAAGTTTTGCATGATGCAATGCTAGTCCACAATAAACGGCAAAAGTTTGGAAAGCTTCCTCATCCCCTTGTGAAAACGACCCCGACCTTTTGTTCACCATTTGGACCACTCCAATCACAGTGGAACGAATAAATACAGGCATACAGAGTATGGACTTTGTGTGATAGCCCGTAATTTGATCAACGGCACGGTTGAATCTTTCATCTGCATATGCATCAGGAATGTTGAGAACTTGGCCTGTAGCTGCAACTTGTCCTGCTATTCCAGTGCCGATGGGGAATCTGTAGAAAGGAGATTCACTCATGGTGAAAATTTATTTCCGAAACAGACTGAAAATCGTTTACCATGCTATACAATACATATATACATCTACTGCATGTGCCTCATTCATATAGACACAGAGTGGATTAAAGGATTGAATTGCATTGGCCACATGAATGGAGGGATTACGATACGATGTTACATTACGGATGTTTCTCTTTATTACAGCGCTTCATTGCTGCTATACACCATATTTACCTAATTTCTTTTGTTGGGGCAGTCTGACTAGCGTGGTTCTCCGGGGAGACACCGAGATCCTGACCTAACAACAACAAAAAATTCATCTGATTGGTCGTCCCAACATCCATAGTTCAACTTTGGTCCAGTCCAGTTCTGAAATTTTTTAACTTACCTCCACCCATGTCAAATAATCTAGCGTAAAGCTCCTGCTTCTTGTTATCTAAGAGAAACAGTGAAGCTCGGTCAGCGTCAACAAGCTTTTGTGCAAAGTTCATGATTTTCTTGATCAGTGTGTCCATTGAGACCATGTCTTGAAAGATGGATCTAAAAGAATAATATCCAATAGTCATCATCCGTATAAGATATAAACAAATGGGCTATAAACATAATATTCTGAGTTGGACTAACGAACGTATGTCTATACATGTCTTCTCTCAATATGTTATACTGAATGGAATAATAGACAGAGCTTTCTTCCCTTTCACAAAAAGGAAGCAAGTCGTATTATACTGTAGTAACAGTAGCGTGTGTAAGATTGGATGTAAATTACATTTCCAAATGTGATCACAAATCCGTTGACCGCGACAAATTGATTGAACTACCACCCAACGCAACACAAGACATCATACACAAGAAGTGAATACGGTTTTATTTAGGTACTTGCCAGATGATGATTGAATCCAACAAACTAGTTTTCTTTCCTTTCACTGCAAAATATGCTCCATGTAGTATTAGTACATGGCACATATGCATGAACATACTTTATTGGACATGGATTATAGTGTAATACGTATAAGTTGACGCAAATTCACCCATCCGGGCTAATAATTTCTTTCTGCCTTTTCTCTGTACTTTTTCTTTCTCGTCTAAAAAGTATCCTAATAAAAAGTAGCTTCTTCCAGTTGACTTACCGTACAACATCTAGAAGGAACTCGTTCAGTTTTTTCGATTTATTCATGACTGCGTTGAGTTCCGCATAGTGGAGGGCAATCCCACCCCACACAACATAGCTATTCACGACCTCCTCGTCTTCCGCGTAGAATGGTGAGTTGATGTTGTTGCGATGTAGCTCAATCACTCCAGATAAATCCCCATCAGCTCGGATAATAGGATGACAGAGAATATGATAAGCATTCTGAGACTCTGCATTCTCTCCAACTCCGTCGGGAAACCTTGCGTCTGCCTCCGACCTCGACAGTCTCAAAGGTCCCCGTCTTTGCCCTACATAAGCTGCCATTGTAAGTCCTTCTCGCATTGAATATATACGAGAAGCTTCTCCACTGCCTCCATTGTTGCTATTGTAGTTTAGTTGGAGTGAAACAGGGTTTCGGAAAAGATAAAAAAGAAAAAATAATGAGCAAGAGGAGCCAAAGGGATCGTAAATTTTTCAATGACGACCGAATAATATTATCTTTCCACTAATGCAATGCACCAATAAAAAACTGTGTGCTTTCACTTGAAACACTACGATTATGTATGAGTAACTACTGGATTTCAAAAACAACAAAAACTGGACTATAAAGTTCCGAATGGAAATGGGATTGTCCTGTAATTCCGTTAAAAAATAACGTTTTCATCATCCTTGCTTTCGTCATACTGCAGGAGTTTTAGCCACTTTCTCCAACCATTCAGAGCCACATTAAAGCAACACTTTCTTTAATACAAGCAAATAAATTAAGGCTTTAAGTTCTTAACAAGTATAGCAAGTAGCTCTATCACACCCTGAATTTTCAAAGGCGTTAAAACATATTCCATTAGAGCAGTTATGAATTTTACATTCCCACTACTCTCAGGATCTTTTTTAAGCCTTGCAGTTTCACTAGAGTCTCAACAAATACTTACAAACAAAGTATAAGTATATATATAAGAGTTCCCGTTTCACATGGTTTGCGTGGGCCGCATGAGAGCATGGAAGTATGATTTACGACGACATGAAAGCTTGAGAAGGAAAAAAGTTGAGTTTAGTTGAAGCAGGAGATGCATTGCAAATATAGGTATTAGAAAAAATACGCCAACGGAAGTAAACGGATTTAATAATAACGACAGAGCTACTAAAAGGAGAGCAGTAGAGTAGTGAAAATTCTCTCCACCAAATTTGCAAAAAAAAAAGTTTGAACACAAAAAAGATGTAGAATAAATCAGCCATTTATGCTGTACATACTTATAGTTCTATTACTACCACATATAGCATCAGCTTTGAAATCGAAATTCTCACTGAAGGTGTAAAAAGAAGTAAGCTTGTCTTGAGAAAGCTTAACAAAAATCAGTATATCACAGTAACACGTACACATGAAAAAAAGTTTACAAGGCATGATGTGAATGTGAAGGACAGAGAGTTTTCGAGTGACAAATATTCTGAGCAAAAGGAAAAGATGAAAATAATATCCTGTCCTTTTTGAAAGCCTAAAAAATCAAATATTCTCATTGATCTGCTGTAAGAGCAGACTCGTTGTATTCGTATTTCAAGGTTTCTTGTAGGAATAAGTGTGGGAAAGTTTTTGATTCCCATCTTTTCATATATTATTATCTGCTTCATGTTATATAAGTAAATGATAACGGTAACTTCCGTCTCTACTTCTTTTCTGGGATGTGACATTTTATAGCAATATGCAAATGGATATAGATGTGATGATGTATGTATGTACAATAAGTTATTCAAAAAAGTATCCTTTATACATTTCCTGGACTTACTATACAATGGAGTCCGGATAGCATAGTCCTGTTGCGTTATTGATGATATTAAATTTGCACAATGTTCCATCACGTTTGTCAGCCAAGTAGAGAATAAAGCTGTCAGCAGACACCGCACTAGCAATGCATACAGCGAGTTCCCACATAACGGAACCCACTCGTGAACTTGTTTTTTGGAGGGATTTGGCCAACTCCTGAAGCATATTTTTCTTGGGTTGGGCTGCAGCCGCAGTTCCAGCTCCAGCTGCCCCAAATTTCCATCTTGACAAACTGCTCTTTCGGCTCTGGGCTATCTTGTGGCGATCCAGAAGCCAGCATTCTAACATTTCTTGGTCCACATTCTTGGTCACGTATGCGTCAAGGAACTGAGGATTTTGAATGAGATACTCCTCCACTTTTTCTGTAAATTGTAAATAAATGAGAGGTGTCGTTGTACTTTTTACGTATTGGGGCATACTGAGATTTCTATAAACAACAATGATATCTTCAGAAAAAGTTAGATCGAGAAACTTACCAGGATCCATGTCTGCAGCATTGACTAAAAAATAAGAGAAAAAAACATTTAAACGTCAAAATCCAAAGTGTATCAACAAACAGTTTTGCAATATTAGCAGGCAACATGTGCAAGCTAAAGCGTAAATACTAAAAATTTCATACAAATAAATCTACTACGAAGTAGCACTAAGCAGTCATCATAGCATATAAAGCATAAATTACATTTTTTGATATGATATGAAAAGTCAAGTGGATATTTACAAGATCACCGTGTACGTAAATTATTCAAGTAGGAAACTGTACGTCATTCAATTCAATTCTTAAAACCCGTAAACCCAAAAAAACAAGTACATAATCATAATCCTATGTAATAGTCAATCCTAGTCTGAGAAATAGTTATTAGACTGAATGATCTCCCACGCATCTGGTTTTCAACACAAAAGCGAATAAACAGTCTCTAGAGTAAAGTATCTTATTATTTTACAAGTTTTCAACAGTTCGTCTAATCATAAGTCAAGTCGATACCAGATACTACAAAAACCAAACCTATTGCTTTCAACATCATATTATAATCAATGTAGAATGTACGACTTTTAATGGAACTCAAAACGCGTAAGTAGGGTTTACGCATGTACATTTCTAAATGAATATGAATAGTTACAGATATGTGGAAAATACCAGCATCAAATCATCATCCTTGACTCATGCACATGCGAAACCAATATGGAAAAGTCCATTTGTACGTAACACATACAATAAAATTGAATGTGTTTTGTTACTTTCATCATACCAGGCAGAAAACCATGCGTGTGTGCAACTGACAACGCTACGGATAAGTGTATATAAATGGCAGTCTTATACAATTAGCGTGCAATTATTCTTTTTGATTTACCTGCCGAAACACCATCCTTAACACAGGAAGCTCCCATGTTCAAGCAAACCATATGTGTGCAGTATTGACTTCGTAGACTTATTTATAGAATCCAATGATTACGGCACACTTCAATATAATCATACAAATCAATACCATTCAGGGAAGCAAACCTGGAGGACAACACGGTTCGCTAACTAAACTCAATTGACATGAGTAGAGGTACGCATGGTAGTGACCGAGAAATCGGAATTGCTTTTTGGAGTCTTGTATCTGCGGAGTATAATCCATTTTTCTGTGGCAGTACAACTACACTTGAGCACAAAAAAAATATATTTTTAACGGATGTGTAAAGAACCTGTAGTGTACAACACTTCCAACCAAAAGTCACTCGATATGAAATTAATAGACATGATAGAGATACCAGTCGTTTCAGTCCCTTATTCTCGTATATTACATTCCGTTGTTGCACAATGAATACTCTCCAACTCTTTTATCAAAGAATTTCCTTAATTAAAAGATAGAGTGAAAGAATCCACCTTGAAAATATGATATTTATTTATCATGGATCAAAGAATCTCTGTCTGTAATATTACTTTTATTCCTGTGATGGATCGCCCAAGTGAAAGATCAAAAGCGTGCCAAATTATGATGAAGCACAAAACGATATCGGATTTTTGTTGTTATTCTTCTGCCATTCACTTTTGAGAATGTTGATAAAATACTTATCTTTTTTGCCTCCAGCTTGATCACTTCACATCACATAATAATTTTATTGCTGATCTTTCATTACTGCTCCTTTGCCACAATCCAACATCCTTTATTGCCTACAAAGGAATTCTCATGTTTTGCAGCTCGCATCATCTATCATCTGCAGTTGGGCTATATTTATAACAACACATATTTTTATTTACACACTTTATATTGTGCTCTAGTGTAGTCTTCCCCACTCTCAAGGCTTCATTATTAAAGTGATGATTTTAATAACATCAAATCTGTTTCGCTCACAACGCGAGCGTAGGTGTGGTAGTGCTGGATATCATCATCGTGATGAAAATGGAAAGTGTGGCTTGTTCTTGTTAGGTTGCGGAAAGGGAGATTTTTGTAGTAGCAGTAGTGTTCCATTCATCATTACCATTTTATTTTATCACGTTAGTGTTCCCTTACTTTCTCATACATATCCTTGTATAGTGGGAGGAAAATCGTTAAAACACTTGAAATTAGCTTCTCAAATTAAATTCCTCTACCGAATGAAATTAAAGAGTAAGTTGGTTTTGACCGTGTGTATTTCATGATGGCATATGGTATAGTAATGCTACAGTGATTATAAGGAATTTTCTGGGTGATATCATATCATCATGGTACAAGGTAATCTGTTACAAGAGAGAAGAGTGAGAGTATAGGCATAGAAGGGGAGATTTCTATCCATGTGAACTAGTGCCCTACATCGTCAATCTTGTAACAGAATAAGAGAACCAATTTAATTTCGCATTACTTTTAACACTTGAACTACAAAAGAGCTGCGTAGTAATATCATACAGTTTATATGTATGTATATGTGTCAATCTCTCAGAGTCATTTACGTTCTCCACTTTTTGGTGTCATCTTCTTTCATAAAACAATAATTTCATTCTAGGAGGTTCACGGGCCAAGATGAAACTAACGCTTGTCTATCATCATAGACCTTGTCTAATATTATGTAATGTCATTAAAAAGGACTGCTGACTGCATACTCTTTCTTTCGTTCTATGTATCTCTCTGACTATTATTAAATTCTTGAGACTTTTCTGAAGAAACCACAAAACTTTACCGCTCCTTCCCTCCCCCTTGCAGTGAAGAGGGCCAGATATGGGAGAGACAAGTCACGACCCGAGGACGAGCAATAGTATTATTAGTTTCATAATTGTTTCAATAAAACCACAATCACCAAAGATGTAAAGGGGACGCATATGTACCCTGCTCAAATGTTATATGTATAATATCTTCCTTGGATTATACATATTTCGTTAACCTCCAAACGAGTCAATCTATAGAGATGATGAGTCAAGACTTTGTCTGTCTAAAAGAAATTATCTCGTCACATGCCATATAGCCATACATGTAAACGAAGGTGCACTATTGTGATATAAAAAAAAGAGTACCTACTTCCACTGCTTATGGGATTTTTGAGCCTCACTAACTGCTGTGTGTGTGTGTGTTCTTATATATATAGACGCAACATGACGTTTTCAACTCTCGTTATAATGAGTGGTTGATTGTTGAAATTAATCTTTTATTTTTAGAACTCCCCAACTAATACTCTTCTGTCCCAGTTATAAGATCTTAGTTGCTCTACCGATGATGACGATGGTTTTAATGAAATATGAAGTGATCAACGTTGTCAACGCAGACATAAATTCCCAGAAACAACATCATAACTAGCATATTTGGTTCAGTTTCAACCTCATCCGATCAACTATGTATCTGTTGTTGACATCTTCCTATGCCTACATGTATATCATAAACTGTCAACATGTTGTGAGTGCAAACAAATTAATATATGAAACAAGATGAGTCTTTACTTCCAAAGGAAAGAGAGATCAAAGGATTAACTTTTTATTATTTACATAAATTAGTGTTTTCACAATAATAATATGACACACAAACTAATCATCTTCAGCGAAGCTGTTCTGTACAGTAGTCAGGATGCTCTACATTTTACAAAAGTATGCAGAATGTAGACTAAAAATGTCAACTCTTCCTTCATACATCATGTCAGCAGTAATCAAATCGTTCTTTTTTCCTGTGGTTGATGGTTGATTTGATACTGCAGATTACTTGCTGAAGAGCTGATACTACTATACTATTGAACTGTGCATGTTGTATATATCAATCAGCTTGTGGTTCCTAATCTTTCATTTCATTCAGTTTTCAACCGTCATATAAATAACTCCTCATTCATTTCATAGAGACGCAAACGCAATGTTTGTGCTGCGATCAATACTACATGCCATGCTTATGCATATATTATAAATATAAAGTATCTCAGTAATGATGATTAACTCCGCTCCACGTAGCTTTTGCATATTAATAGCGATGTAATGTTACAATGCAAATGATTTTGTTGGTAATTTAGATTTAGGTCTGCCAAAATGGCATGTATAGACGTATATTTTTTTCTTCATTAGATTAGATTTTATTACAGGGTACTGGGGTGACAGAAAGGGAAATTTGAAATTATTTATGTGACTTGCGACCCTTTAGTTCACTCATTTCCTTGCCGGCTGGGCTGCAACTTGTTTGCATGTATAATTAGACCTAATGTTTGCGTTTCTTTGTGTAAATGCCCTCGATTCTTTTTTTATGTTGTAACTTCCAATGGCATGGCGTGAGTACCTACTTTTACTTTTTGACTCTTTTATCTCGATAAATAAAGGGAGATAGGCGATAACATTTTTTATAAAGATTGGATGGACTTAATGAAAAATGTGGTTCAACCGGACAATTAACTTTTCAATGCCGTACTATCAATGGGAGATAAAAAAAATAACAAACCTGACAATACCGGCGAGCAACAGGTACCTATTATTGTGCATACAACCGTTTGCTACTTTCTGTCACTTTTCATCCGCCCTTTAAAAAACCAACATGTAACAAACGTGTGCTCTGTAAAATTTACAAAGCGCCGAACTCACATCATCATTGCATAGTCAGAAAAAATGCCGTGAATTCATGATGCATGTTTCTTGCTCGCACCACCAAGTTTTAGAGCTCACTGCACTTGTGGCATCCTCAAACTATATAGAAAGTCTATACATGTATGTGATGATGTGTTGGTTGGTGTCAACAATTTGTCAATCTGTCAACTTTCATATATGTTAAGATGACACAAGGCATTCTGATTACTATTAGTACAAAAAAGCAAATTAATGAATACACGATAATGCTAATTAAGAAAATTATTAATTATTTCAAAATAATAATTTTTACCTGCTTACAAATACAGTTTTGAAAAATGATATGTTGTAGCAGAGCTCTGATAGATTCAGATAAGTAGTTTCTTTTCTTCTTGAGGTATACAATTTTATTCTTCACTACTCCAATCACAACCCATTGACTAAAACTACGTCATATCACAGCAAGAAACTTTTTGAAAGGATATACATTTGATTGAAACATGATGAATAGCTCACAAACAACTATAATTTGTTCAGAACACAAATCCTCAAAAAGATACAAATTGGTCCATTTACAAAAACTTTTCATTAAAGAGCAATGA
Organism: Orchesella flavescens; assembly: GCA_964034955.1. NCBI lineage: Eukaryota > Metazoa > Arthropoda > Collembola > Entomobryomorpha > Orchesellidae > Orchesella > Orchesella flavescens. The sequence goes on along the minus strand of OZ035954.1, from coordinate 29,629,447 downwards.
AAAAGAATCAGTTCGTGAGACAAATTCCATGCTGCAAACAAAGAGGACCATTTAAACCATGCTTAGAAAAACTGATGATTAACTTCAACGTGCTCCTAGTAATGAGTTGGGTTGAAATCTCGTTAACTTTTCAACAGGATATCCCTCCAAATGGTATGGCATGGCACATTTAAGCCACCTCCTTATCATTTATCTTATCCCAACTACAACTTTAATTATCCGGGTATACACGACACAGCATAGTAGTGTAAATAATGATGCATTGAGTTGAGATAAGCGACAATTACATGAATTACACCGACGACTTGACAAATCTACACGCAAAGAACGAGGTGATTTACAGTCATTGACTCTCTAAACTTCACAGACAAAAGTATGCAGCTATAAGGCTAAAATATATAGATGGGCACATATTATGGATGTATGTCTAAGCTTTTGTTTTGTGGCTGGAAGCATGTAACTTTTCACGGTAATATTTAATGATGATGCTACAAACAGTCCCCACAAAAAAACGTGAGAAAGCTGTAACACAACCAATTTAGTTTCGGTTGAGTTTTCTCGTCTTCTGGATGGATGTTGGCTGCTTTAATATTCCACATCCAGCTCAAAAAGTAAGCAAAGGCATAAACACGTTAATTCAACTTCTGTTTACTACGCAGTTTTTCTTTCCTGTGCAAAATCAATACACGTCCTATTCCTGGTTCCCTTTCGCTGCAGCTATATGTATGTATCTCAGTTTGTTCTATGTATGGGCCAATGCTAATACACAATTTAATCACAAGGGATTATTCCGGAGAAAATTGAATGGAGAGTAAACTTTTCCTTTTCATTTCCTCCTCTATTATTCCTCCAATCCTTTGAGTCAAGTAATACTAGTTCATATCACATTTTGCATGTCTCAATTCACAAATCACGAATTTCACTCCATTCTCTCTTCGCTTATGTTTTAAAGAAGAACTGTGTACCAAACTGTAGAACACTACTGATTGTCACACGCTTCCTTTCATGTGCATCCTCCTGGCATCACTGACTATGAGAAATGCCAAAGAAAACTTTTGGTTACGGCAAAAGCTTCCTCTCTGGATGTATCATGATTTAGTTATGTTGTACCACCAGAGACCATTTTGAAATGTAAATGTCAGTCGTATATTGTTATTACCTTGTCTATGTGATTTCCCTATTGTAGGGAACTTTACGACTTTCTTGCCTAAAGTGTGTATACATTATTGAACACATCAAGACTATTTAGCTTAGCGCAAAGTTTTACTAAACAACTTATTGTACTGCTTCTGGTGCACATTATTTGCTCATGCTCACCTACAAACAGTAATCTGCATTCACAACAATGGTCACTAAAACTATAAATTCACTTTGCAAAAAAAACTATCATGCTTGATGTTATTGCGAATGTCTTTAGAAAAAAAAGAAGTCAACATAGGTAAATAGTAATAATGGTTTGTATATCTGATCCATGCTATATGGGAAGGGCGGAATCCTTACTTCTCGCAGTTTTATACTTTACAAACTCCCATTCCCTTTTTTTATGTTTGTTTCTTCTATTTTCAAGCTGAAATCTGTTGAATCTTCTGACTGTTGTGTGGTTGAGCGTGCCATGCAAAAAGATTCGTACATAAATATGCACGTAGCGCACCACATGCAGCTTTAGTATGCACAGTGCAGTGTGTTCTCTCTGCGAATTGCTCAATCATGAAGATTATCATCTTGTTGCAAGACTAGCGTATTGTTTGTGAGTGCTGCAAAGTAGCAGTATTTATGTACACTACGAAAAATGCCCATGTGCTCTCTACCTACACTAATGAACTATGAAATGTGTAATTGATTGTAAAGCAACTAAAAGTTTGAGCAGCACAAATTACTAAATATAATTATTATAAATGGTTACGTCACAATCTTAATATACAATGTAGCCAATGTTGTTGGAACCTTCAAAATACACCTTTTATCAATTATTTTGACGAACTTTATATGTTGTACACTAATTTTATGTTGGCTCTCTGTAGCATATTATATATTAGGATTTTTGTCTTTTGTATAGAACATTTTACTCGTACCTTGAGTTGAATTGAGTACATTGAGTTGGATAAGAATCTCTAAAAGCAAGAAGTACTTTCAGAATTTAGAATTCAGTCAGTCAAGTCAGTGCATGATTTTACATTCATCCCATTAGTATGCACATAATATAATGCGTATGTACTTAGATACGTCTGTACATGACATAAACAACGAAAAAATTTGCAATGGAAGAGCTAACTGATTTGCATCTCTATAAACATTGAAAGTTAGTCATTGATGGTCTTTCATCTTTTCCAACCAAGCACATGTGTGTGTGTGTGAGTACGGAATCTAATAATTCTGCTGGCTTGTTATGGAAAATATGGTATTGGCAAAGACAAGTGAGGCATACAAAAACAAATTGATCTCTGATCAATGTTTACTAATCAAGAGCCACAAAAAGCAGACTCCTCGGAGTGAATGCTGGTATTGAAACGTGTTCAGTTACACTCGCTTTGCTTTGCATACTCAAAAGAATTTATTCTAAAAACATAACATGCTATATATATATGTAGATATAATAGGATGGTGTGGTGTCTTGATACTCTTCATGTGTGTATGTGTGCTGATGTAGAAGAATTCAATCCGGTTCAGATTGTAATCTCAACTGATGCAAATAATTTTTGAATATGGGTTATGGCAATGGGAATATTGGCATTTGTTAGCCTGTATGTTGAAGTAACATTTCCTTTTTATGATTGGTTCAGTTTATTTATAAGGGTCGAGAAGAAATCTTGAATCTACAACTGACAATAACTCTAATTCAATCGTACATAAACCATTTGCGTTCCCGTACATTTTTTTGTCCAAACGAACCACTAACGGTAGTAAGTAAGTCTCGTACATGTGGCTTCAGAAATAATTGATTATATATATCGCATATTGTTGCTACAAATTCGAATTTAGACTGTATTTCGAACATTTTGAAGAATATAAATATATTATTTTGCTCTTCCTTTCTTGATTTGTTCATGTGCAAGCCCAGCCAGTACGAATGTTTGTTATGAAATGGTAGCTTATCAATCACAAACTGACTTCATTACGCTGCTGTCATTATAGTTTCCGTATGCTATGCACAAGTTTTCTGCTCAATTAGGTTGATTCATCAACTCAGCAAATAGCATTTCTTTGCATTGATGAGCTCTGGCTCATCAATGCAAAGAAATTACCACCAATGTGTTTAGATAGATGCTAGATTGGTTCGATAGAATTATACCAAAAAAATTACCCTCACTGTACAATAATAGTCAACATTAACAACTATTTTGAATAATCATTAAGACACCATAGAACTCTACCTTTAGCTGCCGTGCCAAATGAGTGACAATTAGACAATGCATGAAAAGAAATCAATCATAACACGTCTACAAGCGTGCTACCACATAATTAAATTCCCTTTGGTACATTTGACATTACTCGACTCATTCGACGAAGCGGAACTGAGGTGCAAATTGTAACAATTATGAGCATCATCAGATTGTAATCGAACGCCCAAATTATTCACTTGCCTGCCACATTGAAACTGTTGAGAGTCAGTTAAATAAAAATATATATAATAAATGTATGAATTGATATAGTACACTAACACGTTTGCCTTTGTGAGGAAGAAACCGGCGTAGACAAAAAAAAGTAGGCACATTCATCACTTCGTTTACGTTGTCATTTCAACTTCCCTTGACTCTGCTTGCCTACCTATTTATTTAACTACACTACATACTGCTTACTTTGTTGCATAAAAATTATTATAACTAAAGATTCCTCTTGATATTACATGTTTTTAGTATTATACGAAATAGCGAATAAAATAATATGCTTCCTTACAAAACTCATAACTTCATCAGTGTGTCTACTTCCGCACTTGCTGAACTTGGCACAATACTTTTCTAGTAGTTGCACTTCTGTACTATTGAGAAATCAATGAAACAAGCGGTAAGCGGTATATACCAAGAAGTTTCCTGAGAAATTCTGAACTATCTGTTGTTTTTATGGGTATTTTTGTATCAAATGTTGAATGTGTAGATTCTATACCTGGACTTACTTGGGTCATGGGTGTACTAACGAGCTATCGGTAAGTTCTTACAACGTTAGAATTGGGTACTAGGAGAGGAGCAGTATAGCATTTTAGAAACTTTTTTTATATCATGACGTAATCCGACATGGACGAATGCGTGATGGATATATACACATGGACTTCAACTGGATGTAGTTTCTCCATGAAAATTTATTCTTTAATCTTTTTCTCTGTCGAATTCTTGCCAACAATATCTTTTCCCAAAGAGTTAGGAGTACTAAAAGCTTATCCATATCCTTACAAATGTTCTCATCTTGTTCGGGTAACAAGGCATAATATATCTCAACTTTGATATCTCTCGTAGTGTCGTAGTATATCTTAGAACCAACAAACCAGCTTGTTGGCTTTTGCATTCCCAAAAGAGCTTCCCAATATTCTTCCTTTGCAAATATTTTTTCCACATTCTTCACTCCTGCCGCAGGGAACCAATAAATGTGTTTAAAATCCATGATTAATGGACCTGATAAGTACGTGGAACGCAATGAAAAAGTCATTTAAAAAAAGTTTACTACTAATGCAACATCGCCCATTACCTCCTAATATGTTGTTCACTATGACTCAGAAACACACATCACATCACAAGTCTTATCGCATTCCATCTGCTACGCTTTTGATTATACCTTCAGTTGATTTCTAGTGCAAGACTTCACCACATCATTCGAACATTACTTTACGATTATATGTAACACTACTAGATATATCAGCCTTCTTTTACCTTACATGGATTCAAGCTGCATATTATGACCTTCCAATCAAAAAATCTATATAATTCACTAAATTATAAGGCGTTTGTGGCACATAGCCTTCATTTAAAGATACATGATCAAAAGCAACACATTCGAAATGAGTATTGGCAAGCAACAGGATACGAACACATTTGGGAGTTCTGATATTTCGTTGTAATTTGATGACAATCATCATCACCACTACGCCTTATAGAGCCGACGGAAAACTGACAAAAACCTGTAGATTCATCTAATGCGGTGTATATCTTTATATAATGCTTTGTGATCTGCATGATTACGCCACTATTTTTCATCACAATCTGTCTCACACAGCAAAGGCATGGAAGTCGGTTTGACATGTTGCAGTTTCTGCTACATCAAAGCTTGTAAATGAACGTTCCTTCCGAGTTAGTTACGCAGATCTCCTCAGTATTGAGTATACCTTTTTTTATTACATAATATGTAATAACTTCATGCACCGTAACGCATTGCTCAACACATTTTAATGCATTCATAAGCGATATATAAAAATACATGATATTTCCCTCTAGCAACTCATACTACTACTGGCCCTGTCATTATGTAATTCATTACATTCTACTAGCCGTTTAATTTATTTTCGATCCAGAGTAATATGTTTTAAAAGCGAATCCGAACAGAAAAGAGATCCCTGTCTGAGCAGCAACAGCAGCAACGTTCCTGCGGCTTAGTATCTTCTTAGGGAAAAGTAAGCATCAAAGCCGCTGACTAAGGAATCCTTCCTGCATTATGTGATAGCAGAATGATGAGTATTTGCAGTAAATGGTTCTTTATGTGGCCCAAATTATTAAAGCCCTTTTATAAATGCTTATACATATGATATGATATTGTTTCAGTATGAAAATCCCTGTTGTGTCATGGGTTCTTTCAAATGTTGGGCCCCTAAACTGGAACTTTGACATTTATGTAATCCGCATCGCAAATGAATTGTATAGTAAATAGTGGCTACCACTTCAGTACACAATTTTGTAGACATTTACTTTACAAGCTGCCTTCGTGTCAATGTCAATCATTATATGCGTTCCATTTGCTTCATTCCAAACTTTGTTTTGTCCAAAGCAAACGTTAAGTCTTGCTAGAGTCGAATAATAGTTAACTTGTTTCTCTAAAGTTTGTCATTATTTCCCTACCCTCTCATTCAAGTAATGTGAACTGAATTAAAGTTACGTAACATCTTGCTAATTCTATCGTGAAAACACAAGTAAAGAAACTGGAATGGTCTCAAATAACACGCACTTGCTAGCAGAGTACAGTACATAAACATAACGTATGATGAAAATTTCATTCAAAATCACTCAGTTGGACAAATGTGGCCAGCAAGCAACTTAACTTTCTCCGTCTGCATCCCAGAATTTCGGGAATTGTAGCACCACCACCATCGTGATGGAAATTCGATGTTCATATAAAGATGTAAAAGGACAGCATTTCTCAAAAGAGCATAATAGTATGTAAATAAAGTGTTGAGAGATGAGATCTATCTTACATTCCATGATGATGTTGGTGAGTCCATTCCGTTTATGTAAATGTTTTCAGATGTTGCATAATGAAACTCAGCATGCATGGTGGCAAATAATTTTCTTGTGCTAACCCTATTCACGCCATGCATCAGTCAGGTTTTCATGTTCTGTGAGTGAAGAATGTTGTACTATTATGGTTTTATATGCAAAATGTTATATATTAAGTATGTGTACAGGTTGCTGTTCCTTCCTGTGCTGTTTGAGAAGCAGGTGGCTAATTTGTGGAAATAAATTCAACACGCAGTGTGCTGGGAAATCTTCCTATTCAATATGCTAGGGATGATTCTGCAGCTGATAATGAACTTCCATTTAAATGTCATTTTCCATAAAAATACTATAGAAAAAGGCAAACATCAGCATGAAGACGAAAAACATATAACATGGACCAACAATTGGTGAAACCCCCATGTGCAAACGTAATCTTGAAAGATAAGCAATTGCAGGATAGGGACAGATTCCTCACATTCAGGAAAGGAAGAAAAGAGGTGAATTATCTCAAAGTATGCCTCGCTTCTTCATAACTATATGAGTTAATAATGTCTAAAAAAAGGAGCGTACAAACCCGTTCTCAACTTTCTCTCGTGAATTTTGGACAAAATAGACAAAATGGAAGAAAAGCTTTTGCAATTTGTAACAGTCCTGAAGTCGTTCCACACTACTTCGTCTTGTCCACTTTAGTTGACTTTAGCAAAAGCCACAGACACATACACACACATTTTATTCCCTCTCTGGCCATTTTTATTGTCACATTTGTCATGCCTCACTTTTATCAATGTACACTTTGATGTCGGGGCTCTTTGTACAATATTCTTACAAAATAGGTTATGCTTCTACATTAAGTACACACATTATAATGGTCTACAAACGCAAGCGAATATTGTCATGATCCAGACCCAGTTATTCTGCTTTCGTTAGTATAACGTCCCGGGGACCAATTATTTGGGATCTAAATCTGAATAAAACACCAAAACTCACACATTCGACGGCATTTTCCTGACCATTCAGCTAGCTTACTATAACATACCTACACGGAGTCAGCAGGACACATCGTTCAGTCTAGAAATGGCAAATGTAAAGCAATATCTGTCCTCTTAATTCAAACTTTATGCTACTATTTACAAAAGTCATCTCATGTTTCAAGAGGAAAAAAAGAAAAACGTTGAGTTCAGTCTTTTTCAACTAGTAATAGATGAAGAAAAAACTTGCCGATTTCCTCTCTTCATTTTTTCTAATCAGCAAAAATGCAACATGAGAAGTTGTCAAAGGGGAAACAAGAAACCAATGAACTATGGGAAGGTCTCCTAAGGCCAGGTCTCAACCAACCATCATAAAAATACACATAGTCAAAAACAACTGTTTGCTCTCCTCCCTCTCGACTCCACTCTGTTATACTAACTATCTTACCATATCACACCTCGTGTTTCTTCTTATAGTTAGCTGCCTCCACTACTGTATAAAAGAAAATACCTTACTTCCAGTATGTTAACCACCAACAGCATGCTGGAGATGACGGGAAAGGTGACTACAGTTTTGTGTAAAGTTACGTTACGCCGGTCCACTTTCAACTTTCATTACAGGCCATCAACGACCTAAGTGTTTACTTTTTTTGTCAAAGTCACACACTCAACTAAGGGCACAAAGAGGCACAACATTTAATACTAATGTAATACTTTTGTAAGCAATAGTAATTATTGTGAAGTTGCTTCGCACACGACTTTGTTGCTTTAAAAAAAGTTCCTTTCTGACTTCCTCTCAATGCTTTGAACGTCTATTACATCATGAAATTGAAACACAAAGGAAGCAAGTAGGAAGTAGCTCAAAGGGAAATTCTCTTTCTTTACTAAAAGTTGTAAGGAATATCTTAAAAAGAATAAATGGGTTAATGCACGAATAACCCGAATTTAGATTAAGTACAACTATTTTTTAACTTTTTCTACGAGGAGAGCACGTTATCCGGACGACGTTGGCAGAGCGAGTGAACGCACGTTGTTAGGAGAAAAAAATCTTTTATAGCCCTTTTGTTGTTCTGAAGAACAGCACAGAGAGAAAAGGACAAAGGCGAGAGGAAGGCGAAAGGAGGAATTCTGTCTCGTGCATAGGTGGTAGAATACAGCCTACAATTTTTATGGTGGTGAAAACTCTCTCTGATTTTGCTCCTACAGATGCTGAATGCTGACTGAGTGCTTAAAAAGAGAACCCTGAGCCCTTTTCTCCTTCCTTGTGTCTCCGAGAGAAAGATAGAGTGAGAGAAAGAGCGTGCCAGAGCGGATTGTATACAGTGTATTTCTCCTCCTTATACTTTTTCTCTTTATGGCTTCGTCTTTGTAGATTTCAGCTTTCTTCTTCATGCCTTGCAGTCCAGGCTGTCGCTGGTGTACTACATGTTGGTAGCAACATACACTAAACTAACCTTTAAGAGCCAAGTGACTACTACTATTACCACCACTTTTGGTTCTTATAATGCACTTGTTCCTCAGCCAGCTCGTATAAGTCTAAACACAGTACATGAGTAAACGCTACATGCATGTGGCGACGGACTGAAAACTAGTTGAACTGACGCAGGCGAAAATCCATTGATTTCCAAGGGAAGAAGAAGAAGACTTTATATTACTATCACTATTAGTATTGCTACTATTATTTTCACAGAGAGCATTCCACTTTCTTAATAGTATCTCATGCAAGCAAAGCGAGAAGGAGAGAGGGAGACCGATTTGGATAGTTACTCGAACTAGTTTATATCTAACTTATAGATTCTTGAGACTGAAATGAGAGTTGACTGGAAATGCATTGTGGAAAAGAAGAGAGGGCGAAAGGGGTATATGCATATATATGATTATGTGTGTACCTTCATAACAAAATGCAAGTTTCTAGTAGTAGGCAACGTATAAGCACTACCACCAGCTGTATTACACAAGCGTATTATGCCTCCGCAGAGCATGATGATGGTGAAAGTGAAGGAGCTCCTTGTCCTATATCTTCTATTATTTCAGCCTTTTATTCTAAAACTAAAACACTCTTTTTTGCCGATTCCACCCATTTCATTTTATTCTCTCTCCTTGTAAGCAATAATTTTGGTGAAAGCTAGTCGGCAAGAGTTGTATTGCTCTGGGAAATGTGTGTGAGTGAAAGGGAAAAGAAACATGCTTGTGTTAACAAACATGCTACAGAGGCAAAATTGCAGCAACGTGGCATCATGTAAATCCCTCATGGTAAATAACGCGTAATGTAAATGCACTACCATCAACAAAAAATTCTAGTTACTATCAGCATAATGATCATCTTCATCGTCGTGATCATTTATATGCAGCTCGCTAGTTTCTGCGGGAGTACTATAAGTAGTTAAATTGATTGTGGCACTATTCCCTTTGGTTTTATTGGTGCTACAAAACCGAAAGAGTTCAAATCTACTGTAAAGTTTTCTTTCTATCTCTATCTTTCGTTCCCATAATGGGCTATGGAATGGGATATCCTCTCTGAGAAAGGAATTTTTAACGAGCGTTCGTTACACAATGTATACATCCAAATAAATGGAAATGCATTTTGATGACTTTTTCTCTTCTGAAAAATGAAAATGATTATATGCTGAATATGGGTGAGCATTAGCTGTATAATTATTATTATTATTGACTGTTGTAGTATCAACGATCTGAAGATTGAAATCATGAAAGATGATAAGGACATTCACAGTGGGACAATAACCACATGTGGTATTATTAGGAAATTTCAACAATCCATTTTAGCTGGCTGGTGATTATTCGATAATAATTGCAGGGAAATGTTCAGCTTTCATTTTTAATCAGTTAAGTATGTACGCAAATTCTGGAAAAGCATTGGCAGGGCTTAAAAACATGGGAGTATATGCATAATAAGAACTGTGCAGACATGCATTCAATTCCAGAATCTTTTGCGAGGGGAGTCAATGTCCCAGCCATCAGTACCATCATACCATGTCCCTATGTCATGTAGTTGAATGTTCCTATGCATTCAATTTCACGCAGAGTGTATAAATGTGTGTGCAACTGTGTAACAAAACAGGATAGAAGCAAGAGTGCGAAATTAGCTAGAGATTTAATGAGCCATGTCTACAGTATACATGGGTTACATGCTATATGCACTGAAAACGAAATAATGAAAAGTGAAACGAAGGACTACTACTAGGACTGGAGTAGTTCACATTTATGCCTGATAATCAAGCTGCGTACACAGTCCGACTTGTGTATTAGCTTGCATAAAAACCCAATTACTTTCTATGCAATTTTAATTTTCATTGGCAGTTCTATCTGTCCTTTCGTCCATCGTCCATCTCCATTACATTTCCTACCGCCGTTTGTTCCACTTTATTCGAAAGGGAAAGCGACACTTTTACATACTTCACTTTTCTCTGCGTCATAAAATTTGGAGCTAGTACTTTGCACATCTACATGTCAAAAGAGAATTACAACTTTATTCGGCTCACATGAAAAGCCATCAAATTAAGAACCATGTTCCAATTTTATTAGCCTTTTTTAGAAGGCTGAATATTTTTACATTTTTAGCATTTACATTGCATCCGTTGTTAAGTATTTAAAAAGCTTTATATCCATTCCATACTCAAAACTGCTTTACATTAGTTATTTAGCACAATACTTGGTAGGGATCATTACATAATTTTTCAACCGCTGCTGTGCTTTTCACTGTAAATCTGCAGTTTTCGTAAACCTCGCCCTTCAAATTGTCGGTAGGCTCCATACTAACAGAGTTTATTTTAGATGATACCAGCAAATGAAGCTGGGCTAACCGCATACTATAGCAAAGAAAGAGGAAACACAATAACAGAGGAAATGCTTATACAACACGCTGTTGTCAACAACATGGAATTAATGAAAAGTACCGCAATACCACAAGGATATATGCCTGCAATAAGCCCGTAGCTGAATGTATATATTTGCACTAGGCTAACTAATAATATTCTTTACATTGCTAAAAATACTGCTGTTACATGCTATCTAAATGGTTTAGCTCTATATAAACTGATACAAAGTTATGCAAGCCAAAAGCAATCCATATAGTGAACTTAATGTGAAACTGTCGACCACTCACCACTACAAATTCCATTGTAATTAATCTATACACCATCCATCCATATTCGTGAAAAAAAATTAGTAACCAGCAGAAAGAAAATGCTACATATTTCAACTGATTGTGGCCACTTCAAAAACAGAAGATTTTAACTCACATATAGATTTAGGCCTTAACTTGGTTGGGATCTTCGTAAACTATTATTCGACTATATTCAACAACTGAACTTTTTAAATACAATGAACTATTAACGACAAAACATGTTATCTGTAGATACATTTGAACTTGCTACATGATTCTAAAAATTCCAAACTGGAAAACCACCGAATTCGGTTTCAGGCAGCAACCTAGTCTAAAAATTCCAGCGCTGAAAACAAAACAAGCAAACAAAGATATATATCGCTATCTGATATCGTATTGGACAATGTTCATCGTTCATCAGAATAAACTGGTCAGGCCTAGAAACGTAGCTGAACGGCATCCACTAGTATCGGGAGACCATTAGGATTATCGGGAGACTCAAAACTACTAGAACCAATTTCAGGGTATCAATCTACCTCTAAATACTAATTTTCGCAAAAAATCGATAGGTTTTTTAAATTTTAGTGCTCAGAAACATTAAAACTAAATGAAATATTTACTTATTACTGAATTGTTGCACACACTTTCAACCAATTTGACCGATTCGGCTGAAAAGTATTCCCAGAGGAGTCCTCAAGGATCACCAAATTTGGGCCAATTCCGACAATGTGTGTGGCCAAGAGGGAGCGAACGGGTGGACAGACATACAAACTTAGTAAATCCATTACTTGCTTTCAGTTACGTAATAGGCGTCGAATAAAAGTTGCATTCAGCATTCTGATTAAATCTGCGGAACAAGCAAATTTTACATTCCAATGTAACCATTTGAAATGTATGTGCAAGTAAAATGAATTTGGAATCGTGGTGAACTTTGGCTACCAAAGTCATGTATAAAGCTGTATATGGATTACGGTTTTGTGATTTTACATTTGGAACGTATAAAAAAGGAAGAGAGACACACATCAATTCTAACCAAATTACAGCCCAAATAACTGTATACACCGCTCAGTCAAATTTTTTTGAATGCTACTGCTAATTTTTTCTACTATCTCAGTAGATATGAAACGTACATGATCTGATTTTATAATATAAGATTTTTAAAAAACGCCAAAGTGAAAGCTATGTCATCTAAGTACGTATTTCACTGATTTAGTGAAATAGTAAGAATTCGATTGCCGGGATATTTCACTTCTTTGAAACTTAAAAGCTAGACGCTACAAATCTGAACGAGAGCATCTTTGATCAAAGTCATGCTGCAGACGAATAAAGAATGTTCCTGGAAAGCTTTGTGGTTCGACGTTTAATATTCATCTGAACAGCTATTACATTTGCTTCCCTTTGGAGAAATGCTAAATTCTCGTCGTGAATCTCAAGTGGAGCAGGAGAATAGAGAATAGAAATGCTTCCAGGCATCTAGCTACCATCACATTCCCTATACATTCAATCACATACACCATTGGGCAATTTAGTTCAATTGTTTCTCTTACTGTCACTTGAAAGAAATGAGCAAAAGAAATTGTATACAAGGAGAAAGTTTATATCCATTCAATATACTAGCTTTGCAATGCGCGGTCCGTTGCGTATGCAATAATAAACTGAGTGAGCAGTGTGATATAAAGTGTGCAATATGTTTTACCGAAAAAGCTCTTTTAGGCAATGGTCCACGGGAAAACAAAGGAATGTAATTTGAGTGCTACTACTACTCCTTCAACATTTCAAGTCACACACGCCCTTTTGATTTATCATACCATATCACATCACCATCTCTAGTCATCATGGCGAAGATTCCCTTTCCAAATGGAAGAGTAGTAAAGAGCAAGCTAAGATTTAAGTAGAATGGGCATGGAAATGGAAACTTGGCTGGCACTACGGCGTAGAGAAAGTAAATGAACTTCAGAACATAAAATTTGCTCTAGATTTCGTTCATTTTCTGACTGCAATTTCCAAAGGTTGTTATATAAATATGTTCACTCACATGCATCGAATAGTATCTTTTTCGAGGAGTAACATATATATACATATTTATAGACTTCTCTACATAAACTGTTGGATTTGAGAAATGCCATGCTCTACTATATATAGAAACTTGACCTGACGAACTTTTATTTATTGCGAGGAATCATGGAACTGACGGGCGATATTATTTTAAAAAAAATATATTCACCCACTTCCTTATGTAAACAATATCAATACATCTATAGGCCAAAATGTCAAGATTGAACGAAGATGAGTGGTAATGGCATGTGATTGACAATATATGTTTTCAACCTGTTTAGCATAGACAAGGATACTTGAAGAAGTGCAAATTTTCATTAAATTAATCTTTGCCCTCATCCATGCACATTCACGCCCATCTAAGTACATTGTTTATCATCAGTGTAATACAGAAATTATTCAAGCATTAAAATTAGCAGCAACCGCTACACTTCAACTTCGAAAAGTGTTTCGTCTATTACGCAACACTGAACAACTGACAAAAGGAAATCAACGGTAATTATGATTTACATACTGAGATGGGTTCTCAAATATTTCGAAACATTTAAATGCATGTGCTTACGTAGAGTTAAACTATTTGATGAAGAACTCGAGGATGCTTAAAGGCGTCGAGAATAAATAACTATATCACTGATATACGGTATACAAAATTTCATGAATCACACCTTTATTGTCTACATTTTGTTTAGAACAGGACTACATTTCAACATTTCATGTCTACATACATGAAATAAAGAATTAACGATCAAAATTTTACATTTTCACTCCACATTCACTACTGAAATTCTGAATAAAGATCAGTGCTGAGTGAACATAAATTTTGAGAACCAAATTAAGTACACTATATATATACTTACTGCGTCACGTGATGCTTATTTAAGAATGTGCATATGGCACCAAATATTGGTTAGCTGTGATGTAAAGGTATCTGGATTTCGTTTTACAACAATTCTGAAATTAATGGCCCACAATATTTTTTACTTGATCCCAAAATGCTAAAAACGTTCCTCACGCAGAGCACTCTCAGATATAGAAACAGAAGTCCACGAATCCACACTGCTAAGTTTGTGTTTGGTGACCAACTCGTAACTCTTATCGTAAATGAAAAGGTTTCAAGTTACGTCACACATTGGTGGATATAGGAATGCACTGCATTCACATGAAAGCAATAAAGACTGAGACAGACCAGGACCAAAAATTATGAAGGATATAAAAAAGACTGGAATAACAAGCCAGTGCCACCATATTGCCACCATTACCTCACAAACATCTTGGCTTCTGTAACAGATCATAATATTATGGTGATGAAACAAAAGGAAACAGGGACGAACTGAGTCAGTCTAGCAGTCCAACATGTGCTTCCTTTTGTTTGACCATAAGCAAGGACATGTTGGACTGCTCCAAAAAAATAAAAATTGATTCCAAACTTGCGTTTGATCCTATAATAATCCAACTGCTAAAGTTTTACTCTTAGGAAATTCTGTACATAACCTGGTGCTATTCAAGACAGCCCAGAATTCACTGCGACTTTCAATGAAATTTTGTTGTAATAGCTATTCATTGCCTTTATGACATGTCAGTGGCAAAGTCCCGTGCATGCTATGTACGTATGTAGGTTACACACGCAACAGACGGACAGTGATATCAGCGTACGTATCTCATTCCAATGCGTCTCATCTTCTAAAAAGACTAGCAAAAATTCATGTTCATTGCTACCCTTTCTCCATTTTAATTCAATATATTTTCACCTTATTACGCAGAGTCGAGTGTCTCATCAAATGCATGAAATATAGATAGAGTTGGTTAGAAAAGTAAAAAAAATCGTTTGATAAAAAAACTTAAGTTTTCGTGGAATTATTATTATACACCCTAAGTACAGAAGATGTCCCATTCAATAAATTCATATTATGTTATGTATGAAAGTTATATTACCCAATGCTCATGCATATATAGTATGTCTAGCTATTACTATTACTGGTCATGCTTCAGGGCAACAGCAGCATAGCAATTGTGAGTTCAATGGAAGCTGTTGCTTAAATTTTTTTTTACGACAGTACTTTGAACAAAAACCAAACTTTCTTTTCAGAATGAATGAAAAAAGGGTGAAGTATAAAAAAAAGTTTTTCTTTATGCTTTTTATCCCTGCTTTATTCTATCTGAACACTAAAATGAAGTTGACGGGAGAAATTTGGCATGGCACGCATTTATTAAGCTTGCCTTACATAGTTCCACCAAGAGACCATGTTCCATGTAACCAGATGTGACTTTCCACGTCGAAACTGTGGAATACCACTTGTTAAAGAGACAAACATTATTTATAAAGACGTCCTCTCGAGCTCACAAACATATCCTTATACATTCTTTTGCATTTGAATTGAAAAAAGACATTCATGATATGCTAAAGTAGACAGTGAAATACCCCAGTGCTCATAAAATTTGCAAACTGATATATACAAATTTTAGGTTTGACAGATTTCATTAAGTACTGAAGACTTTTTTCCAAATTCGTATTAGTATTAGCTTAAATCTTTTTACTGTTAGAAACTGGCAATTTGCATTCAATGTACATAAATGATTGCCAGTTAATCATGTCTGACTCAGCCAACATGAATACATTTGATTAGGAAGGATGGGAATGATTTTGAATAACCTTGAAGTAACCAGAAAAGTCAAACTTCTAATGCGGAGGAAGTCAGTGTCCGGAGATCTACAAATGCTAAAGTATAAGAAAGCCAACTTGATTGTAATTCAAGATTACATGATATTATCCTCTCAAGCATGGATCATTCCACGTTCACCTTTTTGTTGCTTACAATGCTTACAATACGTTGAAACTGAAATGTACAAATATAATGAATACGTCCACGTGATGCTTGCCTGGAAATTTGGCTCAAGTTGAGTTGTGTTTAGTTTACTGTCTTCAAAATCTAATCCTGTATCGTAGAATAATTTGCTCGTGCTTCCCTGCAAAAAATAATCTGTCAGTTAGCGTAGAAAAGTCGTAAGCGGATATACCTGGTTAGCAAAGCCTTCAATTTATTGAGACTATTGAGAGTATACGTTGAAAAAGAGGAAACCCTAAAAGTGTAGGAGCTTTTAATGAGATCTCCAGCAAATGGATTTGAAAGGGAATCTAAAAAACTTGTTGGTTTGTAAGACGCATCTTACATCCTTTTCTTCGCCAGCTATTTTCTCTATTTTCATTTAAATCCCTCAGCCCAACCTACATATTTTAACAACATCCGTATATATTCGTTTTCTCCAAGCAGTTAGTACTATATACCATTCAATCTGTTGGCAAAACAGAGAGAAAGCACATGAAAACATTTATCTGGCTCTTCTCCGCTTCGTATGTTTCATCCCAATTTACAACTAAAGTGTTGTTGGTTCGTAACGGCAAAAAAAAATCTTTAGAACTAGAGAGCCACGACCATTTAGTCGCTTAAGCCTGCCGTACTCCATCATGCAAGATGGAGGAAGTACTTTCACCACATGCTCTCCAGCAAAGTATTTAAACAGCCCACCGGCGATGCAATGCATTACCCAAACAATCCAGCTCGGCCTATTTTGCGTTGATGTGTAAGTCTTCCCCGAACCTTATGAAGTGCTGATCAAGCAACTGATTGCTATTTGGTTCCATATGCATTTTTACATGTTTTCTAACAAACATATTTTTGTTCTTGCATTTTACGTAATAAAATATTCTACACGGTAGTTTTTGCATGTCGAGTTTGTCCTTGAGTTAATATATATGTGGAAGTTTATCTATTCATGATAGAAATCTTTAGAAACTACTTTAGGGACTGTTGTTCCACACACGATTCTTCTAAAATATGCATAGTACAGCAAGCATTTTTTTTATCCCATCTTCCTGTAAACGTTGTTTTTCCATCTGTTAGCTGAAGATGGTTTCAAACACGACTGCAAGAAACTGTTTTCTTTTGTTCTACTAAAGAAGATTTCAGAAATCCGAGATCACTTTGCATAATATGAGGAGCAGACATGCAAGTTTGTACTATATACTACTAGATGAAATGACAAGGAAATCCGGAAAATACTCAATCCCAGAGAAGTATTAAAGCTAGGAGCAAACGGAAACTCAATTAGGATTTAAGACTGTAAATCTCTTTGTATAATGGATGTTCTTTGAGAAAATCAAATTTAAAGGCAAATTAGAAGACTCAAATACGATGCATGTAGAATCCCACGCTTCTGCATGGTGCTACGACAAAGTAGTCAAAGAAAAAAAGGCTGCTAGCTTCTGCCTTTTTCTTTGGAAAACAAAGGGATAATAGAATGAAAACAAATCTGAGTATAAGATGACCTCAGGGCAATTAAATGAAAGAAGGTTGTGCTTCCTTTCATTGCACAACAGAGAAAATGAAGTGGATGGATCTAAAGCTTTTTAATTTCAACTGATGTTAGCTTTGGAAAGGCGGAATAGAAACAAGGAGAAAGTCAGAAGATTGGATGGTCTTCAAGCAGAAAAAAAAAGCTCTTCTGGCTGAAAAGTTGTTGGTAATAAAAAGATTGCCATATTATTATCATTGCCAAATACCATGAAACACTCCAAACAGAGAAAAATATTGTGTGTGCAAATGTTAGAATGTTTCCCTTTCTACTATAGCTTCTGAAAGTCAAATTGTAAGTTGTACGTACACAGCCAAAGCTGGCTGCGGGCACTGTTTCATACTTCACGTACATCGAGTACATCTATAATATATAATCTCAAAGGATGCATTGTCGAAATGATGGTGGTATAATATACTTATACTGAAGGCAGTATTGCACACAATTTCCTCTCTCTCACTTTACTGGTCTCGAATTTATTTCAAGAAAAAAGGAAAACAGTGTTCATGCCTGGCTCTCATGATAGAAGAAATAAAAGTGTCACTGAATCTATAATACCCGAAACAATGAAACACGATATGTATAGCAAATCCCCCAGCTCATAGCTACTGCCAGAATTACTCAATAAAAGTTACATTGCCTTATTGCCTGGAAACTTACACTTGATGATATGGTTAGCAATAAATGTGCTCATATAATAATCATAAACAACAATAACGACCACATATATGAATTTTCATAAAAAGGAACCCACATCAGCACGCCATGATGATCGTGTCTTTCTAAGTAATAAAGTTGAAGGTCATGAATAGCATCATTTGTGAATAGTCTGATGAATAATTGCAGAGGATCACCATAAAAATAATGGTTGTAAATATAACTTGCGAAATGATAGTTTTCCATCATAAAAATAACAGCAGTGATCATATATACCAGTTCGTATGTATGTTATATGCTTAAAGAAAGTTAGACAAAATTATAGGTTATTCTGTACCAGCTGCAATTTCCCTTACATAACTTCTTATTAGTTGACTATCACAAAGGGTCTATAATTTTTAACTTTTAGCATGAAACGACATCATCAACTTTTCAATTGTAGTATCCGCACAATCAGCCAACAGTATTTTACAATACCAACATTCTACAAGGCTGTGATGATTGTATCCGCAAATGGCTTGGTACGTAAAGAAAATGTTCTAGGCCCTTACCAGCCCAGTCTCCCATTTCCCCAGGTACTCGAATCCCCCTAGGCCTTTATTCCACCGTACTTCAACATCAATAACCTTCTTGGTTTCGCACTGACTTTGCATCAAGTTTGCATTAAGGTTATATAGCACGATATTATATAGTTTATGCGAGATTAGTATGAAGTTGGCGCGAGCTTAGTGCGAAATTAGTACATAATTGGTACGCGTTTAGTGCGAAATTAACAGGGGTGATGATGTTGGGGGGATTGGAGACCGAGATGATAAGGGCCGGTAACGAAAGAAAATGGGAGCAATTGCACATCTTTCGTCTAAAAAATTATTACTGCACATAGTATGTATGATGATTTTTACGGCTGGATCTCAACATTATAAAATACAGGAAATAAAAGTAAAACTGCTGTGAACTGAGTGTGAATGATGACAAAAGACACGATGTATTTCTATACACACACACAGATTTGAGACAGTCCTTATTTTTTGTGACTGCTGATTTTCACGTTACACCAACGGATAGTTTTTCCCTACGAGAAATCAGTCTATTTTATACTTAACTCACCATCGTTAAGTACCATTATTGCTAGCAAATGAAAAATTGTCCTTCGATAGAAAAGTTGAATACCCGTTAGTAAGCGTTTACACTAATGTCAAGCTGTTTTCTACGCTTACTATGATAATGATTTTTCTACTAAACTGCTTCGCATATTTTATCACATTTCCATGCCTATGCCTATGATTGCAAAAGCAGTACAGCAAGCGAAGCAAATTTTTAATGTGACTGAAAGCTTACCTTGATTCTTTCCCATTCTATTGCCAACACCGCTTCCAGCGGTCACAGCAGTGGAGGGTGCACGCAAAGGACTCGAATTACGAGATCTGGAACTAGACCGAGATCTAGGGTTTCTTGGTCTCCGAACAGTTGAAGTTGTTGTTGATGAAGTAGCTGACGATGATGATGCTTCATTGCCGACAGAATTACTAATGACACCATTGGCACGACCACCAGCATTTGCAACACTGGAATTTGTCAAATGCGGGAATCCTGAAGGAAAACTGGCAGACGATGGAACGGCACAGCCTTGATGATATTTGGAAGTTGGTGTTGTCGGAGATGCGGGTACTGACACAGATGAGGATATTAACGAACCTCTACTACCGTATCCACTCGGACCAGTAGTACTTGTAGATGACCTTCGCCCTCCGGATGGGGATGGAATTCGACTGCGTGCTGGACTGTTTGGGCTTAGTAACCGACGATTCAGGTCATCATCTGAATAAAAATGATGAGTTTCATAAAAAATCATTACTCACATGCAGACTACTTTTATTTGCTTGGATATCTACATCTAATGCATACTCGTAAATTCATACACAACTTTAATGACACTATAATCCAACACTTTTTTCATCATGTTTCCTAAATCACGAATCCGTATATCACAAACTAACGCTACAGCATCTTGGCGTCATTTTCAGCATAAATGTATTATTTGAGACTGAAATTCCAATTTGATCAATAAAATATATTACGTTGTATTCATGATTACGAATAAAGTTTTCTGGGTTACAGATAAAGTGTCCTTTTTACTTTGTTTATAATAATTGTCTGGTTTTCGAAGGTCAAAACTTCCTTTATCATCAGAATGTTGTATGTCAAGTTAAATCAATAAGTGTATTTAAGCTATTGAGGGGAACACTTAGCAGCGTATCGATTATTTCAGTAATTGGCAAGTCAAATTTCAAACCGAAATCATCTATTACTCCACGTAGTACATCGCAGGGGAAGACACGACTTGATCATTTAGAACAGCAAAGGTTAGCAGACATAAAATACGCTATTTAATTCATTAATTGAATGGTACCCCAAATCGCTTGGTTGCCTTGAAATGAACTAAATTAACTATGCCTTACTTGTAACTGACTGCTTCTACATGATGAAAATGAGAGTCACGGCACGATCAACGATAGTGGAGTAGGTCGTAGTTTTACTAATCCCTAGGTGGTAAAAATGCAATGAGTGTCTACAAATATCATTTATCTGTAGTCGGTCACCACAAATGATGATGATGATTCAGAGTCATTGTGCTAAACTGAAACTTGCGTTCTTGTAAACTTGTGTAAGCTACAAATAAGTTGGCTCGTTGTTGTGTGAGCCCATAATTTATATACGCATATATTCTTTCCCTTTATTTTACAGAAATATTTTCGACACACGTCACATGATTTCTTATTACAAAGATCAGTTTGACTTTTTGTATATGAATTAAATTCGATAGTTGGATTTCGTTTGATTCGTTTCCATTTCTCGTTTTATTTTATTACTTTCTTAAAATCACAGCAATAATCTACGAAGAAAAACAAATTGCACAAAATTGCAAAGTTCATGAAGATTCCACTCTATTTTTCATCTACAGACAAAATGTTACCAGACAAAATCACCGTTTGTTAACAACTGCCAATGTGTAGATGAAGATGAAAGTAGTAATTTTACTTCAAATGAAAAGATGCAGAGAAGTGAATAAACCAGCGATGAAATAATTATTCAGGCTAATTAAACCATACTATTATTCGCTTGTACCATGACTAAGACCTTGCCCATGTGCCTAGTGCAGTAGTACGGAGGTTCATTGTCTTCCGACAAGAACTCTTTCCATCTTGTTTTAGCTATCATTGAGCCGAATAACTTTCAGTGTTCCCAGCTTTTACTATCGTCACATAGCATATTATAGCACAACGTCTTGTTCCACTTTTAATCGTTGTCTAGTATTCAGAGAGTCTAACGTTCATAATAGTAAGTGGCTTTTAATGATCCGTTAGTATTCCGTGCGCTGAAAATTACATTCATTTGTCGACCTTGTAGTGTCCTCTCTAGAACTAGATGCTTTACAGTATATATAGTATAAGATACTAAAAACTTAATATCCATGTAGAAAACCCAAACGTAATAACATAATATATTGATGTTGTTTGTAGTTTTATCGGATTATAGAGTATTACCATTAGTACTTGTGACTTGTACGAGGAACGTGATATTTTCAGAATTCTGAGGCAAACTGTGAATTCATTCTAACTGTTGAATACAATAGTTAAGCAGATGAATACATAAGCCCAGTTCTGGGAAAAGCTCCCTCAAAGCGAATGAATACAAGAGAGCATTACAAGGTGACGTTTACAGAATAAGATATAATAACAAAATAGGGGGAATCGGGGGAGGGGCACTTCTCTCGCTACGTTATCCGATTATAAATTACTTATAACGTTCGGGTATAGCTCAAAAAAGGGTTATGAGTTGAGTTAATCTCAGCGCTTAACTACTAAACATGTGAAGATGGAAGATTTATATCATGTAAAATTAATATTGATTTTTTTCCACATCTTTAGAAACACTTTCATATAAAACGCTTATACACATTCTACACTATTTAGCATTTTTTTTAAAATAAGCATTGGGACAGGGAGAACCAACGCTACATATATTCACATGTATTATAGTGTTGGTTGTTGGTGGATGCATATTATGGATGTTACCTACAGTAGGTTCATTTTCAGTGCAAGAAAGAACAATAGGACCAGATTTTCATTCTAGAATCGCAAAACTAATTTGAATTAGATCCATCCATCATCCATCTACTTTTATACTGACCAAAATACCCCAAAATTCTCGGCTTAGATAAAACACTCGATAAAGCACTTTCCGAGTTTTTATTTCTGAAGCCTGGTTTGGATAATAAAGAGCAAGAAAATGGGGTTTATTCTGCCCTATGAATCTTTTGATGCAACCAGGCTTATAAGTTTTCAGGTTTCGAAACAGGAAATCCTCTCTCAAGTTTTCGCTGCTTGTTGTTGGCAACAAAACGCTTATGCAGCAAGAGCTACCTAAATTGGTCCATTCCACACAATACACACCATAAAATGATAAACTACATTTGCCACAACATCACTAGAGAATAAAAGAAGCTTAAATGCCTAACGATACGGTCTGGTTATGCGCAAACACCGAGCATACAAATGCCTCAGTTGATAGTTTGGATTAGAATTTTCAGTCCTTCGCTTCAATTCCACAGCGCTTTCTATGTAGAAACTACCCAAAAGAAAAGTATCCGGTCTTATTTGGTCCTCGACAAGGGATTTACACTTAAATGAGAAACTTGCATGAAGTAAATGAGAGGACAAATATAACCCCACTGTCATAGACCCCATTATGGCAAGCTATTATCAAAATTGTCTTATTCATCCGAGAAACTTTGTAATGCCTTCCGTAGGTATATTATGGCTATGAATCTACATTAGAAAAGATTTCTAGACTTACAGGTACGTACATACTTTAGCTCATAGAGTTTCTGGAAAATCTCACAAAGGCTACCATTACATAATGAAATATCTCTACGAACGAATAAAAATAACTCCATTTTAACCCAATGATTTATTAAGTAGTTCTCACTCCATATATATTAAAATGAATGTGGTCATTTATTTACGAAAGTCAGAAGCAATCACTTGCCCTTCCCAATCTAATAGTTCCCTTCAGAAAAAAACCTATAAAAATTAAGCAAAAATACAAGTTTATTTCACATAGCATGTTTACTTGTTTTGCCACGCACTAAAATCTAAAGTGTATTAAATCATGATAAAAAGTAGCTTCATTCATTTCTGTGTATAACTCTTTACTTTCATACTTTATGCAAAAGTATTAAACTTTTCCACGTGTGTTTTTTTCATGAACATGCTTTCAGGATTTCCACGAAAGTGTTAACCAAATATTCACAGCTAAAAATGGTCAGTGTTGTTGTTTGACTCACATGACTTCAAACACTCAAACTTCATTAACACAAGATCAAACGAACGCAACTCGCCTTGGAGCAAAGAGATTCAAAGTAAAAGTAAAATATTTGGTTCGAGAGAAAGTTCTTTCCTTGCTTTCATCCTTGGAGATTTGTAAGGCAAATAGCATAAATTTACGTGCGTATAAAACTAAGTTAAATACGGTTTTTCATTATTTAATTGGGGGTAGATGACTACCGACTACCCCCATTATTTGAATTAAAAATCTTACTTGGGTAGCTTCCAATAGTGCTGGAGAGAAATAATGGAGGTAGTCTGTTGCGATTTCCAGCTCCAAAATTTGGACCCAAGCGTTGATTCCGACTCATGGTTGTGACTGTAATATCAGTTGCTCCTGGCTTTCCCTTCTCGTTAACCCGACTGACAACAATTTGAATCTGAAAATAATTTTGGACAGAGTGGTGACATACAAGTCTCATAGCCAAATGATAAGCTTGTAGCTGAAGCCGTGTGTGTGGTTTCAGATCCTTTTTGATGAAACTGATATGCTGACGTGAGCTCCGCTAATGGTTCTGTGATATATTTGAAGAAATCACGCAGCAGTCATGATTCATGATGTCAGTGAATGTATCCGTAGGCTTCTACTGGGAATGCAAGAATGCTTAAATTACAGTATTAGGAAAGACTTTTCTGAACTTTCAGCGATTCATAAGCATCGCAAATCTATTTTAATATACGAAAACCAACGTCAAGGAATTATTCCAATTTATTTTGCTTGCTGGTTAAAATGATAAAAATGAAGAAAGCAACTTGTTATGTTTTATTAGTGCGTATGAATGAATATGTGTATTATACATATATAATATATCTATCATCTTTCTCTATAATAAGTAAAATGTCTTGATTATAACACACGTTCAGTGACGTACGTATAGTCCCGTATTATTTACAACTACATGGCCTCTTAAGTATAAACATGTACATATAAGTATGAAAATCAAAAGGATGAAAAATAGAATTAATATAATCACCGAAAGTCATACCTTAATTTTGGTTACATTTCATGGCAAAGGTAACATGAGTAGAGACAGAGTTGTATGATACCTACTACTACTACCTAAACCTATGGCTCCACACAGACCAGCTACTTTGATGAGATCTACATATTATTATGCTTCACTCTCAATTCACGTGCTCAGTTCCAACAGATGAAGGTTGTCTAATACCTTTCCACCTACCTACCTACCGAATAACTAGCAATAATATGGCTTTATGACGGCATGGAGTGAAAATACTTGTGACTAATTTATATGCAGGGCACGAGGCCTTAAATACTGCATAAAGTGGCTGGTGAATTATTTTTAAGGAAGACTTTGCTATGATTGTTTTGTTTTAAGTCCCATGTTAATTACTTCCTATAAACAGTAGCAGTGTAGCTGTACCGGTAAAAGCTTTGCAAGCCTATGTAGAGACATTAATTACTTTAAATAATGAATCACTTCTAGCTTGAGCCGAAGCAACCTGTCATTTTCATTGGTATACAAACTGGTACATCCTACACCAGTAAATCACATGAAATATACATGTTTTGAAAATTCCTAAAATAAAAGCTGGTTACAAACCTGGTCAGATTCTGGAATCAAAAGATGGGAAATACATGTATTATTCATGTTGTTCATTACTGACATATGTTACCTAAGCATAAAATAATAATTGTGAAAGAGGGTTTATTATTTTCAGTCAGAGCACTACTTCCCGGAAGAAGAGAGTTTCAATTAGGTTTAAAAACGGTTGCGGAGACGTGAGCGTACTTAGTTCTGAATGATGAACTAAAGTACAGTTGAAGTTGACACAAATACACAAATTCAAAGAAGAGACATGTTTATAGCAGCTTTACTCTTGTATATACAATGTGAGTATATATATAGGCACATTTATTTCATATTCAGTATTCATCCGAACGTTGTTTCTGTGTAAGCTGTTGTATTATTTTATGTCATCATGTATTATGACTGACATTAGTAATGTCTACTACTGGGTGGAACAAAGAACGTATAAGACTTTTACATTCTCTTTCTCTCGTTTCTCCCCCAGGTAAAGACAAAGGAAATTGTAGTAATATTTACTGACAATTTCTGATGACTGACGTTATGAAATTATTATTGTCATTGGAATCCTTCCCAATAGAATTTGTTATCTACGTATATGCATAATGTTGTCTTATTCGTTTCTTGTCATCTTCTTCTCTTGCGTGTACACTTTCACAATACTGCCAACCTCACTATTTGGAAACACGAAACCAAACCAAAACTCGAATGTCTTCCAACCAAGCATTTCATATAAACTGATCGTCCTATTAGTTTAATAGCTTAGTGTACAGATCTCATCGATTACAATGTACGTATTTCCCTGCTATTTTGTTTGCGTAGGTTCTCGTTTCACTCATGCATGAAATTTTGTATTGGTATTGTTGATTGTCTCGTCTATGTAGAAAGGTTGATTGGAAAAATATATTTAGCTTTTAGCCGTCCATAGACGCGTCACACAACATACTATTACCATTCACGCACCAAATTGAGATTACGTAGTAGAAACTGATGCAGTAAGATCTGAGTAGATGTGGTGTAAAAGAACTTCTTCGTACTTAATATTTGTAATCTGCACCTTGTTTGTTCGAAACAAATGGCACGCATGCAAAAAACTTCTAGCGTTTCACCGCACCGGTGGCACCATATCGAATAAATTAGTTCGTGTAAGCCAAAAATAAGAACTCACTTTTAAGCACTGTCAGCAACCGACTTTTTAAAACAAGAATCGAAATTAGATCAAGTGCAATGAAGGCAAGCACTCTCAAAGACGGTACTGCACAAGTCCCATGTATAATATTCGATACAAGCTATGAAACTTGGGTATATTTTATTCTGTCCCTGATTTTATGTAAATGTTAAATAATATTAGAATTTATTTTGGCTTGAAAAACAGAATGGAAGTAGCAACAGTACAAAATACTACAGTGAACTTCCTATTCCCCTTTTTCATATCCGAAACGAAGCAATTCAAATACAGACTGAGCTTCCGTTAATTTTTGTCAATACAGACCGGATTCAGAACTGAAACTGAAAGAAAGAAATGAGATTTTTCTGTCGCATACATTTTTGGCTTACTACCACCCCACGTTCTAATACCGTCCCAAGCTTTCACTTTAACGAGAAAGCCATTATTAGAAGTTTCGTAATTTATGTCAGCATGAAACGTACATCCACTACATCTGTAATTCTAATCAGGACATTGGATTGTATCGCAATCGTAGCAGTAATAATAACAAATGTTCCACTTGAAAAAAAAGCTTCTCGTGTGGCTCCACTTTTACACAAACGAAAGGAAAAGGACAGTCACAGCAGAACAGACATTAACAGTGAAAGTCCAAAAAAAAACATACGTAATTGTGAGTTGGAGCAGAAAAGCAAGCCAAGTAATGATGTTGGAAGCAAGTTAGTACTAGTCTAGTAAGTACGTAGACGAGCTCTCTTTCATTCTGTCAAAAAAAGAATTCACCTGGGTATTGAGGGAAAGCGGAACTGATCCCAGCATTCTAATAATCCTATGCGGTGCTATACACACCACACAGATTTGCTATTCATATTCCGGCAGCTGGATGGTGATAGCGGTGTGGTGTAGTATGTGGTGGGTGAATGTTTTTTCTTATAGAAAATATGACATTCCTATAATCCATTATGCTCAATTGAGTACAATAATATAATACCAACTAACTCCCATTCGTAATTGCCATCTTGGGTGTAGTAGTATTTGGCAAGAATTCGGAAAAGGTATTGGTACTACTATATGTACCAAGGTATGAAGGAAACGTACCATACCTACTGTTGCACCACATCACATAATCTAATCAGCGTTAAAAGCCAGTCAGACTGTCGTACATTCTCATTAAACTGATTATGATCAGACATACGCAGTCGTTTCATTTCATTCGACGTACTCAATCTCAGGCTGAAATACACTAGATCCTGTGTCAACTTTCCAAGGCAATGCCTGTGCCTTGGGTATGCATATCACATTTTACCTAGTACTTTCACTTTTGCAGGTATTATTACAAGACTGAAAACCAATGATGATGATCTAATATACTAGCCATGAATTCTCCAGGGAAAAGAATCATCATATTATTATGATCAAAACGTTGCGTTGTCACATCAAACCATACATATTTCGTTAGCCTAGAAGAGTCCCTTAGTACACAGCATGTAACATGAATTAGCATCTAATTATCCTAATGAGTTTTTCATGCACACTCCTACTAGCCCTTAATAGTAAATATCTAAGAATCCACAGGTATTTTAAGGGATTAAAAACATTTTGCCCTTTTTAGATTCAATACATCAATCAGTTTACTTCCAATTGTACATGTTAGAAAGAATAATCCAGATAATATTTCATACATACCAGACCACACCATACTACTTCAATCTCAATCTAATATTCCTCCATCATAAGTGTAGTCTTCTCAAGCGTTCAAACTGTAAAGAATTGGCAGTTAAAAATAAAAATATGGGTTCTCTAGTAACCTCCCTCCCGACCCCAACGCAAGGTCGTCGAATCTCGAAATTTTATTCCCGTCCCATTTTCCGCGCATCCTTTCACCTTTCATTTCTCCACACTCGACCACTCAAGATTTAGCAATCGCAGAAAAATGAAGATTTTTGTATGTTCAATGTTGACGAGAATGACAACTCGAATGCATAAGTACAAACAAGCAAGCAGAAAAGGTCAACAAAGGCGACTGCGCTGCGTTATTGTTTGCTTAATTTTTTCTTGATTTGTTTACATCCAATCCCCACAAAACGAGGAACATCTTGATTACAAAATCTAAATTTCAACATTTGTTTGCTGTGTTTGGTTGGGTTGCAGTTTTCCTGTCCTGATTGTCCTAAATTGAGAGGACGAGGAGGTCTTGGTTAATTATTTCGTGGGTACTTGGTATTCTGGAAGTGAGACAAGTCACTAGTTGAAGTTGTTGATAAGAGATTGACTTTAATTATTGGGTAAGTGGTAGTTTTTTCACTTCTTTAACTTATTATTTTTTTTAACGAAATGCTCGATTTTGTGATCAAAAATCAAAATTGATTTTTTTGCATATGGTATAATAAATATCTTTTTCAAGTGAGATCCAATTTGAGGAATGGAGATGCATGTAGATGAGATTGATGATTAACCTCATACAATACCCTGTGGCCTGCTTCAGTCATCAGTTGTCTAATGTCTAACTTGCTCGGTGTCAACAACCAACTAACTTTGAACATCTGCTGGGAATAGGTCTAAATCGTTTCGTGAGTACAAGACAGGATCATTACATTAAAGGTGTAAGTATGACGTGGTAGACGGACGGATAGTTAATTTAGAGTGTGTATTAATTTCCCACCGTAATTTTCCGTAATATATTACGGTTAAGAAGGCTGTTATGAAATTCTGATTTAAAAATTTTTATTGTTTTTTTTTGTTAATTTCGTAGATTATCGGGATGGAGCGTGAGACGAAGCGTAGAGGTGAATTACCTCGTAAGTTAAAAAGTCTGGAAGCTGAAATCGGACGGCAAAAGAGTGGAAGTCGAAGGCTTTCGTCAAGGTCTTCAGAAACAGGCATGGTGTTTTTTAAAATGATAAACAAAAATACTAAACCTTCCAAATTAATTGATTTTTTCTACATGTGATGAATGTAGGTTCGGAAAATTGGAAGGGTGGTATTTCAGAAGAACTTTGGAAAGCGTTCCTAATCGAAGAAGAATTCAGCAAACGAAGGCTGTCCACTCCAAAGGAAAGCGTAGATGGCACCTCTTCATCTTCTGATGACCAAGGAGCTACTGATGAAACTGAGAATGATGAAGGTTCCGAAGTTTCAGGTGAATACAGATGAGAATGAATGAGTACATTTCGATGAGCGTATGTATGCATGACAAAACTGAAGATTATATTTTGTATTAAAAGTGAAACTATATTTTTAAACACGCATAGATGGCTCGGTAGACCTACCAGATTTCAAAGAAGCGATTGCATTGGACAAGTACTTGGTGAACACTTTCATTTCATATGAAGTTGCAATGTCCCCAACCGGTAAAGTTGACCAAGATCAAGTTGAAGCCTGTAAAGAACTAGTTGGAAAAGCGTTATGTCACACTGTCGGTGGATTGGAATACAAAAACTGTGCCTATCAGCGAGAAGTATCCTGGTTGTTGCTCTGCCGTGCTATGGGTTTTGGAGCTGAAAGAATTCCATGTATACATTGGCCAGTTTACGGCCGTTCGGATACGCGATTAATGTACGACAAATCAATGGGGTACAATTTAGAAATGAGATGTCCTTACACTACACCAGGTTCCAATTTTTAAGATCTAACCTTAAATGAGTAGTGACATGTTAAATTGAATTTTAAACTTTTTGTGGAACTTAATGGATATAGACTTTCATTCATGATCTACACGCAGAGCAAAAATATTTTTTATACTTGTAAATGAGAAACGTGTACTAAAAATGTTATATATTTGCACTTTGATAAACTGAAAACGTGAATATGAAAGCCGAGGACATGCAATTAATAGCTTTTACATTTCTGTATTCACTTTGATGATGACGTTGTCGCATCCGCAGCCTTCATATTCTTTGGTAACTCTTGTCGAGATGTGGTACCCTTTTCACTGAGTTTTGAATTGACTGTTACTGCACTCATAGTCATGCTGTCTCTGGAATGTTCATTGGGTGACTTTTTTCCAAACTGCTTTAGCTTGAACGCAAAGTTGACGAGTCCTGTACGGCAAACAGTAGACTCGGGTTATAATGAGCTAGTTTAAGAAGATCCTGTAAATGTAAAGTAGGATAACGTTGAGTAATACTGTTACCTGTAAGACATGGATACTTTCGTCTTAGGGCTTCAAGTATGTCATTCTTAAAAACAAATAAGAAAAAAATAGCTACTGCTTGCATAACATCCAACACATTGACTGCAAATGACACTGCGCCCACTTCTTCATAATCCGTTTGAAAGTACCATGAGAAAATTTCAACTAGTGATATGGTACCATTTACTACCAGCAACTTCAGTATAAGACGAAATCTGTAATATAGAATAGCTTTTGTATAAAATGTTCAAGAGTTTAGAGAATATAGGAGCAGTAAGTTATTCTCATACGTTTGATTACTAGATTCCTTTTTAGTGGAGCTGGTTGATGCAAACTGTGTTGACTTTTTCAGCTTAAACACAGCATAAGCCGTATTACAAAATAGACATAAGTTAATTCCAAGTAATACTGCTATCGGAAGAATGACAAAGCGAAAGCGGGCATATCTGGGTTCCACATAGCACACTATCTTTCCGTACTCAGGCGTAATTATGTCGCTGTATACATCATCCCTGGTTGATAGGATAGAATAAAGCAATTAATGGATGTGCTGCTCATAATAAGTTCTCCTATTTTAAAGATTTTAAGTTCCAAAATTTCATCTTCCTGTAGCTTACCTGTACTTTACATCTAAGACAATCCCCAAGAAAAGAACTGAAGCAGCAGAGCTAAAAGCCACGATGTTGTATGCTATAAACTTTCTCACCCCACTAGATCTCCCTGTGCTTGTAGGTTTCAAACGACGAAACGTACACCACAAGTCAAAATTTAGGACCGTCGACCACGAGAAAGCATATAGGAAGGAGAAATGACACAATACACCTATGTAACATTTACATATAGAAATAGATCAGTAAGATTTTGGATCGTCAACACAAAGACAATTAGTAGTTGATTATTAGTAAACTGGACTCACCAATAACTCCACATAATGTCCAAATTTGTGTTCTGTAGTTGCCTTTTCTTTCTAGTGTTAAGCTGGCAAAATGACTAATTCCAAACATGAGGTAGGTCAGAAGTAGAGCGAGTATGTATGAAAAAACTGTCCACCCATGGATATTATGTGACGACCAAAGTAAAATGTAAACGAGTACCGTTAACGCGAGAAAGCAGAGACAGAAGGTGAGGATCAGTCCAAATATAAGAGAGTATTTTCTCTGCCTCTGTATTATTAAAAGTTTATGATTGTTAGGGACTGGGGCATTGTGAACGCTTCTAGAACGACTTGATAATAATTTTACCTCACCTCTTTCCCAGCAATAGCTGCTTTGGTTTCAAACTGCTTGCATTCAAACAGCACAGAGTCATCATTATTTCCAGAGTAATTTCTTTTTCCATTTTGAAACCCATCAACGCAGTATTCACCTGGATCTAGTTGCACCCATTCAAGTTTTCGAAGTTTCATCCAGACAATTCCATTACTCAAAATTTTAAATCTTGGAGCAATTCATAATGTATAAACTTACTTCAGAACGAAATACTTTGTATCATTAGTATTTTTGTAACATTGAACTTTTAGTAGTTTGCACTTACGGTCTATTACCCACTTTCTTTGGATCTATTTTTGGACTTGGACTGTGAAAGGCATGTTGCACTGCTTGACATTTTGCTTTCTTCAAGTCTCTTGGATGGATTGAAAGGATAATGGGCTTGTTGGCTTCATCGTCTAGAGTACGTGCGTTGTTTGATGATATATCATCAAATATTTTCGGTTTCCATTTTTGCTGGCCTGAAGAACTGCACCTAATCGGTGAGCCAGAAAAGTCCCAAACTTCACCGTAATTACAACAGCGATGAATGCATGGTCGATTTTTTGTACACGTCTGGTTGCATGCCAAGATGGTTAATTCGTCGGGAGTGATACTGGTAAAAGCATGATAAATATTTGCTTACTGAGGACTATTCAAGTGCTTTTATATATTATTAGAGAAAGGTATTTTTCTATTAAAATTATAGTATCGGTAATTGGTACTTGTACACGGGTACAGTGCATCATATAGCGAGTGTATAAGTACATACATATATATAGTGGTTAGAAATTAATGCAAGTTGATCACTGTTGATGTTGATATACAGTTCAAATTAATTATATGTCAAATTCAATTCCCTTTTACGAATCAGCAGTAATGTTTTACCTGTGAATGCAATATTCTTGAGGAGAATATAAATGTTGACCATATTGGAAATGACCATCGTTGGATAAAAAAGTGAAATTTCCTCCCGGATATGGTTCCAATTTGTCCAATTTTGGAATAGTAAATTGAAGAGTATCTTCACATTTAAGTTGCTCCTTTGCTCTGTTGAACAACCACATTATTGTGCAATAATGCTTTAAATCTTGGCTATAACTATCCTGTTACTTCTATTTTGATTCTTGACTTGGAGCATTATAAGCAATTGACAGTTTTTTTATAACAAAGTGCATACTAAAAGAGTATACAATAGGCTATTTTAGTTTCAGTTGGTTCAATCAACTCTTATTAGTATAAAAAATATGTGTGATATTTACTTACAGCAACCCAACATTAACCAATTCAGAAATCCTACTTGCATTTTTATTAGGAACTCGGTAGCGTTGCAATTCAGTCAAACTTATAGGAAGATGCTCAGGACATTCAGTGCCATCGGTTGTTTCGGAGGTATTATTAGAGAGGCAGCAGTTTCTCAAATTAATAAGTTTTCCTTTCTCCTCGTATTCCAGGGTATTATTCTGTAATCCAAAGGTAGCTACTACTGCTACACAAATAATAAACGTAAAATCCGTTAAAAACAACCGTGCAAGTTCAGCCATTAGGCTTGTTCAGTTGTTCCTATGTAATGTTGAAACTGCGAACTAGCTGAAGCTTTATCGTAAAACTACCCCATCGGTAATGGAGAAACGAGCTCTATATAAAAAATGTAAAATCACAGACATATTAGAGATTTGGACCATGTCACAAAAAGTGGTTTAATTGACAGTGAGGCTTTATGTAAATGTCGACTATACTAGTGTCATCTTCATCATGGCGTATTGCCTTGCTCATGGTAGAGAAATTCCAACGCAAGTAATTCACTAAACAGTAACTGCCTCATGATTACAATGTTGTGAAATTTACGAATAGGTTATGGTATAGTAAATACAAGTGCAACTAAAATTCTGGTCACGAACATGTAATAGTCTCTATTCACATATTGCTCAATAAACATTATACACAGTTAATATTCGCGTCAGAGGGGTACGCACATTTAAGTATGACACCTGCACCTGGTTGGGTCGAATA
Source organism: Orchesella flavescens (assembly GCA_964034955.1). Lineage (NCBI taxonomy): Eukaryota > Metazoa > Arthropoda > Collembola > Entomobryomorpha > Orchesellidae > Orchesella > Orchesella flavescens. Next base: position 29,595,387 of record OZ035954.1, on the reverse strand, counting down.
GGCACAGACGCTTGTTCACTTTGTATCAATGATCAACTTGTTTTCTCATTTATGTAAACTACTTCGCAATTTTATTACTTTTCATATATTTTTGAAGAAATTGAAGAACACTAAGACACGAGCTGGCGCTAACTAATTGGTGTGAGGTAAAGAATATATGTATGAAATACAAACCTATACAAGCAAAGCAAAGGAAAGACTGTTTACTTTGTTTTTTAGAATTTGGTCATTTGGCTAGCCAAAACCAGACAATTTTGCGACTTTTGAGTGGTTGCTTACTTATATTATGAACAAACATGCTGTAATGTAAGGAGGTTGTGGTTGAAAAGCATGCTGTAAAAAATTACGTACAAAGTTATTTAACCTGACTATATGCTTTGGCTTTATGAAAAACTGAAAGACTAAATTTTTTTTAGAACACACAACCAATGCCCGGTTGTTGGGTTTGCTTGCAGAGAAACATTTGCTGAAAGTTCCAAAGATATTCTCTCTGACAAGCCGAATCAGTAATAAATCGCTAAATGAATGATCCCTGTCATATTTAATAGAATTTTCAAAATAAACATTCAGACATCGGTCAGTCTCAGTAGCCTTCGGCATAGGCGCTAGTATTAACATGTCTGTGATTTCATATCAGTAGCATAATGTACATCTATCTGATTCTCGATCGGGGCTCAGAAATGCTAAAACACTTTTAGAATATGCGATGTAATATCACGTTCACGTTCAGGAGGTGTATCTTCACATTACCCCATCTTCTCTGTAAAATCTTGCTCTGCGGTCAGTTATCTTAATGGATGGGCTCTAACGTGTCATTCTTTTTTGCTGCAAGCAACCCAAACCGCATGATATATGCAAATTACTTATATCCATACACAGTAAGATCTGACTAAACCAAGAGGAAATATGAGCCTGGAGTGAAGCACCATTCACCATTGTGATGATGATATGATGTGTGAACTAAAACAAACAGTTTTTAACGGAAGTTGAGTAAGCTATTTTTTACAATCATAATGTACAGATTTATTTAACGAACGCAAATATTTTTGGCTAAAAATACCTACCTCTCTGCCAGTGCATGGATGGCATGTGGTACATATATAGAAATACGTTAACAAATTATTGAACACATTTTCAAGCACAATATATAGTCAGACCAGTCACATTATCGAAGCTGAGACTGCTGTATTTAAGTAAGTTATATGCTTTACACACATTTAGGAACAAAAACAGAAAGAAAATTGATTGACAGATGGCCAAATGGTATGTCAATTCGCAATATATAGGCGAGACCTTAGCTCAAAACATGTACGATAGACTTTCCGTAATTAAAGTTTGAATAAGTTGAATATCACAAAGTTCAGCAAGGAAATAAACAAATGAAATATTAATTGATATTTACAGTTTGAATCATACAAAACCTAATTACTATTTTATGATCAAAGTAATATTTATCTCAATTCTAGAATTTCAGGTGATTTTTGCTTTTCGCCCCGTTTGGCCGATAAACTTCCAGACGGACTGGATCTCGCTGAACTTGACGTTGTCGACGACGATAATGATCTGTCAAGTGCATCACTATCTTGACGTAAAACATTGGCTCTGCTACTGGTTGATCCCTCTGTTCCTGTACTTAAAGTCGTCTTTGCTGTCGAGAAAGATCTGGTGCTTGTTATTGACCTTGTTAGAGGATTAATTATAAAGCGAAGACGAGGATGTCTTCGTAGAATGGAGTTGGCTTGCTCTGGTCGAAGAGTTATAGCCAGGATGAATCCTACAGTGTTTGGACAGACAGAAACCCCAACATTAAGACTACCACTAATGTAAGTTTTCTTTTAATTAAATTGTCGGAAGGTTATCATTTATACGCTGGCTAGCTTGACTTTGGGAAAACCTCAATGATCATGGATCAGTTAACCCACAGAGTAGAACTCTTTTATTATGTTGCGGTCTGGAAGCTTTAGATGATCACATCCAATTTAGTAGTTTCATTCCTGAGTAGCTATTTTTCTATATTGCCAGCTATAAACACTTTTAGTTTGATGGGGTATGAAAGGGCAAACAAACATGGGGAAACTTTTAATTACTATAGTGGACTCTGGAGAAGTTTCAGTTTTGTCATTTAATTTGGTAAGTCTGGAAGAAGCTTGCCTGCCTCCTTCGTTTCTTTCGTTAGGTCTGAGGGCTCAACAGTAGAGGATCTTTTTGGTTTTGCTGATTGTACTATATGATACACACATTATACATATTCATGCAGTTCATGCAATTTTTACTCTCTACAGTTAGTGAGTGTCGGGAGAAAAAACTAAGCTTACGTCTGAAAAGAGGATATTTGTTTTCCAGTGAGTTTCTTATGTCCGTCTTGAGAACAAAAATAATAAAGATTGCCACAGCTTGCAGGATATTTATCATGTCGAGTACTTGGAAATACCAGGGCACTTCTGTTCCTTGCTGGATAGTAGATGAAATGACCTACGGTACCAAAACAGTAATTTCATGGATCGCCAATTTTTAATATGCTACCTGTACTCATACTCGTACTCACTTCTGAACCCCAAGGGATGCCCATCACGAGGATCAATTTGGCTAAAAGTACCACCCTGGAAGAAAACAAACAGACACTTTTCATTTTATTACATGAGTTTACATTTGGATGATTTTTATACATTTGACATTTGATGTTTCATCAAATTTTGTGTTGTCAAACTTACGACTGCTTTTGCTTTGCATTTTTTGAGCTGCTCCTTGTGGCAAACTTTGTGCTTTGTTGGATTTTGTACATTGCATACACGGTTACAGTGAAAAACACGAGATTGCAAGTTAAAAGGATACCCGCTGGTCCATGCATCCACGGAAAAGTTGCATATTCCCTATCCAAATAACACGTTTTCTTTCCGTACTCAGGCACAATAATAGTACTATCAGGGTCATCTCTGTACAAATAAAGTGGAAACAATGCAAAGATCATAACTTTAAACAGAAGGAGCTTTTACAAACACATGCAAACCATATAATATATATTTATGATGTGTGTACAACAAAACAACGTGCGAGGCATATAACAAACTATAACGTGTAGTATATACCTGTAAAGAGTATCTAGTGTTACGCCTACGGCGACAATAACAGTTGGAATTCCAAGAGAGAAGATTATGTATGCGAGGAATTTTTTCAGGCCTTTAGATTTTCCTCCCGTGGGCATCAGAGCTCTGTCATACAAACAGAACATACTTGTGTAATGACTTGTATGATATTTGTATTACATATATACAGTATTTGAAAGTTACAGAAGCTTATAATGAAAATCATTGTTAGGGAAGTTTTCTACTATACCTAAATGTCCACCATAGGTCAAAGTTCACAGCGCTCATGAAACAAAATGAAGAGAGGAAAAAGAAGTGAGCACAGATACCTGCAAAAGCATCAATACAATCGTTATTCTTATTCCTCTGCATAGCATTACTATTATTGTTACTTTGTATTCATCAAAATTATCTCTAACCTATAATGTAGCATGCAGTTCCACCTCCGTGAACATCATCTTGTAAGAATGACATTGATGTGAAATGAACTGCAGAATAAAAGATGTACATGAAAAATAGGGAACTGAAGTAACAAAGTAGTGTCCATCCATGAACATTCTGTTTGTCCCACAGGAGAATGTAAACGATAACAGTGATTAGCAGGAAGAATGCAGCAATCACCATTGAAATTCCATAAAGTTGTGAAGTTCCAATTGTCTATAATAATCATAATGTGTACATGATACCATAATGCTTAGTTAGTTTTTCTTTTCCAATCAAGAAAGCATTATAAAGCTATTCTTATTGCGCATACCTTTGGTGTGATCAACGGAGGACCACAATCCCATACAATCGTATCATTATAATTTCCGCTGAAATGACCAGCATCCGAACCGGAGTTGATAAAGTGTCCATCAATACAATACGCTCCTTTAGAGAACGGGGCCCATTTTAGGCGATCAAATTTGTACCACACTTCACCCGACTGCAGCATGCGAAATCTAACAAGTATTGAAAATGAATAATATGAATATACATACACATACATACATGTTATGCATTGAATTGTGAAACATTTTAAGTTGCAAAGATTTTTATTTTCGTTTGTACATACTGTCTTCCCTTTTCATCCATAAAGGGTTTGAGTGTATGAATCACAGACTCTGCTTCACACCAAAAGCGAGGATGACTTAAGATGAGATGTGGTCTCACATTCTCCAGTGGCTTTTTATCCTTGACTTTCGAGTAAATCTGAGGCAGCCACAGATTTTCTCCTGAAGGAGCACATCGTGCAGGGCCATCTGGATATTCTGACAAATCCCATATTTGACCAACATCACAGCATTTCGGAACGCATGGTCTCTCTAAAGAACAATCTGGTTGGCAAATCATGACTTGCATTTCATTCTCCTCAATCCTGCAATATTGTAAATATAATATCTAACTTATTGTAGACAACCATGCAATGTTGAATTGGAAAGTTTTTTAATTACAAGCGAAGAGCATTATTGTGTTTGCTTTACATACTTATCAAAGCAGTACTCATCCGGGTAAAAGATGTCAAAATTATGACGGAGGTAGCCATTCACAGGGGTGAATGCTATTCTGGTAAATTTTCGCTTTTCCAGTGGATCATAGTCAGGTGAAGATAAGGAAACATTTACAGCGATGGTACCATTAGGACAGGAGATCAATTTTTGCTTCAACCTGACATGAAACCAAAACAAAAGTCATTCCTGTTGCATATATACAATAATCACACATCCGCGTTCAGATTTGATGTTTTAATACTATCTACAACAAACATAGAAAACGTGAAGCTCCATTTATGCAATCAACATTATTCTCATACCGAAAACTCTGACTCCACGTGTTATTACGATATATCCGTGATATGAGATGGGCAGGTAGCTCCAACACTTCCGGGAACTTCACATCATCCGTCGTGTTTGCACTTTCACAAGTGCCATCCTCCACATTATACTGAGATTGAAAGGGACAGCATGTTTGTAAATTGATTGTTGTTTTGTATTCCGCATCTGCTTCAGCAATAATGGGAGCACAACACATTACCAGGAATAATAGTGTTGAAACAATGACCCGAGATTCCCGGATGAACAGGTGGGAAACTGATAACCGAAGATGAAATATCCGGGAGTATTGCACTGGTTTCATAGTGGGATGATGATTGGGGCTTTTTGAACTAGACTTTAGACATTTATCTATAAAATATTAGTTTTTCTGCTTTTCAAATCTTTTTGATTTTCAATTTCACTTTTGCACAACATGGCATCGCATCAAACTCCTGGTAGTGTAATAAAATATTATACACAATACACACTAATACTAGCAATAAAGGCTATCGACAGATAGGCAAGACTGCATGAGATCTTCCAGTGACTGCAACTAATGCCAAAAAAGATTCTGTAAATAGATATTCGAGTTCCTTTGCTCACTTCATGCCGAACGTAGATATATTCATATTTATAATTTCTGATGGAATTACGTACATTTTTAGGGCCGAGCAAGCACATTAATTGCGGATGGATTGGTAATGAATGTGATCTTTAAAAACTAAGAGAAAACAATGGCAAGCATCTTCAGATAAACAAGAGAGTATTCTCCTTCTCAAACTGGAAGGATTGCAAAATTATACGTACGTAGGTGAAACGCACCGAGCCGAGACGCACATGGGGTTACAGGCTCCCAAAGTTAATGTTGAAGATTTTCATTCACCTTCAATGTTCATTTCATGCATGCCTATGACGATAACTTGCGGGTCTGTTGCACATATTCATTCTGAGATAAGCGTAGTTGTAGTACTCGGACAGATTATAATGAGCAAAAACTAGTGCGTTCTACGTAGCCATAATGTCCGGTTCGGATGGATTACCTACCTACTAAGAGTCCATTATTAGACAAAATATTGCACAAATTTTCACAAACATTTAATCCTAGATTACCACCTCAATACGTTCACTTGTGACTTAAATCAGGTGCAATTTAAACTGATTATAGCTCAAGCCCATCACTCCCAGTATAAATACATATTTTTTCCCGACCATGACTGTTCAGAAGCTGATTTTATCTTCTTAGAAATATGCATTAAAGATCACAAATCCCAAATGGTATGCCCAACCAGCAGCCATTAGATCATCGCTGGGTAATACCAATTCCAGCCTTGCAATTTGCATCCACAGAATGTTTGAAGCACTTCTTCAAACGTCTGGTCTGAGTGACAATCAAACCCTTTGTCACTGTCATTGCCATCATCGTTCTGATCGTTTGTTCGTCCTCTACGGGCTCTACGTTTCTTGTCTAATACGTGGTGAAGTGTGAAGCGTACAAATAAAAATGCTCAGTTCTCAGTTGATTTCCGCATATAATGCAAAAAATTAGTCGGTATAGTATGGGTAAACAATAAGGATTTAAAAAGGAACATTTGCTGCATGTTAGGTACTGCATAATATTAATCAATGGTATATGGTACTTTGTATGATATAATATGATATTAACAACAATGAGCATTTCATTAGACGCATTTGACAAAAACGCTGCTCCATTACAACTACCAACCCATAGCTTGCATATTAGTAAGTTGTAGTTACACAGATTTATAACTCTATAAACCTTACTTAAAGTATACATACATTACATACATAATCCTTGTCATGTTATTTAATACTCATCAAAGCCGACTTGGCTGGCCAAGATTTTATACGTTGGGAAATCCGACTGAAGATAGGCATTGTTCAGCCTGAACTACAAATCGTGACCGAAGGATTGAATGGTGTTCAGCATTGATGCATCTACATTTTCTTTAGCTTTTTGTTCTGCAAGTGTGAGTATTTTTATACACATTTTATGAATATCGTTATAACATCAATATACAACCATGTCATATCTTTGATTTTCTACAAGAAATTGTGGTAACTAGTACATACATACTTTAATATATTCACTTACGCATATAGGCTATATACGTAAATTATAAAAAGCATAAGGTAGCGAAACAGGATAAAAAGGAAGTTTACGGTTCGATGGCTCTCACGCCTTCCCCAACAAAAAGATTCATTTGGAGTAGGAAGACTGACTAAAGACCAGAGTAAATTAGAAAAATATGTGGGATTTTCCTACTTTGGCTTGGAGCTGGTTTCATACATCATCTCTCGCTCTACAAGCAAGGAATGAAGGAATAGTAAATCTCGTTTACATTGCTTATGCTCGCTAAGAATTATGTGCTAGTAAAATGAACTTGAACTTCATAACTACATTCAACATGCGTCAACGTTCACTATTAACGTATATTTGTAGAAAATCGGCTTGTCGTAATTATACCAACCAATTAATTTTACTACACACATGACTGGACTGGATTATAACCAAAAAAAAACTATGGTGTGAATTGTATCTTTGAAACTCACAAACTAAATTGCAACGAGCTGTAGATAGCATTAGCATTATGGAATTGAAAGAGTCTACCAAGTTAAAATTATGTAACCATAAAAATTAAAATAACACAACCAGAATTTGAGCATGGAATACATTTCCATTTGATCTGATAACTCACTTAAATACTTGCCCATTGTGATTTGAGCTAAAGTGTGCTTCCACTTCGACGTTTATGCCTAAGAACTCAGTATGGTGTCCAAACATTATAAAGTAAAATGTGACTTTACTTCTGTTGCATAACCTGTAATTGTCTCATGCTAACAAAACAACAAGCGCAATACAATTATAATATACACATGTGAAATAAACTACTAATAAAATAAATAACTTTACACGGGTCTCACAACATTCAATGCACTAAAGTATAAAATATCAATACTAGTCATCAAAATGCAATCAGGATTCTTTAGAATATTCTAATGTAGCTTTGTCTAATAATATGGTGTGGATGGCACTGTCAAATGTGTCGACTGAGATGCTTCATTTGTGTAGTTAGATTTTGTTGATTGGTTGGATATATTTGACGTATCAGTCATTGTACTGTTAATTCTGGCTCTGAACCATTTTGTTGTTGAAGTTGAAACCGGATTCCAAACTCCAGCCCCTGTAATTTGCATGAAAATGAAAGTTAAGGTTAGATCCACATGCTTTCTAGATTCAATTCGATTTGTGATTCAATAAAAATGATCGATGTTGATTATTTCTTTTGAAAAATTATGAAATTAATATTACATGTAAGTCTGCGATGGTTTGTAGCAGCAGAGGCTGTTGAATCGGTTGAGTCATCGACATCAACAGATGAAAAAAATTCTGTAATTTTAAGCAAAATTAGTATTCAATCGGCATACATGTATCAATTTTCAGCTTATTATTATGCTGTTCGTGAAGTAATTAGTTTGCAATTGTGTAACATTGCCTTACTCGATATTGATGAGTATTTCTGACACACGGATTCCAAAATGTCTCTTTTGCATACGAAAATTACAAACACCAAAACTGGTTGTAATATATTTATAACATCTCCAATGATCGTGATGATGTTAGAATTCGCTCCAAATACCAAAAACGATACAAATTCAAATATCCACGTTGTTCCCATCAGAAGACAGAGCTTGGAAAACAGTCTAATTCTAAAAGACACAATAAAACTTTTGTCATGATGCAATATGCATTAAAGATAGAATCTAATGTTTTGTGTAATTTTGAAGAGGGATCTTACTTGGCACGCTGTTTTTGAACTTGATTACTACTACTGGTGGCACTTGCAAACTTTGTGGACTCTTGTAACTTATGTATATGAAATATTGTTGTTAAATACAAAATACAGTTTAATATCAAAAGAGCTCCAATAGGCGCAAATAGCCATGGAAGTGCTGCGTACTCCAAATCCATGAAACATTTGTTCCAGCCATATCGCGGTAGTATAATATTAACTTCCAAATCGTCTCTGTTAGTAGATAAACAGTAATTAAAAATAAGAATGTTAGTGTACATAATATAGACCTATTAACTATAAAATCACTATGTTGGCATACCCGTAAATAGTATCCAAAAGGACAGCTATGCCTACAATAATAGATGGAACGGCGATGGTAAAAATTAGATACATGACGAATTTAACCCTATTTTTTGATCTGTTTCCAGTAAGCTTTAAAATTCTGAAATAGAGTAGTAGTCAGTCACACAACGAGTCATTTTAGGAACGAAAATCTTTGTGTATAATAAATGTAAAATATATTGAATTGTGCTCATACCTAAATTTTGAAAAAATATCAAAACTGATAACTGTAAGCCAACATGTTGTACTTATGTAAAGGAAATGTGTGACGACAGCTATATAGTTTGAAAACCCACAAGAAATAATTAGAACAAAACAATAGTATATAAACTGATTTTTTTTAAATGAAAAGAGTAATTAGTAGTACCAATTATTCCACAAAATGAAGTGAAAATTTCGTTCTCCGTAACATAATTTGGATTTGGATACGCGTATAAATAAATAAATGTTGATAGTAAAGCCATATAAAACAGCAGCATTGATGTCACGTATCCCAACAAAGTCCATCCATGAATATTTTGCTTGTCCCACAAAAGTCCATACACTATCATTATAGCGACTAGAAATAAGGATGAAATTGATAAAGCTGTTCCATATATTAGAGTTGGGTGCTCCTGAAAATGAGCCAGAAACATTATTTCTGAATTAAGCTCCATCTAGTCTAATGCTCTCTAGATGTAAAAATTAAAGCTAATTTAGAACTAAAATCAAAATCATTATTTTCACGCACTGCTTCCTCTTCAGCCAATTCTGGACCACATTCTACAATAATCGTGTCTAATTCATTCCCAGAGAAAGACCGTTGCTTATTTGCAGTGTCAAAGTTTCCAGGTATATTGATGGCTCCATCAATGCAGATATTACTTGCATTCATTTCTCTCCAATAAACTCCATGCCGCTTCACGACAGAACCATTTGTAAGAATTCTGAATCTGTTAATTGCCAATTTACGCATTTCAATAGTAACTTTAGGAAATAGTAAATCTATACAAGTTCTTAATTCAGTAATAAAGATTAACAAACCGAGATTTTCTACTTGATCCAATATCTCTCATGCTCCAAATCACCTTACTGTCTGAACACCAGTTTCTTGGATGGTCTGACTTTAATAAGACTCCAGCTACATCTGTGGTAGGTTGACTGGATACTACGGGATAAACTACCGGCTTCCAAGGATTTTCCATAGATTGAACGCAAAGTATTTTGCTCACGCCAAATGTTGAAAGGTCAAAAACTTCGAGGGGCTCACAACATTTTCGAAGGCAATTATTTCCATTACAGGAAGCCTTATACCCTTTGGTTTTAACACTTATGGTGGATGCATTGAATCTACGAGTATTAATGATTACACATAGTTAGTACATAATAGTACGTATCAAAAACGCTGAGGACAAACATTAAGCGACTCACTTGATAATGCAGTACTGGTCTGGTGAATAAAGGTCGGCTCCATTTCGGAGATAACCTTTAGGCAGAAAACCACTGTAGATATTGTTGGGGTAAAGTGATAAATTTTCAGATAACTCGTCTTCATTGGGGTGGCACTTGCTTGCTTCGATAGTAAAGTTGTCACTGCAATATAATTATTTCCGTGTTTAAATTTATATATGTTTCAATTCCATAGTTTATTCCTTACATTTTCCACCCAACTCAATATATTACCTAGAATTTGAACCAACAGTAGAAGATCTTGGTTTGCTAGAGTTGTCTCTCAAAAAGTATCTTTGATCTTCAACTTGAATGACATTTTCTAGTTCTCCAGTAATCTTTTCACTGGCAAGACAGCACTGATAAATTTTGACATTACTACTGTGCACTTCCAGAAATAAACTAGAAATCACAATGATAGTTGTAATATGTGTCCAAATGGTCCCTAATTTTGATGGCATACTATCAAATGTCCACTGTCGAACGGATGTACCAGAGAAAATCTTTAAAGTTCTGTTTAGGATCACATATCGGCAGAAAATGTGTGAAAAGTTAAAGCTTAACCCTGCCTATATAACATGATTTTGGCAACATGATATGAGCCAGGATCCTGTTTGAGTATTATTGGTTTCAATCACATAAACTTACCGAACAGTGTTTCGGGATTTCTAACAACAACAACTTTGCATACAACGTGGACGGACATTAAGGGTAGGATATTCATATGCCGTAGCTAGATGTTTAATGACGTAGAACGTAAAAAACAAGTTGGCGTATGTATGTTATTACGTGTGAAGTAAAGATTGAAGATGTAGAAAAGGTTGATTATTCATCTTCTATCAGCGTTTAGTGCCGAACTTGAATGATACGGAAAACCAATGCAATGCAATGGTCAGAGACATGAGACATTACTACATCTTGAGTATACATTACATTGCATGTTTGTTCATATCAATACTTGAAAAGACGGGGTATATACTATCTATATCAATACACGCTGAGCGTAATACCCTGTGCGTAAGTAGATATTGTTATTTATAAATTATAGGATTCACACCAAAGAGTTAGAACTAACATCGTATTGATGATAATTATGTTCGCGTGGTTTAGAGAGAAATAGCGAGTTTTTGTTATTTGCATATGCATATGTATGAATTTTTTTGTTCTAAGATTGCATGTTGCGTCTTCAAAGTAAATTCAATCAGCTAAGGTTTCAAATACATCAAGATGAAGTATATCCTACTGAAGAGAAGGTAAACGATTAATCTTACTTCTATTTCCATTATCTTTCGTACAACAAAGCCTTTGTATTAGACTTCTTGAAGTTGAGTATCCACATCATTCTTTTTGAATCATGATTTGTAGACATGTCATGATTTTTACTTTTCCTGAAATGAGGAGTTTGATGGGACGTGACCACCCAATTCTACAAAAATTCTTATCACGAAGTCATTCTGATAATAATAATAATTATTACGAGTCTCGGAGTCTCGTACAGAGTTCTGAATATTATTTTGGAAAAAATTGCTTCATTCGTTAGCCCACTGAGCCAGCAAGTAATGCATGCCTCTTGTAGCGTTCTCCTATCTACAGTTCAGATTTTACAATTTAATAGCTCAATAGATTATGTAAATTACGGGGAAAAAATCCGAAAACAATCATACCATTTTTTGTTCGTACACACAAAAAAACTGATGTTGGTAGCAATTTTATTGGTGTAAAGGTCAAATATTATTCTTCATCTTATATTGAAATTGGATACAGACTTTCACATTATTAAAATAAAGTAGTGTTTATACATCATTAATATTCTAAAATAAAAAAACATTTAACCTAACATAACTATAAAAAATGACTTAACTAAATGACTACGTTGTAGAATACTGCATCATTACTAATATGACGCAATCAAACTTTGAAACAAAATTAATTCTTGACATTCCTGTTTTTGAAACCAAGAAAACTCTCGGAAGAATTTACATTAACAAGTAAAACAAACATTATATTGCAGCCAATTTAAGCTGAATACTAGTCACAATACAAAAACGACACTACAAGAACTGAATTTGAACTAAACATGTGCATGAATCAACCCTCAGTTACCTTACCACAGATACTACAGGTAAATATTTTAGAAGAATATAAGATTTTAGCTCAAATTCTCTCTAGAAATTACATATTATACACAACTTAAGTAGGTTGACCAGACGTGTTTCCACATCTCAATTGTATAAAACTTCCGGTAGCCAAATGAGTTGTAAACTTGTCCACATAATTTCTCAAAATCATTGTTGCAGCCCTCCCATTCACCACCAATTTCACGTTTAAGTTTAAAATGACACCCAGCTGCAGACTTTTTTATATCTAATTTTCTAAGGAATAACTTCAAATCTCGAAATTCCATTTTTTCTAAACTTTTACAATCAAAATTCCAAAATGTAATACGTCTGATTGATTTCATTTTAATGAGTAATTTCAACCAATCTGGGCCTGGTGGACAATATCTACTGGAAATAGAAATCTGACGTAGATTTGGAAACAATTTGGGAAACTTTTCAACAAATTCCTCATCCCATGTACAATCTTGTAAAAAAATTCTTTCCAGCAAATTGAATTCCTTCATGTCATTAGTATTGAATTTAATCATAAGATTACTCGCTGATAGAGATAGAAGCTCCGAGGCATTAATGTCGTCCAATGATAAACTTGCTCCGCCAATTGCCGGCCAAACCGATAAGTGCTGAAGATTTTCACACTGTTTGAGTATTTCGTGACATCTGAGTGTTCTGACACAAAACAATCGAAGTTCCAGTAAATACTTACTGCAGTTGGGATTCAACCAGTTCTTTGGAAGCAAAGTGCAGTTAGCGAGATTTAAAGATTTCAAGGCTTCTGTGTCTAGTTGATTCAATCGAAAAAATGATGAGCTCTTCGTGTAGTTGATCACCAATGTCCCACTACTCGCGTTCAATTCAAACACTAAGATTCCAGAAAATGAAAGTTTAACATTCACTGGTCGACTCCATAGCTCATTTAATCGAACGTCAGAGTTTGCATTGCCGCGATAAAAAAATATGTAGTGCTCTAAATTAATTTCATTCAAATCTTTTACCAAAGCGGCCTTCTTTACAAGGGGATTTGTTTTGAATTCTACACAGTAATTTACCAAGTCTGGCATTTGAACTGATTGAAAACTTGCACTTCTTTTCTTAAAGTCACTTATAACACTATCGTTTAAAGTATATGCTGTTATTCTACTGTCCTTGGAACATTCTTTTATGATGTCTTGATAACTGACAACCCTTGATCGGGAGTCATAACGGTTTGGGTCGACATTGCTGGGTTTTTTCACTCTGAGAATTTGATTATTCTGTTGGCTCTGAATTTTGAGAGTTTTTTTTGCCCGTGACGGTGATCTTTTGTCATCTCCGTATCCCCTTTTCCTTGTCTTCTTTGGTGGGACGGGTAACTGTGTTGCTGCAGTTTTTTTGGGTTCTACTACTGGTGTGGTGGTTATCTTATAGGTTGGCTGACTAGCAGAATATCGAATCAGAGGTGAAGCTAGAAAACAGTTTTTAGTTGAGTTAAAATGTGGGCTCATAGATGCAATGTATTTAAATCGAATGCATTAATATTAAAGAAACGAAAAATAAAATAATTACAACAGCCCGCGATGCATTCCGGAACCTCAGCCCTGGAAGCCGTTTTATTGTTCACTGAGCCAATCAAAATGGTTTCCGGGTTGGTAAAATCAATTGGACTTGAAATCACACTTGTAGTCGGCTGCTCTATTTCATCATCAGACTTCTCAAGCGTCTTGGGTGCTTCAGAAGCTTTAGCTTCAATGAATGGAATAAAAAAATTCAACAGTTAGATTGTAATTATTTTGAAAATATATGGCTTATAAAAGTACATACAACTCAAACCTGGAAAAGTCGGACAAATGAAATCTTCTTTTTGAGGTGTAACAAACAATCTCCTCCGATAATATGAGTCACAGTTAGCATTGTCGGGGCTGTCAGGTAGGAGAACGTCAGTTTGAAAGCTTTCTAGATTCTCATCAGGTGTTGCAAACCCTGAGCTCGTTTCGCAAGGTAAAGCTTCACCACTATCGATGGCTAAAGCATATTAAAAAAAGTATTTAAATTACTACAATTACCTTCGTATATATATTAGCCCATAAATACTTTCTTAAATGCATACAATCTTTATATTTATATACATTTGATATAATATTATTACAATTTAATAACAAGGACAATAATACCTTGCTGATTCAACTGCTTTTCTTGATCATCTTCAGAAACTAACAAGTTACTCTGTACAGTAGATATTCCAGTGTCAAATGAATTTCCGCTTGTTGGTTTACCAGAAACTTGATTAGATGTTGTTGGCGTATTTTCAACATTGCAATTCGGTACATCCTCTAACCTTGCTTTACCCTTACTATTATTAATGTCATTTTCTTTGGACAACCCTTGATTACATGAGGATCGAGTTGCAGCTCCTGCTTCACTCGCCATCAGCTTGGAAAGCGTTTTGAAAGCCTTTTTATTGACGAAATCATCAACATACTGTTTAAATGTAGTTTCATCCTCGTAATTGTCACAACGAGGTGTTGAACAGCACAGATTAGTTGGCTCCTCCAGCACGAAAAACTTGTTTAATTCATTCACTAAATTTGCAGGTAGTAAGCGGTTGCTTTCGTCATTTCTATCAACCCTTTTGATGAAATCTATGAAATCAAGCTGTGGAAACCGAACTAATTTCATGATCCCAAGACTGTTGTCGTTAATTCTGAGTAGTCTTCGACAATTTTCCATGGACATATCCAAGTTTTGTTTTCTGCATCGGTCTTTAGCCCACCTTTTACAATAATTAGATAAAATATACAATCCTTAATTTTTTTACGGTAAAAATTAAAATCGGGATGAACAGCTCAGCTTTGTTTTTTAAATAAATACCTAAATATTGCTCTATAAACCGTGAGTTCTGAGGCGCACAGATAGTCTGCACGGCAAATCCATTGTAATGATGCAGCACTGATATGCTTAAAATGTTCTGAACGCAAAACACCTTCTCCATTCCTTAATATATAAGCAAAGAAATGCTTCAGAAGCTCTTTCTCGTACTCAAGCACCTTTATACGACTGTTCTTATTACTCTTCGGATCCAAAAGTTGGTCAAACTGCTCTAGTGCTTTCCTATAAGTCAAATCCTTTCCCAGCAATTCATCGCAAAAACTGATTAATTTCCGGATGTTGTAACGCTTTGCAGCATAAAGTAAGCCGCCAATCCTCTCCAATTCCAGTTCCTCAGGAAGGGCCACCGAGTCTGTATATATAAACTGAAAGAAGCAATCGTAAGACATTATGTTACTAATAACCCCTCTTTTTACTTGTATAATTCAAATTAATAAGGCTGTAGCGTAATTTACCTCTAGCATCATCTTAACAATAGAGGGATGCAACTGCTTAATCTCCAACTCCGTCGTCGTCGTCGCGTCCCCACCCCCCTGATGATTCAGCCCTCGTTCGCCATACAAAAGGGATGCCAAGACAGATGAACTCATTCCAAGGACCAATTTATGCGCTCTGAATTCTGCTTCCTCTTCATCCCCACACTTCAACACTTTCACCAACAAATCCACAAATGGATCATCCGCATCACTCCATAATGAGCTTACTTTTAACCGTATAACCTCCTTCTCATTCTTCGCAAACCATAAATCCAACTTTTCCTGAACTGAAGACATCATGTCATCATCAACGTGACAAGATGATAGAAGTTAAATTCTGATCTGAAAGCCTCACCACACTCACACATCTTCTTACACCACTTGACCTGACCTTACTAACTGTCCACTGTCATAGTCCATTGTATATTTTGTATCTGCTTGTTAATTCCCTCCCCTCCTACTTTAACGGCAATGTTAAATAAATTAAAAAGAGAAAGTTGGGATAAATATCTAATTCAATCATAAAAGAGTCAACTGAAACCCAAAACAACTAAACTACTCACACATGACACACGTATGTATTCTGCATCACACGAAAACATTGCGAAAACTGTACAAAACAAATACATACACAACGAGTGCCAATGCACTCTCCGTCTTTACGTTCAACGTTGGAACTTGGAAGCTTATAAGCAAGTATGCAACTGTGTACAAAACGTGACCGCATAATATCGGATAAGATCAAAAATCTCTGAGTTGCTCAAAAACGAAAAGTATGAAATCCAAACGTCCAAACGTCAAATCCAAATGTCAAGAGTGATAAGAATTAATAATTATGCAAAAAATATTTACATAGAAAGTGCATATTAGGATTATCATATATTATCCGTGTGTTATCGGTTACACAAAGTTTATGCAAATCATGCAAATGCAAATGCACAATAATTCTATTTGGTCTATTTATGTGATATAGTATGTCTTCTCGGCTACAGCATAAGTAGAAGTAGTATAAGCTTCATCATTATGTGCTATCGTTGTTGCACACATCTTCTCTACAAGGAATACTGTCAAGCTTAGTAAATATCCCAAGAGGAGTATCACATAAGCGGTGACAACATCGTTAAGACCCAGTGGCTCCTTTTCAGATGCACTCAAGTCTAAGCACATTACGGCTGCCTCTCTGAAATAGTTTTCCAGCAGGCGATATCGTAGACCTCGCTCATGCATTAAGAGGATTCTGGACACGTCATGGGAAATTAAATATTTCATTTGTATTTGTACTTTAGTGTAAGTAATCATTTTATGCGGATGGAAATTGGATTATGGTAAGAAAGGCCTGTTTTTACACACCGGTGGTTAAAGAAATCCGCGAAGGAAGAACGTTTGCGTACAAACATGCCCCCTTGCACAGGTCTAGTTTTGGATATGGAAATTTTCTGAATGTTTCTACATATTTTCAAATCAGTGCAGAGGTTGGAGCGAGCTGCGGGATAGAACAAGTCTGAGACCCCGAGGAATGCGGATTTGGAGGTCATGAGCTTCTTCAGAGCTTCATCGGATCTGAGTGTGCGCACTTCTTGAGAGAGGGAACCTATCAAGCCAGACGATTCGAGGTCCTGTGGAATTGGAAGTATATATTATGTAAATTTATTCCGTACATCAAGGATCAAGCTCGCCAATCAATACCGGTAAATGTCGAAGAAAGACGAAAGAATAATTATTTCAACATTTCAAGTCTAACCTGTATGATATGCTTTGTACTTATTGTCTGATTATCTTGGTAAATTGTATAGCGGTAGCTGACTAGATCGGACAATGACTGGATAGGAACCACTTTGACGGATAAGATTGACACTAGCGCCGCAGAATAACCAACGTATGAGACCAGGCCGGTGATAAGTGCGAATATGAAAACAATTTTCATGCAGCCTGATTCCGGACAAACATGCCAACCTGAAAATACAGTCTTATCATGTTATGTTGTGTTGTCAATGAACTGTGAAAATCTATATTTAACTTTTGAACAAAACAAATATGACGAACCTTGTTGACAAATTGCACCTGCAGCCCAAATGAATATTTCTTGCATAACGATTTTGTCATTTTCATGGAGTGTCCCGAGCTTCCATTTCACTAAAGCCAAAGCACACATCGCCACAATAATGAGAAACCAAGTGGCAAACATGGTTAGCCAGAGATCAAGTGTGAAAGCATTGATAAAAATGTCACGTATTGAATTTGAGTCTGGTTGTTTGAAGAAACCCCAAATCGTGGTGTAATAGGTAGGATGCAAGAATGTTAATTGAGCTGCTCGATACACAAGCATTTCTGAAGACGAAATAGATATATCTGCCTTCTTGCTCATTACTTGCTCTCCCATTCCTGCTAGATGTTTATCTCCTGTAAGGTAAATCCATCCGGTTCCCATTTTTGGAATGACTCTAGTAGACATAAAATAAAAAAATAATATCGATTTAAAATGGACATCAATATTAAGAATTGCTGGTATTGTTACTCACGTAAAGTTGAATGATGATGCTAAGAAATTGAGCTGATCCACTTCGTATCCTGTGGTAAATGAGGTGTTGTCTGTGGCAAAATTTGCTCTACCAGGATAAGCGTACTTAAAAAATAGAGCCACATGAAAAGTAATGTCGTATTCATCTCTAATCTGTATCCTATATTTATGCTAAATCTTACCTATACTGATACTATTATAAATTAAAGAAAATATTAATTAGGCAAACCTGAGCAACTGCCGTGATGGGAGCATTCCTAAAGTCATTTCTTCTTATCACTTTCTGTAATAGGCTAGTCTCCGTAATATCAACTGGCTCCAGAAAAGTGATATTTTTCAAAGAGTACAGCTCTGTTAACCCAAAATTGTTGGGGAACGGATTCCCAATAAAACCTTGAGATTGATAATCATTTAGCATAACTCTATGTTTCCTCTTTTTGGCTTGATTTGTAGTTTGCTCCTGTCCAAAGAAATATAGATCTGCGTTAATGCTGAATTCCTTTGCAATACGAGCAAGTCCTTTTTCATCATGTTGTAGCTCAGCGTATACGGATGGAGTTGGGGCGATAATGAAATAAACGGGTTGAGGAAGTTCAGTTCTTGTATAAAACTTTTTTACCTTAACATAGTCACCACTTGCATTTAGTAATTTATTTATCACAGCAGTCAACTTAATTGATCTTTCTTACCTGTAATTGGGTCTCCAGATGTGAAACGTTTCTGTATTCCATAATCATAGCTATCTGTTCTATTCGTCTTGATATGTTTCTTACGGATTCTAAAGTTTCGGATAAATTTGTTCCGGCTAACGTTACCGAAAATATGGAACGGTTGCATTCTTTGAGCCATGATAAAAGATTATCTGAAGAGAGATTATATTTCAAAGATTAAAACATCATTTAACACTCTTGAAACTTTCTAATCTAATGCTTTGAAGATAAAAATTGAAATACCTTCAGAGTTTTGTCTGACGGAGACAATCAAGTCGTAACCGGTAAAGAAATAGTTTGATAATAAAGTTTCAAAGTATTCCTTTGGAATCAAACAAATGCATACTTGAAAATAAGTTGATAAAATTAGTAAATAAACTCGAAGTTCCATTATTTGTGAATTGTTTTCACATTTAATACAATTAGAAATACAAGGGCTTCACTCAGATATTAGGTAGTCTGCCACACTTTATGGATTAAAAATATTAATATGGAAATGATTTAAAAAACACAGGGTATAGTTTAAATTGAAATAGTAAAAGCACACTAAAAGCGAAATTTAATGAACTAAAAATGGGTGTATAATCGTAATCGTAGCTCATGCAAAACGGAGTGAAACCTTTTTTTGTTAATTTACAAACTAAATTGCAGAATTGAAGGTGCCGACGGCTGACAAACTTATATGATGGTTCCCTGGACAGAAGAAATCGATTTTCACGGAGAAACTGCATAAACAGAGCATGACAAGGCTTTTTAAAAGATGATTTAGTATGGATTAAATCAACACGTGTACAAAAGCAATTTCATCATGAATGGATCAGCCTGCAAGATAAATTCATATGTAATAAGTTTACTAAACTAGAATATATAGCATAGTGTGAACTAATTTAATGAAGGTTATAAGTGACAATTACGCTGTGAAATGTGAATGCTTTTCTGTATGAAATTCACACAATAAGAAATTCAACATCCAATTAATTATAACTAGTCGCAAGAAAAGTTGGAAACTCTATGCAAAAACATGCACCTATTAGCTATAATCTTCCAGGTTTGGTATTTCCTTTATATCATAAATCATTACTATTATATAATATGTAGATAGACGATCAGTCAGGCAAATATTTGTCAATTTGTGAGCTAGTCCCTACCTTCAAAATACATTCGCTTCTCGTTACATTCAATATCCAATTTAAAATGAAAATGCTTAACAAGAAAAATTCTATTACAATGGAACACAGTATAATATATGAAGTTCGCGAATGCATTTATACACTTACAACTTTTCTGTGTTTGGGGATTCATTAGGATGAAAATGCGCAGTATAGCCTAGTAGTAGGTCATACGCAAACATTTAGGGAAAATAATAGGGGTCATCTGAGAAAAAGATCTTGATTTAAGAGATTTCAATCAAAAGATAGATAATAAAACATATATATCTCCAAATAAATTGACCTTTAAATTATTCGTTTAACATTTAATACTTAAACTTAACTTCTATTAACATGATCAACGCAGAAATGATCATTGCACAAATTAAAATGACAAATGCACTGTACGCATCAGCTAGCTCCAATGATGTAAATTTAATGGATTTTCCAGGGCACCGCAAAGTTGTCTCCGAGTTGTATTTGCGAATAAGACGGGATTTCACTCCACGTTCTTGTATTTGAATCAGTCTATATTTTTAATTGCAGAAAATTACAATTAAATTGGAATGTAATGTAATTCATGTACCAAATCTATGTGTCATGTAATAAGATTCATGAAAGAAATCAACTTACTTTCTATTGAAAACTTCTTTAAAATCAGACCCATATTTTGTAAAGGTGGCTTGTTTGATGGGCAACTGTGAAACTGGAAACGTTGACATCACATCACACAGATATTGTTCGGAAAAGCCTTCTTGAAAGAGGTAATAAAAGGAATCAAAGCCGGTAAGGAATGTTGATTTTGTGCCTCTGCCTACTAACACCGGTACAGCTTCCTGTAGTGAAAATGACTGTGGGACGTACATTGAAGTAGATTTCTTTTTTTGAATATTCTGAAACATGCATCATCAAACTGTACAACATGTATGTACTATACCATTAGCTTTTGTTGCTCACTTGATTGTATTTTACCTACCAAAATTAATGGCAACATTGATGGCGAGTATGAATTGAAGCTCATTATGTATCCAGCATTTATCAAATCTTGAAATGACTGGATCGGTGAAGTCTGCATTTTCAGAATGGAAATGAGATTTGATGAGTAAATGGTAAACACTATTCCCGACACGATGAAAGTTGTTAAACAGCAAATGCGAAGAAAAACCAATCTTGGTGTTGCAAACAGACTTCTTTGACACAAAACACCAACAACCCATATTAAAATATCAGAATTTAAACCGTGACTATAGGACAATTCCATTAGAACTGCTATGTAAACACCAAGAGCAAGGGAAATGGACATTAGAGCGCATGTTGAAAACAAAGCCAGCCAAACGTTGAGTTGGAATGGGTACATATAAATGTTCCTTAACATGGTTATCCGTGGCGGTACAAATGCGGCAACTGGTCTAAATTAAATTTAAAAGGGAGTAGTGAGTATTATACTAAAAGTCTAAAACTGGTTGAGATTTGATAGTTTTGACAATTAACCAAAGCGTTTAAACTCACGTGATGCAGTAAGAGGCATGTAAATACTGAATTCGATGAGGACCTAACATTCTTGGAATAACGAACTCATGTGTGATAATTCCTAAATCTGCCATTTCAGTGTTAATTAATTTTGCTAGTCCCGAGTTAGCAAGACAGCCATTTTTTATGTTGAGTGTGCCATCAGGACTAACGACCGCCTTAGTGCTGTTTTAATGATAGATTTTATTTAAGGGTATCCTTGTATTAACATCAAAGACATTAATAATTTTATTCCGCTATTTTAATGCACATGCTTTTGTACGTATACGGCATACCTGAAATTCAACGAATCTCGTAGATAAAAATACTCTTCTACTTGCATTCCTCCTGAGAACGTAATTTTGGTTGGGGTTTGGGTAAACTCAACCATCATAGGGGCCTTCTACAATTTAGTTATTAACCAGCTTTTAGAGTTCAACAATTTGCAGTTATTTTGTTTTGTGTATCAATTATTATTGTTCCAAGATTTTAGAGTAATTCACACCACAACGGCTGCAACTATTGGAATCCCATAAAGATTGTTTCTCCGAGATGGCATATTACTGTACTGTAAGAAATCAAAGAGGTTGCACGATAAGCTGGACACTTTTCGCCATACGCTCAGCCCTTTAAGATAGTACACTTCAAAGCAATTCGTCCATGTGTTTGACAGTTGGTCTAAGAAAAAGTATTCATGTGAAGGAACAGTGTTTGTGAAACAAAGTAAAACAAGTGTATTTAGTGAAAAGGTGAGATTCGTTTTAGAGTATTGCTCGGTTGGCTTCAACTCTTCCAAGGGTAGGAAAACTACGATTGTAGGCATTCCAATTTTGTTTGAAACTTGGGATTCCAAAAGTAATCGATGAATCTAAAAATAAAAATAATTTTTTTTGAAGTTTATAGTCAAGCCGTGTTCAATACCATTACTTAGGAACACCTACTACTCTGGGAATTCAAATTCCCACTTCAAATGAGCCGGGACTTTGATTTTATTATTATAAAGATAATTTTATACCTTACCTGTAAGACAACTCGAAAGGGTTTCTTTACAAGGGTAGCATTGATGAAGATTATTGAATCATACCCACTACTTGGCACTTTAAATGTAACAAAGTCATACTGAAGTGATACAGCAGTAAAACATTTTTGCATTAGTCGTATCTCTGTATTCAGAAATATAAATTGTGATTCGTAACCTGATTTATTTAGAACTACACATTTTTCATGGAATATTTCCATGTATTATGTTATATATTAATGATTGCCAGTTACCTTTTTTGCTGTCGTTTAAATTGAATCCCAAAAGTAATGCGTACCCGTTAAGTGGTTTATCACAAATTGCACATGAATTCAGATGTTGAGTGACTGCAAAGAAGCATTTAGAAAACAGAAGCAAACTTGTCACTATTGTAATTATGGTTGTGCGTCCCTTCATAGCAGATGTACAGCAGGATTGCAAAGTTTTTGGTTATAAATTTAGCATAAATAAAAGATGCCAGAAAAATTTTGTCACTTGCATTTATCAGTAGCTACAATTTTATATAGGTCATTGAGGGAGGGATCGGTCGGTGAAAGTCGAACTTAGGAAACCACTATTACTATGCGCACTTTGTAATCTTACAATAAAACGTAATAAAGCTGATTAAATTTCTTTTGTATTTCCAGTGATGGCCTTTGCCAATGTAATAAAGGCGTTCCCTGTTTCACCTCATGTAATAAAAATAATTAATGTACTTTTTAATAGAAATCTAGAATAGATTTATGTCTAGCAGGGAAAAAATACGTAAATACGTAGTTGCTTTTATTGCTGCTTTCATATGAAGAAAAACCGCTGGGTTTGGATAATAATTTCACATGATAAAATTAGAAATGATAATGAAGCCATGATTAGAAGAATGAAGAAAGGAAAGATTGTATCGTAAAAATCTGTGGATGTGAAGTCATTTGGTTTTAAGCAGTTCAGGCTTCTTTTCAGGTTATACTCTGAATAAACGCGGCTGATCAGCCCCGACTGTCGCATTAAAAGTAGCCTACAAAATTTTATTATGCCTTTTTAACTTTATATTATGTTTTGAATAGGAGTCATGAGTGTATGTTTTTAAGTATCTTACTTTGTATTAAAAGCATCTCGAAGCTGAGACCCTTGTTTCACAAAATTAGCACTCGGAATTTCTGTAGACATTAGAGGCACCACTGACAATCTGGAGCATAGATAACTATCAAAATACTTGTCCTTGAAAAAGGGGTAATATCTATCCATACTTGTCAATAGGACTGACTTTGAATCAAGTATTTCTGGGATCGCTTTTTGAAGAATGCATGAGGTCACATTGCCCATTTCTCTAATTGAAACATCCTTTTCGCGAATACCCTGCAATAATATATGTTTCATCACTTTTTACTTTTTATTGAGACTAGAAATAAGGGTTGCCTTACCTTTAACACAGATTCAATTGATGGAACAAATTTATCAAAATAAAGTGTGTACCGTCGCTGTACTAATTGCAATAATTTAGAAATTGGCTCATAATCCACTGCAAGAATCGATGTGAGTGCTGAAGAGTAAACGGAATGTAGTGTGACGCTACTCATGAAACAGATAAATATGGCGAGTTTAAGGTGAATTGGAAATTTATCGCAAGAGAAGCCTACATGACACAATACAAGTTATATGGAGTTAAAATTAAAAGGTATTTTTAAAATTAATTTGCTCATAGTCTCATACATACTTTGTCGAGTGAACATGCACAGAATCCAGAATTGTGCTCGTTGAAAAATTTCAGTTGAGTTTTCCACATTATCGTTACTTGAGCTTTGAAATCTTTGTGTTAGTGCCAAGAATAGACATATGCATGCAACCAGAAATGTGTAAAGTACAACGAGTGAAATCCATACTGAAGTTTGAAATGGCACCCCATATAAATTCCGCATTGAATGTTTTGGAGGTTGAGTAAACACAGCAATAGCCTTACTAAACGATTAAATCAAGTAAGTATTAACCATAATGAAGGAGATCAACGACTTACTTATTTGGTGATTGTTACTTTACATACCTAGGCTTATAAACAGCGTGTAAAAATCGAACCCCATGTGGACCAGCCATTCTGTATGGCAGCATTTCAAAGAGGGATATTGCAATATCAGCTTTATCAGTGTTTAAAGCTTTTGCAATGCCTTCATTTATTAGGAACCCTTCGTTGTTGCTTTTCATCTGCCCTCTTGATTTTGATGCTTTCTCTCTAAAATAAATGGGAACTCGAATTTTCGTTATGCCGCTTTTATTTACTTAATACTTGCATGAAGCAGTGCATCATAGATAATAGTATAATTATCGTGGTTGGGGATTTTGTGGCATACGTGAAATTCAATGAGTCTCGCAAAAATCTGTATACTTCAACATTTATACCACTCTCAAACTCAACAAGGGACGACAAACTATTTTGTTTGAACATAACCAAATCGGTGAAAGAAGGTTGATCCTGAAACGACAAATAAATAATTTGCCTCATGGTTAGCTGTAACTTAAATCTTAAATAAAATTTAAATAATGTTTTTACAAACCACAGCTACTGCTGTAACAACATCTAGCTGAAAATTCATTATTGGTCTTCCAATACAATATTTGACCTTTCTATCTGTAACAACATTTTCAAGAATGGATTCCCTAGAAAAATTTACACCGTGTAGAAAGATTACTGCTAATGATTGATTGTAATCGTAATTATTGCAACAACTCTCCAATTCCAACAATGGTAAACAAGAAAAAGTGACAAAGTTCAGAACAACATTCAATTTGAGATATGGTGCCATATTGCTGGAAATATAAATTAAGTCAGAGCCTCTGACACAGCAAAATTGAAACTGGTGAGCTTAATTATGAGCACATTACATTTAATCTATTTAAACCAATGATCAATGTATATTTTTTGTGATGATAGTTTTTAATATGTATGTAATAGGCACGCTACAACATGTTAACACTGAAAATGACATACATTTACTTCGTTTCTTCACAGACAGTTTTGTAAAAATAATAACTATCTAGAAAGTCCTTATATATAGTCTGACATTTACAAACAAAAAACAATTACACGAATCAAAATATTAGGGTTGCTTTTTATAAAGAAAGTTCACATTGTTACAACATCCGTATTCATAGATAGCCTGTAAAGAAAAAGCATTTTGCGATTAATGAAGAATTTCCAATTCCTCTCCAGTGCAAGGGCAAATGTAGACAATCCAAACGCAATTAATAGAATAGCAAATGGAAGGAAGGTGTCCAATAAATCCATTGATATGAAGTTTGTGGATGGTTCTTTACATGACAAGCTTGTTTCTAGTTGATATTCTGGCAAGTGTCTTCTTAAAACTCCACTTTGTAACATTAATAAAAGTCTTGGAAAACAAAATAATATTGTTACAGGTATACTCAGATAAGTAAATTCAATGGAAAGCCAAGCTTTTATTCTTACTTAACGTTGAACACGTTTCGCAGAGGAGATCCATGCTTCACAAATTGGGCACTCTTGATAGCAATTTGACTTAATTGAATAGTCGACAGACAAGAGCAAAGGTATTCTCGAGTGTATTGCCCTTGAGTATACAGATAAGCGAATTCATCAGTGGCTGTCAGTAATGCCGATTTGGAGGAGACAACTTTAGATATAGCAATCGTAGCATCGATAGCTAACGAGCTCGGGTCGACAGTGAGTTTCGATTCATGAATGTTCTGTACAAAGGGAAAAAATCTTGAAAAATAATGTAGGGATGTTCTGGCAGCATGAAATAAATGAATGGAAGGCTATTGAGTTACAGTTATGGCTAGTTGTTTTAACGATGGAACGTTGGTGTTTACATAAATCCAAAAGCGAGCACGAAAGAGTTGTTGGATTTGTGTGATTGGATCATCATCAACTGCCAAAATTGAAGTTAACTTTGAGGAATATATCGCATGCATAACAGTGCTGCATAATGCACCAAAAAACAATGCTACTCGCAAACTGGTCACTGTTGGTGGAGAGTCTGCACCAAGGTCACCTACAAAGTTAAATAAAATAATGCTCAAGCATCGAAACGAAAAGCCCTTAATTCATATGCTCCTCGTGACATGCTGATGCATCTGAAATACCTTGACGGGTATTCAATGAAAATGTCCACATGTTGACTGCTCTAAAAGTATTCATGGCAGTAAAAGTTTTTTTCAGCTTGGAATGAACGCTGATAATTATAAAAAATGTCAACATTTCGAGCATATGTAGGGTTGCTACTAAAACCCAAATCTTGGATGCATACGGTCTTCCATACACATTTCGAACGTCACTTTTTGGAGGTTGTACAAAAACAGCAATCGCTTTCCTGTAAAGTTAGGAAATGAAAGTTTGAGAGTAGCTGCATCAAAGAGTACCAGCGTGTAAAACAGATCGAATTATAATAATAATTATTATTATTGATTAATGATTACCTAGACATAACCATTGGATGCAGAAATTGAATTCGATGGGGACCTGATATCCTGAATGGTATGTATTCAAAAACTGGTATGGAAATATCAGCGTTATCAGAGTTAAGTGCTTTTGCCAGGCCTGAATTATTTAAAGTACCATCTGAATTTTCTCTTAAGCCACCAAATACTTGAATTGAAGATTCACTAGTAAATTCAATTCAATTAAACATTCTTCTATAAATTTTGGTTGTGAATGATAAAACGTATAATATCACGTAGCCTGCTTAAAATCAATTTTGTCTTACCTGAAATTAAGGGCATCACGTAGGTATCTGTAAACTTCAATATTTATTCCTCCCAAAAGTTCAACTTGAGAATTTGAATCATTTACGGAATGATATTTTTCATCGTATACATAGCGCTCATGGGTCTACAACACACAAACTATGAATTAGTACATATGCTAATTTGTCTACAAAATTTAATTATTTGGATTTCTTACCAACACTGCTCCAATGATAATTTCCTTTCTAAAGTTTAACCTGCGAAGCAAAATATGGCCAACCAAATAATTTAGTTGACCACATACACTGTTTGGTAGGTCTGAAGGAAATTTTACATTTTGATAATGAGTCTCTTTCGACATCAAAAATATTTCATCACATTCATTCAGAAGACTCGTCTTAAGATGGAGACTGCACAGAAACAGCTCTGAGTTTTTATGCAAAATCCGACGGAAACTTATTTCCAAATTGACCCGTCTTGTCAGTGTTATCGGTGATCCATCATCGGTGTTACGAAGTATGAGTAAATGAAATGTTTGAAACCGTGTAGCATTCTTGAGAGTTGAGTAACAGCTAGTAATCTATCAAACCCCAAATATCATATTGTTCAACAAACGAGTCATTTATAAATGCTTCCAAAATGATATTGCTATAATACCGTAGTTATAGTCTCTTCAAACTGGGGTAAACTGTTAACTTCCCATATCCACATTGATGGTAAATAGCTGTAATGTCCAATCTTCTTCTTGTGAATTTCACAAAATTCAATATTTTCCAGAAAAACTGCATGTGGAATATGGCCATGTACTTCAATGTGATCTGAAATTTAAAAAAAGTTAGAATTCATATCTGTCACTTTTTTTTGGAAAGAATACTCTAGTATATTTTAACTTTTCTATACTTGATTTTTGTTGTATGAACAAATCAAAGCGGTTTAAGTTGCCTAATTCTTTTGAATATGTGGTGAAAGCAAAAACTTGATGTGTTAGTTTATTTAATGCAAAAATTACTGTTAAAATTATGGAAAGCATGATGGTTGATTAATATGTTCATGGTAAATGTACATGTACAACGTAACGTAAAACAATGATGGAAGGTCAGGGTTTTTAAACCTTAGGGAAAATTTAATTCGACTACAGCTACTCTGTTTAAATATTTTATTGTGGAAAAATAAATTTTCAAAATAAGTATCAAGGGCGTGCTATAGCAAAAACCAAGTGATTCAATTTCCACTGTCTCCGTTTGACAATAGGTACAAGTACGATAGCATCATTGACGCGAGTAATATGTTCCAAATGTCCATTACAGCGAGAGGGGTGACGGCTGCTGACTTCGTACCAGCCAACCTAGATATCTCGAAGATTTAGTACTTGAAATGTCTTTCTTGAGCCCAAGCTCCACCATCAAGAGTATTAATGTAGCAGTAGAATTTAACGTTGTACATTTCAATTAAGAAACTATATGCATAATATTCATCCCTTTGTTCGGTAAAATACTTGACGCTAAGTAGTAAGGTGCACCTTTTGTGCTTCTAGTTGATGGAGTCTTTACTCAAATAGTAAGAGCTCTCGATGAACATAAACAACCATTTTTAGTGGAGCGGAGATCCAATTCCCATCGAAAGTGAATTACGATGAAGACATAAATACGACGTAAATGCCTTATGAATTTTTATAAACATGTGCATTGGGGTGAAATGTGACATAAAGATTTAGGAATTTAGTACTTCATTATTATTATGAAATTATCATGTGCAATTGCGAGCCTGTCAAGTGCTTTCATGCTTTTCATTCTTTAAATGCCATAATAACTCAAAAATATTGACTCTTGACACAGTTGTATACGTTTGAAAATGTATGGCGATAGTTTATTTTAGTAGCCAATTTCATTCGTGGAATAAATTTTCTTCATTGCCAATTTTTTCTATATCTTATTTGAAAAGTGGTCTAAAAATTTACTTCTTGTAGTATCCGTAAGCTCCGTAGCCGAGACCTCCATAAGAATACCCAAGTCCGGAATAACCAATTCCAGAATATCCATAAGCTGGAACGGCAGCATATCCGCCATAGTATCCTCCGTAATATTGGGCAGAAGCCACAGCCATAACGGCGACGAGGACAAGGAGAGCGAGCTAGAAAAATTAGGAAAAAAAGTCGTTAGAAACTGTGTTTTCGATGAATTAGAATTCAAAGGAACTGACAGAAAAAGTTTCGATTCTGTAAACTTACAAGTTGAGACATGTTGATGTTTTGGGTTTGGTTTTGGTTGACTTGAGTCAGAATGTTTTGTTAAGGAAGCTTAGCGAGCAACTGATACCTGTTCCAAAAGCAGCCGCACTATTTATACCAGACTGGGCTAGGAATGCTAAATCTAAGTAAATAAGTATCCTTGTATGGGTCCTGACACATAAAATTCGGTCCATATAAACATCTTGTTGATCAAATCAATGTATTAACGCATGATCATGACTATGACTTACGTAAGGTACCCAGTATAGGACCACGCCTTTGGTATGCCTGATAGTGTAATGTTTGTGTAGTAGATTCCTGTAGAATCCTATGGAAGGCTATAATGATGGTTGTTTCATAAAATTATGATTATACATCTAGTTAGCCAAAGGGTGTACGTTCATATATACATTCATACTTATTGCAAACCAGACAGCACGACGAACAAGATATATATGTATGGATACATATTTTTTTCTTTTTTATTGAAACTTATACGAGTTGCACCAAATCATCAGTCTGGTTCGACCGGTCTTTGACTATATTTTAAAGCTAATTTGAGTTTTTGGAAGATAAAATGCAAAAAAATCGATATTACAGGCAGAGGATAAATTCGTACATGTGTTCCAACACGCGACCATGTGCATCTCGATTTTATCCATGTTTTTCACCACTAGAAAAGTCTTTAAGTATTTCCAACACAAGAGATTAATCTAGAAGTTTTAAGATGTTCTAAATGTTGGTTTGTTATCCAAATCTCTACGAAAAATATAACAATGAATCGTGATTAAGAAAGCAAAGGGGAGCCATGTGTCCAAAAATATCCATGGAGTGAAACGAAACTCCAATAATTTTTGTATCAAACTGGTTTCTCTACAAAAATTCTGGTTAATTCCTTGCACGATTCCTGCTTGAAACATCCGCAAATCTGCATAAAATGGGTATAGCTATATGTAAATACTGCATGTGCATTTAGGAAAGCAGAAGCAACATGTGCACTTTTGATTAAAAATGCGAAGTGGTTGCATTAAATAACTGCTTAAGCTAAACAGCTACTTTTATGCTTGCGGCAAGGACAGGTAAGAAATTTTAAACTTCCCCTGTTGAGGCAAGTATTTAGATTGATAAGCATTTTAAGCTTACGTATAATTAGATGTTTGAGAGTAATGACACAAAAGTTGACGAGACAAAATGTGAACTCGTAACCTTTGCAATAAGATTTTGAGCGAAGGACTGCAAAATAATTTTCACATTCCAAATTCCAACAGAATCTATAGAATACAAATAGAAAAACCAAGACTAATCTAAAAAGTTAAGCACTTCCCGATTTGGAGGTTGTATGGAGACCTACAGATCTTTTCTGTATCAGAAATAAAAATGTATTTATTTTATAGAAATAAAATGCAAAATGCTGAATTGAAATTGAAGGTCAACTAGTTTAAAAAAACAAAAGAAAACTGGTCAATTTTTACGTTCTCGCAACACGTACGTGTATAAGGTATCGAATTCCATAGGACCCACACATTTGATATGATATGATATCACACTGTCCAGCATTGAAAGTCTGCTTCACCAGAAATCAACAGCTCAACAAATCCTGAATTGTTAAGCGTTCCATCTTACACTTGCACCATTGCATTGATATGTTACTACTCATTGTCTTTTTCTGTTGAGTCTATTGAGTATTTCGGTGTGTTAAAAATAGTAGCAAACTTGGAAATGACATCAAACATGCAATAATCTTCAATTCAACCCCATACGAATGCCAACAAATTTTGTATCAAGTGGAGCCAAACAACACTAATTCATTCTGATGCTTCATATATGTCTCAAGTTAATTTACTATGTGTTATATGTATTTCATTAAATTAGGTTTTGGCAAGTCATGGCATACAAATATAAGATATTAATTTGTTTTATTGTCGATTGTTATCTACGATGTTTTCTTCTGAAATATTACAAGTAAGCTTTTTAGTAGTAATCATGAGCGAATGGTATGCAATTAATTTCATTAATACAAGTAAGCATGCTAAAATATGTTATTGTCATTCATATAATGCATTCTTGCTAAAAAAATGCAATAAACAAAAAATATGATAACAATCGGAAATGAAATTGTAACAGTGCGTAAATAATAATTTACTGAATGTGAAAGAAAGAACTCGGACAGCATACAAATTTCGTTTTCTGGACCTATGCTACATTAAAATTAGTAAAAAACGAGAATCATCTATACATGAATGTACTAAACTACCGATATATAAAGCAATCCTCAACGATTTAATGTAAAAAAAACATTGACTTGAAAATATTCTGAATACCAATCACCATGAATAAATTATATAACTTCTACGCATCATTGGTATCTTGTAACATTATGAACTGAACGTGGGAAATCCCGTGAAGATTCATTTGGTCCAGCATGTTTTCAATCCCGGATGTAAACTGTTCAACGAAATCATCCGCCCCCAAATAAGCTTTCAGTCATTTCTCACCCGGATGTAGGTACAACATGTTAAGTACTGTATACAAAGAAACATCAACTGTATATACGCCTGGATGTAGGTCACCTGAATTGTGTTCTCGTCAACAAAGGATGACGGTTCTCCAGTCAATGCAAATTTCAAATTAAAACTGAAGTAAAGTTTACTTGGTCTCGTTTTTTAAAGTAGTGCAAAGTACTGCCAGTGTCTGTACAAGTATGTACTAAATGTATTTTACGACATGTCAGTTGGCAGCGCAAATGAATTTTTAAGCCTTTTGACTATTCATAAAAACAACAATCGTGACGGGAATTGAATTACGATCTTTGTATTACTAAACAAGGAAATTTGTTACTCATTTTGTGGAAGCTTGTGACATCGCTTAATGTTGAAAGCTAGCCTGCTGTATGACTACATATGCATGAAGACAGTCATATACAGTAAATTGATGTGTTTGTATACGATGGTCAATGATTAAGATAGAAATGCTCATAAACTTCAAATTCAGTAAAAAAAGTTTTGGGTTTTAATTTTCAGAAACGTAATTTAGAAACATTTTTGCCAATATTTTACGATCTGATTGATCAAATTTTGTGCGTAAGGTACTCCGTATTTTTTTTGTACGATTGGTGTTTTCTATATTAATTTACTTCTTGTAAAATCCGTATCCGCCATAAGGGTAACCATATCCGGTATAACCAACTGCTGGGTATCCGTACGTAGAAACTCCGTATCCGTAGCCATATCCAAGACCTCCTCCGTAGACATATTGGGCGCTGGCGAAAGCCAAAACGCAGGCGAGGACGAGGAGAGCAAACTGAAAGTGATAGAAACAAAATTAAATTAGATTTTTAGAAAACAAAGCTTTGAATGGATTGGATCGCTTGTTCAATGGAAACTTACGAGTTGAGACATCTTGATGATGTTTTGGGTTTGTTGAGTTTGTTGATTTGAAAGAGTTTGCAAGTTGCAATTGCTAGTTGAATGCTTTCTGATGCTCACTCCGTCAATTTCCAGAGTATTTATACTTCTCTTGAGCACAAGAAACCGGGTACAAATAAAGAAATATAAGTATCATTTATTTTGTTTTGTTACGAATTACTAGAAGATGAAAACCCAAATATTATGCAAATGGAATAATATAGGATAACACGTGTGTTAATCTACCTATGTAATAGGCATGCTCACGCTTCACGCATTTTCGCATCAACTTTTGGCCTGCTTTGAACCACACCTTCAGGTCTCCAATTTTGATTGGAGCAATGCTCAGGTTGTGCTAGTTGTGATTTTTTTTATCGCTTTGTAGGAATTTATGATGTCATACAGCATACAATAGTATCAAAGCTAGAAATAAAGTGGACTGTTCGTTAGTGCATCATCGATGATTCTACGTAAATAGTGACAAGCAGGATGCATATTATGTGTACATGGTCCAGTACAGTATGAAGGTAGGTGTGTCTATGTCTATGCAGTTGGGGTGCAAATTGATGTATCATTGAAAATATAGAGTCTAAGAATTTTTGTGGTTAATAGATTGATGCTGAAGTCTCCATTTTTTGCAATAGTTTTATTCACTATTTGCAAGAATTATGACTACATGCCGTTTAAAGTACGTGTATAGAGTAGATAAATCAGCACATGATATTTTTTGGGATGGCAGTTTTGGAATCAAAGAAACAATCTCTTCTACGCTATGTGAAGCTAGTTTTTTTTAAATAAATTACAAACTGACATTTTTTATTTGGGCTCTCTTACCTGTAACTTTACCACATATAAACAATTTTTCTCTTCCTTCTTTGATAAACCTCAATCAAAAGAGTCAGCAATGATAGCAAGTAAACAAGTAGCAGAAAAATAAATGCTAAGACCAAATCTTTTAGGCCAATCGTGTTGAAGAATGAATGTTTAATGTCCAAACATCGGAGGGTTGCAGCTTCAAAATATTTGTTTACGTGCCGGGTTTGCAGACCTCGCTCACGAATTAGTAGTAACCTATAACATATTTAGTGAGACACAAAAATGAGTTCCAGTTTTCAAGCATTGTTTTCTCCAATCTGGTTCAATCAAGTATTATTTGACCAAGTTGACCTTGGTTTTGGTACACATATATTTTTATGCACACGCATGTTCCATACAAAATTCTTGATATAATGTAAATAATACTCTGGATCTAAATTATTTTGTTTTGATTCTTTTGTCTAAAAATAGGACGAAAAGCTATGAAAAAGGAATTACTGGTATTCATACTTTGTATTGAAATGTTCCCTGAAAGGAGATCCACGCTTCACAAACATTCCTTGTTGGATGTGCGAGCCTTCAATAGGCACCTCATCAATTTTCCCACATGCAGAATTATCCTGAGACGAGATTTCGTGTTGGCGAAATGCAGGATAAAATTCATCTGCTGTCGTTATCAGAGCTGAAGGCGATGAAAGAATCAAAGGAATTGCATCGCTCTTCAGGACTTGGGTTACTGGTATGTGCAGCAAACTCATATTTTGCAGCCACTGTGAATTTTAAAAATATTTAGCTATTTTTATGTAAAAGTTTGAGTGCTAT
Source organism: Orchesella flavescens (assembly GCA_964034955.1). Lineage (NCBI taxonomy): Eukaryota > Metazoa > Arthropoda > Collembola > Entomobryomorpha > Orchesellidae > Orchesella > Orchesella flavescens. The sequence goes on along the minus strand of OZ035954.1, from coordinate 29,560,586 downwards.
TTCTTTATAAAAGGATTATGCACAGTCACCTCAATTCTGAAAATTATTGTGGGAACATATTTGTCAACGTATAAACTAAAATACTTTTCAAAGTTTTGAAATTTCTTAATGGGAGTTACATCCACAGACAATATAGAGCACATGGATGATGTATAACCTACGTAAATCACTTGACTTGCCACCATCATAGTAAACATTAACATTTTTGTGTGTTGTATGTGTAAAAAGTCATGATATCCTTTCAATTAAATAAAAATATCAATACTCACTTTATACTTCATTTATGGCTATTAAATAATGAATATTTTCTTTTTTTTGTAGAATTACCTCGTTGTGTAATAGCAGCGAGCATCCACATTCCAGTACTGTGTATTTGCTTGATTATACGTTTTGAAAATGTGGGCTTTTGAAAGGATATAAATGAAAACAAATGTTCTAGACAGTAAATAATCGAAATAAATATTCCGATTGTAAGCCAAAGGTCCCAAGAGAACGGCATCATGAATATGTTCCTGTGTTCATTGAGTTGGGGCTGAACAAAGAAGCCGATTGCTCTGACAATTAAGAATACATCAGTAGAAAAGTGTCATCAGCATTAAAAGTCGATCCAGAAGCAAGAAAAAGCAATTTTGATTGTAAAGTATATTTACTGTGAGCGATAAACTGGATGCAGGTATTGTATTCCGTATTGCCCCAAAACTCTATATGGAAGATACTCTGCGAGTGAAATGGAAATGTCAGCAATACCTTCATACAATGATTTCGCAAGTCCTGAGTTATTAACTGTTTTGCCTTCCCCCATTACTAAATATCCATCACTTTCAATAGCATCTTCTCTGAAAGTAGTTAGAAACAAAATTGCAATGTAAGTATCATCACGAATAGAAGAGAATGTTTAAAAATCATCATGAATTTACACATAATATTGTCTGTATATGTAAAGCATAAAAAAATATTTCACACACGTAAAATTTAATACATCACGAAGACATCTAAAAATCTCAATTTCCAGTCCTTTCTGCAGTAAAATTGCGTTTGTTTCGTTTGATTTCCTGATGAATGAACTTAAATACGTCGTGACTTTGTAATCCTGGAACAAACAAATAAACAGGTTATCTTTTGTCGATAATGATATGTTGTGCTCTGGCTCTGATGTAGTTGTGTATGATGTATTACTAGTTAGTAGTGTTATGAAAATCTTACCAATGTTTCAGCAACAATCGGAATTCCAATAAAATCACTTCTTCTCACAGCTTGCTCAGGGAAAATCAATTCCGGAATATCAAAAATGTGTACTATACTATTGCTATGCTGCTTAAGGGGGATCGTTTTTAACATTGTAATTTGTTTTATTGCATAAAGCTCAAAACATTCTGTGAGCCTAATATATACGTGATTTGACAAAGTACTAATAATTACGTTATCTGTATAAATACAAAAGTACAAATTCGATGATAGATCGAATTCCGATACTGTAGCCAAATAAGACTGGTGCAACTGGAACTGAGTGTCAGAGATCAGTCCTATAGATATGGAATACGATCCCTTCATATTTTGAACCTGCACTCAAAAATTCAAGCTGTCAACAAGCGTTAAATTTACATTCATACGTTTCTGTCAAAAGTAATATAAAGCATGATCGTTACCTTCGAGAGAAAGTCCATGATTTCCCAACTCGAAAACAATTTGGAAAATAATACAAGTTTTCTCCTTGTACGAATGGTTAATGAAGTTAAATTTAAAGTGCTGTTAGATATAAACGAAAAGAGCTCCGAACGTCCTTTCATCATGTCAAGACCAATGCTTCCATCTGAAAATAGGACAAAAGTACAACACAATATGCATGAGAAAGTGTTGTCATACTATAACTTTATACAAATTACCTTTAAGCACTGAAGACTGAGCTGAATCGTGGTAATTAATACTTAAAAATTCATATTCCTCATTTCCTGAAGCACAATTAGGGAAGAACGTAAGTAAGTAAGTGAATATAAAAAATGCATTACGCCGAGAATCAAAATTTTCCGACATACTTCACCCATTCATTTTCAACAGCTACTGAATGAATGGAAATCAAAAGGTGGGAGGTTGATGGTTATAGTAGACAGTGCACCAAAATTGCTCGATAGATCCGATTAGTACATTATTTGCGATAGCTAACATTAGATATACCACGATTGAACAACATCACTATTATTTTAGCAGGCCATAAAAACTTAAACAAAGGGAACGGTATAGTCTTTAATTTAGCTTAACTACACATAGAAAAACCGTTCAATAATAAAATTTGCTTAGTAAGAGCCATTTGTAACAAGTTAGCAGTGAAAGTAGACAGTAATAGTAATGATGTTACAGCAAACAGTAAATGTGTTTGTTTCACATACACATTGTCTCTTATCGCGTTGTGCTCTGGTTATAAATAGTATTTATAATATGTCGAGTGTGCTTGCGACTCTATTAGGAAGAGTGTATAAAGCAAGTAAACGTTTTTTACAGTCGTGACCATACGCTATTATTCCATTCTATTTTCAATTCCAATTCGTTTATAACAGGAGAAATAATTTTAGCAGGTGGATGTCATTTTTAGCAGAGGCGGAATAACATATTTGCTCAGTATTTTCGATGGTGAAATGAAAGTAAAATAATTTTTTCTTTAAGGAGGGCATTTTATGGAAATGATGTAAAAATACCAGAATGAACAATGGTGGCATGATACTGAGTGTGGTGTTTTATATGATGTCAATATGAAATTTCAAACATTTCAAACGTTAGAGTATCCAAAAATAACGGCACTCCAACTCTAATTCATGATTTCATGCCAAATTGAGGTTTGGTAGGTGTATCTAAAAATTATTATTTTAAAAAGTAGCGCAAATGGGTTTTATTTCGAATTTTGAGAAGAAGCTTTCGATGTTAAGAAGCTTCAGCTCGTGTTATATGCGACTAACAATCGAGCATTTAAAAATTTGTTCAGTAATTGAAAAAGATAGTATATAATATGGAAGGAGCAACCAAAATCGTAATCCAATTTTCAGAGGACCAGCATTATTCTTTAACATCTTCACTTTTTGTAGTATCCGTAGGCCCCAAGGCCTCCGTAGTATCCACCGTACCTAGGAATGCAAGAATACCTTATTAATAATACTCTTGACAGGAAAGTTTTCTTAGCAAGAAGTATTGCAAGAAATCTAAAAGTAAGAAATCAAGAAATATTAAAAATATTGTGGCTAGAATTACCCAACTGCTGGATATCCAGCATATCCAACTCCAGAGTAGACATATTGGGAGCTGACTGAGGAGATGGCGATGACGGCCACCAAGAGAAGGAGAGCGAACTGTAAAGAATTCAAGAGAAAAATGTTTAAAACCGGAGTCTGAAAAAAACTCAAAATTTATCCAGAAAGTTTTTAATTTTAAATCAGTATGAAACTTACAAGGCGAGACATGTTGGTTTTGGTTGGGGGTTAGCTTTTGCTATTTGAGTTTGGAATGTTTGTTAAGTCAACGGTTGTGAACTGATGTCTAAATCCAGGATTCGTCCAGCATTTATACCCCAATGCAATTCTTTTGAAATCACATACAGCCACACCTTTACCATGATTGCAAAGAAAAGGAAGAATGAGGGCATTGAAAGGTATAAAATGGTGAATGCAACATAATACTCTCTTCTGTTTTTGCTCCATTTTTTGTGAAATGCTATACCCTTTTCATTTTTTGATTGTTTGGAAGCATGTGGTCTACTTTATGTGTTTTACACAAATCTGCAAGTTGTAAATCTGACTGGACGAGGCATCTTTATAAGACATACGTAAATTATGTAACCTTCTGCTGTGCACATTTGACATTTTTTGCGACGAATTTCATTGGAAATCGTTCAGATTCATTCTTAGGCCTCGGTATCATGAAAATCCAATACAGTGTAAAAAGTCTTGGAGTATTATAAAAAAAGTAGTAAAATGTATATGTATATATCGCTAGTCATCATATATTTAAGATATTTACATACAAGGAAAAGGAAGCACAAAAGTCCAATTTTTACCTTTAGTATTTCCAGATATTAATAAACTTGTTGCTTGATTGGAAACTGGACACGTTTTACGATGTTAACAAAAAAGAAGATGCTTCTGGAGACCATGATTGGATTGTAGCTTTTTATTACACGGATCACAAAGTCGTAAAATTTGTAGTTTATTGACCACAATGATGTTCGATTGTCAGTAGTAGAATATTATGTAAAAACGTGACAACAAACTTCTTCGGCAATTCGTGTTGTTGATTTTTTGTTCGTTTGTGGTTGTGGGCTGTGGAACCAAAATATCTGTAGATGCTAATTTTAGTCCGTCCTTTTGACCCATACGTGACTAGATTACTAGAACCTTAATACTACAACTCCATTCCATGCCCTTAAGCATAGCAATAGAATTTATTTCCAACTAGAAATTTGTTGCTGATCTAGAAAAAGCAAACCAAAATAGAATGTCGAAAGTCAATCTGTTTGTGCCATCATTCATATATGCTTCAATATCCCAGCTCTCAAAATCCAAAATAATATGGACATGCGGAATTAATGAGGTTTTCATTATAAAACGTGACAGGCTCTAGAAAAGCTTCTAAAAACTATTTACTTTGGCTCCTTTATATTTTTCAAAGTCTTAAGGTAAACTTCAAGTCTAATATACGGAGAAATTCGTTTCTCAGCTAATTTTTTTTGTATTTCATCATTACGTATTCCAAACAGGATAACGATAACTATGACTTATGACAATTTTTGAATTTACTATATGCAGTTGGTGTATGTCTGAAATGTATGACTTCGCTCCAGCGACTTTATCATATGATTTATGAGTTTTTCGCATCGAATAAATACGCCATGCTATAAAATGTTGACTTATACAATTTCAATAAGTTCATCCTAAATAAAATTTACGTTTTAAGTAACGGCTAAAAACTACCATTTTATTTATTGAAAATTTGGGTTGCTTTTTCAAATTTCATTTCCAATTAAATTCCAAATTAATTTACTACACGAGTCAAACACTAAAAAGTTTAGAAAGAAGAAGGACAAATGCCGGTCAAAAAGTCAAGCAGAAATCCAATTTACTTCTTCAAATAAGCCAATCCTCCGTAGGTTGGAACCACTCCACCATAAGTGTAAGCGGGATATGCAGCATAGCCAGATGTGTAGACATACTGGGCGCTAACGGTGGAGACGGCGATGACGGCCATCAAGACAAGGAGAGCAAACTGTAATACAAATAAATGATTGAAAACGTTAGTTCAAAAATTTTAAAAATATGCTTTAAATTAAGCTAATGTTTTTGATTTAAAGTTTTGCATACGAAACTTACAAGGCGAGACATGATGAGGATGATGAATGGAGTAGCTTAAAAGCTGCGTTTTAAGATTTATGTCAAGTGTTTTCGAACAGGTTGAAATTGCTTCTGATGCTTTTACCATTGCCAGCTCTCTTTATTTATACTTAGCAATTTGAGTTTGATAGACAATGGTACGCCACACCTAACCCTATTACAAGTATGGAGAAGCACTAATGTCTAAAACTGGCATTAGTTTAGTTTCGTTGAACAATGGTCCCGGATTTAATAGCAAAAAAACTGCTCACTTTTTGTTCCATTTATTTTTTACATCTATCCTATCGTTTCAAAAGATTGTGTAATCTTCAGTGTAGCATCTTCTTTCTCCCTGACGTATGATATACAATATAATAATGCATCATCATTCTTTCTAAATAGGGGTTTACGGTGATGTAGTATGTTGCGTTAGGTAGGATGGTGAAGCATGACTTGCCAAAAGTATTTTTATCCAGGTATCTCGTAAAAATGAACTGTTTTATTGATGCTATTTAGTATTTGACAGTTTTACTGAGGATAAGGGCATCTCATTTTCAGGAGTAATTGTTTGGAATAGTTTTCTAATTTTAAACCCAGCATGAATGTTTATATATTGAGGAAAATAACATGCTCAATTCTCAAAGCAGCCATTTCAAAATTCAAATAAACATTATATTATTTTGGTTTTATAAGTTTCACATTAAAAATGTTTTAAACTTTTCGCCCCATGTGGATTGCAACGTGATGAAAAGCTATAGTAGTATACATATATATAAGAGAACAGAAATGTGACCTTGGTGGTTTAGTTCTTTCGTTGTTTTGCTTATAGCTTAATAAATGTCCAGATGAGAACATTTTTATGTACATACATATAAGTGTATGTTAATATGTCATTGTAAATGACGTAAATCATTTTTTCAATTCGATATGCTTACCTTTGAAAGCAAAAATAATGCCAGAAGAAGCACATATCTCGCTTTGCATCTCCAGAAAGTTCGTTGCTCATCCCTTGATTTGCATACTTGACCTTCACATTCAATCCCATGTGCTTATTGCTACAAGCAAAAAGTTTAAACTTTATTTCGCCTGTCCACGTGTTAATCTTACAATCTTACTAACGCTGTATTGTGTTGTAGAATAAAAATCAAGCAAGAGCATCTCAGTCCAGGTGGTGAAGGAAGGAATCACGTCCGAAGAGATGTAGATGTAATCAACGAACCCAAACTACAAACTGCTTGCCCGAACTAATGGAAGTCCTAATGAACTTGAAATCCTGAGCCATAAAAACTTCTTCACTCTAATCAAACTCATAATTGTACCAACAATTGAAATCCGTAACAGACTGTCAATCCGAACAAACAGAATAGTAAAGCAGTGGGAGGGAAACATCATGTTGAGAGGATGAGTTCACACTCGGCTCGCACTCTTATATCTTGTAAGATTTTTATTATTTGTTGCAAAATTACATTCTAGTTTTTGCTATTATGGTCTGCATAAAATATGTGTCAGATGGTTAAGAAGTTTGGGCATGAGAGAATTGAGAATGGGAAGCAAAAAATCTTCAATACTACAATTTTCTTCTTGTAGTGATTCAGTCCGACATGACAAAAACAAAAGAGTCGTGACTATAGCCAGCGGCAAAGGTTTTGCTTTTGCTGGAAAATTTCCTTTTGAAAAATAACATCTTTTTGATTATCTATCGCAGAGAAATGCAAAGGATAAGAAAATACAAAGGGTTTGCCATCACAATAGCATGACACAAGAGAAGAGAGCTCAGACTTGCATTGCATTGGTTACATAACCTCGAAAAGTCGCAAAAAAAGTCTCATACAATGTGCTATAGATTATTGAGTGCATAAGATGAAATGTAATATGTTAGGTAGGTAGTGTGTGTCTCACTCAACAACCCTATCATTCTGCATAAAGTCATGGTCATGGTCATTTCTTGGAGAAGATGGTGGTAGGCCTTTAGGCTGGTTGTGGCCCGTGGCTGTATATTTACTTTGGATTATTCTGATCGTTTTTTTGTGCAGTCTTTTCGTGATTACAATCATGTCACCAAAAAAACGAAGCATAAAATAGTGTATAAAATCGCAATAAGTTGTTATTCAAGTTGTAGAATGTGGAAGGAGCAGCGCAGTTTACCTATACATATTTATCACCCATTTTTGTAGAATGTTAAAAACATAAACTCTTGTTTTTATGTTTTTCAGTGTAACACAAGAGTATAGCGATTTCACATTTGTTTTTAATGTGCATCAGCAAACGTACAACATGCAAGACTTTATTTTTAACTAAATGTAAAGCTGAACTGTTCCTAAAGACGGAACTGTTCCTAATATATGTATTGTAAGCTAATTACAATGTTCAGTTGGTCATTCGGTCAGTAGCACATTAATCTCTGGTAAAATTAAACTCCAACAAAACTTACTAAAAAAGGACTAATTGTACCTTTTTAACCAATGACTTTAGTTAGCCAATTAATTTTTAATCGGATGTGCATAATACTTTTTTGGCATTTCACACACAAATCGACTTGAGCGCACATGAATTTATGAAATGCAAACATGTGCTTGACTTTTTTTAAGAATGATTAAAAATGATGTTCATTGGCATAAAAAATGTGATGATGTATATACGATATAGTTTTCAATGCATACTTCATAAACATTAATTTGGTTTGTAATGTAATCCTTTCTTCATATACTGCAATTTTTCTACTACTTCCTTTCGTCCAAAACCTGTTGGCACAATATAATATAACATAAACTTGAGTCCTTTTTTTGTATTTTATGATGATGTGGAAGTAGAAGTATATATTTAGTAAGCAATATGCAACATAATATATAACATGAAGTTCCTTCCGACACCATTGATAAAGTAAAACTATATTGGCGACGAACGCGGATATCAATCTCCTACGCTTTCTGCGCCTAATAAAAGTTGCCAACTACATCCTATATTATCACGCACTATTAAGTATGTGTTTGCCAAAAAATCAACCCTTAAGATGTTAAGCTTCTTGCTACTTACGTTCAACATGACGTCCTAGCCAGAGTAGCAAGGTCGTGAATTTCATTGCAGACATGCAAACATTTGCTTATCGTTTATGTGCTGAAATGTATGGGTGGCAGGGCTAGCCAGCCAACAAAGTAGTAGCTATATTGTAAATTGTAATTGTAGCCCATTCCAAGAATGATTTTTGGACTCTGACTCAACTTGTATAGTTGTCCACACCACACACGTGTGTAGCAAGCCGTATTCACTTTTTCACTGGCCATTCACTAATTTTTTCTAAAAACTTTCCAGTTGAAAAAATTAATCTAATTGTTTTAAATACACACATGTAGAACATAGTTATGATTATGAAAGTGGAGTTTGCGCCTCCCTGAGAATATAACTCATTTGAAGTGTTATCTTTGATAAAGACACGGAAACATGGTGGGATCAAGACTCTTAAAGAATTGTGAATTCAGCAGAATAACGTTGTGGGAAAGTGTGTTTCTTCTGATTTGTACATCACTTACCTTAGTCAATGGCGACATTTCAAGCAACGGCGATATAGAATGTCCTGGTCTTCCAAATAGAAGCGTAATTTGAATTGTCAACATACACACACATATAGCTTTTTTAAGCAAATCTTTTTAAAAGTTGTATTTCAATTTTGATTTAGGGAATATCACTGGAGTGTTCTTCAGCAAGGCTTATGTCATCCAAGTATAACTGTTCTAGTCCCATGCCTGTTGATACAGTGGTGTATTATAGTTGTCAACCTTATTACAAAGAAACATCATTGTCAAGTCCATGGGATATCAGGTCGATGAGATGCAACCAGCAAGGACAATGGGCCAGGTACAATTACTTCAGCGAGTTCAAATGTGAATATGGTACAACTACAATAAGATGCAAAACATTAAAATTATACATAACTCCCGGAAAACATTTTTTTTTGATTTTTTAATATTGCATAGTTGATTGAATATACATAAATCTTGATTTGATATACAGAATGTGGGAAAGCGTTGCCATCAATAAAGACTTCAGTTCGGAAAGGTCAACTGAAAACCAGAACAACATGGCCATGGCAAGCACTCATCTACCTAAAATTAAATTGGGCAAAAGTTTCAGAAGCCATCCAATACAGAAGGACACTTCTTCAAGCTACCTCTTCAAAGGGGGGAGAAGAAGATGACGCAGAAACTGAAGAACCTGAAAGAAAATATGTGCTTGATCCAATCAAATTAGCTCAAATTTTTGACAACGACGATCTCTCCCGTGAAGAAATATTTGATCCACGATATCGTTACATTTACATTTGTGGTGGGACTTTGATCAGCGAAACACATGTTTTAACTGCAGGTTTTTGTGGAATTTGAAGAAACATGCATATATTTAGTCTTCTAAACCCTGGTCTTTTAAGCACTGTATTGTAAATCGCTTTTGATGTTCCATGTTATCAGCTCACTGCTTAGTTGATTTAAAAGGACAACCGAGAGCTACAAAGGATTTTATGATCATTCTGGGTGGCACCACCAACAGCTTCTATTCCAATATTGAAGAGCCAAAAAGTCAAATTATTCCAGTACGTCAAGTCACACGATTCAGTTTATTTCGTACGCATTACTAATTAAATTGCTGGAAGCAGACAAGGTTTAACAATAGCTTTCGTGTTATTCATGCATAGGTCAGCCGAATTCACATATCTGAAGAATTCAATTATGAAGAGTACCGATCAGACATTGCAATAATTGAGCTACAACAGCCAGCAGTTTTAGGTAGTGCCGCGTTACCAGCATGTTTGCCTCAAAATCGAGATGATGCTCAATTATTTATTTCCAACACGAAACATGGAGAGGTAATTAAAAAGTTATTTAACATAATATATAGCATTCTCAACCCCTTTTAAAAGTATGTTTTCATTTTGGGATTCGTTGGTTTATTTATATGTATTTATTTTGCAAAAGGTTATAGGCTCAATGATAAACATCTACAAAGAAGGAGTTTCTAATGAACTGAAATCCAAGAAACTTCAGGTTTTACATCAGGACTATTAAAGATCAATATAACTTAAATTTATAAAATTATAAGATATTAACTATTACAAAAAATCCGAAAATAAATTTCAGGTTTTACCTAATATGGAATGTGTGAGGAACATTCAACGAATTCCAAGTGATAAAGAGTTTTGTGCAGGGAGTTTAGGTACTTGAAAATCAATGAAGATAAATGTCCTCGTCATAAAATATTCATGGAATTTTAGCAAACCATATGAATTATAAATTGTGTGTTATTCTTGTATGAACAACAGGAGTGAATATTTGTTCTGGAGATAGTGGGGCGGGTTTGATAGCATCACCAAATTTTGGACTTCGCAGAAGATATACTGTGCAGGTAAATTAATTATTGTTATCAACAGGAAGGACAAATACAGAATGAGAACAATGTTATGAAACCCAACTGAAATAATTATTAATCCAAATTTTCTCGACTTCTAGGGCATCATCAGCTATGCAAGAACGAGGAGAATATGTGAAAACTATGCGGTGTTTACAAGGGTCTATAAGTTCACGAATTGGGTAAAAAGCATAATATATTCAAATGAAACCGTGTTTAGGTAAAAGGCTGACGTACATGCATATTAGATTGGAGAATTAGAATTGCAAATTTGCTTACTCATTTGTGCCAACCATTTTTCTCGTAAAAGTGCCTATAATGTTTAATAATAAAATAATACCAACTCAAGTCAAGTCGAGTTATATAGAAATCATAATTGTAAACGTAAACTTTGTTATTTACTGTTTAATAATAATTTAATCCAGATTCATGATACTGTAAAACACCTGCAGTTCTTATACACTAGCTGCTTACATATATATACAAGCGGAAGTTTAAGACTTAAAGTTGCTGTCATCGCTGACTAGGCTTGATTAGAAATAGATTAAATATTTTCGTTAAAGTATAAGATGTAACTCAAATGCACATGTCCATCACATCACACTTATGTATACACAACATGACAAATATAAATTGACATTCCTTTGCTGTTAATTCATTCACTTTTCTGTGCATTTCAAACCAACTTAAACAACAAATTTTAATTCAACCTATCAACCTATTCATTCTGATTATGCTCTACAACTAAACTAGTGGATAAAGTCGAGTAATAAATTAAAGTTTAGACATCAATAAGCTTGTCTTGTAAGATCTTAATCTAAAAATTCACAATTCTTACCTTACCATAAATTTAATGTTATGTGTTCAGTATTTCCCATTTACAGATGCATTTAGTACGTAAGAAAGGTTTTTCAAATATTTTACTTCTTCAGTTCTACCCCTATATTTGTGTACATGTACGACCTAATTCTCATTGGAAATTCAATGCGATTGACAAAACAGACCTGCATTGTCACTACTGAACATTTGTATACTTGAGTACATACATTGAATATTGAATAATTGCAAGTAATTATTAATAAAAAGAAGTTCATACTAAATCAACTAAATGCTATATATACATATTATGCGGTATAGTCGTCCTTTTATATGCTTACACAACAAAAAATTTTAGTGCATAAATTAATGTACAATAAGAGTTATATTTTTTATGTATACGATTTAATACCTATATTGAACGAACGCAGCGCACTGTCTTCCACCGAGTATTTAACTAATCCAAGTGACCAACAATGAACAATATATGAGTCCCTGAATATTAACTTGTAATGACAATAGTACGAAACTAACACTTCTTCTTCTTCCCTTAACTACTTCTTAAATTCTTATAACAGTTAAAATATGAACAACTATAGACTAAAGATTACTTAAAATCGTTAAACTACTAAGAATTAACCGTCGTCATCGGCGTTGCCATTCCTTGGTGAAGTAAAATATAAGAGATCAAAGGATGAAAGATTTAAAGGAATGAACAAAAATGAAAGTTGACGTGGCTGTGGCTATAATTGATACAGAAGATTGGTATCTGACTGGTATAATAATATGTATATACAGTACGGTCTGACAAGCTCTTCATCCTTCATCCCTACCTCATTTCAGTGTGCAAGTTATTAAAGTTGAAACGGTTTCGGGGAGGGGGCCCAGAGTAGTAAGTGATATCCTTCATTAACAATGCCGTCACATACATATGGTAGCCTGCCCACAGGTAATTCATGAAGAAGATGAGAAATAGTGAGCCAGTTAGTTTTCGTGGTCGATCCGGTATAAGCCAGCCATGAATAAACATCCAAATGTGAACCGCTGTGAAAATCAGGAGCATGATGAGTTGATATAAAAACCAAATTCGGAGCTTGGTGTAGTTGTGCTATAAATGAGAGTTTGAAGAGAAAACATTTTATTGATATTTCGTTTTTTTGTTGCAATTATCCTAATTAAATGATCAATTAGATAGAGGTCATCATTCAATGATGATACTGGAAAGAAACTTACTGCCTTTGCGCCTCTGAAGAGTAAAATGGAGAACGCGAGTGAAAGGAGGAATATGAACATCATGAGAAACAAGACTCCACGTTGTTGCCAGACTGAAACATTTATAGATAATTTCATTATGAATGTCTGATACCCACAGACTGCCAGTCAGGTAATTGCTTTAAAAATGCATGTGTGTAAAAAAGTGATTACGTGGAAATTGTAAGAAAGCCGTCATGTCTACATTGTGTGAATAATACTCGAGCAGTTCATCCTTGTCACCCAAACGTAGCAATACATACAGGTATATGAATAAAGCTGCACCCAGCACATTTTTAAACTGGAAGCAAAATCCCGACACCATAAGACATTCATATAGCAAATATTCTGTGACGCTTTCTGTGACGAACATTCAAAAAATTATTGAGTACTTACAATATCTAGGCCGGCAAAAAATCTAACCAGGCTGACGGGCGAAAGGCCACAGGTAAACCTGGGTAGGTCAGGGGGACGCTGAGACCATGGTAACCCAGTACTGGTGTCTGGAGCCAGGTATGGCCGATCAGAACCACCAGCACTGCGAAATTTGTACATTAAGTACACTTTATCTCAACTTTACAAACTCGTCTGTAAAATAACCTCCCTTCCTTTGTCTTTCTTGGCACTTCACAACTGGTAAAATTTTGTTCAACAATTAAATTATATTTTAGAAACTTTGTTTTTTATTCAATCAAAACCATAATATGTAAAGATGTAAAATGTCATCCAAACAACACCCACAGTGAAAGAAAGGCAAATATACAAATGCTGAAAAGCTATTCAAAAGTCGTTTTTTTTGCTTGTCATGCAGATAACATGAGTTTTTAAGTGCCACTATAACCCAAGAAGAACTAGCAATAGCTTCATAACAGAATCCATGATTGCTACGATATGATGACGGAGCAGCACTACTGTAGTAATAGTAGTTGCAAAGGTGGGACAAAAGTATTATGAGGAAAACATGATATAACTATAACCTTTATGGAAATCGATCCACTTCCACTCATTCCCACGACTGTGTAACTGCCTTAAAGGTGGCCAGTTATTGACGCAATAAAATTTTTAGTCAATCGTCGTCATCATCATCATCATCATTGGCAACATGCCGTCGTCGTTTTATGTATGATGGGACAGATAAATAACCATGTGAGAATATATACATGTGTATTAAATAAGTCGTCTCTCAAACTTAATGCATAAATCATGCATCGCTTCATCATCAATTCCGTATGGCAAACAATATCGAAAATTCTAACTTTACGGCTTTCCTTCTTGTGATGACTTATCTGATGAATGTGTATAATATGGGAGAAGAAGGTAAACCACCATCGCCCGTGGCAGCTCGATTAAACCTTGACGGAATTTCAGCACTCTCACATCACCACACAAATACCACCACCGCCACGTTTCTTTTAATATTAAGCACACCACTACTACTCCAGCTCATTGTGCAAATATTGGGGTTCCATAATAATTTCCACTGAAAATGTTTATCATTTCTTCAACGGCTATATGGGAACTTTTATACGGACGCGTGTGCACGCTTCTCAAGAAGATTGGTTAACGCAATAACGAGCCCCTCACATCTTCATATAGAATTGAAAATCCAACAAAAACAAAGTCCCTTCACGATATATTGACGATAATCAATTTTATTTCTTTTGGTGAAATTTCACAGCAGCTGAAAAGCCTTCTCCCTTATCTTTTCCATCGTCAATGCAAAGTTGCAACGATAACATATGAGGCGAAAAGCCGCAAGCATGTATTGAGAGAACCTCCACCTTTACATGCTAATCTTGAAATAGATCAAAAGTTGGAATGCGGTTGTGAAACGGTTATTTTTCTACAGCTCCCATGATGTATGCACAACTTTGTTAAAGGGCATGGAGTCACATTTTTGTCACGGTTAGGGAAACGAATGACTTAATATTATTATACACTGACGATGATGGGGAATGGTATAACAAAAGAATATATTTTTGTTGTCAACCATGCGATAATCTTTTCTTGCAGAGTTCCATTATTGCTTCATCTAATTGAAATTCGGAGATTTTTTCAGGAATCCCAGTGCGTGATGACACGATTCACCATCACCAACCAACCGATATGGAAAAACTGAAGCCGGAGCAAAATAAAATGGTTTGGTTAGAGTCGTACAGAGTAAAGAGAACAGAATGCCCCTTTCATGAACAAGCGAGAAAAACGGTGAAGTGATGTCGTGCACCTCGCATATCTACAGAATGGCCAACTTTCCGTATTAATTCACTTTCTTCTCTCTCTCTCTCACTCAGCCCAAATTACTGAATGCATAAGTGGTGCCACCCGAATTTGCTTTCTCTTTTCCCTAGCATATGAGCTTATGTACGTGGTTGGCAGGGTTTGACAAAATTGAGTGTAATCTACTTTAGTTGAGTCTGTCCCACACAACTAAGCTAGGAGCATCGTATCGTCACGTCACGACTCCAAATACCATATTCTCTTGTGTGTTACCGCTACTCTTTTCCCAACCGCAGAAAACAACGCTGATGATGATGATGATGATGATGATCAGGATAGATAGAAAATTCGGACGACAAAGTTGCTCGTCTTTTGAGAATTCATCACATCACTCACTCAGTACCTATTCCTTGGGTTTGTGTGTGTGTGGAGATAAATTGCCTATAAATATTCCAGTGACAGCTTTGTAATAAAGCTCCCTCTTGAGTAAAGACTTTATGTACTTTTCGGATTCTCCAGAAAAAAAAATATGCTTGATTAGGTTTATTTTGTCGTTCACCCAACATTCACAAGAGATACAAACGGTATCGTTCAAACACATGAGGTAATTTTCATGCTTTATCACATTGCATTTCACACATAATCATGCTCTATCACATTATCGACGGATTTTCCAGAGAGAATGATATGATCATATACCTTTACACTTGTATGTACCATGCCGGCTCTCAATCAATGGGAAAGCTTCCTTCTCCTATTATCACCAATGCTTATTCCCCAGCAGACAATTTTCTATTTTTAAATTATGCATATTATGAAGCATATGACATTTCTTCCGTTTTTTTTTGGTTTAAAAAACACTGAAACGTCACGTCACGTCACGTTCCACGGGCGTTCACATTCAGTGGTAGGTTTCTCTCATCCTTTTCTATCCACCCATTCATGTCCACCATTTTACATCATTTGGAATGGCATTCTGACTGTTTAATTACTAGGCGAGACCCTTTCTACATGTACTTGCCAGAATATTAAAAGGTTGCTTTACTATAATCATTTTTGGCTACGGTTTGAATAGGTAGAGCTGTAAACAAGTGCAGGATATTTCCATGTGTGTGTCTGGTTTTATATGAGGGATGCCTGTCCTACTCCTGTCATATTCATTTGACATAAAAGGTTATTATTATTATGTGGAAATTTCGCCAGGTCCTATAACCACTACTAAACTGCAAACTACTACCTTTGTCACATATTGAATCCCTCATCATCATGAAATGACATTCTCAAAGAAGAGTTTCATGAAATGGGAGAGTATCCATACACTTATTACTTTTTACAGCCATTTTGTGACAATGTTCAGCCACAATTGTTCAGGTACACATTTTTTATATATGTCGCTTATTGACATCTTTCCCTTTTTCCAAAACGCGAGTCATCTATAAGT
The DNA here is from genome assembly GCA_964034955.1 of Orchesella flavescens. Taxonomy (NCBI): domain Eukaryota; kingdom Metazoa; phylum Arthropoda; class Collembola; order Entomobryomorpha; family Orchesellidae; genus Orchesella; species Orchesella flavescens. The sequence continues at coordinate 29,544,119 of OZ035954.1, read as the reverse complement.
CTATATGAAATGCTCTTGGTTTGGTTGTGGTGTGGTGTGCTTCTCTGTAAGCAAAGCAATAATCATTTTACATGAGCTATAATATAATAGTTATTGCCAATCGGCTACCATTTTCTTTATAGGTTCCTAAGTAGAGTTGCTGCTAGTCCCTCGAGAGAGAGAATTTAGTGGATGGGCTTTTTGATAATCGAACATCTCTTGGAGATTTTTCCATGTCACTGAATTATTCAAATTGATGGGTTTCCTGTCAACTTTTGTCCGGCTCCATATTCTCCTTGGAAAAGGGGCTTAGAGTGCTTTGAGCATTAGGTATGTAAATCCTGAGACATATATGCATATATTTTAGACGGTTTCCTATAGACAGAAAGGTTGGCTTTATAGCTTTGGCTTGCCTGCTCAGGTAAAATGGGTTCGACAAACATTTGGCATTCATAGAATTGGCTAAATGTGCGCGCAGTGCAATGGCGTGTCAATGCCATTAGGTAATGAAGTTCATTAGTTGAAGTCATTCCGTTGTATTGACATAATACCCCTTTTAACAACCGAAATATACATTTTGCGTGTGTGTACATTACCTTAATGCTACTAATGCTTTCGGTTTAAATGTAGACACATCTAATAAAATGTTGATACACCAATGTAAATACTATGAGCTTGGGCTTATGTATACTTATATAGTGTTTGCTCATTCATTCCTATCCAATTGCAAACCACTTTCTCGAATTAGATGGAGTAACAGCACCAAATTATTTGAAGGTTGACCTTCCATATGACTTCTTCTGACTACTGTGTAAAGTATGTATGACAATTTCACTAACGTGTTATATGGCTTGTAACAATCGAACTATATAGATTTAGGCTTCAAAACACAATTGGAACGTTGGAAGGAGTGGAGTTGCGTTTTAAAAAAAAAGCTTTTGTGTGTCCGTCTCCTATTCATGTCATCTTATTCGTGACAAGCAACTGAATTATGAATACTATTATACTAATCAATATCCTAAGTACAAGAACAACAGGATTGAGACAACCACAGCAGCATGAATTGCAATGAAATTTCTAACAAAAAAAAATGTTAAAAAAAATGGTTATTCATTGTTTTCTAAATAAGTACAGTAAAAGTTTATTTTTACCTCTTCAGCAATTACGTAGATGGGATAGAAACCCCAAAATTGGTAAAAACCAGATATTTTTATCCATCCATGTTTTACTTTGTTCGGACACGCAAAAAGACTATAGTTAGGTCAGATTTCCTGTTTCTCTACATTAAATAGGGCTTATGGGAGCTCACGGAATTATTTGATTGTATAGGAATAATAGTCTTGAGAAAGTCATTCCCTTCTACGTATACCGACTAACTATATACTACTCACTCTCGCTTCGCACGTCATGTCAATCAAAATCTTGGTAAATAATTTACTCATCATTCCAACTCCAACACAAATATCAATGTCAGTTGAACGTACTACCTAACTTATTATATAAGCTCTTAACGGAAGCTTCAGCTGGACAAAATTTTTGCGATTCGGATGCATCGAGAGAAAGAAAAACATCTCAATATTGCAGAGAAAGGTTTTCATAAGAGGAAGAGAAGAAAAACGTAAAAGGTCACAGGGAAATCCAATCCGATATTCTGTCATAATCCCATGCTCGGTAAAATTCCACATGTCCTCATGTGCAATTTCAACTTGTACAAAAACAATACGTACCTGCTCAAGTTGATCCTCTTATAGAATAGCAGAAAACGATACGATGATGTCATACATAGGTTCAAGCATTCCATTCCATGCCACCGCCACACCACACATGCAATGCAAATGCAGCGCTTTGTATGCGGAAGCAAAAGTAAAGCGATAGCGTCAAGTATTCATGAATCTATAAAAGTTGGATTGGCCTCCTGCCGATGATTAAGAGTGGCACGTACTTCATTTGGAATAGATTAGAGGGACATTTCTGAAGTTGTAGCACTAAATTTCGTTCCCTCTTTCTTACCTTTCTCAAGGCACAATAAAAGAAGGAACGAAAAACATACAAAACAACCACAACCTCCAAATTTTTAATAGGTAAATCAAGCAACGCGTGTTTGAAAGGCATTACGACGATGAGATTCAAGTTTAAAAACCAACTCCGTTTCTACTGGAAAACATTCCGTCTTGTGACAGTTCTACAAAATAATTAATTAGGACATGACACATTTATTTTATGATGGCGCAGCGTAAAATCATCATGAGCCCCAGACAGACATACTCTAACAACAGTAATTTACCCAAAACCTTCTTAAATCATTTCCAGCTCATCTTGAATCAAATTCACATCACACGTCAAATTATTTTATGAAGAACAAGCAGGGGTCTGGCATTAGTAAAGCCTTCATTTATTTATTCAGAATCAAGGCTATTTTTGCTTTCCCGTTCGTTTTTTTGGGACTTAATACTTTGAATATTCATTTTTACATTCTAGCTCCGTAAGTCTGAAATAAGACCATAATTCGGCAAGAGTCCAATATGACATCATGACCTGAATACTTAAACGGTAGAAGCCGCAAAAATGATTTCTTTGCAACTTGCGATTATAATGACAAATGACAATGTTAAATATGTATTTGGAGATTTTCTGAGGTAGCAATATGAATTATAAAAACTGCAACTCGCACATATACATGCTTGGTGTACATTCGGGTGATTACATCTATGATCTAACATAGACTTATTGCGAGTTGAGGTAGATGCAGCTGTGGGAGAAACGCATTATATATTTACTATTTACATTACGATATTGTGTAACAACTGACAGGAATACAACCACCAGGTTAATGTATCATATCGATCGATCGATACTTACAAAGAGGATTTTCGATGGTCATGAAAAGCAAAAAAAAAAGACTTTTGATGTGTTGGTTGGTAAGTACACACGATGCAACTTGCACTATACCATACCTACGTCTCAAATGAAGTATGAAGCTTGGTGATGCGTAAAATAGGAAACAGTTGTCGATTCTCCTGCTCAGTCTTTTGCACTTTGAAATTGATGACAGGAGACAGTGAGACAGCTCAAGCTCACAAATGAATCATATTATGGAACAAGACAAGGAATAACTAACTACCTATACATTCCTAATCTTAATGGAATCGCAGAACGTCAAGTGCCACCACCTGCCCATTATTACATATTCGTACAAAAATCTTATGTAATATTTTGCATTGACCATGCCAAGCCAAAAAAAACTAAGCACGCACGTTTGGTTGTTTATGTGCCAGTGTTATATCTGCCCTGTATATTATATTATGGTTTCACTTTACTAGTCAACCGAAGCATAAAATGAAGTGAGAAAAGTGAGTACACATTTATGTTTTACAAAAGTACTTCAAGTTAAGAACTTCCGTTTTAAAATCTGTAGCATTTATATATTATTGAACTTGAATGTTGAATGTTCTACTAGGATTACGCATTAGGTATTAGCTTCATAAACTTTAAAAACTATATATACTTCTTATCAAACTAAATCATAATTGGGTATTACTAATCTATTATTTATAGTGGGTTGAACATGCTCTACTGAAAGTTAAGTACATCATTAGTCATAGTCACATCACCCTTTATTTGAAGGTAACATATATAATATAGATTCATAAATGTGGGAGTAGTAAACACCTTGCTAAAGGTAAAACTGAGCTGAATGAAAATGAAATCCTTTTTACAAACTCTTATCAATGCAATAAAACAAAATACTATAGCATTTTAGTACCTGATTTACAAATCGCATTCGATTAACAGGCACCGTCTTGACTGGTCATGAAAATTGAGTAAAATCTTAAACCACATATTACTTAAAAAATTTTCAAGAAATTCAACAATCATGAAGCATTTTCTTCCTGCTTTATTTCTTCTCCTGAATTTGACGGCTGTTTGCTACACCTACACTGTAAAAGCTGGGTTTCCATTCTTGTTCAAAGTGGTGGAATATCCTAAGCAGGATGGAAGTGTAAGAAACTCAATTTTAAAGGCATAATACATTATCTATCTAAATATTTTTCTGAAGCATGTATATAATCATGAGTTAGGTAGAATGAAGAATGTTTTGTGACTACTTCTATTGTCGTTTTTAGAATCTTGTGCTGTTACCCCATGAAATTATTGACCGTCCATTTGATAGACTCTTGAAGAAGTACAGAGACTACTATGGCTAGAGGAAATGGGCAACCGAAGAACAATGGAAGTCGAAAGGGACAGTTTTTATACGTTCGTGCTCCTATGAATTTGGTGTGACTGACACTGCACTATATCAATAATTTGATTGCATGCGACGCAAGACGCAACGAACCCCATTTCTTGTTAATTACTATCAATTATAATTTGTTTTTTGAAAAAAATGGGAGGAAAGCTACAAATTAAATGGCTTATGAAGTCTTCCGGTGCCATAATAATAATAATGTTTTTTTGAAGCTTACTGTTCGTAATAAAATGCTCACTAGAGAGTGAGGATGGACGATATTATTATATAATATTGTTATTACTTTATTTGCACCATCAACCATACCATTGTTTGTTTTTCATCGTTAAGTGATGTGACGATATGATGAGAGCTGACTATGCGTTTACTTTGAAACAGAAGCCATAAGACATATGAGCTACTTCCTTCCGTTCAAAAACAATGTTTCAGCTCTTGTTCAAAATTTCTATCTACTATCTTATATGTACGTATATGATTAAAATTTTGAAGGTATGAATATTGGCATCTACAAGCATGGTCTCATCTAAATTTCAGTTGTAGACAACTGAAATTGACATATGTTTGCTTTTGCGCACAAAACGAGCATTTAAAAAAGCTACTTTTAACGTTTAAACACTATAAAAAGCTTTGAACTGCAACTACCTATTTATTTACCGCACCAGTCGAGTAGAACGAGCAAATATAATCAACACTTTTCTGACATTTGAAATGCAACTCACGCGTCAAGAACAGAGTAAACAGATTGATTAACGAGTCACCTTAAAATTATCTGCTGATATTTATTGTTAGTACCTAATTTGCATGATTTTCACATTAGCAAATATTATGAGGTAGAATTGTTATTGTGAAACCGGAAACAAATCAGCGTACAGGCATCACTTACATACGAAGGCGTTAAATCATTGTTTAGTAGTTCTACTGCAGAAAACAAAATGCTTGAAAATTGCTCCGACTTACTTAAATAATATATAATATATAGCATTAAGTTACGCAAACAGGGCACAGGGTATGAAGACATAAGCCCTATTACTATATAAGTACTGACCAGGTCAGTCTTATATAAAATCTTTTGTCACGCAAAAGTAGCTTTGATATGAATAACCAAGTCCCAATTAGAAGACTGAACCATCTTCTTTCCTTTTGTGTTTAGTATTCAAAAGATATTACAGCGTATGTATTGCCAACCTACACGACTGTGTGTGCAATGCAAACGAGATGATGATAGTAAGAACGTTAAATAAATTTCTAAATCTATCCATTCACATCTCTGATTGTAACCTGTCATGCAATCGGCTTATCAAATGACATCGTTACGACATACATAACAATTTACCAAGTGTAGATGTAGAATAATAAAATATACAAACAGCATTTTCAACAACAAAAAAATGTTTGAAAAAGGGAAATAGATATTCGCACGATGTACTTGTTGAAGGATTTCCGATTTTTTTTGGCAATTTTTGACTTTCAGTTTACCTAAAAGTTGTAAATGAAATGAAACTTTTTAAACGGGCTGAATAATAATTATACGTGTACACCAACTTATTTACCATTAACTGAAAGTTTGAAAAGTTTCTGTTTAAGTGAAAGGCAGTCCATTTTTTCGGCCTTTTTGAACTGTCATGACATGACATGTCAGGTAGTGCACATAATAATACTTAAACGATTTGGCCAAAGAGCTTCTGTACATACAACCAAATTGGCTACCTTTTTAAAAAGCAATAATAAAGTTAGACCAAAAAAACTCAAAGTTACAAGTTGACTAGGGACATGGTCTTAACATAAATATGTCTACTACTAATACCTATTTTGGCAGTCTGCCACCAATCAATTTTAATTTCAAACGTTTAAATGTAGATACATTTGTAGGTAATAATAGAACAATTTAATTTTAAAAAGGTTAAATTTTATAGCTTTACAACTTTACAAGCAGCAGGATAACAGGAAACTAGTTTTGTTTCTTTTTTTTACGCCATCCATTCTTTCACGATATTTGTTTAGTTTCCCTTGTTTGTCGGTCAGATCGGAATGTGTGTTTTTACTGAAGGTTATGTTTCCTGATTGACTTATACATTGTTACTCACTGGCAGACATTACATCAGACATCTACTACATTAACTACATTCGATTTGAAACTTCCTGTTTGAAAATCATCCAACCTCAAGATAAACAATGTAATGTAGATTATTGCTTGTGGAAATTAAGCCGAGTTTTAAATAGGCACGCATGCAACCCTTATTACGTTAAATATTTCGTTACAGGCATGCTTGTTCTTGTTGTTGGAATTCAATCAGAACCATGCCATGCCATTCATGAATGAGGTAGAGCATACTATAAACACAAAACCATAAAAGCCAAACAAGCCCCATCAGATACTCAATTGATTATGATTATCATAACTTTATAGTTTGTTATATAGTGGGTTGGATTGTTAGAACAATGTAAAACATGAGCATTACACATATGCTTGCTAAATGAGCAGCTTGTAAACACGTACTAATATTTTTCGGTGATCCTCACTTCCCACAACAATAAAGTATAGAAGTGTATACATACATACATTATGCATAATTCAAATTAGAGATTGATTTGATCACAATTACTAAATGCAGCAACAATTTCAATTACATTACAACATACATACTTCCGTTTTACTTTACAATAATAGCAATAGCATCGCAACTCAGCTAAAACTAACTAACCAGGCGCTTTTGATTATTATTGTCTATTATATAATTGAAATGAGATTTATCAAATGAGTGTGATCGCACTTTCAATGTGTATATACTAGAAAAAGTCCACTTGCTATTAGTATTGTGTAGTAAGTTTTTTTATACCTTTTTTACATAACTAGCACATCCCATATCAAATCAAAAGTCATTGTTCGTTAAGACACTTTTCAACAACATGTTTCGATTCATTGAAACCTCACTTGACTGCAGTTTTGTAAGTGAAGAATTGGATTAGTTTTTTTTATAACAGGAACATACGATCTATACATGGTAATAATAACTTGTGATTGCGTAATTATAGAGTAGGGTGCTCACACAATCACGGGAGCTATAAAGATACATATTTCAACACCATAATATCAGTTCCTCACAATTTGTTACTACATTCAACAATACAAAATGGAAGTGCAAGTGGGGTACGCATGTCTGATAATATGTGATATAATATAAAATAATGTGCGTGCTGGCATGTATGTATATTTGTAACATTTGCGGGTTAATGTATGCATATATAGTTAGCTAGCTCATAACGCGTGAGAAACGAGAGAAAGTTTCTCTTCGGGTGACTGAAATATAATATACAACTATGACCAAGAGAGGCAGTAGTACATATATACAAGTTCACTGATTCTTCACTTTGTCAGTTTAGTGAAGGTTGCTGAAGTATACATTTCCTCCTCTCCTCATGTTCTCCTCTTATCTCAAGAAACAAGGTGGTGTTTGATCGGAGCAACAGGAGACTTCCTCACAAAGTGGTGCCAGAAACTTTAGAAGAAAAAAAAACTTTAAAGAATAAAAAAACTAATCATGAAATCAAAAGTTGTAATATTGTTCGCCGTTCTCTCCGGTTTGGTGCTCCTGTGCAGTGCAGTTCCAGTACCGGAACAGCCGTATTATGACTTGGTAAATTTTATTCTAAAAATTTACTAGCACTAAGAAGAGTTCGAGCTTTTGTGAAGTAAGTTGTTTTTGCTCTTGTAATTTACTATAGGACCCCAACACCGCAGACTTAACAGAACCGGAAGGTGAGCTGATGGGTCCGATGATGGGCTTTTTTAGAAGGACTCGAAGTGCATATGCTGACTACATCCAACATGCAGCAGCAAGTTTCCGAAATATTGTCTACAAGCCATTCCAAATGATGGGGATCAACCGTCATAATCTGCGGTAAATATCAGTAGCATAGCTGGGCAGGCCACCGGTGGCCGGTGGCCAAGGACACCGGCCACCGACCTATTTGCTGGCCACCAGGCCACCTGGCTACCGGCCACCGGCTAAATGTGTGGCCACCAGGCCACCTGGCCACCGGCCACCGGCTAAATGTGTGGACACCAGGCCACCTGGCCACCGGCCACCGACTCAATGTGTGGACACCAGGCCACCTGGCCACCGGCCACCGGCTAAATGTGTGGACACCAGGCCACCTGGCCACCGGCCACCGACTCAATGTGTGGACACCAGGCCACCTGGCCACCGGCCACCGACTCAATGTGTGGACACCAGGCTACCGGCTACATGTGTGGCTACCGGCCACCGGTTCAATGTGTGGCCACCAATAAAGTACATTCAAAGGTTGGACCGGGTCGGGTCACAGCAACAATGGCAATTTAAAAATATTTGCGCATATGCCAGAGATGAATATAATACTTGTAGAAAAGTAAGAATACTGGGCGATGAATATGAATACTGTCATTCTGTGTGATGTATAGGAATACTGGGAAGCTGCATAAAATACTATACTACAATACAGAAACAATTGAGCATATCTTAACCTCTAAATACTGAGATTCAGTCAGTATTTGGGGGAAATCTTTGATCTGGACAGACAGACGGACAAATTTACCAAGCTACGTAATAAGAACTGACTATTACTACTCGTGGATGACGTTTGAAAAATGTTTTTAATGCAAAATGTTTCATTTACGAATCATTAATAATAAATCAGATAATAGTGTCCAGAATTGTGACAGTACATATTACTCCTTTAATGACCACACGTTTTATAAGTTACACCGCTTTTCGCTAAGAGTTCATTTATAGGACTATTTAATACTACGATTAACAATGAGAAAAAGACAATAAAAGGCAACACGACTTAATCAGTTACTGCTGAATCATACCTTTACGCAAATACTCCTTGTAGCAAAGTAGCTTTTCTGTTGTTTCGATAGTGATACTTGCCCTTCTAGCACGCATAATTGAGCCAGCGACAGAGAATAGCCGTTCCACACACGCTGAGGAGGATGGCATAGCAAGATACTTTTTCGCTAATTTCGAGAGAATTGGATAGCGCTCCTCATTCAACCCCCAAAATCGCAATGGGCTTTGAGTGACAATTTCCGAGCCTAAGTAGCGATCCACCTCTTCCATGATGTTATCAGAAGACGACTTCGATGCCTTAAATTGATGAACACGATCGAATACACTTTTTTTCCTATCTAGCTTCTTTTTCTCTTTCACATTTTCACCCTGTGATGCTCTGATTTGTTGACCACAACTTTGACTGTCTCTTTCAGTTGTCGTCAGGGGTGTCTTGGTAGAATGAATAGTTATCAAATCATCTGAAATTCTGTCCGCTTCCAACTTGAATCTGCATTTTAGTAACTCTACTACAGTTTCCTTCTGAGGAATACCATTGCGAAACTCCAAGCCATTTGCAAACCCGTCTAGAATTTGTTAAGATCCTTAAATTATAAATTATGAAAAAAACGTGCCTCAAAACAGTCCACTACAACTCAACCAAACCAACCTTCAAAAGGAACTGTCTTGACTCTAGGGTCCAAAAGCGCAGCTAGAATGAAATACTCGTCATTCAAAACGTCAATGGTTACGATTTTAATTTGCTTATTATCTGCATTAAAAGCTTTCTGCCCAGCGTCCCTATTTGTTCCAAATCTTTGTATTATGGAAGTCTTCAGTTCATGCTTAAATTTGACCATCGCCGACATGGCATCATTACTGTCAATTATTTCCACTTCTTGTAAATCTGAAATATTTTTTATTTAACTTCAAAAATTGCACCCAAAAAATTAAAGATATTAATTGTGAAAGCTCTAGTATACGAAGAAAGTATAAACTGAACCTTTAAGGGCGTCAACTAGACTTAGAATGACTAATGATGATGTGACACTGTCACCCTGCCAAACATCCGTTAGCTCAGCAAAAGGCTTTAAGAGAGTACACAATAGTCTCATAATAACCATTTCTTCTTCTGAAAGCAAACAAGGGACATTCTTGGTCACTTTTTTCGCATCACGCATGACTTTGTTAACGCAGGTTGCAACTGTTTCCTAAAGAACACGATAACAAAAACCATTAATATTGTGACAATTTAAGACGCAGTAAATACAAGTAGTTTTTTCTTAAAAAATACTCACAGGTTCATCCCCATCAACCTCATGGTCATTATCAACAGTTCTACAAAGTCGTTTGAGACAGTGATAGAAAGAATTCCACCGCGTGTCAATGGGTTTAATGAGTCCAATTTTAGTTAGTTCGCGCAGAGCAGTGTAGTATTTGTCCGATTTATGGTACCAGCTTACAATTGAGTTTACTTTTTTAATCAAGACCGCAATATCTTCTGTTTTCAAGGCATCTTTAACAGCCAATTGCAATAGATGTGCCAGGCAAGAATTTCGTCGAATCTGGTACCTCTCACCAGTACTCCAATGTCCAATAACAGCATCAATGGCTGCTTCAATATCTTCGTTAGATATCACGTCTGATTCAATCTCTAGTTTCCTTATTTCGTTGACATTTTCCGTGGCTTCATCACAAAAGGACAGCTGAGTTACACTGATTTCATTTTCCAAACAGTCAGTGGGGCTTTCTGCTGTTGCTCCTGCCGTAGAAAAGTCATATTTTGGGACATTGCAGTCCTTAAACGCAGCGAGTACGGCTGAGGCATTATCTGCCGTTACGGTCGAGAACTGCACAATTGCGATGAAACATAAATATAAATCTCTTTTCGAATACAAGATAAGCCTGTCCATCGTATACATTTTAGACTTACTTCCATCATGGACAAATTGAAGTTCTCCAGTAGTAGGTCCTGCAATTTTTTCCTAATGCTAGTTGCGTCGTGAGTCCCCGAAAACTGTTTAAATCCAAGAACGTACTGGTTGATCCGCCAATCTTTTATAAAGCGGACTTGAATTCCAATTACCGCATAGTTCTGACGGGATGACCAGATGTCAAGCAGGAGATGAGCGTTTCCTGGTTGTATATCTGACATCGTTTTCTTAAGATGGGTTTGGATCTAAGTGTGAAATATAATATCGTATAATATTGTTCAACCTCACAAACTAAAATTACTTTCTTTGGCTTGCATAAAATGATAAAATAAAGTCAGACAAGTTCCCCACTTCAATCGATTTTGCATCAAGAAGACGGGAAACAGTTCTTCGGGAAGGTGAGGTAAGCCTTGCATCTGCAAACAGCATCAACCGTCTGAAGCCTTCACCCTCCGAAGAAGAGAGTGGAACAGTGTCAAGAGCAACATAATCAAGTATTGCTTTAACAAATTCCTTTTGTCGTATGCTGTCATCACTATACTTCTTCACTGATGAACCATTGGTAGTCGAGTTTCTTAATCCAATAACGGAAGTAGCGATCGTTTCCTTTTGAGCTTCGAGATCCTGCTTGTAGTAGCCACTTTTTTTATTTGAGTCATAAACATCTTCGTTATGTGCACCTGGATGAACTCGCTAAAATCAAAAACCAATAATGGAATGGTTAAGTAACCATAACACCAAACTTCAAGCTTTATTTAAAACTATTGAATCATGAAATTGTTACCTGCAAATGTCTTGCAAATGGGAATGCTCCATTTCCAGTTATAAGCACATCCGGGTTCGCAGAACTTCCGTTTGATTTTCTCTTTTTAGCTACCTCTGATGACTGTAAATTGGATTTCTGATTGACTTTGCACAAAGAACACCGAAGCGTGAAGAAGATTCGTGAACGTAATTTATTTTTCTCCTTTATGACCCGTGTCTGTTCGTCGACGAATTCGAAGTGCTCCATTAACTTCTTTATCCATTCCGGATGGTCACTGATTACTCCTTGGGGTGGTTTTAACTTCACAAAGTTCTGTTGAACACTTGCATTGGATTCCGGAGTCCCCAATTCTTCACTGCATGATGAATTCTCGGATCCACTCATTTTAACTCCTCAAAACGATACGAGATAACTGGTAGCTTTAATAAAATCCGAAAATAAAAGATGTTTAAATCTGACCAAAGGGAATAGGGAAGTAAGAATAGGTGAAGATACAATTTTATTTGTGCCTGTGTTTGTCCATCACATTTGCTTTCGTCTTGTAAAGGGATTTTGGACAGTCGGACTTGAGATTAAGCAACAAAAAAGTGGAAATGAAGATTGATGAAGATAAATGGGAGTAAAGAAAATTATATGAACTGATGATTCACAATATGATAGTTCACATTAAAATGATGTATTAGTCAAACGGTTAGCCAAGGATGCAGTTTGCATACACGTATAGTCAACAGTCACATTACAAGAGGTTTGCATTTGATCAATATGAGTATAAAGCATACTTGAGGAACATTTTTTGCATCCTTGGTTCTAAAATGATGAAAATGCCGTGCATGATTGTGAAATAAGTATTATTTATAATTTGTAAATTCGAATATTTACTTACAAAAACATGACAATAAAGTTTTAAAGATAAATATATTTGAACCATGTCAATCAGCGTTCACGGGGCGAATTCGCAATCTCACTAGGGATGCTTAAAGCGAGCACATAAATTTTAAATGCTTTACAGACGTAATAAAATACATGTGATCGCATACATACTCATTAATTTCATCCTTGGTCATATATTTAAATCCAATTTTCTTTGTGATTGTCACAATTAAACTAAATGTCATTCGTGATTATAGCAACTAAATTAAATTTAACTCGTGATTATAGCAATTAAATAAAATTTCATTCGTGATTATAGCAACTAAATTAAATTTCATTCGTGATTATAGCAATTAAATAAAATTTCATTCGTGATTATAGCAATTAAATAAAATTTCACTCGTGATTATAGCAATTAGATTAAATTTCATTCGTGATTATAGCAATTAAATAAAATTTCCCCGTAATTATCACAATTAAATTATAAACATATTGTATCACTGTGCTCTTGCTATATTGTATTTCCAGTTCTCCGGAAAAAATTAAGTTCTCCGGTGCCAGTCTTCGATGCTTGCACTTTGGCTTGGCCACAGAGTCATGAATAGGTCACCGGCTTCAGGTATGGCCACCGACTCTATGTGTGGACACCAGGCCACCTGGCCACCGGCCACCGACTCTATGTGTGGACACCAGGCCACCTGGCCACCGGCCACCGACTCAATGTGTGGACACCAGGCCACCTGGCCACCGGCCACCGACTCAATGTGTGGACACCAGGCCACCTGGCCACCGGCCACCGACTCAATGTGTGGACACCAGGCCACCTGGCCACCGGCCACCGACTCAATGTGTGGACACCAGGCCACCTGGCCACCGGCCACCGACTCAATGTGTGGACACCAGGCTACCGGCCACCAGGCCACCGGTGGCCACCTGGTGGCCGGTGGCCGGTGCACCAAATTTGGGCCACCGAGGTCGGTGGCCAGCCCAGCTATGATCAGTAGCAGTAGTCAACCTTGGATCTTCATTATGATAGAGTAAGACTGTACATAATGTATATCCATCATCATCATCATCATATCAATTTATTTTTTTCAGTATAAAAAATGCTTCACAAAATATTATTTGATGATTAATCATGTCTGTAACATTTTGTCTCCTCTGTTTTTGATTTGCTCCAGCAGAGACTTCCTTGAGTCAATATAGGAAATTAAGTCTGATGTACATTTACCATAACGTGCATTGTACATTACAAAGTATTAAAGATTATGCAAAACTGAAATCTGCAAAAAAAAGTGAACCATGATGATACGATAGTAGCCTTGTTGTTGCTACATACGTACACTACTGCTAGAGATTAATATTTGTTTTAAAAAAAGTGACGACTAATGAAGTGAATCGTGAGAGTCATTAATGAAGCCATGCGCCAAGCTGCTCATTCAAATCTTCAGTGAATTTGAATAATTTTATTTTTTGAAAGTTTTATATAAAAAAGTGAGAGTTTGATTATTCTTATTTTTGTTGTTATCTATTTTACAACTTGCTCTTTCCGTAATAAATGTAATATACGAAAAATATGTGTTTCCGCTGGTTCTATATTTATTTTACTATTTGCTTCATGCATGATATGTATATTAAGTATGTATCATTACTTGTATCATTGTCTCAATATGCTTTTTCGCCTTTAATACACGCTAGCTGACTCTTTTGACTGCTAAACACTTTACACGATGCATAATATTATGTAATACAAAGAAATTATTGTTCCATACTACGGCGGAGTAACGACATTTGGCGAATATTAGAATTAGGGTCCTCCATGGGATTTGCGAATATTTCCAGCAACAGCACTTGGTCTTGGAGCTGCGTCAGGCGTTGAGAATAAAGCTTGAATGTATGGTGAGTCTGCTTCACGATTTGATGCGGTAAGCGAGCTGTTAAACTGAGCGGATGCTGGTGTGGGAGCAAAGTGATCAGAGAATCTTTTGGCTCCAGCTGGATTTGGAGTCGCTCCAAAAATTCTGTCAATGGCAGAGTCTGCTCCTGCTTCTTCATGCGTTTTTAAATTTGCCAAGCCAATCATTGTATTTGATGAGCTGGTTAGGTCCCCTTTGGTAGCTCTCTCTGGTTTCTTTTCCTTATCGTGAATAGCTGATTTTTCATATTCATGTTTGTCATGCTTAATATACAACTCATCTTGTCTCACTTCAAGAACATCAAATTCTTGTGGATATGGTAAATTTGCAAACTCCTCCAGCTTCATTTTTGAATAGTAGTTGTAAAATATTAAAAAGACAATCACCAAGCAAATTATCACAGAGATTGAGTAGCAAAAGCAGATGAACATGACTTGATTGACAAATGCAATATAAAAGCGTCCAACGGCTGGGTGGTGCCATTGTCGACCTAGCGAGGGTGTGAAAGGGATATACTTTTCATTTTGCGGATTTTCACAATATATTTCCCAAAGCAAATCCTTCAAAACATAGTTTTCAGTGATGCCTCGAGATATGTACCACATTTGCTTGATATCTCTCGTAGTATCTCCACGGTTTATGTTTGCAGCAAGGTCAAATGGTGGAATACCTGTGGCTTCTCTACAAACAGGGATTTTCCAAGCGACCCAATCATACGTAATTTCTTCAGACTCAACGTGTACTTTGGAAGTTTCTTTATCTATTTCTAACTGGATTTCCCATCCAATCAGAGTGGGTTTTTCGGGAGTTGAGTGATCTCGACAACCTAGTGAAGCTGGTAAAGTTCCTTCTTTAATATCTGGTGGGTTGATAATGTCATTTTGAAGTCTTCGCATTGAATCAATCGGAGTTCCTGGTGGGTATGCTTGCTTCAACTTTTTGAAGTAGAATTCGCTCAAGATCTTTAGCACCGTTTGCATCCCATGATTTGTACCAGGTGCAAAAATGATTTTTATGGGCTTCTGTCTTGTGATCACGTTTGTCATTTCATCCATTGTTAAAGCCAACATGAAGCCACTTGGAGTACGATACGCTCCTTTATTACTTCCATCATATTTATACGTTCTTGCTAGTTTGTCGCCACAATGTGTGCTAACCTTTTGGCAGCAAGATTTTGGTATGTCAATTGTCGCAAGACGCTTAGGCCAATCTTCCATTTTGTCTACGAGTGTGGTCCCACAGCATTCGAAATTTGATTGAATTCGGTGAAAGAAATCTGGGAGGCTACCACCAGATCTGTGTGATTCATTCTTAAATATGTACTTCTCAATGGTAGCAATGTCATCGTATTTTATTGAGATGTGGGCTCTGGAAGCACCTTTCATTGCTCGATATAGGGTGACCCCGTAGGCAAACATTAAAAGATACCCTACCGCTGGGTAGCGAACTTTCCACTTGATAACAATGATTGAAAATAAGCAGACAAGAAAGAGAAAGACCAATGCTACCAGGGTGTTGCTGAAGGATTCTCCACTGTAATATGTTGGTGGAGCACCAAATATGTTCTGGATAATGGACCAAGTTAAAATGGCAATTCCATCGATAATCATTATTAGAAAAATAATCAACAATAATCCAAATTTTTTTAAAAGGACTACATGCAGCCCATCGTGGGCTTTTATTATTAAATCGTCCTCTGGCTTTGCCAAATCCTGTTGTGGACCAGCCTCAATTCCAGCAGTAGATGCTATTTATGATAATTTACTTTGTGATAGTATATGTAAAATGGCTTCCTAATATTTTGGCTAAATGTAGAGGTATATACATTTTTTTACCAAGGTTAGGAGGACCAGTTGCATCGTGAGGGGCACCTGGATGAGGATGCGGAGCCCCAATGTGGTCACCAGTGCCAGGAATATGATGTGCTGGACCAGGATGATGATGCGGGACACCAGTACCTGGTTGCCCTGGAGGATGATGTGGGACACCAGGACCTGAGTGACCTTTAGGATGAAGCAGGACACCTGTACCTGGGCGACCTGGAGGATGATGCGGGACACCAGAATCTGTGTGACCAGTAGTAGTACTTGGTAGTGGAGCAGCATTAGGAGGAGGACTATCCGAATTAAACATTGCATCAATATGGGAAGTTGGGTCAACTGTTGCTGGAGGTGGCTGGTCAAAAATTATAGCATCGAGAGTTTGAGATTGAGGGGTGGTGAGTGCATTAGTATCTTGGAGTGACTTATGAGTGACATCTAGAGGGTTTGGCGCTCCAACAACCTTAGAAATGTCATTCGAAAGGCGAGGAAGGTTAGTAAAACTGACAGTGGATTTTCTAGAGACCCTAGGCGTAGGCTTATCTGACGATATACTATTTGAGTGTGAACTATGATGATGGGGTCTATCATGTAAAATGGATTTCTTTAAAATTTTCTCTTTGGCTGAAGACCCGTGGGGTGGCTTGCTTGAAGAACCACTACTGGAGCTGCGAGATTGGTGATTTTCATGCCCGTCTGAAACTGAAGGCTTGTGGGCCTTTTTTTTGGAGGCTTCCCCGTGGTGGCTAGATTGATGGTGATCTTTACCACCATGATGTCCCTTTCCTTTATGATCTTCATGCTCATTTTCATAGTGACTTTTTCGATCACGATCAATATGCGGCCTCGCCGATTTATGATCTTTTAAAGGTTCACGTTCCTTACGTTCTTGTGCAGCCTTTGCATTTGCTTGGTAAATCTTGTCCTTGTCAATTTCAAATTCTTTCCCTATATTCTTAGAGGATCTACTATCATGTTCCAGCAACTCTTCCAAATTTGGAATACCATGTTTTTTACTCTTTCCATGGTGTGGCATTATTGCTCAATATTATCCGATATTTTGAAATTTTTTACGAATGATTATGTGCAGCAGCAGCATGAGGAGGCGTTTAAGTTGTGACATTTGGTGTGCTAAAAGTTATATGTTACGATAAGGCTTTGACAAGGCCCGTGTGTCCCTCCTGTCATGGTAATTTACATTGAATTGAAACCACATGGAGTAGGCCATGGTCAACCTACGGCCAGATTTCCGGCCTTTTAAATTAACGATGGTTCAATGCTTCCAGTAATCACAAAAATGAGGATGAATGAGTCAATAATATATAAAAACAAAACTTAACTAAAGGTCAGACTGAGGAAGACATGCACTACTGATTTTGTAACTATGTCCTGTCCTGTCCTGCCTTCAATGTTTTAATTAAACCACTTATGATGTTTGGATGAGTCATTAATATTAGCAAGCCCCAAGTTTGTTTTGACGTTTGCCTTCAAGCATGCCTCAATGGCAATGCAGTACATAAATAAATTGTTGATTGTTGTTAATGTGAGCAGTGCGTGCTAGCTTATACAATGCAAGCATTATAATTATTAATTGCTTTACGCATGCAAACGCACATCACCATTTTGCTCTTATTTTTTTATGCATACCATGACCAACATAAAAAGGTAGTCAAAATCTACATCATCATCAAATGAGAAAAATGCA
The DNA here is from genome assembly GCA_964034955.1 of Orchesella flavescens. NCBI lineage: Eukaryota > Metazoa > Arthropoda > Collembola > Entomobryomorpha > Orchesellidae > Orchesella > Orchesella flavescens. Next base: position 29,526,069 of record OZ035954.1, on the reverse strand, counting down.
TAACAGTCAGTGACTTTAAAGATGACTCATTCGTTTCTCCAAAGTCCAAACTTCACAATATTATTATTTATTTATGCATTAATCGCCATCAAAGAAAGGCTAACCCAAATACAAGGATTACTGAAGCAATGACAGTTTTGATCTTGAAGCTAAAAAATACATAGTATTATTTTTATTGCAAAACATAACAGTCAATAACGTGAGATGGGAACGTTTCTGCATCATTAGTGAACACGATAAATATAAGCATGGGGACATTGGACACATTAAACGCACTACATGATAAGATGAGACAAAAAACATTAGCAAGATTGATAATATCACTACTCTGCATTACATTTATGTGCTTCGACATCTGCAAATTCAAACAATATACAAATTGCGCATGCATACGTGTAACAAATTATGAATTACACAATATATTCTATGCATTTATATACACTACCCACAACTTGCTCAGAAGCCTCAAGGTCTTTGAGAGCCCTTCATCATATTATAGAATGCGTCATTTGCAAAGGATTGGAAATCTGGTTTGGGGAAAAAAGTGCTGTGTCAAGAACACAAGTATGAAGAAGGAGTTCATTCCACCTGCATTATTGCCACACAGAAAACGAGACTCTGTGTTTGGATTTGGATGCATTTTCATATATATTTTGTAAACATGCAGGTGCAAATATAAATGTTGTACGCTAGCCATCATCTTTTCTAAATCTTTCTTATGCCATGCCAGCAATAATAATGCTAACTGAAGTCAATTGAGCATTACAAATTTACATCCAAAAGACACTCTACTCTCTGTTTTTCATCATCCTAACATATTTATATTTTAGGTACACCACCACACATTATGAATGATAAAGGGAAAAACATATATTACTACGTAAGCAAAATGGGGTCGCAATTACCAACGGTCGCAGTCCTCTGAACACGTAAGGACATGGAGGGCAATGGGAATTGGGCTTAAAAATGGGTTACTAATCCCTAAGATTTTATGTTTTATATAAATGTATTGTCCATTTAGTTGCCAATCCTCTTTCCAAAATTGGTCGTGGAGTTGTCCACACCGTGGATATATTGAGTGGTTGTTCTGATATTATATCTTGTTTTAGTATATTTTTGTGAAGCCGTAAATATATAAGTAATTAACAGACATACTGTTAATACACCTCTACTGGAGTGCTCAATTGTTTAGAAATGCTATCAAAAATCCTAGTAATCATGACTGTAGTAGCTAGTATTACCGTAAGTCTCATTTTAAACACTAAAACAAGTTTTAGTCATACTTATCTTAGGGTAAGCAGTATTGAATATTGATCGTGCTAAATTGGTTTATCATTTACAGAACTCTGGTGAAGGATCACCTCACAACCACAACGATCCTTACAAACCTTACATTCGGTTATTGAAAGAACTTCAGAAACAACGGAAATACGGAAGTAGTTTCAGCCCTATTCGTGATGGTGATGGTGTCCTAGGATCTGCTTCTTCTAACCCACAGTTTCAGTTCCCAAGTGGTGGTGGTGGGGGATCCAATGGTGGGGGATCTAATGGAGGCGGATTCAATGGAGGCGGATCAAATGGAGGTGGTGGTGGTGGTTCCCCACCCAATCCAATTTTAACTCCAGGATCTGGAGGTGGTTCCGGTAGCTCCGGCATTGGATCTTTCATTCCACCTGCAGCAGGTGGATCCTCAAATTACCCACCTATTTTTCCAACCATCCCATCTGGAAGTCAGATTGCTGGACAGGTATGAATTTACCTAATTTATAAAAGCTTTTTACTTAAATCCTAGCTAAATTTTATATATTGATTTTGATTATGCTTTTCTATAACCGTTACAGCTTGGAGTACTTCCACCATACCCAATCGAACAGGTGAACAGAGGTGTTGGCACTATTCTTCAAGGTGTACGCTCACTTGACTTGGGCCAGATATTGAGAGGAGCTTTCATTTTCCCAAGAAATGAGAACGTGAGGAATGTAGCAAATAACGTGCTTGACAATATCTTCGGATTGGCTAAACCACCATCAAGATAAATTTATTGACTATCATGATGATGTGATGTATAATTTTCTTATTTCACACTTGTACAATTAAAATGCTTCATTACTACTGTGATGTGATGTTAGTTCTAAATTTAGTTTAAATGAACAGTATTTAATTATAAAATATTCTGTAATATGTACAATCTGTATATTTTTATCTTTGTCAACGGAAGTACTACTATTTTTTATTTTATATAAATAAAACCACCGTAAAAAATACATAATCCTTATTCAATTTAGTATTCCACCCACGCACATATTTACATAAGCCATACTCCCAAACTTCTTATTAGGCGTATATTATCACTATTAAGATTGGAATATGAGATCATGTTGAATTAAAATAAAGTTTGATTACAGCTTCAAAAAATTATTTCGCAAATAATTTTCGATGATAATTTTTCAAACAGAAGAAAAATAATTATATTTCATAACTGACCGTTTCAGTGTTTATCATGACTCTAAAAGAAACGTAACTGGTTTTTAGCTATAATATTTCGTTTTTGGGTGAAATGTATGCGTGCAACATAAATATTATGCGTTCGACAATTACTTTTAGGCATTGCTTCCTCCCTCTCTAATCTTTTCTAACCAAACTTTTACAGCTATGTCATGGTACATATGTCCAAACTGTAATATTTCATCGATAAACCTCCCATTTAGCGATACTCCGCGCTATCGGGAAACTTGTGGTATTTGATCTGCAAAAAAAGTAGCATGTACATTGTTCATATTACATACATAGTTGCAAATACATACAAACTTCCAAAAAGTAAGCCTATATGGTGCTCTCTTAAGAAGTCAAGGTAAATAACAAAGGGACCACTTGTTATTAGAACCCACACGAAATCATCACGTAAAATCCTATATAACACTTTTATTATTACAGTTGTTTAGTAATAATTTATATGGATGGCTAGTGCGTACTGCAAATATATATAATGCTACAATAATCCTTATATCCTTTTCCCTACTCGTTCTCAACATGGTCTTCATTGACATTCGGAAGTTGCATCAAAAATAGGTTAGTAGAAAAGATGAACCCTGAAATATTTTCCTTTATAAAAACTACGTTCTATTTATAAGGCATTCTTCATTATCAATTTAGGCTGGTTACGAAGAAGTTCATTACTCAAGCTTTACTGAGAAAAACTTATTTCTACGAAAATGTTAATCAGATCGTTATTGGCGCTGCTGCTGATTGCAGTTATTGTGGTAAGTATCCTAAAATATATCAGTGTATTTTTATCTTTATTTAAAAAGTACTTTAAACCAATTATCTAATGTTAACTTCCATATAGCACGAATTGGAGTCAGCACCCGCCCCCAACAAAAATGATCCGTTCAAACCAATTTATCGCATCCTGAAAGAGCTTCGTAAAGTCCAGAAGTATAAGTATAAATATGGTGGAGGTGGTAGAGAAAGGGATAACGATTCCGATGAATCTAGCGAGGAATGGAACGGAGGTGGAGGCTCTTGGTCAGGAAATAGACCAACTGGAAATAGACCATCACTTTTCCCATCTGGAAATAGGCCATCCATCTTCCCAGGTTTAGGAGGCAATAAGGAGAACGGCGGAGGTTCCGGTGGTGGTCAGAGGCAACCATCCACTGGATTTCCTGTAGGTGCAGGAAATGGAGGAGACGCAGGCAATGGCGGAGGTGCTGGTGGTGGTGACCCACTTCAACAATTAAATCAAGGTTTTAGCAGTCTGTTGCAAGGATTAGGGTCACTATCGCTAGGTCAACTTGTTGGGGGAGGTTTCAATTTCCCCAGTAATTAACTGATTCGAGCATTTTCTCAAATTGATTATGTACAACCATATTCCATTTTCACCGCTGTTACTAGAGTATTAAGTTGAAGAAGACCTGAAGACTGTGATTTACTTTAATTATAGAAACCGTATTTCAAATGACTTCGTAGATATAAGTCTGTATCGTGCCAATACCAATACTACCAACCCTTCCCCCAGCTAATTTAATAGATTCTAAGCTACTGATTGTTAAAACAATAAAATAAAATGTTACATAGAGTGAATTGTTATGAATTTATTTGCATGTCCATGCAATTTAGCGATATTGGGCTAGCTCATCAATCTCATCATCAGTTGGCTAACGGTAACACATGCACGCACGAATACATCTCTGGCAGTCAATGTCGGTGGTCAGCATACAACCACACAACAAAACACGTTGGCTAGATATGTATATTTGCTCCGTGTTGCATGTTGTCAGTATAATTGTAAGTTCATTCAAATGCATTGAGACTGGAAATTGTCATTGTAGAAGCTTGATTCGCAGTGTTATATAGGGTTGATGCTACTACACGAGAGCTAGTACAACATGTAGTAGAAAGTAAAGCCCATGTGCAGATCACCCATTAACCGAAGATCATAAAATTTAGTCACCTCAGCACAAGTACATCTACCTCCAAGTCACAAAGGCTTACATGTTATATGCTATATTCCATAACAGAGCCTTACCATGAAGTAGTTTCGTGCTCAAGTCCTACTTTGTGTTCATCAAGTCAGCGGAAAAGTATGCTTTAACCTACCAGTAGGAAGTACGTCAGAAGGATCACGTAGGCTATCGCTCGTATTTGACTGACTTAAGACTAGACTAGTTTCTTGACAAGGTTACATGAGCATGATGATACGATTCGCTTCCACTTTCTCATAAATTATATAATATACTAATTGTCGAATCGGGTGTTTCATTCTGGACAGCAACAGCAAAGAAACATGCGTTTGCGCTGTGAAATAAAAATGCTTACTACATGATTCCGTATCATAAGATACATATATAATATGTCAATCACGAAGTAAGTTCGTCGCAAATGATTGATAGAAATCCAATCTCTATCTAAAGTATTTCAGTAAGGAGAGCATCCCTTTTACTTGTCACATCTATTTAAGTGCAACAAAGGAACTAGTTTCAAACTATTAAAATTGAAATATTGCGTGAGGTAATGAGAAAATGATAAAAAGCAACTGTGATGGTGAGTGTGAACTGCATGCTCACCACGTGATGAAGACCAAGTGGATATGAAAGTGCATTGCATTAAGTATGTTCTACATTTTAAGCATGCACAACACCACTATATGCACTACATATATGCAGTAAGTAAGCATTATTTGTACATAAATGGTCATGCTCAATATGCTCATTTACATGATGCAAGATTAGATGCAGGATTTTTTTTCCATTTTCATAACAAGCACTGCTTCATGTTCACATATGTGTATAGATTTTGAGTTCTGTAGTCAATATAGCATGTTGATTTTACACACGGCATAATCACTTCTTTCCTTATGTATGACACCGATTTCATTGACAATCAAAGCTGGCATTTTTATGTGTCTATTTTTATCATCACTTCAAGATAAACATGGGCTTCTATTTTAAGTGGGCCTTTTAGATTTGTTCATAACAATGCATACAATTCCCCTTTAAAATATGATTATTTTTACTGATAAAATAGCATATAGAATGATACTCTGAAAATTTATGTTGTCCTTTGTTTGTGTTAAGTTATTGCTCTATTGATTCTTAAAAAATACACATATAAATGCAATCGCTATGAACTTGCTTATTTGTGTCACACAATCTATTTCTGGAGATTTCACTGAAGATGAATAAATAGCTTATTATATTACATCTCTGCGACAATTGACAATAAATCCTATGTCATGTCATATCTACGCAAAACCAACTAGTAGTGCGCATTTTTTTTATATTATTCTATGGATTTATTACATGAACCACGGATGAACTGATTTCTTTTTATACATCGAATAGCAGCTTTTGGTTACGGTTAATGTCAACAAAGGTCATCTTGTTGTGCGTCATAATTTGTTCAGCGTCAAAAATCCATAAAAAATAAAATGAAAATGGTTTTATTAGTCTAATTTTGGTTTCAGACCAACTAAACCTTTTTCAATGATGTTGGTAAAAGACCATCCTATCACACCTTCCCGCTAATAGTCTTTTTCACTCGAACAATAACGTAGAACGTAAGTTCCAGTCAGTTCCAGTGATGGTATGAGGAAAAATGGATCATACGATCTGATTTACGCACGTGTGAAGTGGCTATTTAAGTTAATTTTCCGTTCTGCAAGTTTCAGTACAATATATAATGACTAGAAGTTTAAGCATGCATTTGCATGCTACCATGTAGAAATATCGGTAATAAACTGATTGTAAGCAGGCCCAGACACGCAGCTGAAACAGGCGTTGAGTGATCGCCTCCTCCAAACCCCCTCCTCCCATGTCCACAAAATCCTCCTCCACCACCTCTCTCTCTAAACCCTCCTCCGCGATCCCCTCTCAACGTATAGTGAAAGCATTACTTGCAGAATTCCATTCCAGATTTTGGACGCATTCACATGCAAACTACGTTTCGTATGCACATGCTATGCTACGCACGCTATGGTGCATTCAAACATATCGATTACTTTCTGAACTTTCGAACCATTTGACCGATGTCTGAAAATTATTCCCAGAGGTCATCTGGGGAGTAATACCTGTTTGCCAAATTTGAGAGAGTGCGTCCAGACAGACAGACGGACAAACTTGGTAAAATCATTTCTTCGCTGAATCCAATTCAGCTGCGTAAAAAACTTCCAGTAAGCAGGGTGATACCCTCCAAATCAACCTCAATACCATTCAACCCCATCTCCGTGATACCCAAACCCCAATTGGTAATTTGCCAAAGATGGTGTAAATTGGTCAATGAAAGGAGAGTTCGATTATACTGACAGACATACGTAGTAAAACTATTAACGGCATAATACCATTCAGCATGTCAAGTCAAGCAACTTATACAATACTATGCATATATTGAGTTTCAGCCAAATCGATGACTTTTTAAACTTTCGAGCCTAAAATTTTGAATCCGTTTGACCCGATTGTCTGGATAAGATTTCTTGGGGTGCTCTTGAGGAGTAGTGCATATATACCAAATTTGGACCCAATTGATTAATGCATATGGCCAGGAAATAATATACATAATATAATATAAGATTGTCTGTGCTATTCATGTTACGTTGGTCCAGCCATAAGCTGGACCAAATCCCATGTAAAATAGATTAAAGTGATTGAAGCAAAAATATTATGCGGTTAGGTAGAATCAATCCTACATCCCACTTGTGTTACGGCCAACGTGCTATACCACCCTTACACCAGGGTTGCCTATGTAACATAGTGTTTATTCCTTGTACTGTACCTGTGCTTTGACTTTGGTTAAGGGCCATTCAAAAAAATTGTTTGTCAAAGGGGACAATTTTTGGTGGTCTGACTAAATTCATTGTACTGCTATATTTGTGAACTATAATTAAAGCTACATTGCAACGTCAACAATGACCAAGTTACCCGTTCCACCCAACTTGGATAACGTAATTATGAACGCTCCTTGGATCTGCCGATCAGGATTTTCTGCGTAATATAGTATAGGATAATGATGAATGATTTCATTTGTAAACTTTATACAATGCTCTTTTTCCTTCTTCTGAATATGCCAATTAGCTTTGTCAAATTGGTAGCAATTCTTATTCTCTTTTCTTGTATCGGCTCCATCATCCATTTCACGGCTTCGTTCCATTTTGATTTTTTCAAAAGTTGTTTACAGCCAGCCAGTGACAAAAAGGCGATGGCAGCTAATTATATGATATCCCAAATCTCAATATTAGCTCTAATGGACAGCAGTGGAAGCCAGACCGTGTAATATTTTATATTGTTTTCAAGATGATAAAAACAGTTCATTTCACAGCTCATGTAAGCGTACTTGTTTACTTCAAACACTTTTCTTTGTTCTCAACTCGTTTCAACTCCAGTATGCCTGTGTACCATTGTAGATACATGATAAAAGAACATACATATATATCATTGAACATCCATAAAAAAATTATGCATCATTGCAACCGAGATGGTGGGTACGTGACTGAGGAACAAGTATATGAAGCACTAGTAGGCAGAGATTCATAAACATGGTATATCATACTAAATGCATTTCGGGAGATATAGAGAAAACAGTATACACAGAAAAGCATTTGACATGACAAAACCTGTGGGTACATATTATGTTGTATGTGTACACAGGAGGACAAATGCTAAGCCAAAGATTTGTATATAAAGTCAGCCGTAGCGTCTCTCATCTCATCATTTCACATTGAACCGTGACTTACTTTACACACTAACATCTTCTCTCCTTCCTAGTGAACAATAGTTCCTTTTCCCTTCTTGGTGAATAGGAATTTTTGTTATAGAGGATATTTTCTCGAAAAAAACTAACATTTCCAATTTAAGTTGATAAAATCATATATCATCATGCCTGGAGTTCGTCAATCTGCTCAACTGGTCAATGGACGTTGGTGGTATCTTAAGAATAGTACGGGAGTTTCCACTGGACAGCCCGTGAATGGAAGATGGTGGTTCTTGAGAAGTAATTCCAATCAGGCATTCAGCGGTGCTCAGAGTAGCACTGAAGCCAACACAAGGTATGTTAATAACCTACTTATAACTTTAATGAAAATCTACAAATCTTATTGAATGACATCATGTATAAAAGAAAATAAATGGTGCTGATAGAGATAAATATAGCAATAACAATTGTATTTTTTTACAGAAAATTCTTTGATCCTTCCCGTTCCAACTTCGCTCGTAAATATTAGGATGCTGGAAGGCTATGGCCAAGGGAAAGTTCCTGGCTGCCGTGTATAAAGCTTTTTACCACACAAGTATGAGGTATGTACTTATGTACATATATAGCTTCGTCCCTAGTAGTATTTTTGTGACATACATAAATCTTCAGAACGAGTCATATAAAATCTTGCGATTCACAAATTTAATTTTTTTCTGTTTTCAATTTTTCAGGAGATATCACATTACCAGAGATGAGAGAGCATCAATGTAGTACTCGGACATTTTAGTGATAATTTATTAATTAATGAAAGACATAATTTATTTCCGACATTCGAGATTTTTAGTCGTTAGATAAAATTACTATCGTTTTACGTATCGCTAGTTGTTGTTTAATTGTAATTTGTATAGATGACATAGTGTATAAGATTTGTAATATAACATTTTATACTGAATCTAATCGGATCGTTCTGTATTATGCCAACCATGATGCTCCAGTCGAACTATAATATGTAGAGTGACCGCGCGGATGCGTTTTGGGTGGCGCTCAGAATGCGCCTATGATTTTTTTGGATGCGTTAAAATGCGTTTTGAAAAATCTAAAAATAGGAGTCTAAAATAATAAAATGCTAATTTTCAAAACATGCATAAAGATCTACTTTGGTATTATAATTTATTATAGATTAAGCTGAATTGCAAGCTAAATTGGAAGTATAAAATATTTAGAGAAATTCTGAACAAAAGGTGAAAACTTGTCGGTAATTGCATGCTCCTGTAAAAAATACCCGCATGTGTTTCTATCATTGTTAGGAAAAGATGCGTTTACGATTTAATTTTTTCTGTAGGATGGAAATTGATTTTTGGATGAGTTAAGATGCGAATTATGCGAATTCGAAAAAATAAATCACATACTTGAAATCGTCATTTAATGACGATTTCAAAAAACCTAGTGACCCCATATCAGAGGTAAAAGATTGTCACTCTAAATTAATATGTACACATAAGCTGGAGAATCGTGAATCTATATCCACTTTTTATAAATCGAGATTTGCAGTATACAATTAAATTATCGTAAAACAGTTCTAAAATTGCTTTTCAGAAATGCATTTTTATTTATAGAGCCTATATGACATAAGAAATAACACGGAAAAGGTTAATATGATGGGTAAACAACAACCATACATATTAGTAATGATTTACCAAATATTTAAGCAGTTATTGATTCATGATTAAACATTGCAAAAAAAAATACACCTTTAAATTTACAGCATAGCACAAATAAAACAAACCTCAGGCAATAACCATACTCGAAATTCTAGTAATAGTCACACTACAATCTTTAATCATGTTATGCATAACAAAATTCTACGCACATTATATCTGTACGGGTACATACATATATATATAATACTGAACAAGTAAAGAGGGAAACCCAGCAAGCAATTGGATGTGGTTGTGTCTTGCGCATCTTCTCCGCTTCGATTATCTTAAAGCATGAATTTGTTTGTTTACAAACTTATGAAGCTGAAAATCTTATCTTGGGATGAGGACCTCTCGCAATGCAACTGGTGTTCTTTGATGGGCTAAAATCATCAGCCTCAACTGTCAACCTACTCGCAGGGCAGTCATCTTACGAGTATTAGTATTGCTGCGAGTGGCTGCAACTACTTTTCCTATGTATAGTACGAGATTCAGGTTTTAAAGCAATGATATTTTTATTTTTGCTGTATAACGCTGATGGCTCTTGTTGTTTGTATACAAAACATAAAGAAGACGAACTCTTAAATGAATCATTCGTGAACCCGGTCAAACAAGCCCAAATAATAATATACTTGTTTGTCTAGATAAAGTAATGCCACATGTAGGAAGGACGAGATTTGGAATGTTCACAAAGAATGAAAACATCCATATCCATTTATCAAATGCCCGTTTGAGCCACAGACAAACACTTTGATATTCATAAATATGCCTCTGTAACGTAACGAAATACGACCAATTCTCTACATGTTATGGTCAGTTTCAACTGAAAATTCAACTTCGTTAATTAAATCCAAGCAAGTAAAGATATTGTTGTCAAAAATTATAATGAAAATGTCCTTGCAGTTGCATTAATCGTAACTAACACAAATTATGGACAATGGTAAAACACGTGTGTTTATTCATACCCAAGCATGTCATCATAACCAATGAATTCGTATCATGTCAGATAATGCCGGTCATCGCAAGCGTGCATAAGTAATTAAGGAAAAATGAAGGCTGTTTTTTGCTTTTTTTGAACAATGAGAGATAAAAAGCAATGGAAATCTGTCTGCCACGATAACAAAAATAGACCAATGTTATGTTATGCTGGATGGATCAAAATATTTGCATACGTTATTATAGCGTTATATATTATACGTAAGTTACGATATTGTGACATCGTAATTGGATATCACAAATCACAACCCAATACGCAGCTCAATGAAATAAAAAGTGTGTGTTCATTATATCCTTATTATTCGCAAAATTTTACTAATAATATTTATGCCATCTTCAGTTTTCAGTACAAGTGGTGTGGAATGGCGTGGCGAGCCAAATAATATGTTACCGAAACGAAAACACTTACGATTAGGTCAATCAACTTTGATTTTGCAAATTGTACTGGAAAGCAATGCATGCATGCTATGTATCATCAAATGCCAAATGCGAAAACCCTAATAAAGCTCGCCTTTGTTAAAAAATGGCTCAAAATTTCTTTCAACGCTACCAATCTACCAAAATTTACCAAACCTTAAGATATTGAAGATAACTGGATGTCAGTGGAGAAACTCTTCTTTAAACGAATTGCAAAACATGATGCCGACGCTCTTTGTTTATACCATAGTGCTGTGTGCTTCTATAGCTTCAAGAAGAGTGTGGTACAACAGTTGCATCTATAATCGCTACCGTACCGTGGTTCCGGCTTATGAGTCCAATGATATTTTAACCATAACTTATAGCCATGGTCTTTGGATACTGAACAGGTTTGCAAAAACAATGAAATCGCAATGCGAAACGCCTGGAAATTTTAGATTGAGAGGGACATTGTCCGATGAACGTTTACGAAAATAGTACATAATATTTTGCCAAATCATAGGTGTATGTGGTAGGTAAACGAAACACAAAGCTGTATAATGTATACGAAATACTATACAGTTGTAATTTTCTGCTAGTACCAAGAACAACACTCTACTGCTACCGTTTGTTTTGGGGGAATTTGGACAGATAGTAAACTTTCCATCCGACAGCTTTGTTTTTGGTAAGCGGAAATGCATTCCATTATTATTTGGTTCATTAATATGAAAAGTCATTCAATATCATGTTTAAAGGTTAGATGGGTGTCACTGTCAACATTTTCTTGTCATTGCTGCAGTTTTCTAGTCAAACTGTTAGTTTTTTGGGTTAAAATCCTAGTTGCACGAGCACGTTAGCATAAAGTTTCAATTGGTGTTAGAGTGCATATGAATTCACATTTCCACTGATGTGGCTAAATAGGGAACTTCAACCAAACCCCGTTTGTGTAATGAGATATGATAGTGTATTTTTAAACTTCCGAATGAATCTATTTATAAAATGGATCCTTATATCATATTAAAGGACGATTATACATAATGATTAAAATGGGATGGGGTGACACAAGAGTGCTAATAGACTGGCATAGAATGATTATGATACGATGCTGAGCTCAGCTTGGAATGGGCCTACTTATAAAATGCACGTTTTGTTTGGTTGGACAAGGAAAGTATTTGATAGACAGCAAAAAAAGGAAACACAATAAGCCAATTCTGAGGTTTTCATTACATTTCAAAAATGAAAATGACCCCGCAACCATTTTTTGCCCGAGTATAAAAAGTGACTCTCCATTTTTTTGTCATTTTCATACATTCGTTACAAAACAATATGCCATTATATATAGCTTGCATGTAAGCAAACCATGTCCCTCCACTTTTTTATGGTCTCCTTCTCTCAAATATTAACGCGTGTTACCTAACACTCACACTAATAGAATGATACCCCCCGACAGCAAATCCCATTATGCAAAAAAAACATGAAGTCACCATACAATACAATAGAATGCTACCAAAAGTTTACTAAAACCATACAATGTCGTTGGTACGTAATACTTACACTTCTCCAGAGTATTTGCGTGTCATCCTTTGAAGCGACAGGAACTATCAAACTAACTCTTGCTATATTTTATAGGCAACATATAAATGACAGTTTTTTATTCATTTTTATGCACTCAAAAGGAGAATCGATTCACCCAGTTAAAAACCAAATTATATGTTACAAACAAGTGGAGTGACACAGTTTTTTTTGGTTTTCTATTCGTTTAATACCAACATCAACGTGCTCATCCAGATCATTGCCCCATTGCACATTGGACAGTTGAAATTATTGCATAAATACAATAATTGTTAGAATTTGGAATGCAAAAGTGTGATTTCAATGTGCTTTCAATTTCATCAGTTGGGTGTAGTCCATTTAGTCTGTTGTGATAAGAAGGGGAATGTACCAAATTTCTGATGATTTGGAGATCTAATCGAAAGATATTGGTTTTCTTCATATAGTGTGAGAGTGGTGAAGTGTAGTCCTTCTTACGAACATGGAAACCTTGTTCAGCCAAATTGTTCTTTTGATATCATTTCTTGGATTTGTGACGGCTCACGTTGGGCTGACATATCCACCCGCAAGAAAACTTGAGTTGGACTTTTTGGATAACATACGAACGAAAATGCCATGTGGAATGCCGAAAGGTTCGTATTTTACAATCAATTCTAAAATCATCATGATCATGATGTAATTTATCAATTTATGTATGTTTTAAAGGGGAACTGCGAACTCAACTTCAACCGGGTCCGGTAAACATTTCTTGGCACCTAGCGTATCCGCATTTGGTTAGTACAATACAGTTTTGGAACAATATCAGATTATTAGAAGCTATCGTGCAGATAGTATTTTCTTTATTAATGCACCTAAAACATGATGTTAAAAAACAAGGGAAAAATAATTATTCCAGGGAGGATATCGAATTGAGCTATTGGACAAGGATGAAAAATTTATGCTGAAACTTTCTGATCCTACGTCTACAACTTCCCATGTTACCGGTGACCCAACGTAAGCTTACATAGATATCTAGACACAAGTTGAAATTGTTAGGGTAGCTGGCTTGGTTAATTGAAATTTCATTTCTATATATAGAGCACAATGGCATACAATCAATATCCCAGAGTCACTAACATGCGAGGACTGCACAATTCGACTTTTGCGAGAAGCAAAAGAGTGGGCAAACAAGTATGCATTTTGGAGTTGTGCTGATGTTTCTATTGTGAAGGCAAAAGACTACAAAGAAGATTGCTTTGGTCGGGGCACACCAAACTCTGATTCAGGATGCTCATGTGATAAAGGTCAGTTCTATGAAATCAACTACTTCGGAGAACACCAATCCAATCGTAATCATTTGACATTTCATATACGAGCATTAGCTTTGCTATAATAAATGCAATGCAATCCGAGCCTTGCACTTTCCTATGGGTTGGACCATAGATTCCCAATGTCATGACTCATGACATAGACCAAAAGCCGGAGTACATTATACGGCTGTCAAATGATGCTCTTAATAATCATTACAATATATTATGCATACAATATTCATTAGTCATACGATATGTTTAACTGAATGTAATGCTTTTAAAGCGCCGATGCAAAATGAAGCTACTTTGCACACATAAATTGTTTCATTGAAAATACGTAGGCTATTGGGGTCCGCGTTGTCAATACAAGGATGAATGTGTAGATGATAGCGACTGCAACAATGGAAAATGTATAGACATTGGTGGAACATCTCTTCCCAGAAAGCAATGCTTTTGTTCAGCTGGATTTCATGGTGAAGGGTGCAAACTTCAGAACAAGGATACGCTACCAACCCCAGAAAATCTTCAATTATCCAGTCATACCAAGACAATGCTGTCTGATAGAATGGAGCTCTATCATAAAGTAAGCATATCAAAACCGAAACTTTTCACAATGCAAAGATTTTTTTTTATAAAAAAGTTGTCGACTAGTTGAATTGAATTACGCGTTAACAAATTATTAAGACACCACTGCGTATGTGTTGCTTTTCACACATTTTATATGCTATAAAGCAAGCTGTCATGATAAAAAAAAACATTGATGGAACATCTAGATGGTGTCTGACGATTCAGTACCTGACGATGAAAAGGAAATGGAATTTGTCCTTGTTATAAATGGAACATCCTACGCAGCCATTGGCATGAGACCTTCAACAATAGACAAAACATGTAAAAGTTTGCCTGCAGTAGATTCTGCATCTAATGTAGCTGCTTCTCGCACGAAGAGAGCTGCAAAAAGTAAACCGCAAAAATCCAATCCAACATTACTAGAGCCATTACAGCTTCCAGAAAAAATACGAGCAGAACCTGAGCCGTCTATGAATAACAAGAGATCTACTAAGGACAAAAAAGGGTTTGGAAATGATAAATTGGCAATGTCAGAAAAACATAAATCAGCTACAGCAGAACCAAGCACTCCCGAATCTGAAAGTGCCCCAGAAATCGTTCCGTCACCAGAAACTGTACCTGAACCTATTCCAGAGGCAGAACCAGAGCCGGAAAATGGGAAAGCGGAGCCTAGTCCTATTAGTATGCAAAGAAAATATTTCTAATAATTTTAGAATACTTTTAATGGCTATCAAGCAGTTCCTAAATACCAAACTAATTTTATAGAGGAACCTGCTGCAGAACCAGAGAAACCACATTCGGAACCAACGCCAGAGGGAGAAGGGGTTGCGGAACCAAAACCGGAAATTGCGGCAGAACCACAGCCCGAAAGTTCTAAAGCGGAGCCAATTGCCATAAGTAGGAATAAAATTATGTATAGTTTTTTTTAAATCATTCAACGTTTGCTACAATTACTAAATAATATACCAATGGGTTAAAATTGCAGAGGAACCTGCTGCAGAACCCGAGAAGCCAAGTTCTGAACCAGCAGCGGAGCCTGAAAAGCCAAGTTCTGAACCAGCGGCGGAACCTGAAAAGCCAAGTTCTGAACCAGTAGCGGAACCTGAAAAGCCAAGTTCTGAACCAGTAGCGGAACCTGAAAAGCCAAGTTCTGAACCAGTAGCGGAACCTGAAAAGCCAAGTTCTGAACCAGTAGCGGAACCTGAAAAGTCAAGTTCTGAACCAGCAGCAGAACCTGAAAAGCCAAGTTCTGAACCAGTAGCGGAACCTGAAAAGCCAAGTTCTGAACCAGCAGCAGAACCTGAAAAGCCAAGTTCTGAACCAGTAGCGGAACCTGAAAAGTCAAAGTCCGAGCCAGCGGCAAAACCCGAGAAGCCACATTCTGAACCACATTCAGAGCCAGAAAATATTGCTGAACCTACACCTGAAGGAGAAAGTGTTGCAGAACCTGAGCCAGAAAATTCAAAAGCAGAGCCAAATCCAACTAGTATGTTGGAAAATATTAATATTTTATAGAAGAGTGTCTTTTTACAATGTACTAAGTCGTAGAAAAACTAAATATTCTAGACAAACCAACTGCAAAACCCGAAAAAACGCCCTCCAAACGAGCTCCAGCTCCAGAAACTGAGCCCACACCGGAGGGAGAGATTTCAGCAGAATCCCAAAAGAAAAATACGATAGCAGAGCCAGAGCCCAATCCAACTTGTATGAATAATGCACAGTGTTAATATTAAGATAATGACAAAATATATATTGATAATTTAGTATCTGAATGATATAAAAATGTGTTGTAGATGAGCCAACTGCTGAACCTGAAAAGAGTGTGGCGGAGCCAGCTGCAGAAGCGGGTACGTAATTATGGAAAGGTTCTACTAACTAACTGAAATTAAGTTTGAACTTGTTTCTGAAGCATAAGATGTAAATAATGATGGAAGCTGAACTTTGATGCAAAAACAAAACAAAAATTAATAAATTAATAAAGCCATATCTATTCCTAGAACCTCATCCTGAGAGTGAACCGGAACCAAAAGGAAAATCTTTGCTTGAAACGTCGCCATTCAAGCTGGAAAGAACTAGCACCCCCGTAAGCATAGTTTTTGATTAAAAATCTATTATTTGAGCAAGCACTATCATGCCACTATGTAAGCAATTACTAATAATTACATTATATATTGTTTTCTACTGAAAAGTATACACCAAAAGGTGATTTTCATGCGATGGATTGTACTGACATCGTCATTGGCACTGCTCGGGGTATGTTGTCAAGAGTAAGAGATTATTACACCCGTGACAGATCAACACCCCGTTTGGACACATTTTGGGGTGGAACAGAAGACCTCACATCCGCAACGGGCTGGGAAATGAATGGTATTACAACCATCATATTTCGGCGAAAAATGAAGTCTATGGATCCAACCGATCACTCAATCTCCGGCACAATGCACTTGATCTGGGCCAGAGGACAGGAGCATGGAGAGTATGTACATTTACCAAGATCAGGTCTGGAGAGAGAAAAGCCTTCAGTTCCCAACTTTTATGCTCAGGATGAAATCAAGTATCATGGCCAGTCGAAACAGCGAGGTGTCCGTTTCATTGACTTTTCTGAGAGACTGTGATAATTGATAATTATAATTAGGCTCCTACAAAATACTTTGAAGCATCTCTTCATTGTATGTCTACCCCCCATCAAGCAGTTGATAGCGCAGTATTATTTTTTACAAGCTTTTATCATCTACTCTATATCCCGTCCAATACTTATCTGGTAATTTTAATATATTAATGAGATACATAACACAAATGCGGAAGACTCCATGCTTGATTGACGATTCTTTTTTTTACTACCATGTATAACCTAAAGTTTTTTATGTAGTTTGTTTTTGTTGAATAATAATTGTTAACATTATACCATGTAAATGTAATTTGAATGACTAATTAATAGCATACTAGATAGGGAGTGGATGCATAAATGCCAATTTAGTAAGGTAAACATGATTTGAGTTTGTCCCTTCCTTAAGGGTACTAGAGCAATCAATACAAAGTTAAAAGCAACGTATGTAGGTAATGTGATGCTAATGCTTATCATCATCATAAGCTTTACAAACGTAAGCAAATGTTACCTCAATATTTGGTAGCAAAAAAGGAATTCATCCCAAATAGTGTGCAATAATAATATGCACTTTCCAAACGTTATTTAATTGAATTGTTGAGAGAGGGAGTAATCAAAGTGGACTTTTATGTAAAACATGTAATAAACGATTATCACTATGAAGGATTTGATCATTTCATGGAATTTCTCAACTGTGATGACCCAGTCGCATCAAGTTTTTTTACTTTCATTTTCACACAAATATACATAAACCGAACCAATCTCTTTGGTAGAAATACAATATATGTATGTCACCCTGGAGGGACAAGTGGGTATGCAATGATGAAGTACCACATCACCTCTGTCTCCTCTACCTATGCATTATACAAAAATTGCTTAAAACGAAGAAAAAAAGAAAAAACAGAGCAAACCTCACCTTGCCCCCGGAAACAAGAAACTAGACCATACAAAATTTTGAGATGGCTTCTAAGAACTTTTTATCTATGCTCACGAATTTGAGGATTTTATGCAATTTCAACAGTTTGATGCAAATTTGTAAGGTAGATGATAGAGTATATGACAATCTTGCAGAAATAATTATCGAATTAGCAATGTTACCTTTTATTTACTTAGTACGACAAACCTTAAATTAGCAAGTTGAAATTGATCTATATCCAATTAAGGTGCATTACAACTTGTTATAAGTTTGATTTGGCCATTTAGCTTTTAGCTTGAGCTCTTTCACAACCCAAAAAGTAACAAATCAGAGTTCAGTTGACGAATAACATAATAAATTATCAATGATAGCATGATGGAATACATAGAAATAGATGTACTTATTATAGGATGTAATGAATGCACTCATCATCCGGTTTAAAACGTCACGGGGAACTTGATTGATTTTCAGAAAAATTCAGAGTGGAGCCAAAAGAGTTAGGTAGATTCAATATGTAGCTTTTGCCTTTGGTTCACTTGCTACATTATCAGGTTAATTTTAGGGAGTTGAAATATACATCCTTTTACGATCGGTTGACTTATTGAAATAAATACTAGAGGCTGATTGATATTCGACAAGGGGTTATTACCGAGATGGGCTACCACCTTCTTGATAAATGCAATCATCGCAACATTAATGCTTGAGTACCAATCATGACGCATTGCTTTGCTGTATGACGCAGCACAAGGTAAATTTTTAAAATCGTCAATAGTTTATCTTGTCATTGGTGAAACTAAAAATAAAATAACAGTATGAAGCCATCAAAAGGTCACATTTATAGTTCTAGTGAAAAGTAAAGTAGGTACAATAGGTACATATCGTGCCTACTTACCAGCAGATTTCATATCATTAAGGCTCGTTTTCAAGCAAAAGCAAAAGACATGTAATCTGAACTTGCCTACACCTCAACAAATTTCCCTTGAATTACTACACATCACCAATCATTTTTTGAAGATAACACATGATTATACTACACTATTACAGGTACATGAAAGGCATACCATTTTAAAGGTATTTTTGACTCCAGGCATGCATCTCATTCCACACACAGACAGAGTGCAATCACTGCCCTTTAAGGCTCCACGCTTTACAAAATCAAGGTGGTAATGGGCTTGGTCAATGTATAAAACAAAGTGGGGATTGCCCTAATTTCGCCATTCCATATTTAGTGCTTACACTTGATGGTTCATTTGATTTTTTTTTAAAAAAGAAGATCATCACATCACGGCATGAACGGTTTCAAATATAAAAAATTTGTTGACTAGAAAAATAAAATTTTCAGGTAAACCCCATACTACATAGTATGTACATAAAATACATTTATTGGAGTTTTTTTAAAAACAAAACTGAAGAGCATACTTTTTGGTTCCATTTGAATTAGAAATTACGTCCTAGTGAAGACAGTGCAGCCATGATGCTGCTACGCATTCTATGGGTACTGTTACCCGCAGTGTGTCTAGTTCACGGAGTAGGATATAAGTACACGGCAAATCCACGAACGGGAGATAAGCTACTTGTGCTTCATGTTCCTGGGAGTGATCCATCAATACAAACGGAATTTGACGATAGTAACTTCAAATTTCAGTTCTTGAAAGGAATGTGGAATGTTTAAATGTGCTAATGTTTATATGTATCTCCTTTGTTTTAGAACCTTACACAGGCCCAAAAAATTTAGTTGATGTGAACCGTCCAAATCGGCGTGGTCCAGGCTCTTCCTCCAAACCTGGCGGTGGCAACTCAATCAACGACCTTGACAGCGAAAAGGAATTTTTAGCAGGATATACTGCTCCAAATAATAATGCTGGTGGTGGTTCCAGAAGACCCCCTCAACGACCCCCTGGCGGCCCACCACCACCCCCACCCCCACAAAGACGACCCCCCTCACCTCCACAGAAAGCACCTCCACCACGTCCACCCCCATTTTCAGACCAAGATGGATATTCATACCCTCGTCCAATGACACCATTCACTTTACCAGGTGAAGGTGGCTACGGTGGTGGACCCCCAACAACAAGGAGACCCCAAACAACTGTAAGACCCCCTCGTCCACCCTTTTCATATCCTGATGTACCTGCAGATGAAAATTTTGGTATTGGACAGAATTCTGACGAAAACAAGGACTTGCTTAATCGACCAGGAGTACCCCGTCCACCTCAGTTTGCACCACCAAGACCTGTAAGACCCGAGTCCCGACCACCACCACCACCACGACAATTTAGGCCTGAGTCAGGACCACCACCACCACCACGACCATTTAGGCCTGAGTCAGGACCACCAAACAGACCCAGACCTGGTCCCCCTGAAAGACCAAGGCAACCGGGTCCCCCCGAAAGACCAAGGCCAGGCCCTCCTGAAAGACCATTTAGACCAGAGCGTCCACAAGACAGACCAACACGTCCAGGTCCACCTGAAAGGCCCTTTGCACCTGAGCGACCAAGACCTGGCCAACCTGAGAGACCGTTAAGACCAGAACGTCCTCAAGAACGACCCCCACGACCTGGACAATTCGGTAAGGCATAATGGGAAAGTTCCATTAGGGCTTACATTCTAAAGCAAAGCAAAATGTCAAATGTTCAATATCTTGCCATACGTTCATGTAGAATGATAGGACATAATTAATTTTCAATAGACTTTCTAATGACTTTACAGGACCCAACAGGGAAGCTGAAGAATTCCCCAGACCAGAACGACCAGCGAGCGGTAGTGCCACTGCAGGTGGAGGATCTAGAGATCGTGATTCTGGATCCAATTCTAGAGATAGAAACCAAGGTGAACAATCATTCAAAGGCCAAGGAAATAGAGGTCAAGCGGGGGAAAAACTCCGTCCTTCAGACCGAGATAGGCCGAATTCACCTGGTGATAGGAGACCAGAGGGTGGACGTCCTCGACCTCCTCAAGGCAATAGAGAACAAGAACAAGGCAACAGATTCAACCAAGAAGACAGACAGTCCGGAAACCGATTTGAAGAAAGGGAACGGGAACAGGAAAGAGAATTTCAATCCCAAGGAGGAAATAGAGTTGATCAACGAGAACGTGAACGCGATAGAGAATCACAGGGTGGTGGAAACAGATTCAACAAAGAGGAGGAAAGACGACAGACATCAGTATCACAGTCCGAGAACAAATTTAACTCCAGAGAAGAAGAGAGACGACGAGTTTCCAGCTCCAGTAGCGGCAGTAGAGGATCAGGAGGAGATCGAGATATTCGACCCGGCGGCTCTCGCGGACCACCCCAAGGGCCGCCTAGACGTCCACCCACATCAGACTTCCTTGGAAATGAGATTGATACCGAAGAGAGACGTGTTGTTAAGGAAAGCAAATCGGAGTCGTCTTCGATGAGTAGCTTTAATTCACAGGAATCATTCTTTTCATCATCCTCTAGTCAAGGAAATCGAAAGGGAAGTGCAAGCAGTGGAGCAGGAGGAGGAGGATCATCCCCTAAGGATGATGACGGTGCAAATGATAAAGACATTTCTGAATGTGGTTCGAATGGAGAATATGAATCTTTTTCATTCAGACTTGGAAAATGCGTTGCAAAAGGCTAACTTTCTGGTTAATGATTGCGTATTTAACCTTATCAGTTATTTTATATAATGGGAACATTGTAACGTGAATGTGGGGAATTTAAGCTTTAAACGCCTTGAGTATCATAATATATACGTGCGTTCTTTTACAATGAATTTAAAAATAAAAAAATATACCACTAGTACTGGCCCTGTTTTTTCTCAAGAAACCCTTTTCTCCATCCATATCCTATCCATTCCATAAAACTCCTAACCCTACATCACGACTGTTAAGTTATTTGAGAATGGATAACTGAAGCAACAACAAGGACATTCTTTGGCATTTCCGTTTTATTTTCACAAATAAAAATCGAGAAGTTCTTAATGTTAACGACATGCATGCGCTTAAAAATCTTAACATTATTACAATCTCGTATTATACACTATACAACAATAGAAAACAACATTAAAGAAACCAGTCGGGTCTTGGAACAATGTATGTCAAATTATTCGCTCTAATTGAGGTAACTCCTGGACCATAATATCCAATTATAAAACTAGAGTTATCTTTGGGTCCAATTTGCTGCGTCGCTAACAGAATAATATCAACTAATTGTCCTATGAAGAGGAAACCCAAAGTACAAAACTTTAATGCTCCCATCCCAAGGTGGCCCAAGTAAAATCGGTCTGCACCCAAGACTCCCAGAAAAACTGACATCAAGAGGGCGGTATCTAATTTGTACCCATTCCTATTATATGATAAAAACAACCATGTGATTTGCTAGTGCAAAGAAAAATGCCGTTTCTTTGCTTCACAATAGATAATCGTCAAAACACTTACGTCCATTTGCATGGGATCTCCATATCAAAATTTCTAGACTTTGTTTCTTCACAAATAAGACCTTCCACGGCTGTACAAGTAACTGCAAAAGAAATTCCAAAAATCCAATCATTTAAAACTACCGATCAGGATTGACATATTAGTGAATCCATTTTTTGGCGTTTTTAACAATTACTTTTTGCCGTCCAAGTCTCTTTTGAACATCCACGTGGTTGTTGTGTAACTGGATCAATATTGCTATTATTACAGAGGTACTGCCCCATTCTTAGTTGGACACAGCTTACTGTATGGTTAACAATATTCATGTTCTGCTACAAGAAAAGTTAAAAAAAAAACAAATGGCCATAAATAACAAACCATTATTTCCATTACTCCGAGGCCTTAACACAATACAATTAAACAACTAAAGACTCAAGCATTCAACTTACAGTAGACGGGGAAGACGAGATTAAAGGATCCTTTTTCAGTGGTGAGATCATATTTGGCTGTATCATTATAATTAAAGTTATAAAAGTTATGCACTCTGTCCAATCCGGCATTATTTCTCCATTAAATCTCCAAGCTTGCTCATAGTTTACACATAAAGATGATAGGTTTTAAAACACCCGTTTTTCAGCATTTCCAATTTCTTATCATCATCATCATTGATTGACTCAATTGGCAACTGAAACAACACAAAACAAAAGTTTTCTTTCTTTATTGATTGCAAATTAATCAGTTTACACGGTCAACAGTCAATCGTAGTTAAAGCTTCACAGGTGACAAGTGTCAAATGCACTCTCAACTGATGACTGATTAATAATAATAATACTGAAGTCAACAAATTTAGTTTCAATTTGAAATCAACAGCTGATGTGATCTTCTATCACAAAAAGCACCTTCTTCATAATTTTTTTTTATTAAAATATGTCTGCATCTGCACTTTAACTATAAACTTACCAATTTGCTTGAAATTATGATAACACGTAATTGTTACTACAAAATAATATTCAGAGTAACAAAATCATAATGTTGTAAACGTGATAAATATTTACTACGACTTGACTGGTATCTGCCTATACTCTTTTTGAGTGCTTGCAAGGTTGCAAGTTCCGTACACGCAGAAAATGTGTACATCTTTTTCCTTGGATGAGATTTGTGTTTGAGTTTTGACTTGAGCCTTGAGCCAATAGTCCGACCGAGCAAGTATACAGTAGATGATAATGTAGTATCTGTAGATACACTATACATAAAATCGTATGGGATGTTCTTACAGCATGACATTAGACTAATAGTGCAGATATTTAAAAATCTGATAAAGACATAATTAAAACTTTACGAATGAATAAAAGTTTCAAAGGATGAATGAAAGAAATTGCATTCACCTTGAATAAGAATGTCTAATAGTCTAATGTTCGGAAATCGTATCGGAAATTCTCAATAATATTATATGGGGAGAAGTGAAACTTAGTGTGTTGTTACTTCATTTATTCTCCAGTAAATCAATTATCCAGTTTGTTATTTAGTAGTGTTAAATACATTCAGAATTAAAGTCAAATACATACACACCCAAATATCATGACAGATGTTGATACACATACCATCTTAAGAGCTTGCCTTGCATAATTTTATGAGGGTTGGTAGTTTGTGTTTAAAACATGTACATACTTTCATTATTTCATCGTTGGAACCTGTATTACTGGGATAAATTACACTTCTACATTTATATTTTAAAGAATTTCCATTCAACCCCCCGAATATATTGTTGAAAAAATCTAGTTTTCAATCATTTTTGAAGTATCAAAACATTTGAAAGGACGTAACGTACGTCTCTTAAAAATTAGTTAAGTATTAATGACGGGAAATGGGGCAACGTTGAACATGAACGTTTTGAACAATATGGTAATTTTAGTAACAATAGTTTACAAGTACACGTACTTGTCAGGAATTTGTCACGTTCAGTTTAACGTTTAGTAAGCTGATGTGTAGGTCAGTTCATTGATTTGACATTGACATAGTGCATAGTGTAGCTTACATTTTCTGCGTCATGATATGATAGAGACAAACTGGTGAGATGAGACGAGACTTGCAAAATGTAAGAAGGAAGCAACTTACTTTTGACTTCAGCATTTGTATGTCTGTGCACTAAGATCATGCTTTCGAAAGTGCGCTTGCATAAGATTCAGTTTGTCTGTCCCTACTTCATTTGTAAAACCTTTAAACATTTTCGCAGTATTGCTCAAAATAACGCTCCAGGCTTATTTTGAATTTTAAAATTTATATGCACACAATATTTATTTTCTGGAATATACTGATTTATGGAAATAATAATTATTGTCATATTACTGTAGAACCTTGAGAAAAATACTATTTTCATGGTAAGTCTTTTGTAGGCGCTTCAATCATGTTACGTTTCAGTTATATTCACAACCATTAGATCGCAAGCAAACAAAGAGTCGGCAACGCTGGTATATAGTTGTATGTATTGCTTTGCATAGCATATCAAAATGAATACATACGATAGTAATTACAGCCAATTTTGCCATTAAAATTACAGGTCTTCGAACGAAAGAAAGGATTGCTTGTTTACTAGACACCATGCAGCTACAGCGTACAATGAGTCATGTCATTTAACCGCATTACCACGTCGAAAATCTTGAATAATATATGAATGAATGACTTCTTTCAACTTTCGTTATACTAGACTGGCACACAAATGTATGCAAAAAACGTTTGCAAAACGATTGGAGCTCAGTAGTATTCAACAATAGTTCGCAAATGTTGCAGTTACCGTATTTGAAGACCTCCTATATAAACGCATTTGCTCTTCCGCGCAGCTCTCAGTTTAAGATTATTAAAGTTTGAACTATATCATCTCTGTATGCTTGTCTTTGTCTTAATATCAAGAGAAATATAAAAACAAAAGTCATCGATCCGTGTTTATATCTGAATGAAGGCTAGACTTTATAACGCATTCAATTAAAAACAAATTTGTTTTTAACCGTGTTGAAGCTACTTACCTTTCATATGTTGTGTATTGAAACATACAACAACATTCATCCTATTAACATTAATCACATCAGCCTGGAATCCCTCGCTGTTGAGTCAACTCTTTTGACTTTCACCAAACACCTTTAATAGCTATGGATCTAACTGAATTTGAAGATAATCCGAACCAAGAAGCAAATATTTTGAAGGTGAGGTCAAGCGTTTTAAGTAACAATTATTTTTCTTAGGCTAGTCATACTATACATTATGCATGTTACTTACTGGCAACGTTTTGCTAATTTCAGAATATATCAATAAACTCGTGGGCAAAGAAGCGGATGAAACTCATGTCACCCTCAGCAGCGTCACGAGAAATGTCAACCAACAGTGAAGTTACTTGACATCTCATTGTAACAACTCTTCTGAAAGAAAAAGTTCAGCTCATCAAATATTGTCCATTTAGTGTCATAGTGCACATAGGATAGCAATTCCTGAAGGACAAGTCTTGCCTGATAAACATTTTGCACCAAAAGTGTGGCATGTGTAAGATTAATACGAAGATCATTTTGGAAAATGTGAATCGTTATAATATGAAACTCATCTCAATGGGGAAGATGCAACGACAACCGAGAGCTAAGTGCGGCCTGAAGGTCTCGACGGCAGTGATTGTCGCAGCCCTTTTTGTCACCGTTGTCGCCATTAATGTATTCAGTGTTCCAAGCGTTGATGGAGCAGCAATAATGATTCCAAGGAATGCGTGCCCTCCTCAAATGAAGTATTCTTACATTCTGCGAAAGTGTATTATAAGCCATCACGATTATGACAAAATGATTATGGGATAAATTTTTATATTGAAAGTGACTAAAATAACTTTTGACAGGAAATGACCTTTTGACATAAGCACAAGTTAACTCCTTTGTTCATTAAGCTATTTATGTGTTTGATATTGAATATATCTGGTCAGTTAATTATTTTTGATTATGTACAAACTGTTGTACATAATTACAAGGATACAAACCAATAAGATTTTTTTATGATTGATATGCTTACCAAAGAGATTCTAGATTCTAGTACTTAGGCAAATAACATAATATTCTGGTAGATGCTGGTAATTGAAGCAATAAATCTAAACCATGAAGTCAATTATTGTGAACAAAATCAATCTTCTGAATCTCATTTTCATTTCTCAAAAACTCATGCCATAATTTAGTTAATTCATATCATATTCACCTAAGTACAAAGGGACGAGGAATGCAATTCAATGCATCTTAGCACTTTCTTCCTTATGTACAAGCCCAACTACTAGTTACGCTGCCGAAAATGCAGGCTATATAAAGCTATATATACATTATTTCAAGGACAAATTCCTTGCATATATGTACTCATGCACATTCACTTTTGTCATCCATTTCAACTTGCAACGCAATTTTTTGCGATATTAATGCAATTAATGATTTGATTTCGGCTGTATTTTTCATCTTCTAAATCTTATCCATGAAATTATGTACCTGTAAAAAAATTAAATTACATATAGCAGAAAATGCCATTTGCCATTCTTCCGCTTTCCTTTTAGCACATGATAATATCCAATATTATCTTTTATTTTTGCATTATTACCCCAACTTATGTTGACTTCCTATTTAATTTCAATTATGACCAGGTACTCCAAACTCCAAAGCTACTTTTTTTACGTTAGCTTGTGCAAATTGTAACGGTTTAGTTTTTGTATATATAAGTAGCACTTAAATACTACTCACAACTACACAGCAGCAACCATTTCAACTATAAAGCATTTTCTTTGTCATATTGCAAAATGCACTTACACTTTACACTTTACTCTATTTATATACTATGAATTATGCTGTGGTGGCGTGGCGAGTAAAAGGTATACTTCAAAGAAGCTATATAGGGTCGGATGTCTCTTCTCTACAATGATACGACCAGGTTACGCAGAATAAAGCATGTAGAGTAAAATATTATGGTTAAAACGTACCAGATAGGAACTTGAACCTGACGCATGAAAAGCATTAGGATAATGGTTACATATTAAGTACATAGGTACATTAATTCCTTATGGATGTTTTATATATGTCCTGCCCGTGAGCCGATGTGGATGTGAATGTGATGATGATGAGCAACCTCAGCCTCAGTCTTTGCACCAAAGCAAAATCTAATTCTATAAGTACAACTTGTTTGAAGAGTGAAACATGCATAAAAGTTCAAAGAAATGTATATTACACAAACGATGAACGAATGTTTTTTGAAAGGGAGATGGGATGGGGATACAGACAGAGGTTCATAACCGACTGGACTTGGTCTTGGTGCGTAAAATCTATCCATGCACAAAATACCATAACCAAAAAAAGAAAAGCCGACTATAGCGTCACTTTTCTGGTTATGTATATGTATACTCTTCCCTACCTAAATTCCTTCTTCGACTGCGACTCATGATGATGATGACTCTTCTTTCCTCTTTAGGTACATAAATTTAGAAGAAGTACAGTAGAAGGAGAATGATCGGTGTTCATGATGAAATGATGATGATGATGATGCTAAAATGCTATACACTGTACTGCTCGCTATACATACAGGAGAGTCATGCAACTCAAGTTTTATCCTTTTTTCCTTCCATTTCCATTGGTATGGTACGTAAAAAGCTTTCAAGTTCTATGACAGGAGGAACGGGAGTTGACTGTACTTTTAGCTTCGGTATAAAATTTTTGATGCGTTGCTTTTTATCCTTCTCACTCATTCACTCAGCATCATCATCATCATAGCATCGCACTTGTTTGCGACTACAACCAGACTAATTTGGTTTGTTTTAATTACAAGCGTATTAAGAAGAAGGAGGATAGCAGAAAATTAAAATTGTTGGTTATCTTTACTACCAATCTGCCATTAAACTGAAATTTAAATATTATTATTCAGAACTTTGTTGGGGGATTTTATTCAAATTATTTTGAAGCAAGGTGAGTGTATCTAATTTTCTGCCGGCATTTTGTAATATTTCTTTGTGGTAGTTTTATATTATGTTAGTGCGTAGTAATATTCTGTTGAATATTTTGTTTAAAGCCGTTAAGGAATGGTTAAGGAGTGATTGATTTCTTGTGTGAAAATTTTTAATCTAAAATTGCTTCTTCCTTCAATTTCAGAGGAGCCAGGTGAGGTGAGTGCCGAAGGGGCGTGAAGAATAGTGTGGAACCAACCAGCAGTATCAAATTGTTGATAATTTAATTACAATTAAGCAGTACTTGAAGTTGGAAGTAACTCAGTTTTGAAGCATCGAAAATTCAAGATGTCTAACAGAAGATCAGGGGGTAAGTATTCATTTACAATTTAGCAATTTAATTTCGCTATTCAGCAATTAGTCATTAGTTGAATTAGTGATTAGGAAACTACAAACTTTGTAATGCACTACAAAAAATAGTCCTGAATATCTCTATAGATGCTAGGGGTGCGTGTGGTGCCAAAATAATTATTATCGTTCAGAACCATTGGCCTAAATTATCTATATTTATGGTTGCACTGACAGTAACGATACAAAAACTAATGATTATACAGTACAGTACAGCTAGGTTTAAATCACTACTTGTTCCCCGTTCCCCCCACTCAAAATCGAAGTTACAATCCCCAAAATGTACTTATCGTTAATAATTTTTGGCACAAGAAGTGAAGAGTAAGTTTAAGCTGCATATTAATTTTATTTCGTTTCTTGTAATTTGTTAGGTTTTGGAAACAACAACAACAATAATAACAATAGGGGTAATCGTTACAATGATAATCGAGGAGGTACCCGGGATATGAGGGGATCGACTGGTAACAACAATTTTGGTCCAGGGGGCGGTGGCGGCGGAGGTGGATGGCGACAGGGCTCTATTCAACACCAAGGCCGACGTAAGCAAAGCCAATGACTTTAGATTTATGAACTATTTAGTGTTTGCACATTGAAGATAAATTGCCCTTCCTTCAAAATTTGAGTTAATGAAAATTATTTTTTTTCAGCGAGTTTAGGAAATCAAGGTGGTGGTATCAATGTATTTGACAATCGGCCATTCCAACAACAACAACAGCAGCAACAGCAACAACAACAGCAGCAAATGAATCAAAATCAATTTGCAAATCAATTTTCCAATGCTGTACTTCGTAACTCGGTAGGTCCCAATCCTGGCATGATGTCTTCCTTTGGTGGGGGTAATCAAGATCAACCTGTGGTGATGGTTTTACCCAGTCACTCTCAGGCGACTGGAGTAAGAAGTTCTATTTTTTTGACAAAAAAATGCAGAGCTACGGTTTTATGGAGCTCGGGTTTCTTTTATTGCTATTGCTTTGTTGGTTTTGGTTCCCTTTTTATTTAACAAATTATGGAGAGGCTTTGTGATGGTATTCCAAATGCTTTAAATCGTTGGAGTATTTTCTTCAAAGCCGAAAGCAAACATGTACAGTTTAATTAAAACTTATTGTTAGTAACTTATTTACTGTCAATGAAATTGTCTGTACACATTTCAACAAATGTAATCTCATCTCCTTCGTTTTTGTAGCTTGTGCATGCTTTGTGCTGTCCCTAAAATATTAATTTTGAACGTAGTGACAAATGTTTGAAATAACAAATAATTCTAAATACTTCAATTGTTTTTTTTACCCACACAGGGCATGATGGGAGGTAATATGGGAATGGTCCAGTCCCAAAATCCGTTTGCGGCTGCTGTAATGAATCAGCAGAAACCTATGCAAGTGATTGTTGGAAACTTGCCTGGATTAAACCCGGCTGCCTTTGGCCAGGTATGTTTGCTTACTAGTTGGTAGTTAACTGGCATTTCTTTTATTGCTTACTTTACTTTTCGAACTACGTTTTCAACACTTTTGGTGGCTACTCTTTACATCTGCGTTAGTTTACGCATTGAGCTGTGTTCTAAAACCAGCACCAAGCAAAACAACAACTATAGTTTTCCGTGGCCGCCGTTTTGGTTAATTCCACAAATAATGCATAAACTACACTATAGCACTAGCGTTGTAAAATTCAAGTAATCATCTAACACAAAGCGTATCAAGGATGACTTGCAGTACACTTCCAACTTTTGTCAACATTGGAGTTTTAATGCTCGTAGCAGCGGCGCAGAGACATTGTTTACAAGACCAGCCTTCATTGAACTGAAACCTGTTCCACCTGAAATGAATGAATGGCACCATGGCACGTGATCTGTTCAATCTTATGTGGTTTACCGCATTTAACTATAAATGCACTGCATTATTATTTTATTCTCCACTTTTTCTCCTTCAGTGAAGATATTTTACTCTCTATATTGTAAATCTTTATCTTCTAAATATCCAACGAACTATATTGCAGCTGCATTTACGGAAGCTTTATGCTTCAGGTCCGACAACTGTGGAGACCTTAATTTTAAAGCAATACACTACAGTCTGCTGTTTTATTGACTCATTAAGTTTATCTACTAGATCTCAAGTACAGACGTGTATTTGCACTTGGTTAATTTCTTTAATTTAATATGAAGTAAGTAGGAAAACTTCTCTTTCTTCCTGATGCTACTTTTTACTGAATTACCAATGAAAAACATCCATCTTCTATATGACATCTCATCGATTGTACGTCAAATCTAATCATGAAGTCAGATGAATCTACTCATCTTTTTTACGTGATTATTTATGTTGTCGCCGTGATTTTTTACCCACTCAAATGACTACACGTTCTCTTGTGTTATCTAAGCACGGTTCATCTATTTTTTCCTACTCTACTACAAAGACGTCATGTTCTCATTGCAGTGTGGCTGTTCAGTCTTTTGACAATCAGTCAAAGATTTTCAAGGACTAGAACCGATGATGAAATTGGCTTGAAATATATAAAAGTACACGCAAAGCTATTAGCCGTAATTATGCCATCTGTCTGTTGTTAGTATGATCTTTCATTGTGTTGCAAAAATGTTACAATGCCGTTTTAAATTCGGCGTCAGATTATTCTACTATTGGCTGTTTTTGCCACTGATTTGTGCTCGTAATTATTGGTTATGTAATTCGGAATTGAACGCTTTGACTTGATAGCAAGTTCTTCCGGCTTATGGACAAGGCGTTGGCGAACAAAACATGGGAATGTTTGGCCAACAAACTCAACATGGATCTTCTAATCGTTATGGACGCGATTATAATAATTCTTCTGACCGAGGTCGCTCCCAGAGAAATCCAAATCAAAAGGTTTCTCTGGTTCGTCGTAATGAAGCTAATGATCGAGGCCGTGTTGCAGCGCCACGAGGAGTGGCAAAGAAAAGGTATAAATATATTGTAATGATTTAACTCTGAAGACTGCGGTCATGTAATCATTCCATTTATACTACTATTAAGAGTCATTATCTTATTGCTTCTTCTGGCTATTCAGTCAAGTCCATTGGACTTAAAAAAAATGCAAGATATTTTATCCTGTCTATCAGTTACGATGGCCAGTGATTTATTTCGATGCATTGAGAACATATTCCATGTAAGCGCTTTGTCGCTTAACTATGAGCCTTGGTATTCTGCAAGTTATAGATACCGTAGGCACAAGTACGTTATAGCGCATCAGGAAGCCTTATGTCATTTTGGTGTCACATAATACACCTGACGCCCACAATATTTACAAAATTGTTTAGCCCGCAAACGATATGACATCATATACTCTGCCTTTCATGACCTTTTGAAATACAGTATTTATTGTATGACATGGGTTGAGTGAGGGTAGAGTTTTTATCTTAGACTCAATTTTGGTCTATGGCTATTGCTGTTAGTATTCGTCTTTTTGGCATTTTGGGCATGGCGAGTTAATACTGAGAAATGAATGCTAATTGAAATTATGATGGATAGGAACCTTGTTTTGCGTGATCCATTCCCGGATAACAAGAAGGCAAAAACTACCCCTGCAGTTGCAGCTGCTGCAGGTGGACGTAATAATCGTGGTGGAATCGCTGGACGAAAAGACCGTTTGAAAAACCGTCGACTTAATAAGCCAGCTGCTGCTGGAAATAAGACTGCTAAAGCTGATGAGAAAGATAAGGATGGAGCAAAAACAGAAGATTCGGCAGACAAACCTGCTGAAAATGGAGAAGTGAATGCTGAGGACAAGAAAGAAGAAGGTGACGTTACCGCTGATGGTGAACCCAAACCAAGCAAATATGACGAATTTCCAGTGGAACTTTTGGTTTGCAAGATCTGTAAAAAGACCATGAGTGACGGACCGGTAATGCACCATTTGTTGATATTTTTACTGGCATGATGCATTATAGTTCAATCAATCATTATTCATTGACAATTTTTTTTATTCCTCCTTCAGTCGTTTGAATCTCACCTTACTGGGAAAGCTCATCTGACCCTCTTGAAAATTTTGGAAGAAAAGTTCACTAAGCGTGCTGAACTTTTAATGAATGAATCCAAGGTACATATACATATCGAAAACTGCTTTAATAGTATAAAGTTTCTTAAAGAGTGTAAAGTATGGTGTGCTACAATCTTGTTAATTTTTTGCAATCTCAGATGTGCGAGGATGAAATCGCTGTGGAAAAAGATCGTCAACGCAGAGCTGGAAAAGGAGGACATGGTGGAAAGGGAAATAAAAATCATTGTAAAATGTGCGACTGTAACTACACTGTTAATTGGGGAACTCACAAGCAAAGTGTGTGGCATAGGGTAAGTAGATAAGCAAGAAACAAACTTTGAACTTTTACAAGCTATGAATATAAATGGGATGAATGAATAATATTATTTTGAATTTTGATATGCGTTGGACAATAGGTTTTGAAGGAGTTTTTGCATCCCAACTGCCGCTTTTGCAAGTCTCAATTTGTCCATCGTCGTGACTGGATTGAACATTTGTTTAGCGTAGGTCACTTGAAGAAACTTGTTCAGTTAAAAGAAGAGGGGCAAATTGTCACCGAACAAGAAACAACTTCTCAGGAAGAGTTATTTGCTGTCCACATTGAAATTAACAAGGACGAACGAGCATTGAACATAGTTAACATCCATACATTGGGTGGACGTCAGCCACTAACTGATGATGTCAAAGACATGTTAGCAGGAGAGAAGGGTGATTTGGTTTTGCCAGAAGGGGAAATTCCGATTCCCGATAAATTTGATGAGAATGTAGCCGTAGGTAAGTTATCACTTTACTATAGTTTTATTATAAGATTATATATTCGAAACGTATCAAGTTATACTTATATTAAAACTTGATTTATCTTGAAATAGGCGAAGATACAATTTTCGTGGTTGGAGGAAGTTGCTGCAAGGTTTGTCGCATTTATATCAATGCTGGAGAGGAAGGTGCCCACTGCAAGGGACGCCAACATTTCGATTCATATGTGGAGTATCTTAAGCGTGTGGTAAGAAATTTTCATTTAACTGCAAAAACTTTTAAATTTATCATATGTGTGAAACAATTTTTAAATTGCTGTAATTGGTTGCGTTTAATAGGTAAAATTGAGAGAGCAAAAGGTGGCAGATGAAAAGAAGGCAATCGAGGAAGCTGAGCGTAAGGCCAAAGCGGAAGCAGAAGCTGCTGCTAAAGCCTTAGAAGCTGAAGCAGCGGCGAAAGCTGCAGCAGAAGCAAAAACGGAAGAGAAAATGGACACTGGCAAAGAAGAGACTAAAGAAGTGACTAAGGAAGCAGCAGAAACAAAGGCTGCAGGTATAACAAAGAAAGAAATTACTTACAATTAACATTATGTACATTTCCTTTTTGGTATTAAATAGTTTAATCTCCTTTCTCCTAAAAAGCTTCCCCTGCAAAAGTTGCTGCAAAACCCGATGCTGCAGTTCAGCCAGCTGCTGGAGATGCACAAGAAAAGGCTGTTGTGAATCCAAAGGCTGAAGAGCTTGTAGTTCTTGAGGAAGCCGATGGTGAAGATGGTACTGAAGATCAGAATGTTGCCGCAGAAAAGATGGATGTTGACGACGCAGTTGTTGCTGAAGCAGAACCCAACAAAGCCAGTTCTCCTGAGAAACCTGTGGACGCTAAAGCTGCCACTCCAGTTAAGCCAGCAGAGGCTGCTAAACCGGCAGTAACACCCAAAACTCCTCAACGAGGTGGCCAGAACAACCGAGGAGCACGTGGTAGCCCCGCTCGTGGTCGTGGTGGACCTAATAACAACCGTGGAGGTGGCGGATTTAACCGAGGCAGAGGTGGTGGTCAGGTAAATAACTTGTCACGATATGAAAAAAAATGCTCACTGATGCATGCATGCATGCTAACTGAATTTAACTAATGATTCTTTCTTGTGTACGTAGCAGCAGCAGCAACAAACACCTGCTCGCACTCCACAACCCCCTGCTAATATGCGCGGAGGAGCCCGAGGTGGGCCAGCTCGCGGAGGTCGTGGCGGAGCCCGTGGATCTCCCAGAGGAAGAGGCAGAGGTGGATGGTAATAAGTGACCTGCTAAATTTTTGTTATCTTGACAAAATTATGATGGGAAAAATTTTATGGATTGAATTGTTTAGCTAATTATTTGTTTCTTCATACATCAATTACTACATGTTAAAGTTCTGCTGTTCGTTTTTGAAAAGTGAAGGAGAAGGATTTTCAAAATTGATGTTTTTTCATTGTTTCATGCGTTTTATAGTAGCTAATATAAGTAGTTTCATATAGCAATTTCAAGTTAGAGTAGATTCAGTAGATAGTATTAAAGAAACAAGTTTTGATTTACTTAAAGATTTCAATTTTGAATATTGCTGGTTAATTTCATCATTATTATTATTGATACTAAAAATATATTACACAATTAAAAAAATGGAATGATGGATTTTAGTTTAGTACTAATCTATCTACTCGTATTCCCTCACAGATCTTATAGTAATGTGATTATGGCCAGCCACTCTTGGCAAATATCTATATATTATTATGTTAATGGTATTTTTAGCATTTATTGTTTTGACACTTTGTTTTTTATCAGCAAGTAAAATATACCCTGTACCTTCCTAATTTATGGATCAATAAATATGTGAGTATTAAAAAAACATAAAGTGTAACTGTGTTCTTAATCAGTCTCGTTCCCATCACCGGTCAGTGGATTTCAATTACGTTATTCAAAGCATTGCCATTAAATGTAAAGTAATGAAAACGAGAACGTTTAGTTGATAAAAGAGATGCATTTATTCATATGAGCACACATTTATCGACATTTGAAGCGATTACCGCAAGGGATTTTCTCGACCTCATGTTTAGAGCTTTTGATTGTATGACCAGCTTGTGTATCCATTTATCCTTATGGGCAGTATTTACAGCAGCGTGGTAAAAATGGCCTTGTTATGATGATCTACATTGAATTGAAAGCTGTAACATAAGCATACCATATTATATTTATAGTTGAACATTCAGTGGCGTCTATTTAATTAACAATTATCAGATCTCCTTTCAGACTTCATTGCAAAAAGTAATCCTTATATGCAATACACTTACACATTTAATGTACTGCAAGAATCAAGTTTCCAAACCAGTACAAGAGATGATGATTCTCACGTTTGCTCCAATTTACAACTCAACGCTTTCACAACATGTTGGTATTTGTGGGAATTCCTGGTCAATTTTTTTTACCTCGAACAGAAGATAGGCCGGCGGAAAAAAATTGCAATCAATCTCAATCTTGATCGCAAGGAAGAAGGCACATTCCTCAAGCTTATTTTTATACCTACCCCTCCTCCATTTACGTTGGAAGTAGATGTACATGATGAATGTGTAATGAAATTCCAGTGGCAAATAGGTCTGTGGGTTCAGCAGCAACTCTATTGCGAGTGAGAATGATGATGCCTCAACGCTTTGCTACTACCTTAAGATTGAGACTGGCAAACCTATTATTATAGTAAGTCAATTCACTAGAAATACATAGATGACCAGATGAAGAAGGCTATGAAGTACATGAAGTGGACATCAGTTGAGGTAACGCCTCACACAGTTTCCAGAAGCGTGCTGAACCAATTCTGTAAAATTTTCATAGTGGATCTTACAGGCTTGTACCGTACATAGTGCTAGTAAATCTGTTATACAAGATATTTAGATAAAATCATGCATAAGATTGCTACACGTTGCTCATCCACCGGAAATTTGATTTTTTAGATCCACCTTCAATTGTTACGAATAGGAATAAAAACTTGTTTTTTCTTTGGAGATAAGATATACGAAAAACTGGTCATAATAATATTATTATTACTGGAATAATTTCTTGATCCCTGCAGAATGCAGGTAGATTTGTATTATCCATGTGGTCAGTACCAGAAGTGAATCTAGTCACGAAATCCGCTAATTTCCTTCCGAAAAAGTTACTGGCCGCGGCAAGATGAAGATAACACGGTTTAGATTACGGTTCTTATTATGTGTCGTGATAGCGTTTCTGAGTTTGCAAATTGTGCTGTGTGAGGATGACGAAGCTTCAAATGATGAAGCCGTCACGGAAAACATAACAGTTGCAGACGACAGTGCGTTTAGTGATGATGATAATAAGAAGGTTGAAGAGCCTGAGGTAGATACAAAGAGTTCCTATCCAAAAGTGTGTAATCAAATGCCAAATGGACCTCCTGGTAGCCAGTGGACTCAATACTTTTTCCGTCCATTTAGAAAATGTCCACCACCAACGACTACGACCACAACTACAACGACGACTACAACCACTACAACGACAACGACTACTACGGAGGCTCCTCCCCATAATTTCATGTCATTTGACCCCAATAGAATTCCAGACAATGAAGAAGGTCATTCAAAACCAGATTCTCAAATTGAAAGTAATTACAGTCCGCCAGGTCCTAATGGAGATGATTCGGGCGGTGGACACCAATTCAGACCACCGAAAGGAGGACAAAACTTTAGACCTCCTCCAGGTGGAGGATCAAAAGGAGGACCCCAATTCAGGCCTCCTTCAAGTGGGGGCTCGAAGAAAGGAAAAGGAGGTAATTACAGCCCTCCTGGGCCCGGGGGATGGGGTCAGAAAGGAAA
This sequence comes from Orchesella flavescens, assembly GCA_964034955.1. NCBI lineage: Eukaryota > Metazoa > Arthropoda > Collembola > Entomobryomorpha > Orchesellidae > Orchesella > Orchesella flavescens. Next base: position 29,488,537 of record OZ035954.1, on the reverse strand, counting down.
GCCACCCTTACGCCCTTCAAGACCCGATACAATACCAGGATGGGGACCTCCGCCAGAGGAATTTCGTCCATATGGAGGAACTCCTGCGTGGGGCTGGCAGCATCATGAGCACACTACAAAACCTCCAGGTGGAGGAGGCTGGCATCATCATCACGAACATCATACAACATTCAAACCAGGATGGGACTCTGAAGAATACACAACAAAGCCACCATTCAAACCTGGGTGGGGCTGGAATGAACATGATCGTACAACAACGACTAAACCACCACCTTTCAAACCCGGTTGGAGCTCGGAAGAGCAACAAACGAGACCACCTTACAAGCCTCCAGGATGGGACTGGCATGATCGCACAACGACAAAACCACCTTTCAAGCCACCTGGATGGGGTTGGCATGATCGTACAACTACGAAACCACCACGGCCGCCACCGGGGCATGGCTGGGGTTGGAGTTCTCATGAATACACAACAAAGCCTTCAGAACCAAAACATGATTGGGGTTGGAACAATCACCACGATTCCCATGAACATCGTGAAACACACAACAAAGGGTGGGGATGGAGCACAAAGCCCCCATTCTCACCCCCGCACAAGCCCGGCTGGGGACCTCCCGGTGGTGGAAAATGTTACTCGTGTAACCCCACGTTCCGTCCAGTTTTTGGTCCACCTTCCAAACCACCAACAGCAGATGAAAGATCGTGGACGTATGGACAAAGTGAAGAGAGTGAGGGTGGGGGAGGAGGTGATGAGTACAGAGCAAAAGGTCGGGAGCCTAGCACCGGGCTAGAACCACCTAATCGTAGCGGGTCATACTTTTTGTCACCTACTCCGTTTCCGGACTCTGACGGATTGTATGATACTTGGAAGTTCAGGTCTGGGGGATCGTGAGACTCTTAATATGAGACTATGCGAATTCCTCATAAATACAGTATAATGCAATTTAACATAATGAATGCGAAGTAAAAATGTGTTGTTACTATTTCCAAAGTTTTTGTATGTGTTTTTGAAAGAAATTAACTTTAGGTAGAAAGTAAGCGTTTCTTGTAAGAATATAATTTTAATTGCGTCTTTGTATATTGTTTGCAGCAATTGCAGTACACTGATATGTATGTATATTATGCTACGCTTTAATTTTGTACGGTTGAATACTTTTTTGCTATTTATATTTATTTTATTCGAAAAGTTTTTCGTTACATTTACAATAAAAACACAAAATAATTGTTCACAAATAATGTAGACGTTTTCGTATTAATTCACTTATTTTGAATTAAATATTATCAAGAGTCTTCACATCTTCTTCTTCATACTTCATCTTCTGATTCATGCTTCAAAAAATTCTTTACCCAAGTGTGTATTCGTAGTAATTAAATCAAAAATTAATTTACATAAGAACAACCAATTTTCCATTTCGGGAAGATGCGATAGTAATTTAGGTAGAGTGGCTTACTTTTTACTGCCTATCCAGACCTTTTGAGTTTTTTGTGGCAATGAAGTGAGAGTAGTTGATATTAATGAAAAATTCTGGGATTCATAAATTAATTTTCTATTTACTGACAGCTTGCGACTGAGCAAATTTATGAGTAATTTAGGTTTTCAAGGTTGCAAACGATCCAGGGGATGTATAAAGTTTACCAATGTTTTAGTTAGATTGAAATTATGCGTGCGAACAAACACGACAGGGGAATTTCCGTTGGTTGACAATGCCTACCATAAGTTGAAGTTGAGTACTAGCTTTCATACTTTTGTAATGTTTCATTCAACAAATAAGGATTCATATGCAAATCAGAGGCTTTGTGATGAAATTGTATCTGTGGTACAATTTGTAAAGTAGAAATACTATGTTATAGTTTCAGAGTCTTCTTCACTTCACCATCTTCGAAACTGTATTATATAAAGCATTACACGTACTTCTATAAATTCTCATGCTCTTGAAATACCAGATAAGCTCAAGTGAATGTCTTTGTCATTTTCATCAAGCCTTGAAAGATTTGCATCTAAAACCATGTGAAAAAGTTATTTTTTTACAAATTAAGGTACACCTTATATAAATTGCAATGGTAATATATTCACTATTATAAATTCACTCTTTATTCATCGCCCAGACTTTAAAATTCAATTTACATGGCAAACACCAAGGGTGCTTATAAGCTCATTAAACCGTGTGCATTTTATTACAAAAAGTGGATTGTATGCATTCTTTTAAACATGAAAATCAGACAATGAACTTCATCCCTCAACTAAGTGCATTTATTGTGGCAAAATATATAGGATTCTTTCAAGAGTAAATTGAAATTTAGCATAGGAATTTCATGGAACAAAGAATACTTCATATGGGGCTGGGAAAGAATAATTCTCAATCTTCCATCAACCCAAAATCGCCCAGGTTAATTGGTTCTGGAGCCAAATAAGACGGAAGCTTTTTTCAGATGCGCTTAGAAATTCGATGCTTTTTCTTGGAAATTAGGTAGCTACTACGCATCGCATCGTATGTATCTCTTTATATTATTAATAGGTGCGGTAGAGGATAATAGAAAAGTAAAAACCACTTACTGCGACAATGTATTTGCTTCATATGCGATGAGGATGAAACAGGAAATAAGCATAATTCATTTGTCCTTTGATCCTTTCAAATTACCGCATCTAAATCCCATAAGAGGTGCCTTCATTATCAAGGTCATCGAAATGAATTTAGTTTAACATTGCATATTTAATGAATGTACAATAGTAATCATTCATATTATTATATATTCTTATAGTAAAGTATATATGAATATACATACCCTCAGCATGAGTCTGTAAACTGTAAAATTAGTTTCCACATTCTCATTGGGTGGTAGTATTAGTACTACTGAACTAAATATAAACCTTTCTACCCTATACCTGTACTTAACGAGTGCACTTTACAAACATTTAAAGTATATTGCCTCACGGTAATAAAAAGTAAATAGACAGTTTCTCACGAGCGTACCGGAAGTTCGTATTTCTCTTTGCTTACAGCAAGGTTTGCAGAAAAGCCCTCATACTAACAACTACTTTACGTACTCATGTCTCAGTGTATCATCTTCACTACACATGGTGAGATATTGTACTTAATATAAAAGTAAAACGGAACCAATTTCCATAATTAAACTTAAATAACATCTGCTCTTATACACATCTTAAGCTTCAATGAAACAAATGATGAAAAGTCAGTATGTAATTAGTTCAGTTGTCAAGTTCATGGTTATTTCAAAGACGAGCAAGATGTATCTATCTACCTTCCGCTCTGTCCGTGCGACTGAGATGTTGTTATGTTGCACACATTTAGCATAAAGCAGTATAGCTAGGTTATAAGAAGCTCACAAAGCTCAGGTAGCTGTATATACCGACTTTTAATCTTTCTTTTGAAATCCCAAGTACATTTGCATATAATTTTTTTGCAAAAAAAAATGGACTTCACCTTTCACATGCGCATGTGTGAGCTTCCACATCCATATTATTCCGCTTGTGTGTTGTAAATATTAGTACAACTTCTTCCTTTATATAATTACACAATTTTTTTTTGAAGATCTTTATCGAATCTTACCAACAACCACCAGCTTCTTTTTATGGAGGTTTAGCAAGGCAAGCCGATATCCACACGCGTCAGGTATGGAAAGTACAATAATGTAAATCTTCAACTATAGTCACAGCTCAATACCTTTCCAGCAAGTTAGACTGGAATTTATGGGATTTCTCAACTAACAGGCTAGAACGGAGATATCCCAACGAGTTTGCATTAAACAAACTTCATAAAATAAACCATGTTGGCACGAGTATTTTTAGTACCTTTTTATTATTAGTGTAACTTTTGGAGTTTACTTTCCAGTTACAATATCAGCTATTGAATATGAATATTGATATGTGGTTTGGTTATGTAGGTCACAAAACCAGCGGCTACATAACACTTGCACTAATCTTTGGCCGTAATCGTTACTCATTCATTAAATAACGTTCTAACAAGAAAGGCGTTGGGTTGTTGGGATAATTTAGAGATAAATTGGATTGGTTTGGTCCAGGTACTTTACCACCACCACCACCCATTTTAGGGCTTGTGCATCCAAAAAAGAATTTTTAATCAAAATTTTTATTATAATGAGGCGTATTTTACCACAAGTCCGTAGTAATTAACCCCGAAATATGTATTTTTATCCCAACCAAGTTCTCCAGAGTATCCGCACTCTTGCATATCTGACACAGGAATTTTCCACCCAACTACGTCTGAAGGAAGTGGTGTGGAATTATCATTTTATCATCTACATTACCTAATAGTTGGCATGTTGTGCATGCATGCAACCTAAAGTACAAGGGAATAAAGAAGTGATAAGAGAAAGGGAACATTAAATTTGGTTTGGTAGTTGAATCAAGAGTTTAACTGAAACGGTGGTTGGTTGGTGAGTAACCCTGCACTTGTATATTGCAGTAGTAAGAAGAGCAAAAGTGTTCTCCATTCTTCTTCTCAACATCATCATCTCCCTTCAAGAATATATTTTGGTCTATTAGCGTGTTTTTTTGTGTATACTTAAATTTATATGGCATTGTTCAGGCATCCTTAAAACCCCAAAAACTCTCATCGTTTCAACCTTTAACGATATTTTTTTTTTTAAAAAAAGACACGCTGCCTTACATTTACATTCAGTAATTCAGTTCCTTTAACAAACAGATTGTTTGGTGCTCTGTGAATAATTCACCTTTTTATGGTCAATTTGCTGGCGTCCTTATTGTTCCCTGTTGCTTCTTATGTAGAGAGATGTTAATTTAATACAACCAGAAGAGTAATTGTATCGTCATTCCTTCAAAAAAAACTCCAAAAATCTTTTACTGCGCTGCTAGTAAAGAACCACTTATTTAGACTTGTGGATGAACAAAAGAAAAGTGCGTCTTGAAACCCCACTGCGCCACCACTTCCATGGTATAAACTGGGAATTAATTTTTTGTGATCCATCAATTTTCTACGTTTTTACTGACATTTTATTGCATCATTCATGGTTCGCCTATGAATGTAAATCTTCAATAATAGCAGACTGAATCTTTGCCGTTTTTTTGTGGGTGGGCGAGCAGCGAGAAGACGCTTCTGTTTTCATTCTGTGAAAGGAAATTGTTAAAAGTTGAGTAAGTGCTGTGTAAGTGTACTGTGAGTACATAGCTTTTTTTTTATAATTTTGTGAAGATTGGCAGCAGAAAATTGGCGATTTTGATGGAGTTCCTGATTGAATAATGATACTACGGCATTATTACAAGAACTTTGAGCATCACTTGAAGCAAATAAGATATGTTGCTGGCTTAGCTTGTGTTTTCAGTGATTATCCTTATTCATTAAATTCATTTTTGTGTATTTCCTTTATATTCCCTTAAAATAATGCATGCTTAATGCATACTATTATGAACCTCTCATGGCTAAATTTCCATGATTCTGCCATTACAGTTTTTGGTAAGCGTGAAACCCAACGGGACATTTCAGTTGATCCCGATGTCAGTGCAGAAAAATGAGGAGACACTTTCAGTTTTCAGTGCTTCTAGTGCTATCATTTAGTGCTAAGTTACGCATAGTGACTTCCGAACCCGATCCAAAACCCCTTAGACATTTACCAAAGCCAATCCCACCTTTGGACAGGGAGCATGACCCTTTACCAGTGTTCCCCAATGAAAGATTCAGATACTATTCGTTTTCAGAAACGGATGGAGATAAGCAGCCATCTTATCAACAGCCAAGCTATGATAGAAAAGGTTCAAATGACTATAGTAGGAGAGGTGAAGAAGGTTACTATTCCAAGGATCCTTTTGAAGTGCCATCATTAACATCAGTTGCACGCATGATGGGTGGAAGTGGGCATCCAGACGAGGGACGCGGTGGATATGTTGGGAGCTCAACCAGTAATGGAGGACCACCTCCTCCACGTGAGCCAGGTCCTCCTCCACACCATAGGGATCCTCCTCCATATGGATCTTCTTATGGTGGAGGTAATTCCCCGCCAAGTAGCATAGGGATAGGCTATCGGGGTGGGTGGGGTTCTTCTGGTGGGGGAGGGCAAGATGATCACATGCCTAGTTGTACAGGCTGTTCACCCCCATATAGACCACCTCCACCAAGACCTGGAGGAGATTATGGCCCTCCTCCTCCTCCTCCTCCTAGACCACCACCTCAACATCATCATCATAATCGCCCTCCCTCCAACCCAGGAACAGGTTGGCCGGGTTCAAGCGGTAGTGGTGGCAGTGGTGGTTATGATAAAGGTGGAGGTAGAGGTGGACATAATCTGTGGTCTTTTGATCCAAATTACCATGGTCCACCTCCCACTACAACTACGACAACAACAACTACGACTACGACCACTACTACTCCCAAACCTTATACGCCAAGATATTTAGCAAGTGATGAAGAAAAGTATAGACCAATTAGATATCCGGGAGGAGCAAACTCCGGGTCCAGTGGTGGTGGAAGTGGACATGGATGGAGTTCTTCAAAAGGCAAGGGTGATCATCATGATAGGCCAAGGGTGTGGGACAATGTTAAACCAACTATGCCTCCACCAGCATCTTCATCTTGGCCAAGAGATCCACCTCCTCGCGATTATGGTCATACAGACAGAACGTCAAGTGACACGCCGACTGTGTGGCCAGGAAAAGCTACTTGGGTGGATCCTGACAATGAAGGCAGACATGCTCCAATACCCGAATCTCCTGGACCTACACAAGACGACCAAACAACAGATTCATCAACATGCTATTCATGTGCTGGATGGCCGGATCCTCAAACTACGGAGCGACCATCATGGCCCTCAAATGAACAAGGTAATGGGAACGGTTGGTCTTCCTCTGACCGAGATAGGGAGCCTCCACCAACACATAGTCATGATCCACCTCCACCTACAGATCAATATGAACCACCTCCTCCAACGCATCATTTTGAACCACCGCAAAGTTCACCTCCTGGTTGGTCAAAAGAAGAACAATATCCTCCAAGGCCACCCCCGCGTGAACCGCCTCCACGTCCTCCTCCATCAAACGGTTGGTCGTCTGGTGGTGGTGACAAAGGTTATCAACCACCACCACCGCCTCCACCTCCAAGACCCTCTCAAGGTGGAAACGGTTGGTCTTCTGGAGAAAAGGGCTATCGTCCACCGCCTAGACCCCCTCAAGGTGGCGGAAATGGCTGGTCTTCTGGTGGTGGGGACAAAGGGTATCAGCCACCACCGCCTCCACCTCCAAGACCCCCTCAAGGTGGAAACGGTTGGTCTTCCGGTGAAAAGGGTTATCAGCCACCGCCAAGACCACCACCTCAAGGTGGAAATGGTTGGTCATCTGGTAATAAAGGATACAGGCCTCCACCACGAGATCCTCCATCATCATCTCATGGCTGGTCTTCAAATGATGAGCCACCTTCCCGACCACCACCTCGACCACCTTTACCACCTAATGGAGGAACAGGATGGGGTTGGCATCAAGACCGCGATCCCCGTACCACTTTGGGACCTTTTAGAGTTAACCTGGACGAAGATGATTTTATGAAACATGTTAAAATTAAAGACAATCATCATCATGATGATTACCCACCAGGTTACGGCTGGGTTGGTGGTGGTGGTGGTGATAAAGACAAAGGGTTTAGCAAACCAGATCCCTGGGCTCCAAGAAATTTTGACGAGGATGATGACAAACCAGATCGACCAGGTGTATACAGAATCCTTCCTTACGGTCCACCTCCAGGTCACGTTCCATCTGGCAAGACAACCGGAGGATGGTCATCAAAAGAAGGTGTACCAACAGAACCTCCACCTACAGCCGAGGAAACAACCACGCAGGCTACCACAACAACAACATTGGAGTATGAAGCCGATCCTTCCGAATATCAACTTCCGCCCAGTGATGAAAATTATGGAAAAGGTGGTGGAAAGCCTAGTAATAAAGGTGACTCAGCAGCAAATGATGTGGATAGTACCAGCGCTGACTCATCCGACTCAGGGGACAAAAAATCTCGTCGACAGTCCGGCAGACCACGTTATGATGAGCATGGGTTTCAATATATTCCATGGGATGGAACAAAAAAACGAAGTGTAAAGAGGCCATCCATTTTAAAAACAAAAGACATTTATGACAAATTTGATTATGACGAAGGAGGAACAAAGTGGGAAGAACCGTCCCCAACAAAATTTAGGTCAAGGGCGGATAACAGTATTGCACTTTGGAAGACTGGAAGTAATTTTAGTAATAGTCAACGACGAGATGGGTCTGCAGATGATTCAGAGTCCGAGTCCTCTTCCTGGACTTATGGTAAGCATATATATAATTTTTTTGAGATGTGGACTTCAAGGTAGTTTCCTGTTGAGTTTTTCCATCATTTAAAATGTGAACCATTCATTATTTCCAGAATCTGCAGACAGGCCATCGCAGCTATGCCCTGATGGAAGAGTATACAGTAATAGTCTGAAGCGATGCATAAGAATACCAACAACCAAACGATATAGCAATCGGGAAATAAAATTGTTCTGAATGAAAAGTATATACTCATATAATAATAATTATATATCTCACAAATTAACCATAGCCGCTTGCTTGTGTATTCTGAGTTGGAATTTCTGACAGGCTATACATAATTCTAAGCAAAGTGATTCAGTATTCAATAGAATAGATTTATATTATTTTAGCTGTATGCAATTGACCTACGATGAATGTTTGATGTATAGTATGAATGGAACAGAAGAAGTTAAAAAAATGAATTAATAAAATGAAATAGCCATGAAGAATGGAAGATGTTAGACTTAAAGTGATATGCACACATGATTTACAAATTATTGTTTGACGAGCGATCAAAGTTGTTCCACAAGCGGACAGCATATTATTATAATATGTTCGCATCGCGTGAGAACTTCCTTATCCCACAACTCTGTGATATACTTGTACATTTTAGTATATTAAAATTAACTTTAATGTTGTACATTTGAAAGCATGCATGTAAATTGAATGGTACATTTTATGGCGTGAATTTATGAGTCTAAGAAAGACGGTTTATGTAACAAATATATATATAATAATGAGCGCAACATAACAGCAGCATCTAACACTCAGGTGGAAAATAAAATTCGCTTGTTTTGTATTATGGATTTTTTAGTCAGTGTAAATAAATCTGATACATTTTTTTAAGTAACTTGATTCAGTGCATTGTATATTCATACATGTCATGTTCAAATTAATTTATGAGGCGAAAAGTTCAAGAGGCAAAATGTGATGTGGAATGTCAGCAGAAATTAACGCTAACAAGGAAATGGTGAAACAAAGGAAGAGAGCTCAAAACTACATGCAAAACGATATGATTAACGATACATATAATTGATATGCGCACTAACAATAAGGAATATGTCTAGTCTTTGAAATTAGAGTTTGGAAGGCAAAATCAACTTCGGGTTTATTATCCGTTCTGCTTTTCATAATTTTATCCAGCCAACAATTTTCATAAGGGTAGTAATTACTTATGACGTTTAAAGAGAAGTGGAAAAATTCACAGGGATGAAGGTAGTCAAGTTTTTACCAACTTTCAAGTTATGTTATGAAGGAAGTTTATTTTTATAAAGATTATTTTTTGTTTGTGCAAACTTGAACAATTGAGTGTGCGCAATTTGCAGTTTTAGAGTAGGACTTTCTTGGCAGTGGACAAGACAAGACATGGTTTGCTTACCTAACAATAATAATTTTGTGATATTAATCAGCTTTCATCTGGAAACACGATGCAATGGGACATGAGAAATTTCTGTATCTCTTGACCTTACTGGTATTACCGAAGCAAGTCAGAAAATATATTATATACTACGCAATATGGCTGTTTGATTTACTGATAATTTCATTCCAATCAATGCACATTTGCTGCATTTTCTCACAGTATAAAAAAGAAACTACTTGAATTGGAAGTGCAGCCTGATCGTGTGCTGCTGCATTGACTATAGGCGGACGTGACGTACTTAATACTGGTCGATTGTCGATTCACATGACTATTAACATAAGTACATAAAGCAAATGTAAATATTAAAGACCCCTTTGCCTTCCCATGGATTTTATGTTGGTAATGGCAAGGATGTCAGTTGTGCTGATTGTATTGATTTATGCACCATTATGTTATGATGAGCAGTCCTCCTTTTCATTCACAAACCAAGATTAATTGTTTGATTACTTTACCTCAATCAAAAATATGCCGCTTATATAACTTATCTATCGCTGTCATAAAAATCTTCATACATAATATTCAGGGTAAAACAATACAGTCAGTCACCTTATGTCAGTCACGTTTTTTTATCTATTCATTAAGTTTATAGGCGGATTACAGCGGAAATTGATTTGAAGTTAAAATCTAATCATCAAGGATGAGGCCATTTATATCACGCCGTTGGTTAATGTTCAAACACAGTTTTTAACGGTTGTTCACGAATATTAATAATAATTTAGAATAATAATTTATTTGATACTTTTCTAACTATGAGAAGCATATATTCTTCTTATAGAATACATACACGTTGCAAATATAATATCATCGTATCATTAGTATTATTATGAACTGCCCTTATTGGCTTATGGTTCTAAAGGTCTACACACAATTCAACTACGTTTAATTATTATATACAGAGCTTTTGAAAATATACTTCAAAATTGTTCATAAAATTCAAAGGTTTAATGTTACAAGTAAATTAGTACACGTTAAGTATTCAGACAGAAGAGTTGACGAAAAAATAATTTATGTATATATCAAACAATATAAAAAATCTTTGCAATTAGAATAAATAAAATAAAAGTATTAAATTAAGTAACTGTACAATAATTGAAACTAACTAAAAGATAGACAGCTTTAATATCCAAACGGAATCGGACGAAAAGAGAGTGTTAAAACTAAGTTTACGTTGTTTTTACATCTTCTTCCTCGAATTACCCCAAATGCAAAGCTAAATAGAGTTTTATGTACAGACAAACTGTCAACTACACACTAAAAATTATGATAATATAATATGTACAACAATTCGACCGATACACACAATAAATATGTACCCTGAAAACACATTATATTTATAAATATAAGTAGTATAATTAATTATTATACTTACAAGAAATATATAACGATAACAGGAATCCCTAATTTTTTTTAAAAGTGTATGTTTTAAACCATTTTCTTAAAGTTTTTCAAAGCACAATTCCTACATATATAAATTTAATTAATTCATGCATGTGTTCCAAAAATTTCCACCATTTATACACAAAAGTTTATTGTTCATGTTGCCACATCAGATCACATTTCATTCCAAAAAATCTTTCATAATATATTATAATGTATATATCATGTACACAAAATGTATCCAACATTTTCCAAATTCACATTCCAGTAGCAATAAAAATGATCAATGATCGAAATTCAAGCCTTTATCATACAAACATTGCATTGCACAAAACGCTATTCTCTCTCTCTCTCTGCATTAAAAAGTTTAACAGGTACCCTCACCATATGGTCACAACGATTGTCATTCACTCTTAAATACTTAAGTTAAAATATTTACAACTTCATTTCATGATTTACATTCGGAAGGAGATGATAACTTAAACAAAGACGTTTCTAGTAGAAAGCTAAACGCAACACATTACTTCAAATGGCCCACACGTTTTATTCGAAAAGGAAAATTTATCAAACATTCAGTACAAACATTTTTTTTATGTATGTGCTTAGTGCTTACTTAATTTATGCTTAAAGGGATTTTCTTATTAACTAAAGTAAAAAGATACCGTGTTACACATTACTTAATTTTCACGAGCAAGTCGCATATTGTATATACATCAAACATCTTCTCATGCAACAACTTTGGACAATTCCAACTTAAGTAGTTTCGGCTTCTGACATTACATTTAAAGATAAATTACAAGAAGGAAACATGAAGCATACTATACGCACGTATTTTTTTTTAAATACTGGAATACAAGAAGTAAATATATCCATCATACGTTTACGAGTACAATTCTATATATATACACAAGTACAAACTAAAACTAGCTTATCAATCGTAAATTCGTGACAATATATTAAACTATCGAAGACATTTATGTATAAAGCTATATAGATGAAAGTATTAGGATCTAAAAGAATTATTTTACTGCTAATAAAGAACTATTTAACGTATGGATGTAGTTCTTTCTGTAGCCCGATGGTTACGGTCAGAGCCACTAGAACTAAGTAATGCTGCACTACCGTTCTTAATCTGGGATGACAAATTGATTCGGTTGGAGCTTCGAGTAGAAGAATCAGTTTTGGAACTGGCTGAAACTTCAACACGAAGGGTGGAGCAGCAAGATCTACTCATTAGGACAGCCTAAAAGACAAAAAAAATACAACAATTAGCATATTAAGTACATGATATTGGGTCTTTGAACAGAGTTGCCTTACAAGTAAGTTATAATGACACTATATCGAGTTAGTTGATAATCGATAAGCGTGTAGTTGAGGTTTGTCCCTTTTACCTTAAATCCGGTTCTGTATTTTTTGTTGAAAAAAGCATACAAGATTGGATTGATGCATGAATTCGAGCTGCCAAGCCACTGAGCTATGGGTGTGATTGTTCGAATTAGCTGATCCTCCCATTCACTTGGCTGAGGACCAAACTTGACACGAGTGAAAATTGAATACAATGGGAGCCAGGACATAGCAAAAAGTACGACCACCAACAGCAACATTTTGATCACTTTCATTTTGGATCTGGAGGGAAACAAAACCAATTTTCTAACAACATTTGTCCAAACCATAGGCCTACATTCATACATGCATAATATAATTGAGCTTTGATATTTTTCTCTGATGTTCTTATGAACCTTTGAACCAGTAACTCCGTTGACAGATTCTTGGTCTCCTGAGGAATCTTTCGCATTGAAACCTTTCGAAGAATTAAAGTGTAGCATATTGTGATGAGGGTCAATGGAATAAGGTAGCAGAAAAGAAGATGTGCCACGGCAAAGTAGACATTTCCAAGTTTCGCATTCGGCCATTCTTCTGTGCAAACCTGTGATTCATGATTCTCATATATTAGCAGTTAAAATATGTATGTTAGGTTAAAAACGGAGGTAAATGAATGCCTGCTCCGTAAAAGCATCTTGATAAGTACGTACATATGTATTATCCTACTATTATTTCATGATCTCAAATTCTGACAAACCAAACAAGCCCCATTTTGTGAGACATGGGGCAACGTGAAACGTAAAAATAACATTTCAGTATCTCTTATCTAATCTATCCTTCCTGCATCATGAAAATACTCTGAAAAGACAGGTCTTCTTCTTCTTCTACATTGCATTATTGTCTGTAGACTCCGTGCATTGGAATCGGCTTGCTGGCATGGCACACATTTTTCACATTGTAATGCTCTCATTCATCAACATTCGCAAAATCCTACTTTACGGTGCGTTGTTTGCAAAAAGAAAGTTTGCAAAATCTGTTTCCTTTTGTCATTCCAAAAGAAAGGGTGCACCCAACCATAAACGAAACTGGTTTTGAATTAACTTTTCCTAGTGGGATTTATGATCTTAATTCATCACATCACTTTATATATAAGAGAATTTTCTCACAATAAAAATGCTACTACTCTATCCAATATACATACATGCATACCTACTATTTGTGAAGCTTTTTATTATGAATGTGCAACAAAAGTATGAGCATATACATACTTTCAGGGGAAAGTTTTTGTTTCCTCTTTACGAAATAAGGACAAAACCGAAAGTGCATTCACCCTGCAACTCAAATTAAAAAGTTCTTTTGTCCTAATCTTCCATTTATTTCCTTTCCAACTACTATATATAGCTCCGACTCAAGTCCATATGCTATAGTAGCATATTGTTCCAAGAAAAAGTTTAGAAATGTAAAAGTTAATAAAAATTTGTGGATTAAACTGTAAATTCATGGAAAGGAGCAGTTAAAGCATATTTAATGAATAAAAGATAACCGAAAATTCATCTAAGAAAACTTATTGTATAATACGTATTTAATATTTAATATTGATGATTTATATATAAGGCTTTTTATTTCTTACCTTAAATTGGAGAGACGTATAATAGGATTTACAAAAACAGGGCCTTAATGAAAAGCTCAGATTATTTACTTACCATCAATTCACTGTCTGGAATATGTGGGTTTAGAGGAGTCAACCGAAAGTAGATAGCCCATGGAAGAGATATAGCGAAGGAAAAGGTCCAAATGATGAGGATGAGAATTCTGCAGACCCGAGTGGAAATCTGACATTTCATAGGGTGGCAAATGGCAAGATATCTTTCAATGGCGATTGCTAAAATAAAATAGAATGAAAGTAAATTTAATCTAACGAAAGATAATAAAAGAAAAAATATTAAAAAGACTAAACAAAGATTATAGTACCTATAAGAGTGTCAATACTGGCCGAGACGCTGACCCCTTGAAGATATGAGACAAATTGACATAGCCATTCGCCTAAAATCCAAGCTGAAAATGAAAAAGGGCACATTTTAATTATTTTTAGAGCACATTCAACATCAACATATGATGCAATAAACATGCAAATACATGCATTCTTTCCATGAAAGTTTAATTACAATTTTCCATTAAAATGCATTTTTTTCTCTTCCTTTTAACAGTCAGTGAAAATAAATGACACACTTTTTCACTTTGCTCTACTTGCTGTGAAAACTGTTTTTGTTCTTTTGACTTGTGCAATGTACTATATGAGAAGGAGATGAGAAACGTTTTGTTTGTATGTAGATTACATGCATTTTACCACAACATTTCCTTGAAAGCACAAAAATCCTCACATTAGTTTGCTTTATGCTTTATTTACTGCCAGTCGACAATGCAAGAGGAAGTCAAAAAATGTTGATGGTTGTCAGCCAAAAATAATTGCAGTTTCTGCTAGCTGTAATAGATGCATAAAACATTCTTATTTGTGTTATGAATTTACGAAATAACCGGTTAAAATATAAAAATTGTAGCACTTATAGGAAGCATAATATATATACATATTGTATATAGACAATTCATCATCTAAATCATGTGAAATATGAAACTGCAGTTATACCCACCCAGTTGTCTCCCAAAGCAAAATGTATTACGCAAGTGGAATTAAGATGGAGATGAAATATTTCTACTCATTACTTGCAGAAACTAAACAACCTACTTATCCTTGTCTTGAGCTGTCAAGATAGATGCTATCATATTTTTTTCTCCGAATATTTGTTACATATTGTAACATCCCCGTTCTCGCATAGAATAGTGTAGCAACAATGGTAATGTTATCAAACCTTTTATTTTTGAACTGCCCTTTCCACAACAAAAGAAACAAAAAGCTGAAAATCATCTCTTGTATTAATCGTAATATTATTGTACATTCTTTGAAAAGTAGTCTACGTATGAATAAATAGCTTTTTGTCGTGGCAGAAAACCGGGTCTTAAAAATTTATATTTAATCGGGCAAGATAACGTTGCCTTTACTCATTCTAATTCATTTTACAATTGATTATGTCTAATTTAATTCCAAGAACCTTATCTGATGCTACGACAAATTATATAGCAAGCCATAGAGCCACATATTATGTCAAAATGCTGTTCTGCATTTAATATACGGCCTTCAATTCCGTCCTCGATCCTTTTTCCTTCCTGGATTTCTTCGAAGATGACTTACGTCCCATAAATAAACTTGATCCAACAGCCAAAGAAATTATGTATCTTATGTTTCCACACGCTAGACCAGTTACTGAAGAAAAAGTCAGCAAATCAGGAAAAGTTTTTTATACTTTCTTCTTCAACAAGATCCCTATAGATGATAAGAAGTGGCGGTGTTTTGTAGCATAAAGTTATGAGTGGAGCCTGAAAGTAGTAGTAGGGGAGAAAACTTGGAAGCTTTTGATTCTGAATCATTGTTCCTATCACGAGTTTTTTTTCCATAGCTTTCATATTTCCGAATTAAAACCAAATCTGAAGGGTCCATATAGAGAGGGAGGCGATAGAGAAAGCATAAAGTAGCCTTGAATAAATTTCTCCCAACAATTCCTCTAGATATGTTAGATAAGGAAGTTTTGGACAAACCAAAAGCAAGCCCTCAATTTTGAAAGAAAAATTGCCTTGTTTACTCTGTTTTTCTAAATTATGTACTACAACATTTATGTGCGTATTCCCAAATGTATTCCTAGAAAAAACAACGGAAGTCGGGTTAGAAAACAAATTGGTCACGACAGGAGCAATCATTACGTTGAGACAAGCAAGCATGGCCATACAACCACAATTAAATACAGACCCGGTCCCAGTTTCATGGTTGGCCACGAATAATATTGAGCATCTAATAACGTAAACCTGTCAGCACAACCATATACTTTAGTAATGTTGACAATATACAAGCTCACGCAACGTAACAAGCGGCGGAAACATTAGTTGTACGCATGAATAATCTACGGCTTAGTCAGCACTAACATTTACAAATGAGTCCGGATAATTCAGAGGCGGAAATGACAGGGACTCTGTTATAGGAGAGGGTTTAAAACCAGCAGTTGTGTTCAATACGGCTCCAATAATGTCTTTAAGCCTGTTTTATACCTACGCATGTA
Organism: Orchesella flavescens; assembly: GCA_964034955.1. NCBI lineage: Eukaryota > Metazoa > Arthropoda > Collembola > Entomobryomorpha > Orchesellidae > Orchesella > Orchesella flavescens. Next base: position 29,471,940 of record OZ035954.1, on the reverse strand, counting down.
TGTATATACATATAGTGCGTACGTGTATACAAGTCATATCGCTATTTACTAGTAAGTCAATGCTATATTGCCAAACATTTGGTAAGATTTTATTATAAAAACTGGTGTGATCATACTGATCACGGGGAAACTGTCCTTGTAGAATGGAAACGTAGGAAAAACTAACGAGTTTATGACAAGTGTTTTTGGAAGCAAATTGCAAACACGAGGCATCCAAATATATAGACGGAGGAGGCACTTGTGGAAGGAAACATTTAAATAATATGAAACATAGACAAAGTATAGGAGTCACGTCCGTCCATCCGTGTATTACTATTCGCAACCACTACCACCACCCAGACAGCTCTCATCTCACTCAAAGCACATGGCGTTTTTTGGCATAATATTCTCAAAAAGAACGGCGTTTTTTTGAGGTTTACACTCACTTTACATAATAAATACGAGTGACTGTGAAAATTTGTCTCACGCACTTTTTTCCGCGTGCACATGCCATAATAATACTGAGAAAACACACGCAGACTTCATTTACGCAACCAGAGCACGTAACAATAAAAACACACACATATATCTTCACAACATCCTCCAAACTGTGTGTGGAGACAGTAAAAGTGGCTGAAACTTTTACCAGCAGTTGAAATAATGTATTTGATACTAAAAATCAATGAGATGGATGGGTAAATGGTGAATGGATATACACACACACACAATCATATCATCACATCATTTAGATTCGGGAGGATGAATGAAACGCACTTACATGTGTGTATGTGTGGTTTGGTAGTGCTTTTACTGTTTGTGTGTGTGTTTCAATTCGACATGAAAACATGTACCTATGCTATCAAGTAAAAAAAGTAAAGTTTTACTGTTGATATAATAATACGGGTTTTGAAGAAGCATCATCATCTTTATCAATTTCACCAACTACATTATGAAAGCACCAGGCACACATGCCTATTGAATACCCTCAATAAAAATGTTACAAGCTTTTTATTTCCTGGATTTGGGTTCATTTTAGGAGGAAACTTCATTTTGGAACAACATAGTAACAGTAGTATACTGGACAGTGCGTATTGCTGTTACTGCTATGAAAAATGCGTGAGTGAGTTTCTCTTTCATTTTGTTATTAGACGTAGAAAACTTTAGGGCTGGAATGATATAAAGGGGAGAACTCATTTCCTAGTTTTCATTACAAATCACGAAATCGCTTTTCCAAGTCTATATACAATGTACGAATTCATTTTGATGACTGCCTTACAACGTCATTGTAATTTGTTACACTTAAATCACTCGGTATAATATCTAAAAGACAAGTCGTAGTCGTAGTCTCTCATTCATGGTCCTTGTTGTTTATCTTCTTTTTGTTATTGCTCCAAAACTCATTTGATAAAAAGTTAGTTTACCACTAATAAGTGGATCAAGATGAACATTGAGATTATTATGATGGACGAATTGAACCAAGTGGAGGAGAAAAAATGTGTAAGGAAAGTGGAAAGAGAACGCACAATTTTCCATTTCCCAACATCTCGAAATTACACCTCTTTTCTTGCAAGCTTCGTTTACTTTATCTTTCTTACGCCGACAATTTTGCTGAAGAAGGTATATTTTGGGGCACTTAAGTATTGAAGCAAGATCTGTATTTTGGGAACAAAACTGTACGACATAAAACATTACGTCGGGGGATAAATGGGAGTAAAACTTGTCAGTAAGGTACCTTTCCTTTAAGCTTCACTATTCAATATTGAATGGAAGCTAAATGTCTATTGGAAAAAGGGGGTATACGCCATACGCAACGCATTGTGCGTACGTACGTAGGAATGTACTTATATATTTCAGTGACATATCGACAGAGTAGAGACTATTGTTTTATTGCTAGGAAAAATTTTATGATCATATCACGGTCAAAGAAAATGCTTTTCTGTTACAAAATTTCTTAGTACTTTAACTATACTTCAATGTGCTACACATGTTGAAATATATATGAAAAAGATCAAAGTACTTTCATTTCTTCCCTTAATATAAACTTTTTCCATTGGGATAGAATGTAATATTGAAATTCACCATGCGTAAAAATATATAACTCCTTGGAATTTACTCTGTTCGATCCTACTCTAATATATTTCTCAATGGTTTGAAAGCTGAATCAGAGACTTAAGTAATGTGATAACACTATATTTTAGAGCAAAGAAGGTCAAAGCCTTGACTTTCCGTGATTTTGTACATATACATTTTTCCCGTGTTGTTTTGTGTTTGACACATACTCTACACGTGTGGCAGAAGATTACTCCAAAGTCAAAGTTGTGGAATGTAAAAATCCTAATGGGTATGCGTCATTTTTTTTGGAAGCGGAGGGTTTTATGGTGACAGGTCAAATGGGAAATTATTGTATGTAAAATTCTGAAAATATTTAAGAGTAGCATAGCGGAGAAAGGGAAGCTAGAAAATAAATTCACCTTATGGAAATATTTTACAACAGCGAAAAAGACGCTCATACATAGGGATTTTAGTCACACAAACTTTGCCAAAAAATGTGTGGTAAATGTAAATGCTGGTTTGTGATGAAATATGATGAGCAACGAAAGAGGTGTATGCGTGAGTCGTGACTCGTGAGTCTGCATACATTAAACAAAACGCAGGAGGGAATCCGGAAGCGTCAATTTGTTTTTGTGCGTAGAAAGCATAATGACCCAGACGCGGCAAGAGGCATATATAAAGTTACAGACCAGATATTTGCAGAAAATGTATGTGCTCCAGCCATGATGTAGAAACAAAAGCTTTTGGATAGGACCGTTTTCAGTAGAGTCAATAAACGAGCAGAGAATTAAAGAAGAAAAGTAACAGTATAGGAAGAAAATAGGATGAGTTGATGTCTTGACAGGTTGTACAAAAGATAGGGACATTGCTGCTGAGTAATCAAGTTTTCTTTTCTAATTTTACGCCAACATGAATACAGACCCTGGGTACTTAAGGAATTTACGAACTAAAGTCACTCGATATTAACTTCAGATAGCATCATAATGAGAGGATTCCAAATGAGGACGGACGCAGACATATATGTATATACTTGAGGACGTCGATGGTCGATATAATTAGAAAGTTGACCTTAGAAGTGCGTATATCCTTGGTGGATGAAAGGACATGTCATACACATTCATGCGTAAATGCACTGAACACATTTCATAGTCTAAAGTAAATCTCTGAACGAAGTAAATGAGTTTTATGTGTAGGCTGCGTTATAATTCCCATCCTCTCTGATGCGATTCTCTATATTATTATGCGTGATCCTTTTCCTTGCCTCAATTGATTGTTTCAGTGAAAGTGAAAGCCTGCCTAATAAATTCTGTCTCGAATCTCGACGAAGAAAGAAATTAATTGAAACTCATCAAGTTTTCTAAATTTATTATCTACGCAGAGTTTGAGCATCTCCAAATAATTAAAAGGGCTCATATTTAGGCACGCATCTTTGTCACTTTCCTTCACGCTTCGTCTGTGATGGAATGTGACACGGTGATTCTGATTATTTCCTTTTCACTAAACACTTGCTGATCACGTCATTAACCTAAATATTAAATATTCTGCCAAAACTGCTGTTTACCTTGTTTGCATATAAATGATCACGCATGTTTTTGTTTTGTTGCCGTCAGATCGGATAAGCTTGATAAAATTATAAAGGAAGAGTATTAGGCAGTGGAGTTCTAAGTAACATAACAGGCAGGAAATGAAGAAAGCATAGAAGTAGCTTCAAACAAGATCACAAACTCTTCTTCATACTGCTAAGTTATTATACTAATCCGGGAAACCCCAAAGTAATTTCCAATTCATTGATACTTTGACAGTTGAAATGTATGGGTTGGAAATATGAATAGGAATTACATGAATCCAAACAAAATTGGTGAAGCTTGAGGAATCGTATAATGACTTTGTGGCGGCGACCCAGCCGACATGTCGTATAAAAATCGTAGATCGATATCTCTGAGATTTTAGCGATTTTCCTACGACATCATTTTGTGACTCAATAATCATAATCGATATCTCACATATAGTAAAGATATCGCATCTTTTTTGGACAGTTTCCTAAATTATGTTAGGTACTGGAAGAAGAAATATCGTGTGAATAGTTGAGATATCGTTACTTAAAATCAGCTACACTCAATTTGTTCACTTTTTTAAGTAAAGGATATCGAACCGATCGCACAGATATCGCTACTTAAAACCAAATATACTTTATTTTGTTAGCATCTAGATTTCAAAGATATCGAAGCGATATCGTAAATGCATACTGGCCAAAGGAAAGATACTCTATGCCTATGCTTTACTTAAAGCTATTTTCCGTTATCATTTCAGTAGGTGACTCAGCTGTATGTTGAGAATTTATTTTTTGACTGCCGAAGCCGGTGTAAATAATAACGATTGTTATTTAAAAAAATATTAGTGTTATCTCAAAATATTCGTGTTATCTTAAAATATTAGTGGTTGAATGGAGAAAAGAATAGGTTTTCATATGTGTGAAGGTTCAGCTAGTAGAAGACAAGAAACTGTAAACTCGTTATTGTATAAATGTAGTAATCGTAATAATTACACAAGTGTGAAACAATTATCAACTAAACCTCCCTTCCAAAGAGCAGAGAAACTACCGGAGTGAATTTTGGAATCTGTGTGTGACAATCAATCTGACGATTGCCTACCCTCTGAGAGTCCAGCAAATATTTTAAAAAGTCCATTTCAAGAAAAAGAAAATGTATCTGTCAATCCTTGTAGTTACGAACCGAATGAAGACACTGAAGAAGCAATTAAAACTAATTTTGTATTTAAAGTTCATTAAGAGTAGTTTCGTTCATTATTTATATTTTAAGAGTGGGTGTAGTTCTATTTTTAGCAAGACTGATGCAAAGCTGTCTGAAGGCCGGGATGAGTGACGAAGAACAAGAAATTTTAAATAGATTTTAAATGTTTAAAGTATACCATTTAGTTTTAGTGAGCTTACTAAATTAATGTATCGTTTATTAGTAATTCTAAATGGTTTAATTATTAACAATTATTATTCTTAATCGAATTTGGCGCTTCCTGGTCATAAGTTTTCATTCAAAAACAAACTCATCGACATTTTTCCGATTTCTTTACGACATCGATACGACATAATTAACAAACATCAGCATAATCGATTTGTCTGCGATATAACACCGAGTTCTTAACTTTATCGCAATGATATCCCAGCGATGTCCGTTATCTCATCCACCTGTCAAAACGATATCTCATATGAAAGTCGTAACGATGTCGAAGTTGAATCGTGCATGCGTAGCGGACATAGAGCCTTCTTTTCGCATTCGATTCGCTAAGAAATCGTTTCGAAATAGATTTCGATTCTAAAATACTAGAACGAAGAGATCTCTGCGATTTTTGCCGGCTGGGGACATGCATACAATTAAACAATACAGCTGGGAGCTGTAGTAGTAGGGGCTATATTTCAAACAGTTCCTTCCTTCCTTAGTTTTTGGATGAAGTATATAACTTTCAGGGATGATAACTATAGAGAACCTATAAGCTATCCGGTTAGAAATTTCGTGTCAAAATTTTTGAAGCCAGGATTCCACTCAAGCGTAAGTGATTTCCATAATACCTATGATGAGCTCCTGAAATCATTACATACATGATGTCGTTGCCTTAATCTATCTTTGATACTATGTGTCATGACGCAGACCCTGCTCTCATCCTTTCTTCTTTCTATAGATGGGACGGGGATGATGATGATAATAATAATAGAGCAATACAGTACTTATGGATTAAACTCCGGAAACTTTCACCATTGACCTAGAAAGGATATCTACTCCAAGCAAATAACATGCCTCTAAGTCGGCTATTTTGTTTTAAAGTTTATGCACGTTATATACTCTCGGTAAGTACAGGAGCCGATTCCTGTGAAGAAAGGGGGAAAGGGCTAAATGGAGAGTACACAATGAATCCCAATAGTTTGCATAAAATGAAAGGGAACTCGGAAGTGCTGACTTTGTCAAGAAATTCTTTTGCTGAACAAAGCAAAAATAGTATACATGTGAGAATTGTGAGCAGAGAAGAAAAGGTAAACATTGAAAATGTCGCATCTTCTATGACTGAATTTTATGCTTGAAATTTTTTTCCTTTGACATTTTACTTTTTTAAGTTCAAGCAGGCTATCTCCGTTGACTTATTAATGTCCTTCCATTTTTCATCCAGGAAATGAAGAAAAAGGGGAATGTAGACTGGTTGTTGGCAGTGATTCCACACAAGTGTCATAATATCATGTTCGTTCGTGAATGCGTTTTTTTTCTACTCTTTTTGCTTGTCAATATCATAACCATAATAATAATGCTTTCAGCAGTTGTGACAAAACATCACAAACAAACGCAAAGAAATTGTGGAATTCCATTAAAAATGTTAATTCATGCAGGAACTGTAATTTCTTTTGGAATTAACCGCGAACTATGTTAGAGTATTTCCATTCTGTCTATTTTTATTAAGCCTTAAGCAAAAATACGGATGCGGTTACATTTCAAAGCTTTACGTTATATTCATATAAGAATTATAGTAAAGTCTTATAAATACATTTTTTGTGGTGGCTATTACTTAGATGTATTTAGAAACTGATTCTATTACATTACATTACATTCGTCTTCTAATCCAGTTTTCACTTTGTGCGTCCCTATGCTTAACAAGTGCCACGCAATAATCCTACAATTTAAGCACGACGCATTGAGCAGAAATGCTTAAAGACTTTTACATGCAGTACTTATAAACTGTCCCATATTATCCACGTCACATGGAAAACATTCGAATATATTCATTTCATTCATTGCTGTTGTATATAAATATATATACATACTGTCTATAGTGGTTCGTCACACAAAAAATTAATGACATGGAGGAAACGATTAGATTTGATGGATCCCATTTTCTTCAAGAAAAAAATGGGGTTTTATTTCTTTGCGAGCATTGCTGTGTGCTTATAAGAAAAATATATAGCTGTACTTTTGTCAATGTCTTGTTAGTTATCATTAACATGTCACTCAAGCTACTTCCTACTTCTTGGTTTTTAGCAAGGTTTCAAAAAAAGATAAGATGTCATGTTTGATTTTCTAAAATATGGAGAAAATAAATGCTAATTTTCCTTGACTAACTAAACATGTTCCTCGAGTGAATAACGAGCTTTTAACAACAAAAACTACAACTTCACGGAAGTAATAATACACACGGTTTGTTTACAATTACTGCTATTAGCGTCAATTTTTATAATTATGGATTGATGATGAGAAAATTCATTTAAATTACCGGTATTCAACCAAGAACTTAATGAAAGCGTGTGCAAATCGTTTCATCCATCTAGCTGCATTTAGTTTAAATGGAAACATTTCATAAATTACGCATGGAAACATGATAATTGATACTAAAGCTCTCTAGTAATGAAATAAAATAAAAGTTTGATTTTGATAGACTTGCATTTGTATGCATTCTTTACCTTCATTTGTTGAAGTGATTACTCCCAAAGGTAAAATTTATTTCGCTTTTTAGTTTTCCATTGAAGAAAAAATTGGTTTAATTTTACAAAACAACCGTGAAAAGGTGGAAAGAAGCGAGTTTTTGTTGAAAGATGAGAGAGGGATATCAAGTAAAAAGTAAAAGTTGTTGGAGAGCGGGGGAAAAAGATATGATGACGATGCCAGGGAATGATAGGATACTGCTACTAGGATGCATGCAGCTATTCTAATCCTAAAGCTCCAACTTCCAACACCATTGATTTAAATTAAGTGCACCTACATAATGATGTCATGTTAGTTTTGGTACTTACTTTACCATCCCATAGTAAATAGACGGGATAATATGCTCACCAAATGCCAGCAAGTTGTTGCTTTATATCCTAGTTTTGAAGTTGCATGAAACGCCTCCCCTTAAAAGGGAGAGAAGAGTTCCACTTAAATCAACCGTACAAACTAGGAACTGGAGCCAAAACAAGTTTTTTTTGCCATGAGATAGGATTGCAGTTGAGGACAGATTTAGGAGACGGGAATATGGACACAGAGGAAAAGTCGATTAAGAGTTTTTCTGAGTATATTGAATGTGGATGGGCTCGTACAAGCTGTTATGCATTCCAACAAGCATTTATATATGGAGGAACAGAACAGGGGAGTTCATACATTATCCAGCAGTCAGTTTGCAGTGTATTAAAAACATATAATGGCATGAATGAGTTCGAGGGAAAACTTGGCATGTGAGTCTGAATGGGAGCACGTTTATTAAAATACGTAAATAGCAATTACAACAAGTATGTAGTAGTATCTCTGCCTCATTACTTTAATCAAAAGAAGAGTAAGGTGGTTTCATCAATTTTTATTTTTCAGTAGCTAAATATATAATAATAATTGCTCTCGTTGGTTCAAAATATTCTTGTAGGTAAACTATTTATATACTACTAATTTAGTCCTTACTATGGATTAGGAATCTATGATTTAGAATATATTTTTAGTTTTTGCATAAAATTAAAGAAACGTCTAATGCTTACATTGCATGAAAATTAAATGAAGCACTTGATTATGATGTTACAAAGCCTTTAGTTTCCGTTTCTGAACTGTAATTAAACTCCAAACTCTATATCCAAGGAATTTACAAAAGTAAAATTTGAAACAACTTACGTATTATCAGATTGCTTAGAAGTGTGGCTGGAAGACAGCAAACTAATACGAGGAGATCTGCTATCACTAAATTCAACAGGAAATAGTCTGTGGGACACTTTTTCGTTTTGATAATGACAACTGCCACAACTGTATTCCCAATCAGCCCCCATACAAGAACAACAATATAAATGATTGTCCACACAATACTTGACGGGAGAGAATATCTCCAATACGGTTCCACTTCAGCCATTAGAGTATAAAATCAGTGAAAACTGTATCAATCACAAAACTACACTTGACCACATCGAAATTGTTTGAAAATCTGTTTGAAAACTTTTGTCCATGGTTCTCAGAGAGAAAGGCCAGATTAATCATGTAATATGGAGAATGCTTGGAGAAAGCTCACATTTTCGAGTTCACTCAAAAAATGTTTCCAATGTTCAAAGGACAATGAGACAATCTCCATTCCTTCCGAATCAGCAAGAGCAAATTGGTAGTCAAACAATGCTGTCAACGCAATGAAATCGGAAGGTTATAAATAAGTCAGCTCATGTCACGTTTTTGCTCTCTGGAGCCTAACAACTCAAAGACTTTTTCCTCTCACACAAATTTTGCTCAACAAGAGAAAGTGGTCAAGACCCCTTGTTATAGTTTCAACCCCAAGATCTCACATCTCAGCACCAATAACTAACTTTAGTCCATGTTTGAGTAAGTGAATCATGAAGGGCCCAAATGATACTACTGAAGCTCATGAAAGCTGTAGCATCCAAGAAGTCTCAATCCTTTGTTGATTTTTCCATGAGCACAAGGGAACCCGACCAGAATACTTTTGTATTCTGCGAACTTTGGCTACTCAAGCTGAAGGAGAGAGAAAGAGCGAGTGAAGGGAAAAGAAGTATGAAGGAGAATATATCGTATTATGGTGCATGTTTTTGATGGAGACTCCAACGAGCACGCAAAAATGCTGAAAGACTGGCCAAAGAAGAAGAAGAAGAGTGCAAGTACATTACATTGAGACAGACGGGATGTGAATCAAAAGAAGCAAGTCGTGCATGCATACGCTACCATGCCTCTTGATCGTTATGTAGTGCTCTCATGAATGTACTGCTCAAACACCAGATCCGCGTTTGCTTTTTCTTCACTCTCCCCAAACTTTTTTTATATCGGGGGGATCGGTGTGTCTACGGTAAAAGTAAGTAGCAGTCGCAGTCGTAATAATACTATTCTTAATCCATTGAACATTGCATCGTTTTAGATAAGAGCAACAAGAACAAAAGTGGGTTTTCCTCTCCTGGAATCCCTGGATTCAACAAAACGAAAACACGTTGTAATGGGCTGAGATGAGCTTATTGATTAGAACCAAACACCGCAAAACATTCATGACCACTTTATTTTAATCCCATTTTAAGCAATAATAGCGATATAGCTAGATATATGTTACGTAATGGTTTTAATTATCACATCAGCAGGTAGCTTGGTAGCTTTGAACTTTATTAAGTGGTAATAAATTTTAATGCATATTTTAGTTTGCCTAAGAAAGTATACGCAGAGATGAGAATATGCATGCATGGTTGACTCATCTGCATCCGGAATTGGAGCACCAGGCTGCACCAAATTTAAATGGATTTTATCCAAAGTCCTACTTTGGAAAGGTTACCTTAATTACAAAGAAGCAGAATGAAGCTTTCTTGGACTTGATATTTAGATCCAAAGCTATACATATTTCCATTCCTTCAAGTAGTCGTTCGCATACTTGAGTCAAGAAAGAACTCTGCTGCTAGGTTTAACGTTAACAGCTTGGTAAAGGTTAGTGATCCAAAAAAAGGAAAGAATCAACTGGTCGTTCAAATGGCGAAAAGTGTGGAGCTTAAAGATAGTACAAAACTATCAACCTACGTCACGTAAACGACATTTCCATACGGAGAGTGAGTATATTAAAGACATAAAGAAGAGTCAATAAACTCTAGAATCTAAGGAGGAAATAGCCAGCCATCTGCTTCTTCGTTTTCCCCAATTCTGGAACCTGTCACAAAGGACCGTGAATGACATTACGTTGTTATACACGGACAATCATCTCTTTTCCAACTCCCACGTGACGTTTCACTCACAGCTTGTTTCTGGAAAGTAAAGACATCAGTCCATTCCAACTTTTCCAAGATTCAACAAAACAACAACGCTGCATGTCTGTAGTAGTAGCATCAAATCATCATCATCATCATCATCATGCTCTATTGAATTATGCATTTTCACCATTTACAACTCTCTACGAAGAAAAAAACAATTTCCTCCGCACGTATACATCGATGTGCATCTGAGCATTATCCGATGCGATAACTGTGTTTACTTTTGAATTGGCTCTTGTAGATTATTTGTCTTCCTGTTATGTATCTGTCATGTTGCACAATTTATAAAATTGCTTTTTTATGCCACATGTTTTCATTTCATTTACTTAATGCATGTCTGCTTTTGACAATTTCTTCACTTTTGAATCAAAGCGTACCGCGTACATCTGTCACAATCATGACAATATTGTCCGAGTCCATTTATGCAAATTGGGGGATATTAAATGACCATTCGCTATAACCACTCAAGAATTGATATGATGGTATTACTGTACTTGTTCTAACAATAGGCTCAATAATCGTCAAATGCAGCAATATTTTAATAAACTATAAGAAACATGGAGTGAAATGAAATGTATACTTTTTATCTATGTTATTGCTTATGTAACATTCAATTTGCAACTCTCTTTCTTTTTTGAATGAGATGGACGTGTAGACGTGAAGTTGGAAGGACACAGGCCCCACAGGATTTAGATATTATAAATATTGAATACATTACAAAATTTTGAGTACCAGAGTTGTGCAGCTGTGATCATTTCATTTGGTTTAACATGTTCTGTTTCGCTAAAAAGTTAAAAATTCTTATGTAGTTGGTCGGTGGTGGTGAGTAGGCATATTATGGAAAAGCCGAAGAGAAGTTCTTATATAGCTCACCAAGTTGGTTTTTTTTCAATTGTGTGCTGAGCCCATTTGGGGATGCCTTAATGATCGTGACAAAGTCATTTTTATGGACAAAAGAGGGAGGATTGTGATTCCCATTCTGAGCACAAGTTTCTTTATGAACGGGAGGAGGCTTTGAAAGTTGTGACACTTTTTGGTTGCTTCTGCTGTAGAGTTGCAAATGATACTTGTTATGGCTTTAGGTGATCATAAAAACTCACAAAGTGAAATGTCTTTGTTCATTTCAACAGCATAGATTAGAAACTCAACACCGACACAGACCATTGCATTGCATAATATTGCACCGCTGTGCTTCCATGATTGTATGAGGATGAGCTGAGCTTGCATCTACCACACCACACCACCGTCAACACCCTCCTATCTTGTGTGGTGTCGTTGCAACTTGTGTTCCCTCGATTGAATTAGATGAGCTAACTACAGAGAGGCTAATAGGAGATGGAAGTCTGTAAAGTGTGAACTAATCTCATCTTTATTACTACTTTTGTTTTTCATCATTTTGTAAGTCTATATTGGGGGACAATTGACGAGCTTTTTCATCGCTCAGTGTTATGAAAAGTACACCTGTGTCGAGAAAGCTGTTAGAAAGGATTGCATTGTTCCGGTAGACACCCTGTAGTTACTTTTACGATCGGAAGTGATAAAAGGGTGACATCATTCTTAAAAGACTACATGCATGGTGGTTGGTTCACAAGGTACACACGTTCCCGTTCCTTTCAAGTAAAAGTAAGTCCCGTCTTTTTTTTGTCTATCAAGTTGAAACTTCTTTTTCCTACGAAATTGAAGTTTTAGCAACATATTAGCAATTACCATATATCTCATTCTAGCTCTTATCACAAAAAGTGTGCCCAATCCAAAAAGATTTTTTTAGACAAAAATCTTTTCCATTTGCATACATAAAGCTTATATTTTCATCTAGCAAACAAACGAAATATTTTTGGACTAAAATCATAAAAGGATTTTTGCTGAACAGGTTTCCCTTTTCCCACAAAGATCCAAAAGTTTTATGAAAGAATGTTTTCTTTCAACTCAACGTCTCAACACCACTTTGACAGACCTAGGGCATGGACGACAATCCATTTGGGAATTGAACTTATAAAAAAATGTAACGAATTCTGTGATTGAGGTTCCGAGAATTTACACCCAGCAGTTATGACGTTGCCATTATGTTTATTGGGAGAGTAGGTATGTATATGACAAAAATTTGTAGCATAAAGCTCATACATCTCCAGTCTACAGCCAAGTCATATAATATTGGGCTACCTCAGAGGATATAGCAACAAACAATGCAAGTCTGCATTCTTTCAGAATATTTTTACGAAATACGAAAATGACCAGTCTGGATTACAGTTTAGTTTACAACTACGAGTACATATGTACATATACACATGGTAATGGAAAAACTACTCCGGTACCTATTTCAATTTTATTGACATTGTTGTACTTGCACTATCTTATGTATATGTATCTATCGTTTTATGCAATAATATAATAATATATAGGGAAAAGGGTGTCTCGTCATCATTCAGAAGTATTTGCACTGTAAAAGCATTCACAAATTTATTGCAACTTTATTCCTGAAAAAAAACTATATGGGTAAATGTATGTATGTATGTATGTATGTATATTTATATTTATACATGTAGCATGTCCATTCCTCAAGCTGCTCTAACCAAAAATGGGAATCAGCCCATAAAATGAGAAACTGATGATATAAAAAATTTAGAGAAAGAAAAAAGGGAAAAAAGTAAGTAAAAAAACGAACAATTTGGAGGAGAAAGTTGTACTATTGTAAAAACTCCTTTTTTCCCTTTTACAACATGACATGGTAGTGCAAAGTAGTAGTACTTTCTATGTGGATTGTGGATGGTAAAAGATTTTAGACTGCCGACTAAAAGGAGATTTGTGCAAAGACAGCAAAGTGGCTTGCCTATGTACATGCATAACTTTTTTCCTCAGATTGCTTAGCAAGTACTATATATCCCAATGACTCCTACTTTCATCATATCCTCCATTTATTCGACCAACAAGACTGACTGTGACGGAGATGACCACATCAAAATAGGCAACAAAAAGTTGAGAGCACAAAAAAGTTTTGTATTGGTTAGCAATTTATATTCGAGGAGCTACATATCTAAGTACAAAAGCTATATAGGCACTGTCGAATTATTTTATTCAAGTGAGGGCTCTTCTAAATACACATACAAACCATTGCTTTCTCAGCCTTATTATATCATTACCGCTGGCAATGTAATGTACAAATATTATGAAATGCTCATGGATGACTGAATAAAATGAGGTTCCATGAAATCCTATCATATTATCGGACTGGATTGCATTGCACCATGCTTGCCTTGGTTATAATATAATACAACATGAAATTTCTGTTAGAGCTGATCATTCTCGACCACACCAACTTTCACCAACAATGATCCACTATGTGGTGAAAGTGGTAATCACCCTTGACCACATTTATTGTGAGGATGGTTGAAAAGAAGGGGGAAAAAGTTTTGAGAAAAAAAGTATGGAATGAAAGCTTTAACGTGCTCCTTAGGTCTCTCCCTGACTTGTTACGGCTTTGTTTGCAGCTATCAAGCGAAACCGTTACGATTACACTACATTACACAAGAAAAATAAAGGAGGAACTAAGAGGAACCATGGACAATAGATATTTTATTGAGGATGTCGATGGCCGCTCATTCATTGGTATTCTCTATCAGTTGTTGCTTGCCACTTAAATATAGAGACAAGAAGACAAACGAACAAGTTCCGATGCTCGCATATCACTTTTTATAAAAGTTGGAAATTGCGATTACATATCTTACATCAGCAGTATCTATAGTATAAATGTACATATAATACTTCTGTACAAGAATTAATTTAACTTTTACCCAAACGGTTTTTCTAGTTCCGTTTTTTTTTTGGGTTGCAACTGGTTCGAGACGGAAATGCAATTAGTGAATTGATAGCTGCTTTTTGCGCGTTTTATGGGCGCCTGTAACAATGTTCTAAAACAAGTTAAGTAGAACACACCAAGGCATTATATAGCACTTCTCGCATTTTAATGGATAAGTAATTACATAGTGGGGTGTTGAGCCACTACCTACCTAATTATTGATAGTGAAACAATACAACGAAAGAGAAAGTAGTGCATCGTACGTAAAAGTCTGCTTTCCAGCAACAGGCTGGTTATTGCTAAATCTGATTTGTCAAACCATATGACATAAAATCTAAAATCATTGGATGATGATAAGGGAAAATATTTGTACGTAAATGTATATCGCTATTATGAATCTGAACATTTAAATTCTATTAGCGATAGCGAAATTTAATGCATTTATGCTTGGACTTTAGAGATGAGAAATGGATTATCAGAATAATAAACAACAACTCCCAGTTCGCTTACGACTCATATTTTTCAATGAATGGGTTATTGAAATCTTAATGGCTCCTATAAATAAGGATGTTGACGTTGACGCACATAATATTGATATTAACTGAAGTCTCCATCTGTCTGAATATATTACATAATATATATGTATGTGTGTAGAGACTCGAATTTCAATTTTCAATAAAACCTTTTACGTGTTCTTATATGGTTCTCAACTTCAGCCTCTTTTGTTGTCTGGATTCATGTATCTTTTTTTGTTTTGCTGTCCTCAATAATATGCATCCAAATGGGAATAGAAGAATTTTATACGATCTCAATAAGTTCTGCTACATTTCTTTGAGACGTACACTCGTGTGTACATCGAGGTGTTTCACAGCAGTACACATCTAAAAAAAGGGTCTAAGCGTAGGATTTCTTCGGAGGAAAGTTTTTTCCTGAAAATATTCTTTATTTCCTCAAACTCCTACTTTCACCAAGAGTGGGACACGAGGGAGTTGGGGGGAAGGAGAGAAAGAGCTCTCCTGCACTTGGTTTTGCTCCGCTTTCGGAAACGGATATAAAAATCCAACAAACTACATTACCGCACGTATCAACTATGCAATTGCAGATTTACTATCAGAAGAAATAAAAATAGCCCATAGAATGACTTTCTTTGGACGAGTAGCTATTTGTTATCTTCACCAGTCTGGGAGGAACAGCAATGTAGCTTAGCTTGATATGATGATGGGATACGATACGATGTATTTTTTTAGATGGGTCGATGTTATTAGCCTATAGATTCATTCGGATGAAATATTTCCCTTCTATGGGAGAAAATCATATTACTACTTTCAGCATTTCGGCTCCGGTTTCCTTTCCTTCTATACCATACTCTTCTGATAATATGGAAATGTATACGTACGTATGGAAGGCCGTGAGCCTGCCCTGCAAAGTGTTTATACGGAAGTTATTGAGCTGAGATCAGACGACAAGGAAGGATATTTGTTTGAAAAAAAATGGTGAATATATTGAAGGTAACTCGATAATCTCTGACCACTTATACGATTTTCTTCTACTCTCCCTATCTCCAGGACCAAGTCACAGGCCCAAGTTTCCGAAAATCTTCATTATATGTATATACTTACGCTCTGTCTATAAACAACTTACTTAGTCCTGCGAACAACTGCATCTAAAAGATTTTTATTCATGATATCTGTTACGCTCTCCCCTAACTTCCAAAGAGAGTAGAATATTAGCAACTTTTCTTGGAGGAAAAAATGTAGTAAGCAGCCATAAGTACTCAATAAAGCTATTTGCTTGTGAGTGCAAAATCTATGGGAATTGCTGGGTATAGTGTGCAAGCTATGCGATGAAACTCCAGGCAAAAAACTCCCAAGATTTATTTTATTTGACAGTTGCTGATACTTTAATGACTGGAGAAACCAATATATTATGCGTATTTGAACCCTTATATTTCCATTTTGTCGATGAGGTCTCTTCTATCCTGCTCTGCAAAAACTTTCGTGCTTTATAGTAGCAGTACATATAGTTGGTAGTGCGATTAGCAGTAGCTGTGGTTTAAAAATATGCAGCTTGATGTAAAAATAGTCCTATATTGATACGTCTCGGCTAATATTCTTAATATTGATGACGTTTTCTCGTAAAAATGCACGTCAGCATTATTAGCATTATAGGTTATCTATATCTATTGTATAATAATATGGATTCCATGAAACGGATTGAAAAATCAAGTTTAAAAAAAAGAGAAAGTACCAACCTGAAAAGATGTTTGCATTGAGTGTTGCCGGTAGACAAAAGAGTACAACCAGTAAGTCCGCAACGGCTAAATTTGATATGAAAAAATTGGTTGGGGTCCTGAAAAAAATTGTAATATTTTTCTAAAATATTTTCCCAAATTAATTAGATTGAATTGAATCGCACTAAAATAATAGACACCAACCGCATTCTAGGTGTCCGGAACACGACCGCAAGAACAAAAAGGTTTCCAATCATCCCAATAATAAACACAAGTCCATACGCGACACAAAGAAGTATAGCAACACCCATTGAAACCCGCAGCTCATCTTCCGGAGTATAGTCGAAGTCAAAATCCTCCGTGGTTGGAGAAACATTACTCTCCGAAGCATTCAAGACCGAGTCCCAGTAGCCTCCAGTGGACGTCGCGATAGTCGAGATCGAATTTAGAAAAACGGAGTTGGGTGCACCGGAATGAACCGACAGGGTGGAAGATAAACGGGAGCCAGAGCTGCTTGCAACATTTTGATCCATGAAAATGGACGAGTTTTCATCTGGTGGAACTTCCAGTGCTGAAATGTTAAGACTTTGAGGATAGAGATGATGATGCTCTTTGGGGAACAAAGTGGAGGAAACCGTTGATACTGCTGCCGTTGCGGAGTTTGATATTAGAGCAGCAGCCGATGGAATCAACTGCGTCCAGATGTCGTGGGAATCTGGGTACGAAGAAAGTGATGTGTTATCTCTCAAAATAGAGTTGGAAGGGGAAGATGAAAAGTTGGTGAGAATATCAAGTGTGGAATCCATTGTGGATAGGTTTGCCCCAGAAATATTCCTCAATTCTACAGATGAATTTTCAGTAAGCCCCAGCCCCGTGAACGAAAGATTTGTAGTGAGTTGATATTTATCTGTCATGCTTCATTTGTTTTCTGAAAATAAAAAAAAAAGAGTTGTCAGTATTTATATATACATACATGTAAGCTGAATGATATAATATATACCATTATTATATAACATATGAATCAGGTACATAAAAATGCAACTGTATAATATGACGGATCCGGTTGCATTAGCATAAATTGAGGAAACCGTCGCCAGTATACATTCCAAATAGGTAAACATAAGAATAAGAACGTAATGTACCAAAAAAAATTTCATACGAAAACATCTAGCGTAGTAGCATCATCATACACAATTTGACAGTCACCGACATTTCCCTCTCGAACTAAATATTGTGCACGAGTCAGCAGATACCCTTCTTTTTCAGTCTCCTCGTTTTTTTTATAATTTTTGTGTTGAGATCACCAAGAAGAAATCTCTGCTGCACTCATCAACTACTTCTAACTTGGCCAATTTACGTAGCATTTTACGAGTTATAAAATGATTTATGACTACCGTCAAAAGCAGCCGCTCGTATTCCTCCATAAATGCACTCTTACACATTCAAGAGGATAATTTATACATGAAAATCCTCTTTTATGTTTAAAGCTTATATCATATTTCAACCAGTTTCTCCACTCCGGTTTTTTTCCTCCTCAACAGAACAGAACAGAATAGCTTTAACTGCTCATATGACATCAAAGATGTTCACGCGACATTCATCAGATCATGTTTTAATGAGAGCATATGGAACCTGACAGCTGCAGATTTTTTTAGAGCTCATTTTAAGTTGTTGCTGTTGATTCTTTAACATGGAAAAAAGGAAAGTAAGTACACTTTCCAACTTGCTTTAAATAACCGGAAAAATATATATTAACGCAAAAAAAATGTTATGCAAATATTTTGAAAGCGCGAGGAAACATGAGAATTTGCAAAATTATTATTGCATACTTGGTAATTTTGTTAGAAAGACTCAGTTTCCTAAAAAGTGCCAGGATTACTAAATTGCATAAATGCACGTAAGCAATAAAGGAAACATTTGAAAATTTTGGCGTTGTTGCAAAATGAAACATGTAACAATCATTAAAAACTTTCCACTTATCGTTAGCATTTTCATTTACTTACTGAGGTTTACCCAACAAACTGAAGAGAACAGCCATTTTCATTAAATCCAGCTGCTTATACAACACATATCGCAGCCCATAACATCACGCATACAAAACTCTTGTTTATCCTGTTTTTAAAGAAATTATATACCAAAAGGGAGCCATTCACTTCCTTTCTCATCATCATCACCATTAGAAAGCCACAATTTTAAGCTGAATCGACCATAATTACGGGAATAGTTGTCATTAACATTTCGGCAACTTTTTAGCATTTCCTATATTCATCAACTTTGACCATATGAATCCTGTTTTAGTGCTGGAATGGTCCTGGTAGTTTTTTTTGCAGAGTAGCTTTTATGGCTACTTAATGTTTCCTTTTTTACTTACTGTTTCATTAAAGCCAAAATCCAACATATGTACGGAAAGAGTAAAATGCGCATCTCACATGCATACATGCAATACTTTATTATGCCTATGCATTTTACGATTCTACCAGGATACTTTTAGGCACTCACAACTAGCAACAACAACAATCCGCATTGATCACTGACCTGGTTCTTTTTAAAACAGTGAAGTAGGTTAGTTATTTTATCTCTGGCCTGGCATTTTAGAAAGAGCAACTCAATCCTTGAGCCTATTTTGTGTTTGTGAGTGTTTAAATGTTTTCTGTATAGAGCAGCAGAAGAAAATAGTTTTTAGGAGAATCTCCATTTGTTTCACATTTCCCCCATCAACTGATCTCCTAGATAAGAATGCATGGTTTTACGGTATGTTTACCATCATAAACCACTAAAGACTAAAACATCCAAAGAACTACAGAAATTTAATAGGATTGCGGTCAAAATGTTCAACTCAAAATTAAAAGCTTTTACTGTAAATAAATATTTTCTCTGTGGCTCGCATTTCCCATGTGATAGATTACAGCGGTTTTGTAGAGTACAATAGTAATATTCCTTATCTAAATTGGCCAGCTTGACTTAGGCTTGAGCATTATTGATTTGGCATAATATACAACGTTCGAAACTTTGAAGCTTTGTTAATTGAATTAGCTCTTAAATGATCAAATATGTATATATACTCCACTTGCATAGGCCATAATATTTATGTCTTTAGTCCGCCTTAAAGTGGTTGAAAAGAATATAAACTATAATCCTAGTACGGTTGTTGGGTGAGGAGCCTGAAACCGAAATCACTTTGACACAGAGGATTCCACTGCATTGTCGCAATAAATCGTCTAGATTGTCGCTCCCTCAATGCATTCATTGTTTCCGGTATCTGATCTCAACATCCCCATTATTTTCGTTGGGGGTTATAATACGTACTAGACCTCATACGTCTGCATTATATAGTGATGTTGATGGCTGATGGGAATTGCTTTTGATAGCACATAATATGCCATTTTAAAGTTATAACCAATCTTTTTAAAAGCTGTATAAAAACTCATAGTATACATGTCAACAACAAGAGACTTTTGGCACATAGCCCCTTCATCAAATCCAGCCAACAAACCAGAGACCAAAACCAAAAATGGAGAGAAAAAGAAGAAGACTCGTTTTTTTCTACTTTTTATTTCTTCATGTATGTGAGACAGAGTGAGAGCAGAAAAAAAATTATAGTGTGCTTTCATATTTCCTGAATGAGGACAAAACTTGAGGATATGAATTGGTACTTGATCAGCAGCATCAGTGGTGATGGTGGTGGTGGTTTGGTGAGTTGGTAAGTGTGCGGTATATGTTGTACAAAAGGATTTGTTATTTCCATCTCTCTCAAGATGAGTGGAAAAGGAGGAAAAAGTAGAAAGTAACAAAAGAAGGAAAGCACCATATTGACAAAGCCGTTTAACACAAAGTAAAAAATACATCATTGTTCGGCACACAACCAAAGTCTTCCATAGAAAAGCTCCGCTATTATCACACAATTTCCTTGAGACTCTTTTGAGTGGAACAAAAATTGGGGGTAACGCTGCACTGGTTTGGTTAAGAGATCATTTTCTAAGAAATTGCATCCACATGTAACGAAAGAAAGTAAGGTAAATAATATCTAAGCTTGCGGAAAATTCTCAAAAAAAGAAACTAGCTGTACAAAAGATTCGAAGAAGAAGAAAGCAATTGGTTTTTTTCTAAAGACGCAAAATAAGGATTTTCCTCTTGTACACCCTCACATGCTCACATCTCGTACTTCAATTCCAAGAAAAGACGATAAAATATAATTGTTTAATAAATAAGCAGTTTGAACATATTATGAAAACTAACGAGGCAGAAAATACGACTAAATGTCCAGTAAAATGACATGTGTATCACGAGGGCACACTCCCGTCCAGTTTTCCCCCAAAATATTTTTTTTACAATAACCAGTCCAGTATGAAGTATGTATGAACCTTCTTAAAAACAACACCAACAAAAAAGTGCATTTTCATTTATATGTTTCATATCATATCACATTTTCTTTAGCCAATTCACAATTAAGGCTCTACCAAAACAAATATTATCCGAAAGTACATGTCCGTGACATGACAGAGAGTCCATAGCTGACAGAAAAAAAATGGCAAAAACCCTAGAAAGCTCAGCCGGAACATATAATGATGTCGATTTATCTACTTTGCTCTGTTTGTTTCTTTCTCAAGTGCAAGTAAAATCGCCAACCATGCATCATAAGCATCCTACGCCACTATTTTTCTTGTTGGGGGAACTAGGTACTTGGGTTGGACCAGATTCATGGGTTTATGCATTGAAAGAAAGATTTTTTTTTTATTATTTCTTAGCTTGACTTGGCTACTTTATGTACTTTAGTAGTTAGGTATGACATCATGCTACCAAGTTATGCATTTCTTTTACCACTACAAAACTTTATATACTGGACATTATACACATGAATTATATTATAAGCATGTACAATTTTCAATATTTAAGAGAAGTGTAAGGTAGTGGTGGTGGTGGCCCAGTTCCTCCCTTTGATGTATCTTTTTTGTAAATGGCTCACTTAAAAAGTCATACTCGGATTGTTGGTGTGTAGTAAGTAGTAGGCATAGACTGGAGTTGGAGTTTAGTACTCGGGTGCATGATGCATTCATCATGGTTTCCACTTGAGAAAGGTTTCCTACCTTATCATATCATATCCTATTATATATAGAACTAAACTTGGTCTATTTTGTCGTCTTATCATCTCTTAAGATTGCATATAAGATGCCAAAATATTGCACTTAGACACTACTACTCCTAAACTTTTTTTCTTTTCCTTTCCTTCATATTTTCTCCTTTTGGACTTTGGGTTCCGACTCCAGCATCGACTACTTTGGATGTGTGTGTGTATATGTTGTGCAAGTCACAAGTGCACCAAAGCCGTTATATGTAGCATTTGTTCGTGATAGAGAGTGCTTGAAAGCTACTTCAAGTGACCATTTCCTACCTCAATAAATCCCTGCTTAAGAAAAGTAACCCAAACAAGAACCCATAAGCCATAACCATAAGGAATTCTTACGTTCTGTTATCGAATTTAATAGTAGCTGTGAGAAGAAGTGAGAGAAGAAGGAGAAAATGACTTGATATATTTTGTTCAAGAACTTAAAAACTCCATTCCTTGTAACTTCATCGTGCCCAATACCCCAATAAAGTATGAAATCATTTTCCATGAAAATGGCCAAATATTTCCGGGACTCTGACGCAAGTACCTACTTTTTCTAAAAATGGTCAGAGTCCCGAGCTTGTCTTTCTTTACAAGTTTTTACCCAGTGGTGGTTAGTTTCACGTGGGTGAATGAAATGAGATGATTTGTTCCCAAACTTTTAAAGGATTTGCCTTTGGTTAAAAATTTGTTTGATTTTAGGCTTAAGACATATAAGATATATTTAACCAAAGATGCTTAGAAAATTTTGAATGGATATTTGTAAAAGTAATCCGTATCAGGAGGAGTGGTCCCCACTTTTTGGTCCCTATACACATTGATCCCCGTCAGAAAGATCCCTAGGAAAACTGGTCGACACCATTTTTGGTTCGACAGGGAAAACTGGTCGACAGTTTTTTTGTTCGACGAGGAAAACTGATCGACAGTTTTTTTGATCGATTGGGAAAACTGATCGACAGGTTTTTTTGGTCGACGTGGAAAACTGATCGACAGTTTATTTCACCG
The DNA here is from genome assembly GCA_964034955.1 of Orchesella flavescens. Lineage (NCBI taxonomy): Eukaryota > Metazoa > Arthropoda > Collembola > Entomobryomorpha > Orchesellidae > Orchesella > Orchesella flavescens. The sequence goes on along the minus strand of OZ035954.1, from coordinate 29,449,046 downwards.
GCAATGAAAAATGATCGAATGGCTCATTGCCTCCGTCTCATATCTGCATTGTCAATTGGGCTGCATTGCTTGAAATGTAGCCATCATGTGCTAATGTGTTGCGGAAATAAAATTTAAGCCTAGTATTAATTCGATACTGATATTTCACTCTATTTTTGGAGAAAGATTTTTTGAATTTAAACATGTAATGATGCCACAAAAAAGCCTGAATTGTCATTGAACTCTCTGCTTTGCATACAATATATTATGCCAACTGGCAAAGAGGCAGCGTGGTGGACGAGTTTATGCAGATATAATGGTTTTCCAATTGTTCCTTTTGGTTGCGGCTCAAACCAAAGTGAAAAGCGCACAGAAGGCTATCAGCTTTTGTAATCGGTTTTATACATAGGTACAACAAGCAATCATCGAATAGTACTCTGTGGTTTTGTACCACAATTTTATTCGACTCTCTCCCTCCTGTTCCCATACAATCTAAATCACAGCATTATATAGCGTACACTTTTGGGATAAACACAAAAGGAGCTAAAAGATTACGTTTTTTGGAGGATTTAAGGGGAGATCAAGTTGTAAAATATGTGAATGTGTTACGTTATGCGTTATTTCAAAAGAACGACCATTTATCCACCCATTTCCTCCTCTGTTCATCTCTTTACCACTTTTCGTTCAGAAAGGTTCAAAATAGTAAGAAAAGGAGAAAGTGGAAGGCTGTACGATATAACGACTACATTTCTTTCATAGAATAATAATAATCGTGTTCTTGTGTGAGAAAGCAGGAGCAGTATTTGATTTAGAGGCTTGAATAGGCATGGGCTGAAAGACTTTTCCGGATGCTTAGGTACTTTTGGTTATTGGAATGGGAGGTTGGACGACGTAGATGTAGAGATGAGTTAACTAATAGCACGCAAGTGAATGAAAATATATGTATAACTAAATGCACAAAAGTGTAAATGTAAACCCTTGAAGGTAGAAAGAAGATGGTCATAGAACGTTATAGGTAGAAACTTTCCATTCCGATGTTGAAATGCGTAGTCTGACTAGATATTCGGTTGGTCAGTTTGTTCTAATTTGTGGCTTTCGCAGTATCCATAAAAGCTTTCAAAAACACTTTTAATAGCGCTTGAAAAGTTATACCCATATGCTTTGCTTGTATGCTACGTATAATACCAAAATTATCTAGCCAATGACTTTGTCGGTTTAAAAAAAACGTATGGAACATTCTACAAACTGTCCAAACATGACCATTTCCCACTGGTATTAAATTGCAAAGTTGTCAAAATGGCATTTTTAATGTAATAAAATCCCCAAACGTAAATAGAAGCTCTTTGACCTTCAAACCATCAACAAACTTTATCAAACAACATCAAAATCAGATACACAGAAAAAAAAGAATACATGCAACTTTAATACTTGATATATGATTTTTCAAAACATTCCCAGTACAATACTTCTTCATGAATTTGATAGGCTTTTGCTGTGATGGCATTTATATATATTATTTGCTGTGAGGCAATTTTGATGATGTGTCATAAAATGTACTGGAAGCAATTTGTAATTTATAGAAAAAAACTGCATAAAAGCGCACATCAAAAACGTCAGCAAATGAGCCAGTATATCTGTACAGTAAGTTCCTTCATTGTTCTCTTTCCAAAAGCACTGAATGTGAATGCAACTTTTCCTCACAAAATTATTGGACATGATACTCTGTGACAGGTTGATTGACAAAAAGGATTTCACTGCTCCTGAAAGAAAAGAGTCGACAAATATATTCGTCTTGTCTTTGTGAAAGCGAGCATTCCTTTAACTGTAGCTCATGCTCATAACAATAACTGAAACGCGGAAATACTTTATGTCAATCAGTTAGCTCATGTGTATTATATCTTAAAGCTACAAATTTTGCAGAACAAACAGAAACAAAGCTAACACATTTGACATGACATGGCGTGTGTACTAGATTTTGTTGGCTTCTTTGAAGAATAAAGTAGACAAAGTTATTGTAGAATTGTAGATGTTATTGTAACGAAATGAAATTCTAGACATCTAGAGTGAGTATCATCACATCACATCACTGAAATAGAGAAAGCTAACACATGGCATAATGGGTTTGAATGACAAGAACTTGTAGCCAGCTATATTATATATATATAGCTTTGGATAAACAACATAAGTTTTAGCAAAACAATAACTTCTTCAGAAATTATTCCATTTAGTAATTCCCTCTACTTCTTCAAAATATATGATACCTTTGCATCCGTCAACTAAACAAAACATGCTGAAAGTGATTCTATTTCATTTATTTTGGTTGATGACTACATGATCCTTTCTGAGTTTGTACAATAAAATAGCTCACCATACGTCCTTCCTGTTATATTCTATTCAACTTTTCTATGACTAATTTGCATATCCATGCTTACTTTTTGATGCACAAGTTCTTTAGTAAACTTGTTTTCTCATCCGGTCTCCTAAAAGCAATTTCAGTTTCTCGTTTGTCACTCAAAGGAAGCCAAAGATACTTGAAACATTACGTTAATTTTATGTAAAAATAAAATCAAAACAAATTTACAACTATCAGCCAATGGGCACTTTAGTTAGTTATTTATGCATAACATGTTTATATGTTTAAGGCTTTAGGTATGCTTTAGATAGAATTTCCATCTATTCGATTATTCTATTTGGTAGGAAAAGAATATAATAAAATCAAACCAGAAATATTTTAATACTTTGGGAGAAAAGTTTGCAAAGAAAGTTTTCAACACGGGAAAAAAGTTACATCGTATCGTAAATCTGCATATTTGCAGCATATGTACATTGGCATAACTTATCATTTTATCATGCAATAAGTATGCAAACTGTAATCGAACAGTATTAGTTCAACTGCAGTGATTGATAAAGTCAAACTTTTGCCAGAAATGCCACATCACATTCCTCTTTTCTTTTGAACTTTCTTTCCCATACAAGTTCCATGCATTTTCTGCAGATAGTTTATTGTTTTGCAAATTCTACGTGGGTGGATAGAAGACAGTTTTGTAAATGATGAGTCATCAGATATTGCTTTACATTGCATAGTTCTTTCTAAAATTGTTTTCTCGTGATGATGATTTATGGATGAGGTTGATGTACTGAAACGCCAAAATGTTTCTGAAATTTGACCCATCACCGAGAAACAGAACTACAGATGAAATATTCATATATATTATGTTGCGAAATGAAATCCTTCTGATGATGGAAACATTACACACACTGAATTGCAAATGGCAAGAGAAAATAAGGAATTAAAATAAGAGTAATAATATTTCAAACAAGGTTCCAACGAAAAACGACATTTTCTATAAGAAGAAAAGAAAAGTAAGACTTTTATGGAATACTTATTGTGTACAAAATAATGGTTAGTACATTTTGATTTCTGGTAGTTTGGTATATAAAAACTGAGTCTTTGCTAACTTACCAAATGCAACATTTATGACATTTATTGCTTCCAGCAAGCATCCAACACGGAGAAACCACAAAATTTTCATGAGCATACATAGTATTCATTCCCTTGGCTAAAGTCGTAGATATTATCTCATAAGGAACGAATATGCATATAATATATATAACATCTTACTTTACCCAAAGCGGGTGTCGTACACTAGATATGTGTAATACATATATTACAGGCTAGAAGTACAGCGCGGTCTTCTTACAACTCAACAGGAAATAAAATGCGGAATTGTTTTGACACAGTGGTTGAGCTCCGCAATCTACTATCCTGTTCGTTTTTTGCACTAACTAAAGGAGTATGAGATTTGGGGCTTGCACAATTGCAAAAAAAAGTAGAGAGTGCAGAGAAAAGTGAGTGCATACGAAAGGGAAGAACGGAAGAACTACCTTAAATAACATGAAATCTCAAAATACCTAAAAAAAAAAGAAGATATAAAAAAGTTTTTTTTTCAGTTTGTCAATATACTAGTCACTAGTAGTCTACTCTTTTCCCCATTTTCTGGCATGTTGTAATATGCTACTCGCCCACATGCTCTTGGCACCCTTGGATAAAAAATTGTATTCACTAGTAAGGCCTTTCTTTCCTCTGCGATATTCATTCAATATGTGTGTATGTATAAAAAGGAAGGGAAGTAGGCAGCATAATATGTTAAGAGCCAACGAGAGAGTTTACAAACAACTTAAACGGAACATGACATCGTATTGCAGTAACAACTAAAGCGGCGCAAGTAGCTATTATGGCTTTGTGACACTAATATGAAATTTTGTAGTTTTTGGGCCATTTCCTACCTCAATAAATTCCGTAGTTTCGGGGTACTTACGACTTTTGCACAATAACTAAAAGTTCATTCGTCGACACTTGCAATTTCTCTGTGATCCTCCCGCTGCTTTCTTCCTTTAGTTATCCATTTTTCCACCAAATACTAACCTCAGTCAGTGTAGTATAAGTAAGTAGTAGTATGCAGTGCAGTCAAGCTACGACGATTTACAGCGTAGAAAATATGACTTTTAGATTAATACTACTACTACCATTGCATTGTAGGAAAACTCTTGCAATTAAATAGCTTTTGGTGAAGTAAAGGGGGTTGTGGTGAAAGTAAAAGTAACTTTTGGTGTAATTAAATTATGAAAACGGAGTATTTCATGTTATCAGATTGTCTCCTGGTACTTTGTTTAATTAACTCAACAGTTAATTACGGAATGAACACCTCATTGAATTTTAAGCGAGTCCTTTTTAAATGTCTCAAGTCGCCCCTCAAACATGCTGAAAAGCATATTATTTTATGATTTCATGTTGCTCCTTCCTTAATAGAAGTTTAGGCAGATACATATCTGTGGGAATGCAACAAAAAAAACTTGAATGAGCCATTTACACAATCAAGTCGAAGTCGACATCATTTTGGATGATAACGACAACTTGCTATAGCAGTACCAGAATTGACTACGTATATATTTTAAAGGAACTGCTTTAACACGCATAAGTATCATTGTATGAGTTTGTAATGGGGCCTTTTGGGGGAAATGCCATAAATTTAACCTAACAACATAAAAAGGCAGATGTAATGGCTTTTTCTTTTGAGGCTGCCCTCTTTCTTAAAAGCTGCTGGAGTAAAATATGTCCTGCAGTACTTCCCACCTGAGTTTACCTATAATCTTAGGAGATAACGTGTTTGGTTTTTGTTGAAAGACGGATTTTCAAGTATACGTTGATTTTTTTGCCAACAAATTTCAAATCAGTTTTCGGTAAAAATTTGCGTTGATGGTAATATTTTTACCATTACGCAATGCCTTAATTGGATTCGTCGAATCCTTATTATTTTATTAACTTTTTTTCACAAAATGGATTAAGCAAAATAGTTTCCAGCTGAATCCAAATTTCTTTTTCTGTGCTTATAGTTTATCTTATAAATTAACTGATTGCGAGTAATGCGAGTAAACAAATAACTGTTTGAGAGCAAACATCATAAACGTTTGAAAGTAAACATGACGTTTAATACTGTCATAAGCTTTGACAGCTACTGTTATTGGTAAGTAAAAATTGCGCCTTTTTGCAGTTACTGTTGATATACACACTAAAAGTTATCTCGGTGATGGGAACTTCTTTTTGTTGATACCTATGGTGTATGGGTTGTCGCCGTCGCAAAATCTCATAAAACTGAAGGACGCCAATTTCCAGATAGCTGCATAAAGTCACTTCGCTTGTTCAGAAGCTGTAAGCTATTACGTTATATTCGTAGCATGCAATAGTATTTTCATTCATTGAATTTCTTTCTTTCGGTAAAGGTTCTGCAATAATAAGCCATCGCATTCTTTCTTTCAATTTTTTACCCTTCCATTCAAACAAACTACCTACCAAACCAGCCTACTTCCTACGACCAGCCGCATAAAACATATACAGAGTCCAGTAACAATACCAACCTACAATTTGCTTTAAAGACCAATACGCACAGCACAATCAATGGCATCTAAAGTGTCTCAAAATTGCCTCAAAAAGTGTGAAAAGAATAATACGAAATAGTTGAATATGAGTAATATTTTGTAATGCTCGATGCTCGCGTCAATTCAATGACTGACAATTATACACAAATCCCAATTCAGGTAAAAGTATGTAAGTATACAAATTATGGAGGTTTATTTGGTTCAACAGTTCAATTTGAACTTACATAAAATCTAATAATCTTAAATTTTGAGAGACAGATTTTGTGTTGTTTTTAAATAATATCTCGAACTTAATAACGGGTGCCAAAGGTATTTTGTATTTTCTTTGCAAGGAAGTACAACTTTAGATTTTATACAATTAAAGCTACAGATGAAGACGTAAAAACAGTTTGTAGGACGATTGCTCACATGTGACATAGAACATTGACCATCTTGAGTGCTGACTACCACAATAGATGATATACTTTACTTATAGTTAGTTCGGTCTTTGTATATTGCTTACACATGGAAAGTCACAATGCCACAATACACGACGTTGGAATGTAAAAATATTTCTAATGTCTAAACTCTGTGTACAAACATGAATTATCATCATTATCCTAGTTTCCGCAAACTGTTCAATGCTCCCAATTTTCTGAAGTTTTGCGTAATGCCTTGCGTATGTGGAATGTATAGGGTGGCATGGTCCAAACTATGAAACTTTATACATAAACAGATGCGACGCAGTAAAACAAAAGTTATCCGTAATATGAAATTTAAGCACATTGAGCTCTGGTGTATAGCTAGAAACATGCATCATTATTCACATAATTCACCCTAATATATCACAAATGAAATGTAGTGAAAGTTGTTCACTTATTATTATTCGGCACCACAAATTTGGACTGCAAAATAATTGACACACCTTGGCTTGATACTTTGGCACTCACGGAAATGTTTCCCGAGCCAATATTCCTTTTAGTGGAACATTATTATATATACAAAAGTATTGACTATAACAGTCCCTAACTAACTACCACACACATTTATTTTTATTACATTTGGACTAGGATTAATGGGTCTGTCGAACTAAACTTAATCTGCCCTATTTATTTGATAAACTTCTCAAATTCTCAACTTGTTGGCTATCAATATAATAACACGTTAGCCATATAAGTGTGTGGCATGAGCTCTCAGTGAGTTAACATGGGAGCGGATGACTATCTGTGTTAACGTAAATACAGTACTGACAAGGGGCACCCAACATTACGTTCATACAAAATGCAGACTTTTTAGTAATGTTTTAATTATCATTTAGTAATTGGTGCTACCATAACTACACAAATCATGCATAAAAAAACATTAAATTTTATGTAAAAAAAATTATAACGTTGGATATGGATGACATTTTCCATCATCACAGCGCGAACCATTGAATGAATCTCATAAAAGATACTGATCTCAACAAAGACATAACGTTGTCGCCTGTTTTCTTCACAACCCAAAACCCAACCACATTTGTTTACTTTTTTTAAAGGTTGCGTGCTCAACAAAAGATCCTTCCGCATTAAAATTTAAGGTTGATCTTTTTGGATGGGAGGTGGAGGGGTAATAAATGTTGAATTTCAGGCAAAATGAAGTGTAAGTTGTTGGATGTTGAAAGGATAATTGAATGAATGAATGAATGAATAAACTTAATTGTTTCTGAGTATCAGTCATCATACAATGTTGATCGTTGTTGTGATTATGAAGTGTGGAGAAGGATAGTGAAATGTTAAATTCTATTTTTTAAACTGCCTGAGTTAGTGGTTTCATAAAATGAAATTTTTTAACTGCATTGATCAGTCTGGCGTAGTATAGGTGTTGCAACTCAATCGATTATTGTAGAAGCGATGATTTAACTACGCATTAGATAGATTGGCGATGAATTAAAATGTTTAAGAGAACATTGATATTCACCAGGTTAGGTAACTGTTAGTTAATGGGTAGGGCGAAGAATTTTACCCACTTTGAAAACGGTGTAGTATGATACGTATCGATTAGTGGAGTTGGAAAGGAGAGCACAGGTGCAATCAATTAATGTTTTTAAGGAAAATAAAGCGTCAATTGTTGGAATAGTGATTATGTCGATTGTTGTGGCGTACTTTATGTACTTAAATGTTGGTTGTTTTGAAGATACTCAAATTTTGATTGATTGTTGGAGGAAAGTAATTTAATTTGGGAATTGACATCATAAGAAAATCATACGTTCTCAATAAATGTAAATAAATTCTACATTCTAAGAGGCACGCCTGTGCCACCTCAAGTGTGCCTGTCCCCTTCCGGATATTCGTCAGGTTAGGTAACTGTTAGTTAATGACAAAAATTCAACAGCCTTTGAAGTCAGGATAAGAGGAATTTAATCACGTTGAACAATGGTGGTAGGGAGAGGAATTTTACCCACTTTGAAAAGCGATTAGTATGCTAGAGGAAGAGAAACTGTAAACTATATTAGTTAGCGGAGTTGGGAGGGAGTTTTTAACTCCAAGGGAGTTAACAGGCTTTTCTTGTATTGTATATTGTATAAAAATAACAATTGTGAATATGATATACTATTTTCCTCGTCTCCATTCAGTCAGTGCTCAGGCCGTTAATTAACGTCCCAGGGCCGTTGATTAACGTCCCAGCTGGGGCCGTTAATTAACGTCCATGGACCGTTAATTAACGTCCCTGGGCAGCTTAGACCACTAATTAACGGTCCAGGGACGTTAATTAACGGCCCAAAATACGGTTTTATTGGAAATCAATTTTTAACAAAATATGTTGACACTTAAAATTAGTTTAAATGTTTAACATTTTTCTTAAGCAAATTTAAAAATTTTTGACCGTGGCAATTCTAATTTTAAGTGTCAACATGTTTTTTTAAAAATTGATTTCCAATAAAAACATATTTTGGGCCGTTAATTAACGTCCCTGGACCGTTAATTAGTGGTCTCAGCTGTCCAGGGACGTTAATTAACGGCCCCAGCTGGGACGTTAATCAACGGCCCTGGGACGTTAATTAACGGCCTGAGCACTGACTGCCATTAGCCGAGCTCACAATCTCTTAAAAACAAGAACTCAACGAGTACAAAGTTTATGTTCAGCTCTGTCTGTGTCATAACGATGATTTTCTATTATGCAATAATTGAAACATTTAAATTAATAACAAGGCACTGAAAACGGCAAATTTCAAAATGTAACTGTTGAAGCGTGAAAATCTGTGAAAATTCAATAATGCTCTCAGTTCTCCCTACAATTCTGTTCGACATGATAGAAAATACATGGAATCCGATTTGTTTGCACTGTAAATTGAATTGATTGTTTTTCGTGCAAACAAATGTATAAAATGTTCATATGTAGTCCTTTTAAAGTGAGTGCTACTACATAAGCTACGTAATGTATCTTCAGTCACATCTGTGTGCTTTGTATTTTTACTAGTCATATCACATAATTTTCAAAATAAGATAATCAATACGTTCAGTATTTCGGTCACAAAAACCTCGAACAGATACCACCTGAGGACTAAGGATAACTCTGATGTCTCTGTCAGTAAATAGAACCTTGATAGATACAAACGTTTTAGCGTTACTGGACGAAGTCTACAAACTGTTAACTTGGTACCCGTGTGTGTTAACAGAAACAATGTGATGAGGTTCGGGAATAAATGGATTTTTGCAGTAAAATGTATTATTGGCTTGTTTGGGTTCATATTACGTTTAAGTTTGCTATGAACTTTACAGTAGAATGAACTGCAATAAAACGAAAACTGAATGTGAAATTACTAAACCCAATATTGAGTGCATATTCAATCAAGCAAGTATTTCTCATCTCAATGGAGCATTCTGTGAATCCAATTTAGTCATGGGTCAATATTTAATTTATGTAATATGTCAATTTACTGAACTGGAAAATAGCGCTACTTTCCCTGACACTAGACAAATGATTGAGAATTTAAACAAAGTGAACATTTTTGTACACTAACCAAATGCATTAACTTAACACACCATTGCGAAAATTTGAAAAATATTGTGCCACGCGGAAAGTTTTCTTCTCCAAACCATGAAAACCCTTATATACGTTCTCTTCGTGAAAAACATCTTTAGAAATGAAGTTTATATAGCATTAATAAGTGGAAGGACATACAGGATACAATATAACGAGTACGTTGAAAAGGCAATGAAGATGCAAAATCAAAATCAGCTTTAATTTTATCATATATTTAAAAGAAAAACAAGCTGTGGAAAATTATTTAAAAAATGGCAATCAAGGAGACCTTACAATGGTAGTACTATATACATATCTCTTTTGGTGGATGTGTTGTGTAAATTTCTGTTTGCATTTTACATAACTCTCATTGAAAACGATCAAACAGTTATTTATTACATCACTTAAAATTATTGGAATTCTTTAAGGAATGAGAAACCAAGTCAATTTAAACAGCAAGTTTCGTCTGTTGTCGTTTCTTGATGTTTCGTTGAGATTGAAGTTCTTTGAAGCTTTCCCCTTCTGTTAAGTCACTGACCTTTGAAATCGTTTTGGTAATGTTAAGAATTCATTTGCTTGATAGGATATGTTTGTAACGTTGAACAATCAAAGTAGCTCTCTGTATAAAATTCTTGGAAACCAAAATAAATGTTACATTCACTAAATAAAATTTGTCGACACATTGCCAGTCAACCAAGTTATTGGTAATGCTTTCACGTTGCCCCAAATTCATACTTTCTTCCAGAAGTACATATATTTTATTGCCTTGATAAAAGTCAACAATCATTTTGAATTCTGGAAGTAGGTTAATATGTACTTTCTAGTTAATTGACATTACTTAAAAATACGGCATCAGATATGGCATTGCGGGAGCTTGTGCATGATCATTGGTAGAATTTTTTATTACTTTGATTTTTTCTAGAATTTATATAAAGAGGTACTAGACGAAAGCATTATGCCCTTTAAGAAAAACCTTCGAAACGTCTAGGGTATCCTTGTTGTCTATACTCAAGGACATCGTCATTAATAGCTTTTAAGGGACTGATATGTCTTTCCACATGTAAAATGAATGAAAAAGTTATTTTCAGATAATGATAAAAGACAGTAAAACACTCCTACTCATCGTCAGTGCTGACTTTAAGTCCACGAATGAAATTATCATCAAGAGGAGCGCAATATGACATTTATATAATTTGTAGCTCGTCGGAAAGACTAGATAGAATGTCATGCCGTGTTCTTTTGCATTTAAATTTCAAACTTTTATTGCAAGTTTATGCAAGTTTATGGTTGTCTGACCCTGGTTGTGCCGTAGTGCTTTTTGACTTTATTTAATAGATCGTTTTAAGCTTTCAACGGCTCACGTCAAATCAGCATCCTATTAATTGCGAAAGACGTCAGACGGGATTTTCTGAAGAAAAAAAACAATTTTCTTCTTCCGTCATCCGTAGTTTTATATTGTCTGGAAAAGTATCTTTTCAGGTTATCTGTTTTCATTAACAAAACAATTTTCTCAAGGTTGTCTACAGTCAGTAACTGTAACTTCTTTGGGGAACTTGAACTACAGAGAGAAGCCACAAAAACCAGTCTTTGATTCTTCGGGAAAAGTTATCTCAGTTGAATCTTGACGCTGGAGGGAAATTTAATGAGATCAGGTAGGTATATCACGATTTCGTTAAGCTTTCGTTCTTGATAACGTTGCGAATGACTGAAAACGCTGACAAGTGGGCTAATATCTCTTTTTAAATTACACAATTTCGGTTGAAATACGCAATCCGCTTTCTCAATTCTCACTAGTCCGATCATCATATGGTATAAAATCTAGGATAAAAAGCTACTTTACTATCCTCACAATTGTTCCAAATGAATGTAATCTATTACACTATGTGCAATATAATTCTTTTGAATGTGAATGTACAATAGACCTCTGGAAATTGTTATAACGGGATTTTTTTGGCTTCCGTACTTTTATATGGACAACGCACTTTCCCAGTCTCTTTGAAGAGAATGGGAAAGTGCGTTGCGTAAATACTTTAAGGCTGTGGAATAATGTTATGAAATAAAAAGATTATTCTCGCAACGTGTGCAAAACTGACTGCTTTATTGAATCTTATGACTCTAGTGCGTGCGTAATGTCACTTGACCTGAGACCTGCCGTTATATTTCTTCAACCAATATATGCTGTATGACTTCATCGTTATTAGCATTACGTTTCGTTATTGCGCACTGAAGAGTGGACCATGGAATCTTAATGCTTTTCTTAAGTAAGAGTGAAGTAGTAAACACAGTTGTTGAATGGCAAAAAAAAACTTGGAGATCTCAAGCATTGAAATTACACGTGAAAATCCTATGATTTTAGGTAATATCAGGAGGGAGATAAGAGGTAAAGGAAAGTTACACTTTCCCTAAAATCTAATTGAAATGTTTACTGCGGTACTGTGGATAAGCTGAATATTAGGAGCGGATAAGCATTAGTCAGCATCTGGAAGAAATGAGTAACTTGGCTGGGATTACTTCGATTTCAGAAACGATGCGTACAAAATCTGGTGAAAGCCTTTTCTAAATGTGATTTATTTGTGAAACTTCATAAATTCTCGCATTATAATACAAAGTCAACCAATTTATAAAAAAAATCACTAGTTTTATTCAAAAGGGAGAGTACTTTCAAGCAAAAACATTTTTCAAACCTTGCATATATCTCCAAGCAAATAACAAATAATACTAATTCACATTTCTTGTTAGATTTCACGACAGTTGCACCCGAGTTACAATGACAAAGTACCTCTTAAAGGGAAATATGACTACAGCAACACACACTACACGTTCCAAGCAAGTGCTTTCTACGACCGTTATCTTCAAGATTTAAATCTGAAAAAACATGCACATTAAGTTTGCAAAACAAACATTTCAATTTAAAGGACAAGCTTTTGAATCTTTCAAATAAGATTTTCTTACATTCACGCGCGCGTGCTACAAAGGCTTGTTACAAGTCAGTCTTGATCCGAAAAGGGATTTGTACATAACGGATTTCTTTCATTCAAAAACTAACTGCGTGGGATTGTTCCTATTGACACTGGCCAACCTCTCTATACCAATACCACATCAATTGCTTTCTTCATTCTTGTCGGAAAATGGGACGACACATAATTCATGAATGTATATAACTACATCAAAAGTTATCTGTTCGGAGGGGTTTGAAGAGCGTAAAAGCAAAGTAGCAAAAAGAAGGGATTATTTAACTTGGAAGTTGTTGATGTATAAAAGAAAAAGCTGATGATGATCCCTCATATTCTCCTAAGAAAAAGCACAGGAGCTGTATATTTGTGTATGTATTTGTAAAGTGTATGGATGGGGTGGGTGGATAGTCAAGTGAGAAGTTTTCTTGTGGCAATAATACGAGAGTAGTGCACATTCATGTACAACATTTAAGCTCATCATGTCAAGGAGAGTGATTCACAAAAATGCTTTTACTTTACTGCTTCATTGCTTTACTGCACAGGCACGGGATTGAAGTATATGGCCCTTTGGCAATAATATTCTCTTCGAAAATGCTATCTATAAACATGCGTACAATAATATTTACCCAGCACGAATGTTGATGCTGACAAACATAGATACATAGTGTATAGTATTGAGTATTATGACATGGTTGAAAACGACTATAAATACTCCATCCATATTATACATACTTTGTTTTATAATGGGAGCAGCAGGACTAGTCGTACCACTTTGGCCATAGAAAAAGTTCCTTACATTTTTTGTCATGTGGAAAAAGTAATCTAGATATGCGTTGTTGATTGATCTCTTTATTTTTATGTTCAAAGTTTCCTTTCATTTTCTTTGATGACGGGATGGAGTAAAAGGGAAGAGAACAATATGAGCGGAAAACTTATTTTTGGGAGATGGAATGGAAGATGCATCTTTAGCCTGATTTTCTGGTTTTGTAAATGAACTACTACAAACTACATAATATCTGATCCTTACTACTTTTGACATGCCTTTTTTCATGTCTGCAAACTTTAGATCTGAGTCAGCGAAAAGGTAATAATTCAGTTTGACACATTTTTTTCGACTTTTGCAACACAATCACAAATCTTTGACAAAACAGTTGTCACAATTGGGAACAAGTAATTGAATATAGTAGTAAATCAGTTGAAAGGTCATTGAAAAGACTGGTAAGGTGAAGTCGAGTAGTTTTTAACGTACTTTTATATATTCTGTATAAAAATTGCTTGTAAATGCTTTGGTTGGCATTGATAACTGCAGTTAGATAATATTATTTATAAGAAGACAAAAAACTCCTTCCTAAAGGATTTTAAGTTTTGAGCAGAACACTCAGGTAATGTTTCCGGAGATAGGCACGCCAAATTCAATTGAAATATTCTTTGCCAAAATTATTAAACCGGAGGGACTTTACATCAAACTGTATTTTTGAATGCATAGCATGTTGTATGTTCCTACAGTTATGTAGATGCTTATTTATACTCTATACTACTATATTATTTATAGACGCTCACTTTCTTGTTACTGCTGTCTTTTCTGGTTATATTTGAAGTTAAGAAGAAAAGCGTTCTTCCGTTTTGGCTTCCTTCCTTCTCCCGTTTCACCCTAAGTCATTGAAACTCACAAAAACCAGCTATCACATCAAGCTGAGCATTTATTATATGGTAAAAACTTGATTTATGATCCACTAGCACATGCATTCATGTCAAGAAACCGTGCTTCTTCAAACCTTTACAACCAGAAAGAATCAAACATCACGAACAAGCGTTATTTTGTTGCAGGAAGCTGTTGAAGGAGGTTGCTGCTGACGCTGACACAACGTTAAAATCATTGTGACTTGTGAGAACACTACCTCAAGATCAAGCAGAATCTTTCGGTAATAAAATCTGCATACGAAGTACACGTCTTATTACTTTAAGGATGCTGAAATGATTTTATTTTTTGATAAGAAAATAATCACTAAATTATTAGCTTCGTTATATCAATTTTATTAAAGCACGGAGCTGGTGACAAACTGTGCACAGAACATTTTTGAAGAACTTTGCTTAGTTAAAAAACTTGTTTTAGTTATGCAATGCTAAATATAAATGGCAATTTAATAACAGTTACACATAATATGTCGGCATTCGACATTGTTGAAACTAACTGAGCTCGAAACAGTTGCCTCTTGCTCATTATAAGTTTTTTCGGCATCGACAGCCCAAGCACTAAGCATATATCTTGATAATGACAAATACTATGAACTTTGAAAATGTACAATATTAAAATTTCACGAAAGTTTACACAACATGATAGAAGTAAATATTAACTAACCTTTCATATAAGTAAACACAAACTGCGTATTAAGAAAGTTGAAATAAGTAAAATTTGGGAATAACAAAACTACTAACTAGGATTTTTTTAAAAACTTACATTATGTATACTTGTATTCATCATTGATTATTTTCTTTCCTGGAAAAATAATTGTATTGATATTTTACCGAATTCCAAACTCAAACTATATATATCCGGCCGGTTATTATATTCTGAATGTTTAATAACACGAATTTTTCTCGTATGAAGCTTCAGAAATGAAATGTGTGCCGAATCTATGTAATATTAAAAATAACTACAATACAATACATCATTTTGATTTTGATGATGCGAGACTAAGATGAGTGATGCGAAATGATATGAAAATCTGACAAGATTTGATATGCTATAGATGATCGGTTTCGACACTGACGGATCGAAGAGACAGCATTATTGGATCTCTGTAAAAGTTAAGCCGTTCTTGGGTTGAGTGAGGGAGATCATAAAACCGGAAGAGAAGATATAAATGACGACTTACTACTCAAGATAAGCCCACAGGCCTTCAATAAGATACATACCAACCAACCAAACCAACCATGCATTATAAATCTGACCGACCAAGCAAAATGCTGAAGCCTCACTGGTAATTACACCAGCTTTTGGTTATAATATTATTATGTATTCATATGCAAACGCATTGGACATAGATACATTATGCATAAACATGTACGTGTAGTTTGTGAGTAATTTGCCGTTTCATTGCAAGAAAAGTCTCTTACATGGCAGCTTTGAACGCGTAATCAGAAGGATGATAAATTGCTCGAGTGAGCCTTTCGCTCTTTTCTGAATCTGGTGTATCCTCCTATAGCCAAGCCAATATATGAAAATCTCAAGGCATTTTGATTTTGACTGCGAAATGATTGGAAGCGCCGATATTTTTTGAGCTTCTCTTTAGTAAGTTGGTTACCTTTTTTGCTCAAAGTCAAATTTGCTCTAGCGAAAAGCAAATGTTCGAATGTGTGGGATTACATTTTATACAGTGCAGTGTACAAGTTTCCACTGGTTTTAAGGGGTTCCAAGCAATTTCTTTAGCTCTTTGTGCTTTTGAAAGGATGAGCATAAAATATAACTTCAGGACACTTTAAGATTTGGTTTTTACACAATCAAAATTGCATTTACAAACTACATTATGTAATTATGCGTTTAAGGTAGTAGACGTTATCTAGTGAAACGGTTGTTTGGCTTCTCGAATTGATTAAAATAGCTACATGAAAAAAGCACATTAGGCTGAATTTGCCTTTGTTCATTTCATTAGTTTTCACTGCTCAGACGGAACTGCAGTTTTGTAATGTGTGTAATCAAATTGTACAATTTTACCTTCTCCATGAAATTCATTTACGTCTGGGGAATTCACTTTCATAGCTTCAAGCAAATAAGGTACCATATATCATAGGATATTATACATTTGTCGACGCTTCTGCTCCTGTGAATCAATTTTTTACGTTCTCAAGCATATTATATAATCTATTCCATACCCATACGTATTCATAATTCTAAGCAGTTCTCCCTAATTCTAATGAAAATTTGTTAATGGAAGGTTTTGTTCGTAGAAATTATAGTTTTAAAGTCTCATACGTCAATCTTCTAATGGTCTTGAGCATTAGCTGTCCTTGTCAACAAAGTAGATTTCATACCTTGGTTTGGTTTTTCAACCTTCATGAACACTGTACCATGGTGTCAGAAATAATGATAGGAGAATGTCAGGGAACATGGAGTTGGTGTCAAAAACAGTAAAACTACTTGTGAATTCATAGCACAAAAGGGATCGTTCTTTCCTTCGACAAAACATGACACTAGGTCTATGACAGAAGACGTGCCGTTACGCGACTGTTTTCAACTTCCTGCTGTGAAGTAAATACTGTACAGATTTATAGTCTTTTCCAGCTTTTGCAATGCATTATCACATTACCTTTGGGAACATTATCTAATTCTGCCGTTGCTAATAAATATCATTCACCATCTCACAAATAAAAGCTGACTTTATGTAAATTTCCTCGCCCACCTACACAACAATAAGTGTAACGGGTATTGCTAATTTCTAAGGAAATGTCACTTTTAGCTTTAGCTGAGCGTTAAAACCTAAACTGCTTCTGATATCAAAAATTATTCGCACAACTTTTCGTTCCACAGGCCTTGACCTATTCAGTTCAGGATACCGAGATATCCAGTTGTTTAATCTTCTGATCTGACTCTGACATAACTTAATCATTTTTAGACAATCGAATGCTTGTTAGAGCAATATGCAATTACAACTTCAAGTTTGTTTGCTACTTGAGATTTGTTTGTGTACTACTTGAGATTTGAGGGAATGAAGTAAATGTATTGCTGAGAATTGTGTGTGACTATATAAAATTTGTCATGTGGTGTATGCGATAGGACTTTCCAGTACTTGTATGTACATATTTATTTAAGGTTCTTGGAACTTCCATAATACTGATTCCTGAAAATCATAAAAGCTTATCCCCTCCACAGAGACCACCAAAAAGAAATTTCATACTCGAAAAACACAGACTCCTTTTAATGATGTCAAAGCCATTCGTTTTACTTTGCCAAGCACAGTTACTATGATATGATGCTTTCCGATACAAAAAAACAGATCTGTAATAGTAATACCCTACAAATTTCCGCTGATGTCCGCCGTCAGAAATCAGACAAGGAAAGAAGTTTTCTTTAAGCTCTTAAGATGTTGGAAGCGGAATCAATTCGGCGAAGCTTTCGCCAACAGTCATGCTACTTTAATATTACCATATTACTACAAGTCAAGAAATAGTCAGAGATCGATACAACCCAAGGTATAAGCGTTAAAATTATATCCAAATATATCTATCAAATGAAAGTATTATTTATATGGTGTTACTGTATGGAAATCAGGCTATATTGTACTGATACAGAATAATACTTGAATAAAGATGAATCAATGAATCAATCAATAATATGTATGTATAACAATACGGAGAATTAGCAACTTGTGTTATGTCTGCCTCGACCGATGATAAATTCATCCAATTTGCGACAATTTGCTGGAGAATTTAGTAATAACTTCAGATATAATGAGATCGGCTTACACGTACAGTTTAATATGTTAGATATCCACTTTAATAACACACTTTTCAGAACAACAAAATTCAGTTTCACAAATGTGTTAGTTTACAACTGAAAATGGAAACGAGACAAACAATTCAAAGAATGGTTTATTAGATTATATCAATTTCCCAACTATTGTAATGCCATGGTCCTTGAAAGTACTTGTAACAAGTCACTATAAATAAAAAGTTAACCTAAGCTTCTTTGTCTACGAAATGTGAATCTTTTTTTTAGAATTTTGAAATTGAGTTCCATAAAATTGAATTTCTATTTTTTCGAAATTGCCAGCGATAGCAGTAGACATTGGTTGACATGATCGTATAAGTGAAGTGAAAAGATTAGAAAAGACATTCAGTAGTAGAATAATTTTGAATGAAAAATCCGTATTTTGCGATTTATACGTTTTTGTGACACTCTTTATGGTTTTTTTTAGAACATACCAATAATGAAATAATGATTTTAATCCCGTTTTAATGACATACACGTAAGATGAACTGTATATCTCAAATTCCTCCAAACACTTTTATCTAGCTTATCAACTTTTTGTTATATGCACATTTTCATGATTTTGTATTTTGTACAAGCCATAATCATAATTAGCGTGCTACACCCACACCAAAGTGCTCTCGACATATGTACCAAAGCAGATAATTATCTGACTCTTGTCTTCCTTTAAAAAATGTATGAAAATGAGAACATTACAACACAAAATATCCAAAAGAGCATTACACTAAACCACATGAGGTAAAGATAAACCGGAGGTGCTTAGAGCAACAGCCTTGATGATCCAGTCAACACTAGAAAGCCATCCCCAAAGCAATTCTATTATTCATAAACATCATTATTATCGGGGTAGAGTAAGTACGTACTTGGGAAAGTTACATTTTTACATTCCCATTCTCGTTCCCAAAATGGTAAAAGTGCATTAACGAGACAGCTATGCAAAGTTAAAACACTTTTATAACTCCAAGTCAACTCGTATATATGGAGCAAAAAGGGAAATTCTGCCGACTTGTATGGATGGCAAATGCAGGCATGGACGGGTACATATATATAGATACAGAGCTCTAGATTCGCGTTGAAGAATGGATGAGCGTGTGCCATTGTATCCAATATATTTTCTGCAAACTATTTATTACACCAAAAAGACTTAATATCTCATTCTATAGGACTAGGATACAAATCTTCTCGTTGACTTCATATTCATTTAGTACGACCAGTCTACCATCTAACTTGATTTCTCCAATAAACATAAAATAGCATTGTTAGAGATGGATATAGAAGAACCTATACTCTATACCCATTTCATATTATGTATATTATGATATAAGTGAGTTAGTATCATCAGGATAGTCAAGATAATGATTTCTGTTTCCCATCTAGTCTCCTACACTATAAATGACAGAAATGGGAGACGACAGGATGTATAGTGCTGGGCTGTTTTGGTTGTGGATGTTGCTTATCTGTTAGTCCTCCTAGTAATAAGGATTTGTCTACAAAACTGCTGCCGTTTTTTTTGTCAAGGAAGTTTTCTTTTTGATAAACATTTCTCTTGGATGCTGCTGGGACAATCTTACATGAGATGAGTAGTAGTGCATCTATCTATCTACTACAAACGTTATTATATTATCATGTAGCTTGGGCTCGTATATCCTCAATTTTTGCAAAAAAAATCTCCCAACTTAGTCATCTCAGTTTTAGTTACCCTTGGTCATGTATCTTGTCCCATTTTCTTGGCTGTGGTTTCTATTTCAGGAGCAGCGTAAGACTGAGGTTCGTTCGACTCGAGTAAAGAAATTTCTCCGTTTTTGGTACATGCGAGTGAGCACATTCTTACTATGGTTTCGTCTTGGTCATATAGATAGTTATTTTTGCGTATTTAAAATACTCAAGAGACTCTTTACAGCAATGCAAAAAAGATGATAATGATGCGGTTCATGAGAGGCTGGTTGCAGCTGTAGGTTGGCCATACGCCTTTCATTTCTAACACCAAAATGCCACTACTTTTAAGTGACAGCGATGACAGTAAGAGTACACTATATATATTCAGAAGATGAGGATGAGCACACAAAAAAATATCTCGTGCCATACATACTACTACTCTCCTTTTATTTCAGCCAAGAGAACCATGCAAAAAAACGCAGTCTTTTATACTCATTGCCGCTGGAAGTCTCATTTTCTTTCAAAAAAAAATTCTCAACTCAGCCAAAAAAAAAAGTCTTTGATGGCCTGTGTGCCTGTCTTCAATACTCTTGCTTAAACTAGGGCGATGAGAGTCCCCCTTCCTTTCTATTCATTCATGTTTAGTAAGTAAAAGTGTAAGCTTGATAAGTTGGGACAGTAATCTAATAGATTGTGTATCACATCACATCATACATCACTCCAAATGTGATGTAATGTGATAGTATGAAAGTGTTAAGTAGCATAGCATATAATATGTGCAATTGCAAACTATTTCAATTGAATCTCGAAACAAGTAGGTGGGTGGCTGCAAAATGTAGGTATTTGATGAAATCTAGAACGTAATACCCGATAAATTTCAGCTTCTGTCAATATGAGAAAATGAAGATTCACTTGAGGTGTCAAGTGAAGTAGGCTACTATATTATTTTTTGAAATACAGGCATATCATTTCGTTTGAGTAAGTTTGGAATTTATAGCGACTTGAATGAGCCTGATTTAATTAAATCTTGAAATAAATCAAGACTATAGTGTTCATGTAGAATATTTTATCTGTTGCTGTTACATTGTACAACTTGACACAACTGAACTACGCATATATTTTAAGACTACGCTGATATGGAATGTGAAATTGAAATAAAAAAGAACCCTTACCTTCCTCTATCTCTTTTCAGGTGTTGGTTCAGCATTCATGCAATAGATTTTGGGCTCCTAACATCACTTGTTAATCTAAAACAGTTTCTTTGATGTAATACATATAATTCACAAATAGATTTTATGATTTTGTCCAGGACATTTAGCACAATCCAATACACAGCTATAATTGTTGTCAATATTTCAGTATTTAGATGTAGTCCCACAATGCCCCATTCAAAACTACCTGATGGAAAAGGGGTTTTTGCACAAGCAGAAGGAATGAACAATTTCAAGGAATACTTAATAAACTTTAAAATATAATTAATTAGCTTTTCCACACCGATAAATTAACATGGTAATGTTATGCTGACTCAGTTTCATTGAAGTAACCTCGTCTCTTCAGCAAACTCTCTGTAATAAATAATGTAGCACGGAAGTGCAAACTGTAATTTAATTTTTAAGGAAGATAGCGTTATTTCTTAGCTAACTAACTTACTTCTCCAAGTAAACTGAGAGTTGCACACTACCATGATATCTTTGGACAGCAAAATCGTACTAATTAGCCAGTCGGGTCTTGCTAAGAAATTAATGACTTTTCTGTTTAGCAGCAACAGGACTCCTGCACTGCTCGCATTGCAACAAAAATCTCGCTACGGGAAAGAGAGAAAGGGTTTTGGTAGTTTGTGAGAGGTTCAGTGAGTGAGTGAGTTAGTGAGAGTGTGCTCACAAGAAAAGAAATGGTAGTAGTTGTTGTGGAAAGCAGTTGTAGTAGTGGAAGCGATGCGATGAAATGATTGTAAATGTTGTGGTAGGCTCCTGCTCCAACTCCTTTTGACACTGTCAAACAAGCCCAGCAAAATCCTAGCTTCACTACTACACAGGCTCTTCTTGTTTGGGTCCTTTTTTTTGCTTTGGCACAGCTCTGGCTCTACCCGATCTCTCTCTCTCACTCTCTTCTTGTTGTTAGGTAAAGCCCGAGATCTTGGTTGAAACGATGAGAATTGTAAAGCTAACGTGTAATGTAATACAATGCAATGATGAGACTGAGAATGCAGTAAACGCTTCCCTTGTGCTGTTACTCTCATACAAATGGCTTGGCAAAATGCATCAAGCTTGTTCTCCCTTATTAAAATCTCACATAAAGAACTGAGTGAGCAAAAGTGAGTGAGTTGTTCAACAGCTCAAAAGTGGTTTCGTTTGGTTTTTGGTATTTAGTCTTCCTTTCGTCTTCTCGATGAAGGAATGCAATTGGAACTTGGATGAAAAACGGAAAATATGATTGCACTCCAGGATATAGTTAAAATCCTAGCACTTTCTGGGAAATTGGGTAGCATGTAAGTATACGAACATATATGATTGCATTTATATAGATCTATTTCATTCATAGAAGGAGCATTTTATTTGTCATATTTGATACGATACACAATACATCTACATTTCTCATGGACTTGGTCCATGATTACTATATAACGCGTCGGTCTAGGCTTTGTGCCTTTTGAGAGGAACGAAACAAGGATCGCTTCCTTGGCTTTTGGCTTTCTCATTCACCCATACAATACGAGAATGAGTAAAGGAAGTACTTGTGGGATATAATAGAAAGAGTAGCCTAAACGAAGGAAATTCAAAGCAAAAGCATTCTCTTTCATTTCATCGCTCCACTGACTCCATACTTATGGACTGATCAGTCATCATTAGTTTTCGGTCAGAAAACAGGCAAGTTCTTTAAAACCTTATAGTTTTCCACTTTCAAGCTCTTTGCAGTTTAAGTAAAAGCAAAATGCATTGGCTTCGGGGCTCCGCTTAGAGGAAATGGGAACACGCTCTTCAAAAAGGGTTTGTTTCCTTCTTGTCTTCCATTCCAGTAACAGAAAAACCTTTTACCTTGCCATTGTTATTCTACATTTATATTCTAGTCGAGCATGTGCTTCACTTCAGCTTGGTGAGTGGTGATAACGAAAAAGTGTTTTACACTTTCCCCGTGTCATACAAAGCCACCAGTGGACAATGCACAACCCTTTTGTTAAGAGCAAGTATATATTTTCCTTGTATACATTTATCAAAGTTCGAGATTTTCAATGGATCCAAATTAAATCTGCTTTTCAGACCATGTCACAAGGTCGTTGTTCGGCGTCGGTCGTGTGTAAACAGTTAAAAACTATGGATCTGTTAGTGTATAAGCTTGCTTAACTATTATTAAATTATAGTTGTTTACCATGACCTACCCTTTTCTTATAGAGCATCGTCTAACTAAAGTTATTTTCTTAATTTAACCTAACAAAATTATTAAAGACGGCAAATGCTTTAGTACATTCTTTTAAGCCCTTATGCGTGAGAGCGTAACTGAAGAAATCGGATTAACCTGAGTACATACTTTTCATCCGTTTTCTTATTCGTAACATCGTAACACGCTTAAACCAGAAATGGCCAACCCCGAAACTGAACTGAGATTCTCCACTAAAGAGAATTTTTAAAAACTGTGTAGTATCTGAATTTTTCCTTCTGGTTCCATTTAAAGAACACTTAAACAGTACTTTCTTTTTAGGATGCAGATTTATAAATCTTTCCCGTGACTCCATGCATCTTCACAACTCCGAACTTACATGACCAATGTCCGTTAACGAAATGTAATTGAACTGGCTTTCCTATGCACTTTGTCACAAAGTTTGCTCTATCTAGCGATGATACCTTTGATGAATTCAAAATTTATTATATTGACGGCAAAAGAATGGCTTGAGAATGTAACATCAAGTGATCCGTAACGCATGGATTGCAATTTTACTGATAACTTTCTTTCATGTTAGGAATTCATGTATGCAGGAAATACATCCAATATACCAGTCTACTTTGAATAATAGACAGCATCATATTTATTTTGAAGCTCAGCATGCTTGACCATGCATATGGTCAAAGGAGGAAACAAACATCAATATATTTCAGTGACAAATGTAAAGCTTCTCAAGGTAAGATTGCGAAAAAGGAAGATACAGAATTCAGCACAACGTCAATTTTTGCACATGATGGTCCAGTATAATGAAATTTGCAATTCAATAGAACTACTGCTGACTGCATGTCATTATTCGAAGAAAAGGGGGAAAATGAAAAAAGGAAAGGGGACTGGCTTCTTTTTCAGTATGCATTTCATTACATACATTATTCTAAGAAACCAGTAAGTCATTGTGATTTTCTTTAGACCCTCCTTATGTCACGAACACGAGGAAGTTTCTATAGTTTGTAGGGAAATGAAGGGTATATTGAGGACTAAAAAAGTGGAGGTTCTTCCTCTCCCATGTATAGCCCATTGCAAGTTTTCTATTCTCTCAGAAAGTTATCATGTGCTATTTTTTCCCTTGCTTCGCATTTTTTATAATGCATTTAACTGTGCTCAAAATTCACTTTTCCTCCACTTTCACTTATTCCTCGTTTAAAAAACTTACGAGAAGCAAAGTAAAAGCTGAAGAATGGATAAAGTCAGTCAGTGAGACTTTCTCCGCCCAGAATTCCACTGAGTTGTGGTAGGTTTCAGATTTGTAGTGGCTTTTCCCCCACACCACACACACACACCGGCTTATGCATAAAACAGTTTTCCAAAAGCTGTGTTGAAATGTTGAAAGCGACCCTATGCACTAGCATGGTAATATTATGAAATGGGATTGTGTAGTGTGTGTGTGTGCATTTACAGAATAGAGTCAAATGGGCAATGGAACTGCGAGCTTTTTTGCATTTTTCGAGAGATAGTTCATTTGGTAGCTTTAGAGCTGAGCTGTACACAAATCCTATAACACATTCGTTGACTGCTTGTGCTTATATACTGCATACTTTTTCAGATGAATATGTACCATTATTATCATGCTTTTAACAATGCTCATTCCTTTTTTAAGTCAGTCCCAGTCAGCGAGTGTCTGCAAATTACAAGCGGCTTAAATTTTTATGGAAGCCAAAAGCGAGTGTACTACCAACGATATCCTCACCATTTACATGGATTGCTATATAAGTAGGCGATGCACAGGGATGCACACATTTTAAGTAAATGCTGATGTATGAAATGGCTCGTAACAATTTGTAGAAGTAATTGTACTATGCATAAAAAATCTTTTTTTTGGTATGTACAGTTTAGATTGTGGACTCTCTTATTCCATTCCCTTGATACGGTGGAGATGCGTAAGTATATTAGTTGTAGAAGGAGAAGAAGAGATTCAAAGGAAATGGAATGAAGACAGCTAGAGCAGAAAGAGTAAAGGAATATAAATATACAAGAGAATGCACACATGTGCACATTTTTGTAAGTTTGACTATATCTTATGCAAAAAGTGTGATGTGCATTATAGTATAAAACCGGTAGGTAGTAGGTAGGAGGAAGGCAAGGGATGGGATGAGATGATGAGAGGAACTACTACTCAAAGATACTTTTTCAACCTCATTTATAATGTCGTTGTAAAGCTGGACAATTCTTTACCCCAAACCCAAACTTTCTTCCTCCACTTGTTCCGGATTTCATCTTTTCAGCATGCAAAAATACCGACGATGATGACTGCATGCATATATATACGCGGCCTGAACAGAGGAAACGGATTCAGCGAAATTTACCTCTTTTGCATGGATAATAATAGAATGGACCAGTACATACACGTTGACAGTAGACAGCGTTGGCTGGAAAGCATATATATTATAAGTATAAATATGTATCATCAACACGCAAGAAGTTCTCATCGTCGATTCAGTATACAAAAGCTACTTTTCATCTCATCAACTTTCCACCCAAGAAAAGGGAAAAGTGGAGAGGATGGAAAAATTTAGGTAGTAGTTTCCAGGATATGGCCTACATCAGCTACATTTGATGGGAAATGGAAACAGCTGTTTTAACCGTTATTTCCAGGCTACTGCATCTCTTATTACGTTACTTAAATGAGAACTTTTTGTTTTGTCTCCCTTGCCTTGTCTTTGTTCTTTTCAGGGGTAGTGTTTCTGTCCTTATGCTGCGAGTTCTTTCCGTATTAATTCGAGCTTTTGTCGTTGCAGACCTTTTCAAGTATTTTTAAAGTTCTTAATGAGTTGATTACAAGAAATGTAAATTAATTTTAAAGAGCTGTAATTCACAGAAACTACATACTTCAGTTTTTCTAAAGAAAAGTAAAAGAAGAGAGTTCAAACTTCATCAGGGAGAAATTAAAAATGCTAATAATTTTTCTTCTTCCTTAGGGCAATTAATTTCAGCCAATGAATTGTGTAGCATATGCAATTCTTCGAAAGTATGTTTGGAATAGTAAATTATGCAATTAGTAGACTACAAGATCAAGTATATGTTGACACTGAGCAGCAGTAATCATTTATCACAAGTCGTTCTTATTATGTACCTTTAGGTATATATTGAAAACACTCAGGGTGTCGTCCGTCTGTCTGGGGGCAAGATAACTCAAAAACGGTTTCACTTTTTTAAATTCTGTTTTCACTAATTGATATCTTAGGTCAAAAGTAATGTCGAGTTCGAAGATGGGTCAAATCGGTTCAGGGGAACTCCTGGGTCAAAGGTCAGGTCAATGTACTTGAATAGTAAGGCACAGGTTGTGATGCATCAAAATGAAGCTACTGGTGAGACTAAATCATTGATACTATTTTTGATAGTTTTTGATAACCCCAACGTGACCTATGACCATGATAAGGTCAAACATTTTTTACATAGCAAGGTATGGGTTGTGATACATCAAAATGAAGGTACTGGAGAGAACAGTTCATTAATGGGGCTCCCAAATGCTTAGGTGACCCCAATGTGACCTTTGACCTTATTAAAATAAAATAAATTCTAGAGGTGGGGATCACTCAGAAGGGGAGGGGGAATTGGGAAATTTTAAAGGTACATCATTACATCTCGATCTGTCGGGTTTATTTGAATAGTTAAGGAACTCATACAATACGTTTTTATGTAACAATTTACTGGTTTAGCATGGCGAAATTTAACCTGAGGTTTAGCATTTAAGATGGGGTTTAGCATTTGGAAATTGAACATGGGGTTTTTAGCATTTGGAAATTTAACATGTGGTTTAGCATGGCGAAATTTAACATAGGGTTTTAGCATGTAGGCGAACATTTTGTTCGATGTAATGCTAAATCCTTCAGTGGTTTTCAAAATAAATCTAAATTAGTGTTAAAAACACATTTCTGTTTGGAAATGAGAAAAAGAAAAGGATTCTGGAAGGGCATCTCCGGCTTCTGAAACGAATTCGACAGTACTATTTGAGTAATTCCTTCCGCAGTCTTATATATTTAAATCTGGACAGGCACTTTAGAACCATTTTGTTCCTAACCAATGCAAAAAGGATCTGTTGCTTAAGTACTTGCAAAACTGAGAACCACAAGTGAAAATTATGCAAATATTTTTATAACTTGTGTTGTCAATTTGATAGGTATTCGGATTATACTCGTCATAAACATTCCATGTCAAACGATCTCACCAGATTTTTCACAAGATGAAATTGATTTTCATGCACTCTTTTATAGGGTCATATCAGTCAAGTTACTCATAAACAATAAACTTGCCGGCAACGCAGGTATTATCATTTCATTCGGCTGGCTTGATTATACTTTTGGGCGTGAAGCCCAATATTATGTGATTTCCTTCGTCGCTCAAAATCAAATGCGCCGGGCATAAAAGCAACAAAATGCAAAAAACCAAGTTTATGATCCTGATCACCAGATTTCGAACCAGTCAAAAGAGAAGATAACTCGGATAAGTAGACCCGGATTACAACGGTTGACGATACCTGTATCGTATCTGGTGTGGAAATAAATAACTTTTATTGGTAGAAAAGGAATAGTCAATAGTGCTATGCTTTTATGGCCAATGTATGGTGGTATAGCTTTGATAAAAGTTGCTGCTAGACAAAGACAGGTACCGTTTCGCCGTATGTTTTGAACTGAATGTCATTTACCTGATTTGATAGAAAATTTAGTGGTTTATTTTATGTCAGCATTTTTTTGAAGTTGTCGCATTTTTCTGCTTTTATTGACAAATAAACCATTATAATGAACTATACCAAAATAAAAGCTGGGATTTCGTGCGCCTGAATAAAATTACTATTTTATCGGCCATCATTATAACCCAAATGATATGCCATTATATTATATACGACGAATTTGTGACATTTCTAAAAGCCATAGTGTCAGTGTCACCCATTCTGCATTTGAAAGTGGCATGCTACTAAAGGCTATTGCAAATGCAGCAGCTTTTAATCGAATATGAAGCTTAAAAACCATATTATACTTCATTCTGCTTCAGGCCTGTGCCCTCTCTGCTCTGTCTGCACTTCAACATGTATTGCCAAATTGCACAAAAAGCTTCAATGTTGACGTTCGGTCAGCAACCGCAACATACATTTAGTGTACTAGTAATACAGCTACTCAAGTTGGATCTTATCACCTGAATCCATCCCAATCCCTTGCTAAGTGGTAGCCGAAAATTGTTGCTTTCATTCCTTTAATTTCAGTCGACAGTCGGCCACCCGTTGCTAATATCACCTGAGAGAAGTAAGTGGAAACACATACATACAATATACTACAGCATAGCCGTTGGTAACTTTCCAAAGTTTTGTGGTCAAAGTGATATTGCACTTTTCGTTATAGGTAGTCTTGTTTGACTTGGCTCTTGAACCGAGCACTTCATTAACGATCAACCCATTTGGCCATGACGAATGATCAGCTTACGAAGAAACATCTTCATCATCAAATGTTAGTGTGCCTTGAAATGAGAGTAATTCGTATTTTGTTTCACTTTTTTTGACTATCAAAGAGCGTGTGCAGAGTGAAGGTTATCTGGTTCACTCTCATACACAGTATTTATGAACTTACAGGCTTATTTGAATTATCAAAGGAGGTGGAAAGTCGTAAAAAAAGGTTGACAAAATATAGACTATATTTAGTTTTGCAATGCAGCGGTTCAGTCAACAGCATTATGCTTATAAATCTTTCATCTTGTACACAGCCCGTAGAAGGGAAATAAACTGAAGAAAATACGAGTTTGGAATTCATTGTTCAATTTCGCCTTGTCGCCATATTTAACAACTAGATTAGCTCCGAAATCTCATGATGATTGATGGTGCAAAAACAAAAAATGACTACTAACTTTAAGGAGTTGTGTTTGCTTTATGCATTTAATGCTTAAAATAATTCATATTCTACTGTACTCATGATTATATAATAATGTGCATGCTGCTGTTAATGCATACTATGCATAATGTATTAATAATAATATTTAGATAAATAATACTATGACATGAAATTTCCATGCTCCATTTTATGAGAAACGTCTTCATCAATATTTCATGAGGTTCTTTTCATACTGGAGTAAGGATGGGAAGGAAGCTTACATAGCGTTTTCGATGGAATCTTGAATAGTTAATTAAAATTTAGTTTGTAGCCCGCTAGGATGATGAACTGGAGTATTCTTCGGTAAAATGCCCCAACGTGTCAGTATAACTTTTGAACAATATCGTTTGAATTACTTGTAAACATGTTGAAACTCAAGTATTTTTTATATGGAAAACATTTTGATAACATGTTTTTACAGTAGTGTCAACAAAACGTTTTGGGGCATTCCAAGAATCCCTTGTTGTTGTTTTCAGTTTGTTTCTATATGAGAATCTCAAATGTAGTAAAATTATAGCATTACTTCAGGGAGGTCCACAAGCAGATGCTTACAAGAAACTTACCGAATTATATTGTGCTGTTGAGTGTGTAATTTTAATTAGGTATCAATTCTTCATTGCCGAGTGTAATTACAATGAAGAAGAACAAGCTAATGATTCTTCTGTTGTCATCCACTCATGTATTTGAATTAGATATCTCTAGAGTATACCCAGATTTAACAAAACAACTCACAATAAGTTGTTCTCATTCCTTGATGATAATGTATAGACCTTCAAACATGATGTAGTATACAATTAACTGAAGCTTCATTTATTTCTAGACAATGTACGACTTGGTAGAAGAATGGTGTATAGATAGAATAAGCTTTTGTATTTATGTTAAAATCTTGTCTGTTCTATAGATATATGCATTTATTTTCAGCTTTTGTTGAATCGGGGATGACTTTGTCTTCTTTATAACTGACTGATGATGTACTATCAATCTAGACGGCAACGACTGTCACAAATCACCTACACGTCTGTTCACATTCATTAAGATCATCAGCTCCTTTTTTGTAATTACAGCTTATGCAGAAGCTTAATTACATGGTACCCAGAGAGAGTTCGATGAAAATTAATTTCATATGCATGACTAGTTAGTTAAACAGATGGAATATCTGAAATTTTTTGCAAAGCATTTGTTACAATATGTTCTAATCCTATAAGTTCTGCTATGTTTCTGCCTCTAAAATATTTCGGTATAATTATTATTCATTTATCCTACGTCAAGTTAAAATCTATTTTTCATAAAAGACAAAATTCTGGATCTAAACCAAAGTCCCAATCCATGAACAATGGAATTGCGTCTTTCTTGAATATCATTTAATCCTCCTATATTACATGATGAAACGCATACCATCATTACTATTCCAGCATATCTATGTACATAAAACACAATATGCTTCCCAAATGCAATTAAAACTTTCTTATTCTTGTCTTCAAGCTCAAATCAAAACGAATGATTTCCCAGCCAAAAACAACGAAGGCAACCCCAATGCCACCAGCCAGGACAAAGAATCCCCCACTAATCTGCTGCAAATTAAATTTCTTCGGTCCATCGTCCGTCTCTAATCTCGTCTGCTTTTTCACAGCCCTCCACTCTTTCTCCGTTAAGGATTTCATCCAGCCTAATTTGACTTTCCTCACAATGTCATAAAAGAAAGTGAGCCACTTTGCTGGCAAATCTTGACTCACAACCTGTTGGATAATTTCATCAAAGTCTTGCTCCAACGGATTATCCTTAAGCATGGGAAACGAGAGCCCTTGAAAGAACTCTGAGTAAGATCTTGGAGATTCTCTCAGCGTATTAATGGTAGTCCCCGTGCTGGTCAAATTCCTTGCAGAAATCAAGCCAAGAGCTGAGCTCCAAATAAAACAGCAAAATTTCCGGTTCACTGCTTCTTTGATACAACGAAAGGGATCATAGTACACCTCCATTCCCTTGAAGAGTTGTTGATAAGTAGGATTTTTAGAGTATTTCATAAGGTTGTAGATAGCATCCCCAACTTTCAACATGCCCCACTTATACGTTGAATTGATGAGACCTTGATATGTTAGTGGAGGCTCGTCCAACGGGGGCACAGCCAAAGCCGACGCCAGTTTACTTTGATATGCTGTTGAGATGAGGAGCGCAAAGAAAAACCAAAAGATTAGAAATATGCGAACAGGAGTTACAACCGGATCTTGAGAAGATTCCCCCACAAAAGCTCTATAAGTATACTCAACAATCTTCCCCGGTGTCCACATGCTCGTCAGCAGCAGTTGGTTTTCAGGTTTATGATTTACGCTCTGGTTCTTCTTGTTGAGTGCCGTGATCATCAAGATTAAAAAGACATTGCCGACAACAAAAGCCAAAACGAGACAAATCCACAGGCTCATTTGAAACGGAACAATTAGTAGCTTCCATAATAGGATATGCTCATGTTTCCCATATATAAACACAAAAGATTGGTACTCAATGCAGTGAGTAAATGCTAGCAATCGGTATCGCTCATAAACGGCTGCAGTTAGAGCCCCAAATTCTGCTCTACCACTCAAAATATCACCAACCACCCCAAGCCAAGTACCATTCGCAAGAATTGAACCAGTCCCACCATCGGATGATTTAATTATTTCAACCGTCATATTCAGCTTTTGAGATAAATGTTTGAACATTGAATCTAACATGCCCGGCAACGCAATGAATTTGGAATTTGGTAACTTTTTTAAAAGCAATCGCTGGGGTACATTAATTGGACAACTAACTCGAAATATCTTCTTGTAAAAATTTCTTTGACGACTCAGTTTTGGAAGTAGAAAATTATCTAGGATTTGGTTGAAATGGGAATAGGATAGGGACTCTAGCGGTGATGATGATGTATCATCATTTGTGCTCCTCATATTGATGACAACGGCTTCTTGCTGCTCTTGAATGGGATTGCAGTAGTAGCACAAAAATTTTAATGAGATGTGTCCATTGGGATCGATAATCATGATGACTTTATTTTTTGTCTGCTGAATGAGCGGGTTCTTGGTTGGGAAAGCATAAAATAATTCAGGACTCACAATAAAGTAAAAGAAATGGGTAGACTTTTTCAGAAAATTTGGAGAGTTCCTGAGGAGTAGCTCACTCATTTCCGGAAATTGGCTCAACGTGACAGACTTGATTTCAATTATGTTCACCACACAAACGGGATTATGCCTGTCTCTTGGAGAAAAAAGGGTGGAATGTTGATGATTATAGGAAATAGCGGAGGCGGTAAAAGTATTAAAAACTTTTGTGGTGGTGTTTGCTCCAGACTTCTGAATCCTTTTCTGAATGGATTGTGACGACTTGACTGAATCTTTGTCTCGGTGTTTGGATAAAAGTTTGAAAAAGTGCAAGTTGAACTCGTAGCTGGGATTGTGTAAGTTCAAGGGAATTCTCACGGTGCCCATTTCCGCAGAGTTTGAGCTTCCAAAAGATGTGATGTCAATGCTAAAGGAGGCTTCAACTATCTTGGTTAAGTCACATGATGCATGATGGTCTTGAATCAGGTTTGTAATAAAATGACAAAAGTTATTACATCCAAAATCACTTGTGGAGATCAATTGTGCACGTTGACACAGAAGGATCCACCATGAAATCAATAAGAAAGGCGAATGCATTTTCTGACGCGCAATCCCAGTTGCAAATTTTGACTTTCTCTATTCCAAGCGTCTTTCACAAAATGAATGCAATTTCTATCATATGCAATAACAGCCATAGATATAAAGATATAATATCCTAAAATTCATCTCAAACTACAAAAGTTCAAAAATGAAACTCGGTAAGGGCTTATATACTATGTGAGATACGCTCATTTCTAGTGTACAATTTTATAAGTCAACACTTTGATGATTTCTTTCAAGTTCAAGCCAATATCAAGAACAAAAATGCTGCATAGTTAGGCAAACAAGTTTAATAACCAATTTAATTTATCGTCAACTGTATAGTGCTTGGTATCTAAATCATATATGCTAGCAAACAACAATTATTTTTCATGTCCTTAATATAATTATAATGTTATTCGGATGACTTTCGTGCATATTGGTAATTATGAAAAGGCCAATTGAAACGACCACGCACATTCCCAAAGTAGAAACAACATTTATGCATATTTTGAGCAGGTTTATGAATGCAGAGCCTCTTCTGTATTGATAAACCAAGTTAATTTACTGCTAGTCGGTGAGAATCACATATATGTGTGTTAGTTCACAAAGAAAGAATAATTCGAGTAGGATGATGGAAAAGTAAATTACCTACACCTGAAATAAATCAGCAAAATGATTTTAATCCGCCATGTCATAATGTTGATTTGCCCATTGACCTTGTGTAGCCGCTAAGCACACACACACACACACAAGTAATGTGTGTAATTAGCTTTTTCAGCAATTAGGAACAACCATTTATAGCATTATTGAAAATTACAAGATTAATATTTCCATTGAAGGCCCGAAATGTGGGATATAAAATGAAAAAGCATTATTTTACTAACAAAACAA
The DNA here is from genome assembly GCA_964034955.1 of Orchesella flavescens. NCBI lineage: Eukaryota > Metazoa > Arthropoda > Collembola > Entomobryomorpha > Orchesellidae > Orchesella > Orchesella flavescens. The sequence goes on along the minus strand of OZ035954.1, from coordinate 29,415,217 downwards.
ACCAAACTCACACTTATAATATAATTGCACTGTGCATACATATATGCAAAGTAAATGTATTGTTTGTAGGTCTAGCTTCATCAAACCACTTTTCTGCGATTGATTGTGACTGGATGAAAATTAAAGAGACCAAATGTGTTTTGCCTATCCAAATGCTTTGCAAGAGTTCTAGTTCTTATGGTATGTGTCTGTATTATATATAACACCAGAATCTCCTATGTATGCCTAAGCCAAAACCATGAAACTACATGAACTTCTCCATCTACAGTATTTGTACAACGCTTTTTGGGGCGATGCTCCTATACATACTTTTAGAAGAGGGATTTTAGGATCTCCGCTTCCTCTTGTAGTATTACAAATGTCACTATTATAAACACAGAGAGTTGTGAGTAGATTAAAAGCATTTAGGAACTCCTTTTGTAAATGATTTTCCACGCATGGGTTAATCAACCATGCAAAAAATAAATGCTCTGTTGAAAGTTACAGTATACTGAACGAGTACACAGTACACCATAAGAAAGCGAAACTAAATGATTTGGAGCATAAAAAATTTATGGAAGCTCAAACTCTACTGAACTTCCGTTCAACTTAACCCAAAAAGTTTCTGCTAATAAAGTAATTGCTGATTTTGTCATTTGCAATTAGTAAAATGTCAAGTGAAGTTACTAAGCGAAAAGGGGATGCTGTGAGCAAGTCCACAAAAGAAGAACCAAAGGAAAGTAGTGGATCGCCCAGCAAAACCAAGAAAGATAAGGAGCAAGCGGAGTAAGAACGAAAAATAAACAAAAATGCTAAAATGTACATAACTTTTAATATCGCATAATTAAACACCATCATCAACTTTAACATTTTTTCAGGGATGCAGATGCTCCCCCAAAACTGAAATATGGACCTATGCCACGCTTCTCAAAGCAGAGACTTTGGTCCCGAGGAATTTTAATCACTGGCCTTTTAGTAATTGTATGGTATAATTCGGGAAAAAAGAATGAGCAATCATTTGCGAGCTTTGATGAGGAAATCACCGCTAAAGCTATGAAGACAAGATGCTCACCTAGTCATGAAGCGGCTCTAAAACCATTCCCAAGTACTTATGAGATTTCCAAAGTTAAACAAAAACTACTTAGAGTAAAGTGAAAATATGGAGTGTTCAAAAAATTTCATTTACTTTCAAACATCTAGAATGTATTCCCAAACAATGTGGAAGATTTGTTGTTGATACTCTATTCTCACCACAAGAGATTTATGCCTTGAAAGATTTAATGGGAAGAATATTCAAAGAGGGAAAAGTGGAAGGTACTGCAACGGTTTTCGATTTCCAGTTAGGACTAATGCAATTGGAAGGAGAAACGTTGGATTTATTCAAGCTGAATTCTACCAAACCGATATTCCAAAAAGTAGATCAATTAACTTATCAGTAAGTACCAATAATTGATTTTAAGGTGAATATATGAAGTCGGCAATTTTACAGCGATATGTGTAATAACTAAATGAAACTTTTGCAGAAATCTAAAATCTAAATTACAAAGATTGGTCTCATCCTATTTTGCCGTTGACCATTGGTCTCTTTATACTGCGGCTCCGTTTTTCATGACTCGGCTCAACCGCAAATTTGCAAAGAGAGAAAACGATGAATATTGGCATCCAGCAGTTCACCAGGTGAGTTACATTGAAATATATGTATTATCTTATCTTAAATAAGCAGACTTATGAAAAATTCTACAATGAATTTCTTTTAGAAACAATTTAAGACCTATCAATACTCCACGGTGCTTTTCATGTCAGATTATGAAAAGGACATTGAAGGGGGTCGACTAATATTTATTGATGGAGATAATACAAACAGAACTGTGGATCCTAAAATTGGTATGCTTTTACGTTTACGACTTTGCTCTACGATGACTGGCAAGATATTTCGAAACCTATAATATTCCTTTAAACGTTAGGTCGTGCAATCGCATTCTCTTCCGGTGAAGAAAGCCTTCATTATACAGAACGAGTTCGAAAAGGAACGAGATACGCAATAACAGTGGGATTCACTTGTAATCCTAAGGATGGAGTCCAAGATCCAAAACTTTAATCACATCAGATAATGAATTTGGAGATAAACGCTTTCATTTGGTTTATTGTGACTTTGTAAAATTGCAAAAAACAGGGACTATATAAAATATGGTGCATTATATTTGCTACTGGACCAGACGGGCACATTTATGACTTTTGCTTGTGGAATGGCTTTTCGTTTTTGCTTTATCTGTGATGAAAGCAGTATCACAAATTTATATAATCAAAGTATTTTTTTTCGTGACTGAGATCTTTTGTGATCAAAATGTTTCTACATCCATAATTGAATTACTAATTATACATCATTATACAAATTAATTATTTATACACTTTTAATTCCAATTAATTCTCAACTACAAAGGTGCTTTTTATATTTTATTTGTATTCTGTTTATTTTGTTTTTATATTTTCTAGTATAAATAAACTTATGTTGTATGTTGCATTTATTTTTAAATTTGATTTAACTTTTGCATGTTAATATGAAAACTTCAGACAAAGTATGTATATGTTCCCTGATTCGTTTGCGCAAGTAAATATATTATATATTATGTAGCATCCATCCATACAATCAATGTAGTAGTCTGAAATCGGAAAAATAGTGTCGTGTATTAAATCGTGTTTTTTAAATAAAAATATCCGTGTTGCTGATTTTCTAAACACATGTACTTGCATTCAAAGGATATAATTTCATCCTTTCAGGGACCCTTCAAGTTTCACTTACTTATACATAGTATCAAGTTTTGGTTAATATTTTTAAAGCAACATTGTTGTCATTTGTATATATTGCTTTCAACCTTTTTGTTAGGTACTAGCACAAAGCACTACCACTGGATAAAGCTCCATTCTCTTATGTATCCGAATATGAAGTACATACCTAGTACATAAGGTTGTATTTTTAGCATTTCATATCTTTTTTAAGACAAGATTTTAGGGTTGAGTTTCAAAACATACCTTACAGGCAACTTACAAGTAAAAACTCTTCTGATACCTCTCTATCACCTCATCATACCTACCTGCCGAACAAAGGAGTCTAAAAATTTCTAAGGCTGAAGGTAGTTTGCGGTGCATAAAAATGTAAATGTGGCTTAATCCCTTATGTTTAGGTATTATCTTGAACAATGAACTGAAAGGGTTTCGCATTTTCGGCGTGGCTCTAAAAATATTCTACCCTTACAATATACAAGTAAGTGGTCGAATGTATTTTAGGCACTGAACCAAAAGGAAGGTGTTTGCAGCAAGAAACGTGCTTATTTTCATTATTATATTTTCTGTGCTTGGTGAACTCAGTTTCTCTCCTTTGGCGTTTCCAAACACAGCCGTGATAAAGACTATATGGTGAAAAATTAAAAATCTTAAGCAACCAAACTGACTTTAATTTAATTAGTACTTATAGCAAAATGTCGGCCGAACTTCTCAATAAACTTCGAATGCAAAAGAAGTTCAGGAATCTCAAAGCTATTCAAAAACTTTTAGAAAATGCCACCCAGCTAGAAGAGTACTTAACAGGAAAAAACCAACCGTACGCTGATAACCATTTATACCTGCATCTTTTTACTTTCAGGTTTTCATGAAAAGTAATAATGAATTTGTTCTATTTGTTTTACGCAGCCTCACTGATAACATAGATAACTTGCCCTCAGATGGATTCCTTCATGTGGACAGAGATCTTCATTACCTGTTTGAAACAGACCCTTTGCGAAACTCAACGAGAGTAACGGAAATTAGATCTGGAGATATTAAGCTAACAACCACTATTGAAGACAATTTTTTCTATCAGCACATGTTCAACTTTGCTCTAGTTGTAATCCTACTTTTACAAGTGGTTGTGGTGTGGGCATTTATTTGGTGTCGCTTATCCAAGTACGCAAATCGTGAAATGAATACTCCACCTATTGAAGATGGAATCGCACTGAATGATATTCATCAATTGCCGGAAGTCATACCGCAACACGCAGATCAAGACAGGTTACAGATTGATGCAGGAAATGGGAATTTAGTTGAAGTGGCCAATCGATGTGGGCGATTTGGATAAATCATAGTTTGAAGAAAACCATAAATTGTTACTCAGTTTTGTAATTTTTTTATTGACTTTTGTAAATAAATTTTATGCTCTAATAATATTCATACTACATCACGGAGATCAAATATTCCGAAACACATGTATCCATCAGGCCCAGAGTCTGCATTTGGATTAAGGATTTCTCCATTTGAATCCCGACAGTCCAAAAATCGAATGCGGGCAAACTCCTTGTATCCATGTTTCATACCTGCTCTTCTTGTATAGGGGCTCACAAAGCCGACCTTGACAATTTTAAACCCCCGATTTTTCAGAAAGATTAAACCTCTTCTATACATTTCAGTAGCCAAACCCCTATTACGGTAATCGGATGAAGTGACCAAACCAAACATATCAGCATATTCAGTTATATTGTACTTTGCATAAAGATCCTCATCCTTGCAAACCTTTTCACAGATATCCATTGATTCAATGACTGCATGATGCTTCATTGGAAGATGTTCAGCCTTTTTGTCCTTTCTGGCATAATCAACCATTCGAACTGAGGCGATCTTAAAAGATTTTCATGGGAAATACATATATAATAGTTCACTTGTGAGTGTAGGCAACAGTTTTTTTATGTTTATACTCTATGCAGATTTACCTTGCCAGTTTCAGTGTCCACAGCCATATATGATAAATTATCCCCTCGGTTCAACATTGCAGAAAAAAAATTATTCCAATCCTCTGCCATTTCGGGTTTATAGTCCAAAGGTGCCATGCAAATGTACAAGTACTTTTCCAGCACTTCCAAAACTGCTTCATACTCATGAGGTTCGATGAATTTGAAACTAAGATTTCCTAAAGGTTCACCTAATTCACTGTGATCCATTTTGTCTATAATTTAGGGTAAATTTTCTTGGTTTAAAATATACCTCAAACTCTCAGTTCAGAATCAGAATGCTACACGAATATGGTTCCTTCACAAAAAACAAAATTGAAATGGGGAGAAGAATCGCAAGTCCTTTTTTGTGCATCAAGTTGAAATACTTATATATAGTTATGTAACATTTATTTTCGTACCTAGATATGCGATTACATAAGATAAGTTAATATATGAGTCGAGTGCTCTCGGCATGTATCCAACATTCAAGTCAGGTATATACACTTCAGATACTCGCTACATTCGACATTTTTCTGTATTGTAAAATATGTGCAACTATACCTGCATCAACTACCTGAAATTAACATTTTTGACACTTTTCCATTAAACCACTTCATTAAATGGTGTGAAGGTATCGGCATATCCAAAGTTGGAAGAATTGTGGTTATATTACCATAACTGTGATTTTGATCCAGGCAAAGATTCTTTCTTTGAGACTTGATTTGCATGGATCTTCTTAAGTCATGAACATTTTTTCACAAAGCCACACCAAGCCATGCACATTAGAAAAAGTGAAGGCAAATGCCAAACAAAACAAACTAGTTTTAATTGGTCACCACCATTAATAGCCCATAAACTATTGTATTGATGGCTGGAGTATCTTTCCAGCATGAATTTGTCCTTGAAAAATACAACTGAATTGGATAAACCAGAATGACACTTTGATGGTAATGATATTTTATCATATCATCGAAGACGATACCGCTTGCTTGCTTTTGTATTACCCATACATACTATACACACACCTTATGAAAGATGTGATACTCATTTAGATGCGTACGTCATATCATTTAAAGTGTCCTTTTATCATCATTGATTATATATCATATATCAGGTCTGCCATTGTTCTGCAAACTACGTATGCATATTTTTATTCGGCATAGATATATGATATATTTATGTTATAAATTATTGTTTGTTGAATCAATCAACCTTTTCCTGAACTTCGTACTTATGTATATGAGTAAACGAGGTCAAAAATGTATTCTTGTTTACTGTTGCAGGTTGGTGGCAGTTTGCAGGTAAGTTGATGCAGGCAGGGAAATCCTAATCTTATTTGTGTGTTGTGTACGTCAAGTAAATACGTACACATAAATCTTTATGCAAAGCTTAAATTAATTGCTTGAAACGTTCTACAATTCGTATAATCAAACGTAAAATGTTATGGAATCGATGTACTCAATACTCATTGTATTGGCAGACAAAAACAACTGTATAGTCATGCATACCTAACTAAAATTATTAAACTAACGCCAAAACAAGAAAGTTGTTGTTCCTTCCAGGCAGACATTCAACTCCGACTTTGCACATTCACCCGAAACGCAATTTCCTACGAATTGTTTACTTCTATATGTGTAGATAACAACTTTACCTATTACCCATTTATTCTTGAAAAAAAGTTTTCCATTATGACTGCCGAACGCTTTCCTCCAACATGAGTGAATGACAAACATAAATTTTGACGCATAATGTATGACTCCTTGAAGAACTATTTTTGATCAACGTAATACTTTTTAACAATAATATGATCATTATAAAGAATAACTATGAGACTATGAATGAAATCAATCCTATTTTTACATCTTTAAACTCATAAGGAATATTTCTTGAATATTAATAATACGTTGAATGCGAACTCGATTAGTACCCATTCATTCCTTTCTCACTAGGTGCAAGGAACCTATGTAAATGTATATAAATGATTTTAATTTATTAATCGACCGCTACCACATATACGAAAAATGTGCAACTGTGTGATATTTTTATGACATACACATATCTACATCCTTTAAAGCAACATCAGTCATAAAATTTTTGATGGCTGTAGTGACGGTCACCCTGTAGTTCACTAATTGATAGCTTACATTTTTAACGCATGTGATATTAAGTCAAACAAATGCACGCGATCTAATATTTGATAAACTTTTTATTATAAAGCGACTACGACAAGTTTACTAAAGCACTAAAAGCAGGTCAACCATAATAATAAAGTCATCACCACACCACCACTAAAACGAATATATGATATATTACAGGCCATATGAAATATGAAAATATGTCCTCAGTGATCATCATATAATATTGATTATGATAAGTATCAGTGCAGAAAGGCAAATCGTTTAATTGCATTTTTAATGCACAAGATTGATTTTCTTACCTTGATTATCAATTTGGTGACTGGTTGACCGACATGAGACACGACACAAGGCACAAACACACGACAGATTTCACATTTATGAAAATATAACACAAGATTTAATCACAGTTTTTACTACAAAGTGAAAACTTTCAGATTTACAGTTACAGCTCCTGGTAGCACATGAAGTGTTTGTCATTGTTTTAATAAGAGTTTGATCAAAACCCGACAACTTACTCTTGTAACCGGAACTGTCCAAAAGGAATGTGATATGGATAGTATTCGATTCAGGATGCTATTGACTATTAACAACCAAGCCGAAAAGGAACAAAAGGGCTTCAATTTTGAGTTTAATGTGAATGGGAAAAACGCGTATGGCCCAGAAACATCTTACTGCAAAATCATTGTCATATAGAACATTTATCCACATCTAAATTAATATGACTGCTCGGCGCTCCTATATCTGATCTGTATGGTCAAAGAACTGGATTCTTTGCATAATCATAATATGAAGAACCTTTGTTTTTGACATTTATCTTCGCATGAAATATACGCACGGCACGCACTTTGCCTGTCTCATCGCCAAACACAGAAAGTGCGTAGCTGTACATTATTGCTCGATAAATTGCAAGAGACGTACCTCTATAAAATGATCTCATAGTCAATATAATATCAGTATCAGTAGTAGTGAACACAATATGTATACCTTGGAAAGTTCTTGAAATACTTGTAAAAATTTGGCATTAGGATTGTAATTGGAGTATGTTGGGAACGAGTCATCATAATAAAATATTGGAAATAAGCATAAGATTTTGCAAGCTATGACTAGTAAGTAGTAAGCATATATTGTCCATAAACTTCCATTGCAAAAATCAACTAATTTTATTTGTTCGATCGATATGTATTTGTCATTGCATCGCAGCAAGTTCAGGACCATATAGCATTGTGTAAATGTGACTTAAATCAGGGAGCAAAAAACTTGTAAGGTTGACTTGAATTAAAAAAGATCAGTAATTCGTCTAGTAACCTCAAAGGAAATGTCCTTCCAGTTCATTATCGCCACTAAAATTCCATTCATTTTCACTAGCAATATCAACCGGCAACGCTATACAGCAACGTCAAAATATATATGAACCTAATGATCTGCGGCTGACACGTGCTTTCATTAGTCGATAGATAAGTAATGGTGGTCTTTAGCGGAAAAAACGATCATCAATTCAATTTTATGTGGTTGAGGCAAATGCGATGCAGCAGGTATCATGTATGTACCTGTCATAAAACTTGTACACCTTCGCATATGCTTGATGTACGACAATAATTGCCGATAGGATACACGTCTTTCTGAGTGAGCAATAATTAATTGTTTTCATGTCCATTCATTGGATAGGCAAATCATGAGGGTAATATGAGATGAAGCTGAGATTTTTTCCAGAGGGTTCGTCTCGTTATCTTATCATTAAGAAGGTATAGTCACCCCAAGCTTGTTTTGTGGTCTGGTCAACATCAAAACTTCATTAATGTATAAAAAGTAAATTAGGTTTTCTTCAGTTAATGACCGTTGTTCCACTATCAGCAGTGGAATCCGTAACCCTGTCAGATAATGACTTTGGTGATGAATTAAAAAAGTCAAGTTCAAGTACATTCATTCATACAAGCCGAAGGCTTATATGTTGTATGTTGTAAATTATGAGATGGTTATGAGATATGATTGTTTGTTGTTAAAGTGCGAACAGGGCAGTTTATCATTTTCTATTCGCCATACTTGTAGCGATAAAGTACAGTTTCCACTGTCATAATTTCATAATTAACTGCTGAAAAGCTTTCAGGATGATTCCATAAATGACATAATGACAACTCTGTATATCATTTCTATCTTTCAGTCCACGCCAAAATCAGAAAATTGAAGGTTAGAGCAGTCTATAATGATTTTAACAATATTTTATGTCATCTTTGTGATTTGTTTGCTCATATGTATGAGGCGACGTTAAGATGTTTTTGCAGTTTCTAGAAGGAGGATGATAATGTTTACTAAGAACTTGAATTGCACCATTCACAGTTAGTTTAGTACAACCAAATGTTTTTTGCATATACATTTAGCGGCGTGGTTAATAATAGACTAAACATTACTGTTTGCACTTATTACATCATTCATTCATCAGATGCACTTCCGCGAGTCGAAAACCATTTACGAGTTACCTTCCTTTCTACTTTCCGTTTCGAAAAATGTAGGTTGAGGCAACCTGTGACTCATTTTGAAGATCCTTTATAAAATATGACTCATTCATAATTCAGAATCCTTGCGGTAACAGTTACGGATGAATTAAAAATTTCAAAGAATCATCATATTGAGAGACGACAGATTGCGTGTAGCAAAAGGGCCCTTCTAGTATGGCTCCCGTCACATTCATCATGATGAGACATATTATTCTTCTGTCGCAGATCGGTCTATAACATCTTATGTCTTGATGACGCATGTTGTTGGTTTTATGACTTTTGCAACCATTCCTTGTTCAAATGGATTTATTGTAGATACTGATACTGACTCCTTCTAGATTACATACCCTACTACTACACCACCTTTTCAGAAAAACACTAAATTGCATGATAAAAAAAACTTGGTAAGGTACTACTTCATAGGTACATACACGACATGAGTGGTACATGCTGATGCAGACAATTAGCCCAAAGATGTAGATAAACGTGAAACTGGTTTAAAAAACACAGCACGCCAATTACATGGTCTTACAATTAGTGTCTGTGACCACCAATACATTAAAATGGTTAAGAAAAATGGAAAGAAAAGGTGTAAGATGAGCCCCATAGTATAGTGGCTACAGTTTTCTGAATACTACTGTGTGTCCTTTTTTTCTGCCTGGTTTAGTCTGAAAAAAGGAAAGGCAATTTACAATGTTATTGAGCCTTATTAGAGACGGGAGAGTTTTGGGTTTCTGCAATTTGATATCTACTCAATCGTTTCCACCAAATGGTTATAAGTTGTAACTGCTTGCTGCCTCGTTGTTTATGATTAAGAATCTTGAATTTTAAATTCTTACTCTGGGAAACCCTGTTGACTTGATTGGTGCTCAAAGATCGCTGCGCTATACTAGGTACTACCAGGTAAAAGTGAATAGATATAATATACATATAAATCAATAAGTGTAATATTTTATATAGATGTGTGGCCAAAGTGAATATAATGCTACTGCTTTTTGTCACGAATAACATTCATTGTATATAAGCTCATCTCCTTGTGAAGACTAAAGTTGTTCTTACCTTAGTTTGTCTTTTGTAAACATATTCTTGTAGATACTATCTCAAGGTTGCAGAGTACAACTCTTAAGCTACATTCTTAGTACAATCTATGATTTCCACGAAACAAAAAGTACGTTATAGTTTTACACATTGACATTTTGCACATTAAAAAACTTGATAATGATATTGGTGACCAATAAAAATAACAAATTTATTTATTTTTATGTCTTTTAGATTCCAGAAAGGTATAGTCAAGTGTCTAGTGATTTCAGAAACTCATAAACATGAGTCGAACATCTTTACTTGTTCTATTAACGCTCCACCTGAGCTTACAAGCAAACCAAGGATCTGCGTTTACAATACCGACAGAATATAGAAGAGGTTACTATTCATCGGAAGAATCAGATTTAGCTACCCCATTAAATCCCTTAAAACCGGATTTAAACAAAACCTCAAAATCCTCAACAACAGAATTTTTGACGTATTTGTCAGCTTCAAAACCAATTATGTTTGGAGACGAGGAGTTAATAAGAGAAAATGAAACGGATGCTGAATACACCCATCACGGAATGAGCAAGATACCCTCCAAAGACAAGAAGGAAACAGACATAGCCTATGGGGAAAGATTTCTTGCAAAATCAGTACTATTTCGGTGTCCTGTTGGCCAAGTGTATTCCAAGTTTCAAAAACGTTGTACTAGAAAATATTTACTACGATATCCTGGGGCCTTGGGTTAAATGAAGTTATAAGTTAATGAGTTTCTACATTTTATCGATCGTTAAGTACATTGCAATTAAGTGAATAGTACATTAAGCTCTGGCATTCATACAATTTGTTTTGTAGCGAATTCAGCCATACTTTAGTCTGTTGGTTAGACTTTTTGTTTATTACTGATTATTTACAGGGAACAATTTAATTAAAATAAAGAATATTCTAGAGGAGACTATATGATTATAACTACCGCCTTGTTCTCGATGTAGCTGTATTAAATACGATGCTTCTGGATTTACAAAATACTAATTTCGAGATGAATGAATGATGCAGTTTATAAAAGTCATAAAAAACTGCAGATGCTTCCTTTTTAGGAAACGTAGAATATCTAGCATCAGCAAACCTCAAGAACAAATACAAACCTAGAACTAGTTTCTGTTCTTCGTCCAATTTAGCCACATAATCTGGTTCACAAACTTTGCGTTTCTTTCTGCATCTTTTAAACTCCAACATGATCCCCGTCCAAACTGTTCTCGTATTAATGGATAAACCTTTGAATATTTTTACCTTGTGGTATTGAGCTTCATTCGTGGCAAAATGTGCTGCATTTAAAATAATTGCAACGATCCAATTAATACTATCAGATGTTTTTCCTTTAGTCAAATCTTCCACATCAGACTTGGCACTTATGGTGGCTTCAGTATTATACATCTTCAAAAGAATTATTGGTACTAAATCCTTCAGTTTGCTCAAAGAAAGTTTCCTCGTCTTTCTGAAAATTCAGCATAAAGTAGTCTTACATACATGTGTGTTGAGTCTACTAATTTGTGTGTTGAGTAATGTAATTTCAATTTCCGCTTACAGTATTCGAGTCAGATTAGATTTGTGCAGGGAGTTTTCCAAACGACTAACTTGAGCCTCCAAATCTGGATTGCAGTTTTGTTGGAAAGTTTTCAAAAAATCCAGAACCACCGATGGACTAGCATCTAGACCGCAACATGATGTCCTTGGTATATAGCTGCCACGAACTTTTCTTGCAATACGAATTGAGGCGTTCACTCCCAGGTCAATATCTATTCCATATCGTAGGGGATTTTTGTAAGGGAATGTGCCTCCTCCTCCTATTGGCTCTTGTTCGTTTTCATTTTCCTCCGCAAAACTGTCTGTCAATTTGTAAATATATAATATAATTTCTTTAAACCGTCAATTATCCGTTCAAATGACAATAATGACTCGTAAATGTACCCCTTTCCTTAAGTGCTTCCCATTCATTTAATGTCATATGCATATCAATAACTTGTTCGTTGGAACATTCATCCTCTACCATAGCTGCAGAACTCGCAGTTATCTTTGCCTTCTTTGCTCGTTCTGACGCTTCCGTAAACACTTTTGATGTATCAGTAACCAAAGACTTGCCATCAAACTCATCATTTTCTGGAATATATCATCATCAATACATGAAAGCCATAGTGAGACGAAAAAAAAATTAAAAAAATACATTTCGAAACTAATTTGTTTGGTTTGTGTATATGTAAGTACCTTCTTCATCATCATCGTTGTCCTCATCCCAATCATCCTCGTTAAGACCAGTGTGAGCAGCTTTAGCTTCAATAAGTCCTCCACGACTTCTTGCAGATGATTGAGCTACACCTGTGTTGGATACTGCGAGAGATTTCGTGTCTCCATCTCCACTAGCCGCTTCAGAAAGTGCAGTGTCATGACCTCTTGAAAAAGCTGAAGAGTCCCCATCGTCAGACGCCATAGATTCGGAAACTGCGGTTCCACTTTCAGCAAATGCTACTGAACGGGAACCCCCTTTGCCTTTCACTATTGAAGATGTAAGTGCATTTCCTTTCTTAGAGTACGCCAATGCAGTCGCAACACCATATTTTTGACGAGTCCTTTTGGGTCGAAGAGGTACCTTTTCCTTTGGTCGCGGGGGTCCATCCTCATCCTCATCAGAATCCTCTGTTCAGACAAAATCTGAAGATATAATTAGTTGTCCAGCACTGTTTTTAATGTGAACAATATTAGTAAGCTTACTATTTATCCTAGAAGCCTGATTATTGCGAGTAGAGCAATGACATGCAGCACAAGAACAAGTCCCATACGCACATAAGAATGTATCAATTGTAAATCCGTTGGCTGCCTCCACCTCATATTCCCGTCTCATGAGATTTCTAACTATTTTTGGAGACCATCTATCCCATTCTACTAAAATCCCACCAAAATCTTTTCTATGAAATGAAAGAAAAAAATATCACTTAATTAGAAAACCAAGTCAAGTAATTAAAATGTATTTTAATGATTATTTGAAATCATGCCTCAGAGTCGTACCTTACCTTACGTAGACTATCTGGGCATAGTAGTGGGCCGTATCTTTAGATGAGGTGGAAGATTTTATTTTCCGCAGTGCGATGAACGTACCAGACATCCATTCCGGGGCGATCCCACTTTCATAACTTTTCGACTGTCTGCCAATAACAATGACTTTTTCTTCCGAATCCGACTTTTTAGTTTTCCACGAAAACAGAGGCTTTTCATCACTAATATTTTGAAACGGGTAGAAAGAGCTTGTCCCTTTCTTGCGATCCAAAACTTTTGTCAATTTGATGTCGTTCTCCAGTTGCTCGTCAGTAAATTTCTGTATTTCTATTCTTATCAAACTTTCCGCAGTTTTATAGTCAGAGGTTGCTGAAACGAAGGTTACACTAAAAGGAAAACTATTACAACTAATCAAGACAAGTACTATAAGATGTTGAAGCAACCAAGTGTAGGCCATCTCTGATATCTAATAATAACCGACTTACTGCCTTCATAAACATACTTGTGCATACAAACACAAAGTAGTGCTTATGATGGCTTTTGAAGGTGAAAGCACATAATATTTTTTGATATCTTAAAATGCTAAACAGACCTTAACCAATGTTTTAGATATATATTAAGTTTTGATCAAAAAGCTTACGCTACGTTATTTTGTTCATCTCATCATTTTTTTCATCCAGACAATCAAATAATGAAGCTAAATTGCACTAATAAAGTAGTCTATTAAGGAGGTCGTAAAAAACGTATCATACGTTTCAGTATTATATCATACAGAACTGTACATTAAAGAGCTAACGCATCACTAAAATCCTTTGTAAAATCATATTACCTTACTGACATCCGCCTTTCAATTACAATAATGACGCACATGCCAGATTTAATGACACACTATTTTACCCCCATCTCTTCGCACAACCAAATACTTAAACGCTATATATATATGTGTTAGGTTTAAATCCTCATTTACATTCGTCTGTCTACTGTCTACACCATGCATATATGTATTATGTACACACTAAATCTAATTCTTGTATTTCTAAAGATGTAACATATTTTAATTACAAAAATATTTTTACACATCGTAATTATGTAGTACATTAGTTCAATTCACTCTCGTTTGTAATCAAAACAATTTTGTATATATATTCTACTCATGTTGACACGTGTACAACAATTAAATATTAAGTAGTGAACACACAGTAATAACGGAACTGTATGAACGAACTTGACTTGACGATATCATTATTATTTTTCTGCAAATTCACACACATCTTGGTGATTCTTGATTACATCCCATATACCAACGGTGGGACAACCTCTGCTGAAGTGAATACAGCTAATTTGGGTGTTGTCAAATATAAAGGTCCGGAACATGGATGGATATTGATAAAGCGCAGACTCGCAAACTTTAATCCTTCCTAAACTATCCTTGCGGATATATGGACATTCTGAGATTTCCAATTCCGTTGTACACAAATAGCATGTCGGATGACCATTAACCTTACATGAAAATGTGTCGGAGCCAGCAGGACACCCACAGACACAGCAGCGATAAAATGCTGGAATTGGAGAGGTGGATAGGACTGCATCCATTCGAAATTCATGAGCCAATTCCCTGCAAGAAAATGATAAGTATGAACAAACGCACATATAATTTACGCTACCTTGAGACTCGACCAGTACTCGTCAGTAAGAGAGTAAGAAACATAAGGTATGTCAATTAACCATGAAAAAATAAATTAAATTTTACCCTCTTGACAGCTGCGATCCTTCAGTTTCTTGTTCCTCTGAAACAGGCGTCAACAAACATGAGGTCGCCTCCGAAAAAGTTGTCGAGTCATCATCACCAGATTTAAGAGTGGCTTCATCTGTGTCTGTAACGTCTGAACTATTTCCAGGGGTATAATATTCACTGCCTACTTCAGATTCCGATGTCGAATAAGCTGGGGGTTCACTCCGCTCCATTATTGTTTTGTTCTGATAACTTGTGTATGGCGAATCCTTTTTAACCCCCTGTAAAATTTACAGTGTAAATATTAATGAATGAATGAATGAGGAGAACCAAATCAACAATCCATAAAGTTGATACGAAATGAAAATGAAATAGAATTCGTTACCAACACTTGTGCTTGTGCTGCTTGAACTAGAAGCTAAAATTTCTGGAGAAGGAGGTTTTTCAGCTTCTTGCTGTTTTGTTTTTGTAAACATCAACTTATCACGGGCTCGACCTCTACCTCGTCCGAACACGGCTGGTTCTTCTGATGGGATATCTGTTTCATCCATTGCTCAACTATCCACTTATCAACTGTTCAAAGAGCTTTTTAGCTTTAGCTAGTCCTTACTGATTCTTATACCAAACAAATTAACATGCCATTCAATAATCTAAATAAATTAATGCAATACAAGATTATTGACTAGATCAGTCAATTTGAACTGAATGTCTCCAAATCATTAGCAGAAACTACTTAAAACATATTCGACGGTCAACGGAGGAGGGTAAACGGATAGATAATCATAATCTAATCTACCTTTTTCAGAACTGAATTAGAATATCAACCAAATTCACCCAAACTTTCTTTTGAATACACAGGTGGTTGTGCTTTATGCTTAATATGTCTGCTATGTGAGGGAAGGAAGCTGTAGTCTAGTCAGATACATAAAAAGTCATAGATCATAGATACCTTTTTGGACGGCAGACCGACATACATATATTGCTAATGTGAATGTGACCTCTTTAACTTGTCAAAACGATGAAATGTTTATATTTATCTTTTTATGCAGATCGCCCCATAAAGCACATGAAAGACATGTCATTACTAAAATGCAATGTATATGCTTGAAGCGTTTAAGCTTCAATAATGGTTTTCATGCAGATATCCGATTTGACTCATTCATTAAAAATATTTAAGAAATATATTATTAGATGCTTCGTACCAAAATGCGGTAAATGAACATTTGTTTATTTCAATCTAGATTCTTTGTATAAAAAGGAAGCACAATTACGTAGACTTGATTGAAATTACAATGGTCATGTTCTTTTAAATTTTAAACAATGACGACTCGTTCCCCATTTTGAGGTACTCTCCATTCCTGAGCTAGACTCGCATTTCCGTTCTCATCAATGATAAACTCCCACAGCAGCCTGTCCTCACAATTATCCTTGCACATTCCAGTCCCCCTTTTGAAAACGTAAGTGGAGTTGCTCATCCTGTATGTGATGTTATCTACTTCATACTCATAGTAGACAATGTTTGGCGTGCATGGGAATCCAAATTCGGTTTCCAACTTTTGACAAAGTACCGGTGGGCTGTAAGGTTTGTTAAAGGACATTATTGTTATAAAGAAAAAGGGCTTCACATCTATTCTCTCGACCCCCGTTAGTGGACCATAAGAGCTGGCATTGACTTGATCGACTTGCTCCGTTTGAATTTTTGTTGAGAGCACTTGACCAGGAATCCATTTCCGGTTGTGAGTAATGTTCCTCACGGCTGGGAACTTTGAGCGGATTTCTTCAAGATCCCTTTCAACCTTTGCACTAATATCTGGGAATGGTAATATGGAGCCTCCTTCTTTCTAACGTTAGGTATTCACTTTCCGTGAGATTGTAAGTCATGGTTTCATCCCCATTTCTTGTGGCCTATAAAACCATGCCTCAATTTGTTTTAAATGTGGGAGTAATCATAAACCTAATCATGGCATGTATTGACTTAAAACTTGTATACAGATAGTTTAAATCGTTTACCTACCTGACAGTAATCGGCGATCGTGATGAAAAACCAAAGGGAAGCTAATATATTTAACCTTGTCATTTTTCGTCCTTGTGCTGCGTTTTTTTAAGAAAAAAAATCAGCTGACAGTTATTTTTTAAATTGGGTTCGAAAGCGATAGCGAATACAATGTATTATTACATATTAGGTATGGGTAGTTAACCTTATCCACAGTTCCTTGTTTTATGTCGTAGTGAATGGATTGGATTCTTGTGAATGTTAATAGTGGGGATGATGATTATGATGGGATGATGATGGTGGTGGGAATGGGAAAAAGTACATAATCAATGTAATTGTTTCATATTTACATTATGCACATCGGTTTCGACCTGATTACCTCCTGTGTGAAAAATGGTTCCGTCTGACCAGCCCAACAACAGGTGCATGCAATTGCATTCACATTCATATTCATGTTTATATTAAATGGGATATAATTACTGTGATACTATTTGGTTTGGTATTCACATTCGCAAATTGAGAAAATTGGATATTAACTGTGAATTGCCATTTACTCTCATATATATTAGGAAAGTTGGTCAATCGGATGATATAAATTTAATGTGTATCCAATTTCACTCTACCACCTGTCTACCTAATGGTAATGGATAACATTGTCAATTAGTCAATTATAAGTGTTATTTATTGCAACCACTGTATCTTCTCTACGTGTAGTAAACGAAAAATGCATTTAGGTGTATGCAGGGTTGCTGCAGAGTTGTATAAAAAATTCAAAGTGTTAGTTAATTGCAGTATCTAAAATGAATTATCATTGGGATACACTATCCAAAATGTCAATCGAGTCTGGATGGAAATAAAAAAGGGAGAGGAGAAAATAGACAGTATATATAAAATTAGTCAGAAGCTAGGCACTGAGCAAAACCATTAATAAGAATTAGCCGTCTGCATGTTACCATACGTATTACATTTCACTTTCAATACTTGTCAAAATTATAAGGAATTGATAGAAATCAAATGATACATTTAATGACTCATCTAAATTCAGACAAAACGCTCCACATGCCAGCAGTGGCGTAAGACGTAAAGCTACGTTCTATTCTGAGTAATGGCTTATCGCTTTTTGGCATAACATTTAGCCTTCTATGAACGAATTTGATTTGAATCTAAGAATGATTGATGAAGCATCCACTTTACAAAATGCTTTTTATCTGATTCGCTATTAGTAATATTGGGGCCTTGTTTTTTGTTCGGAAACTAGTTTGCTACAAGAAAATTGTTGAATGTTGTATGAAACTCCTGGAAATCGGTGAGCTGAAGTAGACGATTGTCGTGAAGATATAGAGGCAGTTGTGCAAACGGAGACCATGCCCAGGATCTATAGATGATGATGATATATGTGTTTGTTTAGCCTAATTGAATAATATTGTAGGGTGTAGTGGGGGTAATGAATTTCGATTATACCACCAGCAAATTATTTGCAAAGGAACTTTGGGTCCAAAGGTACAATATAATTTTGAAGTCAAGAAAAAGCAAACATGATAAATATGAACTCTTGAAAGTTTAAGTACAAAAGTTTTGTATAGGAAAGAGCATTGCTTTGTTAAAATAGTCTGCTATACTTTATGAAACTCCATTTAAATTATCTATTTGAAAGCTTAAAGCATCATCGGAGCTTCATCTCTCAAATTTGTTTCAAGTGCCAGTTCAATTGACGATTAACCATGGCTCTTTCCATTAAGTGTAATTTGCTACGACCGTATATCATACTATTAACTTTATTCACAGTCTTCATAAAATTTTCTCAGACACAAGAAAAACCATTGGAAAAAATTCAGCTTTCAAACTTCTTGGGAAGTATATTGCATAGTAATAAAATGTTTCAGGACTGTACATTACAAATGTTTTCGTTTGGGGCAACGTGGATGTGGCTTGATAAGTTAACTTTCTTAGTTGCCAACTCCCATTTAAATCTCTATACAAACGGGCTCACAGTCTCTGTGATTAAAGCAGCAGAAGATCTTGAAAGTGACAAAGGACGGAATCAGTACTTGCAGCCAAATACCATGCATTATTCTCAAAGATGTGCAGTAGTAATTATGGTTATGAACACAGATCCGTTCACAAATAAAGAAGAGTTTCATCTTAAATCAGCATCTATTCTTCCACGCATTCGTCCATCCACTATACGGAACCGGGACAAGTATTTGATAATAACAGAGGATCGGTACCTGGAGGGCCTTTATAATTCAAAGTTCATCAAAACCTTGAAATTTAAGATGGTAATGGTGGTTGGATCTGAAGAAAATTATTGTGGTATTGCAACAAAGCCATCATGCATAGATTTCCAAGTTTCTCCTAAAAGATTCTGTCAGTATGGACTTTGCAAGCCGGACTCATATCTGGAAACAGTAAACTTTACAGTTTTCCGTCCTCAAGTCATATTCCCCGACCAGGAGAAGAATTATTATGGTCATACTCTTCGCTTATCCACCACCACTAAAGTACCCCAGCTTCTGGAGCTGGGAGTTGTGGACGGTGAAAATGGTGAAAAGATGTACCAAGCTAAGCGTGGGTTGTACGCTACTGTTCTTGAGGTACTTGCCTCAAGACTGAACTTTACATACGAGATTATTCCAAGTTCAGGAGGTGGATCCACTGGTAAGAAACTAATCTAAGTTTTTACAATAAAATTTGTTCTGTTGCATGTTGGCCATAAAACTGAAATTTCTGAACAGGTCACATACTTCCAAATGGAACGGTTGTGGGAATTATTGGGGACACATACAGAGGAATAGTCGACTTTGGATTTATGGCCGCCATAACTTTCCACAGATTTCCGTTTGCAGAATTTTGTGCTCCTATAAATTTTGCGTACTTAGGATTTGCAATCGGTAATAGTAAAGCTCATATTGAAAACGTCCATGATTATCAATGAAACACGATGGTTATGAAATTCAATAATGTGAGACAAATGTTATTTTTTTTGGTTTTAGGACCACCAAAGAAATCTTACACATGGAAAGCCATCGTTTGGCCTTTCAATGTTTCAATGTGGGGATGTGTGATACTGACAGTTTTAATCTCAGCAAAATTTTTATCATTCACATGGAATACCGACTACAGGATCGTCGCCCTGGGACATTCTGATGAAGCAATGAGAGCTAGGCTCAGGATGAGTTATGTGGGAGGCATAGCATTCGCTGTAAGAGGACTACTTGAACAGTGCACGGAGATAAAGACAAATATCCGTCTCCCATTTAAATCATTTTTGATATGCTGGCTTCTATTTTCCCTCGTTTGTTCTACTCTCTACAGAAGCAAAATGGTATCCCTTTTAACATTCCCAGTTTATGGTAAAGTTCCAGGATCCTTTGACCAACTTGCAACAAAAAAGGACTTTGTAATTGATTTCCACTATTTTGGAAACGTTGGCTATGCATATTTCAAAAGTTCTACGAATCCATCATTTATGGAAATATTTCGGCGTATGCGCAAAGAAGCGTCGCCACTACGTTGTCTCCAAAATACTTTGACAGACAAAGCTGCATGCATAATTTTCATTTTAACGTTCGATGAGCTTCTTCACAGGAACTTGAGTGATCAATATGGACAGAGTCCATTAAAATTTATTCCCCACCAAGGAGCCTTTTTCCCTGCAGGCGTAGTCCATGAATATAAAGCCTCACTTTCCGTAAATTTCCAGTCAATACTTTTTCCAGCAATGGAGACTGGTCTGATACCATTATGGCAGCAAGAAGATTTGAATAAGATTTTAGAAAATAAGAATAAGTGGCAAAAAGCTAATAAGATTAACTCTAATGCTTTGTGGGGCGAGGAACGAAATGTAGATGACACACTTCGTGTGAGAAATCTACAAGGAGCATTTTTCACCATTGTTTTGGGGCTAACCGCCTCTATTATTTCGTTTTTCATGGAATTCATAAAAGGATACAGATACAAATTTCGATTACTTGTGTTTGCTTTGTACCAAAGATATAATTAAGAATGCATAGTGTAATGTTTCCGGCCTCCCTCACTGACCTTATCACAGATTTTGATTGAACATGCACACCTCCTCAGCTTTCTAGTGACCGTGCATGAATTTGTAGTGCTTGGATAATACAGACATGTTTCAGATATGTAGATATTATCACAGAAACGTCTCCAAGTTGACGCTTAAAATACGGGTGACTGACAGCAGAGTTGGAATTATATAGCATGTTCGTGCAAGCAAGAATAAAACCAGAGGCACATGGCAAATATTATAGCTTATTGTTGTTTTGTTGTTTTGTTCCATTCGTGTTCATTTGTACACTATAACGATGACATGACATAGTAAAAAGATATACGTACGAGTATAATGAGGATCTAGAGAATATTTTATTTTCAAACTGATAGGAACTATTCGTCAAAACATAAACCAATATAAATGAATAAATGGTATCTCTTACAATCACTAAAAGTTAGTCGTGTTACATTTAATTTATACAGGCTTCTTTATATAAAAATATTGTGTCTAAAATATAAAAACTTTTACTATTCCTATTGATTGGGTGTATGTACTCGATCGTATTCAATCTTAAAATTGCAACTCATCATATGAATGTATATCAAACCAACGAAAAGGGTTAATCATTTTTAATTGAAGATCCTATCATGAGTTGAAAGTAACTGCTTTCAAATGTTATCAGGAAGAAAATAAGAAATCACATAGTGAATAATAAGAATAACAAATAAACGCTAGCACGTACAGTGTAAGAAATATTGTATGATAAAAAAATATATTGGTTTCGGTGGTCGATGTAGGTACAACTTATGTATTTACAGTCTTACTACGAAGTTGTGGAGATGACTCCATTGGGCTCTGACTCAACTCCATATAGAAACTTTAAAGCTATAGCTAACTTTTCTGGATTGTACCTCTTCTCAAACACTATAATTCCAGCTTGTACAGAAGGAATAAAGGTGGCCGAGCGAAGCGGTCCAAACTGACTTTGGTCAATCATTTTAACTTGTCTCCTCGTGATTCCACTGACTATCAATTCACCTGGCACCCACTTTGGCGACTTTGTATTTACAGAGATAATAGGCACTTGCATTTCAAACTTGCTGACTAAATGAGATCTTCGATTAGCTTTCATATCAAAGTCATCCTTAAATCCTCGAGTGACCATGGGGTATTTTGAGCGATACTCCGTTTCAGAATCCACCTTCTGATATCCGCTTCCGGTAGTGGTGGACGCGATATTTTTAAAATGGATTACTCTCACTGGAATCATCCTTCCTGCCGATGGAAGCTCATGATGGACAGTGGTCATAGGAAATATTTGTGTTAATTTATCATTATCCACTTGAGGTCTCTTAAAAATGTATCAAGTAAACCCATAAATGAATAAAAAAGTTTAATGAAATGAAAACTTTGAACCTTTTATGAACCTTTCAAACTTACACTTTCTGAGATGACAATCAATATTCCGGAAAAAAGACAGAATGGTGCGGTAACACGAAGAAACATTGCTTTGAACATAATATATTTATACCAGATAATATTCAGAATGTGATGCACATACGCACGAGTCAAGTGGACCACTGGTTTCTATTTTGGTTCAAACTCAAAAGACAACGGAATTTATAATTAGCATGAAACAACTTTTTCAGTTCCTCGAGGTGTAATGCAACTTGAAATACATAATATTATGTAATGTTTTTGTTTTCATCAACCACGCCTCGTATGCTTTACTTTGCTCCCAGCTCGCTGCACTTTGGATGATGACTGTTGGTTGAGACGTCAGCCAAATGAGAAATGCTCTACAGTGAAATGAAAATCGCAATCTAAAATCTGATGGTCGACAAAGTCTGATACTTTGAAAGATGATCTTTTATGAATGTTTCGTCATTGCATTACACCTCCCTACTAAAATCATTAAGAGATACACATGCTACATATGAATTGTTTTTTCCAATATTTTGTCTCAATTGTTGCAATACAATTTTTATATTATATGACCTGCGACTGTGATGTTGGATGTAATGTAGGATAACGTAGGCATTCGATTTTTAAATTTTTAATTCGTGTAAAAATGTAAGAGGTGAATGTTCGTACATACATAATGTACATTCATGACATGCTTTGGGCATCGATATAATGTTGTAACATTATAATATATTTATAATGCTGAACTGTATTTTCTACGTTTCTTTTTTCTGTCTGTTGAATAATTCGTTAATATGCGTGTTGCTGACCAAATGGGTGCATTCAAATGGATATGACAATGGAAATGAAAATTTTTGAACGCCAACAACATCACATAATATTAATGTATTTAAGAGAGGTGCACATTGTTTCCCATTCTCATGCTCCTGAACTAGCTGAACGATAATCTCATGTAAGCTTATAAATGCATTATTTCTAGTTCACACTTCACTCACACGCTATTTAGTACAACAATACATATATATTCTTGCCATTGGATTGCCCACATGCAGTTCGTTTATGAAGCTGCAGCACTTATATTTTTATACTCTATTCTTTCGAAATCATTTTCAATTTCATTCTATTAAGATATTGCCATCATATTATCATACTATCAACAGTATTAGATGCTTAAATTTTTTGTACCAATTTATACTTGAGCATATATTATTGTCTTCTTTTTATGTCCGTATAAATCTGCATTGTCAATGTAGCCTGTTGCAAGCTGCAACTTTTGAAGTAGGAAGTTGAAGCAAGAACGATTCCTTTTGAAGACGAAAAAGTTTCTAGAGACATAAAAGATGAGATTGTAACGTTTGTTTGTGAAAAGGACATTATCATCCCAGTGTTGTTAGCTATGAAAGGTCGATACCATCAACCATTGGTGAATATGACCAGTTATAGGGCTATATAATTTTTGTTGAAGTAAATTGAAAAATGTTTTATGTGCGTTTTGTGTCTGTAATAAGTTTGTAATACCCAAAATAAGTTACATATATTACACTGATGAGTTTTGCAATCATGAATTTTTGACCCATGTGTTTGCAATTGATTAAGCACGCACGAATCTCCTCATTTGGTAAATAATGTAAACAAAATGTTGCATTGAAAACTTATAACTTTGATAGTTTATATATACGGTTAGGTATATGAATTTGGTAATCTCGTATTTGCTCCTCATATATGTAGGCGGATGGCAAAATTTTTGGCGAATATAAGGCTGTAATCAAAAGTTCATAATAACATGTCCATCATCCTTTTGACTATGACTGATTGTCATCTGAATGGTCGTAAATATTTGTGTTTATGAACCAATTTTTGTGGCCCTTTATTCATTCCACTTGCACGTGGGATTTGAGAAATGAACTGTATTCACCTCGGATTCGGCTAAATTCTGTTGTCTATTCAGAAGCTAGAACAATCCGAAAAACAAAAAAATATGAATTATAAATACCTTGCGTATGTGTTTAGTACCCATTCATCGGCTTCACTCATGTAGCACTATTGCATATATATTGGAATTGGAACAGTTTGTTCGTGTGCAAACTACAAAAGCATCGTAGTAAATAAAACAAAATAATGAGAATATATATGTATGAGTTACTTTCATTAGGTATTTCGCATGATACATTTTATCGGATCAGCTCATAACTAACCAAATATTACTGCTGATTAATTCCACTAATTCCAATTATCGGCTATTTCATGGTCCTGCTCTCTATTAGAATGACGTGACAAGGCTACATTTACATACATAAATTCATAGGGCGATACCGCACCTGAGGTTATTATGCCCAATGACCACGGAACTTTTCAAGTGATACATACTGTCAAGATGTACATACATATTATATACACATGTGGGTCGACGAGCGGCATATAATTCGAAGGAATACTCTGATATGTTAGATCACCAGAGTAGTTTGGCATTGTCTCATTAATTATTTACACGTATTGCTCATATGCATGGAGTCGTTGTGTCGCTGCGTTGTGTTGGAGCCTCCCAAACCACACAATAATGGAGAGATTCTCAACAGAGAGCAACGAAAAACGAAACGTGATAATAATGTTTGTCTCTCCATATCCAGTTCTTTCGTTTACAGAGGAAATAATAGGAAAGTAATATGCTATGCCATCAAGTCATTATGTTTTGCCCATGACGTCACATATTTTCTAAAGGTCTCACACTCACTCTCTCTCTCTCCCAAAAATTGTTATCAGTCAACCATTTATTATCATCTCTCTACTAATAATCACAATGCCAGAGTACACAGCGCTAAAAGTTCACTCAACAATTCTCCATGTGTCTCATTACTTAAAGTAAAAGGATTTTTATTTTGGAAAAGTGATACAAAACTAGAACCATGAGATATAATGAACGTTACTGTTACTGTCATATATCCTTCCAAACCACATAATATAACCTAATCTAATATAAAATATATACATACTGCATTAAGAGCAAGTAAGGACATCAACTCAACATCAGGCCACGAAGAAACAAAATTAACATATCAAACCAACAACCAACTTGATTTCACACACAAGCTTTATACTCCATGCTCATATAAGGAAGGATATATATTATATTATTATACATCTTTTTTATTTGTGAAGCATGACCAATTTTACGATATACAGCCACATACATACTTGCATGGAAGAAGATGCCAGCCGAGTTGAAGTTATAATACTTTGTGAATTTTGAGATGCTGGGTTTTTAATAGTAGTACTTAACCACTTGCTACAAACCATGGAACGTTCTTCAACAAACCAGATTCAATTTTTGCTTCTAGCAGTAAGTTACATACCAAAAAAATATCAGTCTCTCTCACTCTCTCCTTCTCTGACTTGACTCTGGTCTGCTTGCGCCTAGGCTGGCCTAAAACCAACCTGACGAAACTCTTTTTCAGTTCAGTTCAGTGTTTTCCGTACACACACATCATTTACTGACGTCATGCCTGTATTTTGATGCCTCATCTCTTATATGCACTCACCATCAAAGTATTATGGTGGTGACTCTTGTGTTTTTGTTGCGTGCTTCTGACATATGATTTCATTTTGTTGAAAGTGCTCTGAGTAATTTTGTGAACCTAAGCAGTTTACATAATGGACTTTTTCCCAATTTCTTGCTCCAGATTACAACCCAACTCAAAATGAATATTCAATATGTGTAAGATAAGATAGCGAAACGTGCAACTGTTTTCTAGTAGTGCAAGCCTGGCTTCCGTAAAGCAGCACATGGAAAAATAACTGAATACTGTAAGTTATAGTCATAAGTAATAAAGCTTTTGGTGGAAATGTTTTAGAAATTTTTGTTTGGGCTGAATAAAAAAAAACTCTTGTTTCATTGTAAGTAATAAATGCGGTGTGTCCTCTCAATAGCATTCATACCTGCGGGCAGTACTGAAGAAAATGGAAGGCAGGCTATCAACAAAAGTTCCTTTCCTGCTTCTTTTCCTTTTCATAGCATCCTTTACGGCAGCAGAAGACGAGCCCAGTATTAAAGGTATACATATTATATATACAACAATACAACATAATAATTATGTTGTTCGGCATCTGTATGAATGTTTTACTTTTTATGAGACATAAAATAGAACTTAAAGTCTGCGTAAATATTAATATGGAATAATAATTACAACACGCTGCATGTTTGATATTAAATGGTAAAGCAATTCCTAAAATGTTTACCACATCCGTACTAAAAATGTTTAAATGTGCCTATAACTGACTATTAAATATCTTTAGCTTATATGGATAATAAGTTCTTTAACAGGTATTTCTTTACTTATGGATACATGATGAATAATTCTTTCATATTTCAGTGGTTGCAAGAGTTGGTACGGATCCCACATCAATTGTTTTTGCTCCCCTTGGCAAAAATGTAGAACTAATTTGCGACCTTGGAGAGGTATCTGACAGTTATAAGAAGCGGATTTCTACAAGATGGTAATTTCAATAACATTCTTATGTATCTAGCGTTGAGGTTGTGGTTGATGTTCTTGATGTTAACGAGACATTTTTTATTCATCTTCATCAATGCCACGATTATGATGTAAAGATGAGAGGCTATTCTCAGTTACTAAAAAAATTGAAAAATACTTGGAACTCTATTTTGTAATCATGTAGGTCCTTCACACCAAAGAATGGCGTAGGAATTCCAGACTTGGGTTCGTACTGCAAATTTATGGCTTCCAGTGATGATGATAGCGACGAGAAAGTCACAAACCAAACTACAAACATCTCTGAGTGTGAAGTTGAGTTTAAGCGAGATGATGAAAATAATCACCTTCTCTTCATTTTGGAACTGGAAAAAATTGTTAACAATAACTTTGGGGAGTATATGTGTCATGCAGAAAATGCAGGAAAAATCAATCATACTTACGCTTTGCAAGGTTCGAAAATAATAATTTCCCGAACTTTATTCCACCCTTAAAGTAACCAACGTGTCTGGTCTGGGAACTGACTTTTAAATACTAATTTCTTTTTATAACCAGAAATTGTGACATTAACAAGAAGACCTCACGAAAAGAGGACTGAAAGAAGTCTGACAATTACTGAAGGCAATGTTTTACAATTATATTGCAATGCTACTGGATTAAATACCTGGCATGAAATTTCATGGTGGAAAGGTAATATAATAATTCTACCATACATTGTGCTTATTTTATAAGGAAGAACGCTTAATCTTATAATAATATACTTGTTACTTTTAGATGGTAACATGAATATAACGGAAGACCTTAATGGTGGATTGGGGTTGTTTGAAAATTTTACAAAGACTGATGACTTGATGTACTTTGGTGATGCTGTTATGGATCATCGAGGAAATTACACATGTAGAGTTGATTTAAAGAACGACACTATTGAAGCTGAGCTTCCTGGGCTAAGACAGCATTTTCCTGTCAAATTTAGCACATATATAAGAGTTCAAGGTAAAAATTACAGATATATCATCGAAATTTAAGTATTATTACATCAATATACACACATTAATGAGTGCAATAATTAATTTATTTGTCTGATTTTTTTGCAGAGGCTGGTCGTTGGCAATTACCATTATATATCTTATTGGGAGAAGCAGGTCTTATCGGACTATTTACTATTATTATTAACATTAGAGAAAAACGATATGGTGAAGGGGAAGCCGATGGTGATTACGAAGACTCGGATGATGAGGATGAAACACAAGTATCTAAAAATGGAGGGATGAACAATAATTCTAGCAGTAGTTAGTAAAATTGACCTGTTGAAATGTTAAATTGAAAATTGATGTTTGCTATGCATGCTGCTAGTAATGTTGTTGTTACCCATTGTGTCTTTTAAGCTGTTGAACCTGTGTTCTTTTAGATTTGTGGAATAATAATTATTAAGCATCGATGTAAAATATGTATTATAATAATTATTATTGTAACGTGATATTGGTATCAAGAATGAAGTATTATAAAGAAATCCTGAAACACAGTCACTTTTAGTTTTATTAGTCCTCTTGGTTTTGCCTTTCATCTTCACGTGCATGGTTAACCACGAGCGTGCTCAAAATAACGTAATCGAAATAAAAATGGATTGGTGTAAATTTCATTTAAATTAAACTCCAAAAATCAAACAGTAAAGCCAAAACCTGCATCGCATTAAAATCACAAACTGCTCAGCAATTCCTTTAAAAATACTCTGTCATATACAATATAATCATAATGCCGTAATCCTAGAGAAAGTTTTGGCTAAAATATTATGCAATAATAATAACAAACAACAGCTCACTTATCCTATGCTATGAGGATGTCTTCGAATTAAAATTACCATATTAGAATTAGCGTATCTAACTTCCTGTCACGCACAAGTCATTCCTAGTAGACAACGGTATCAAGTTAAATGTTAATTTGCATGTATATATTTGATATTTCCTGTAAAATGCGTAAATGAATTTATTTGTCGCTCGATGACACTTTTAATGGCGTTCCCACTATAAAGTCTTGAGTATTTTTCAGGAACAAAAACCTCAAATTATGACTAGGTGAGCGTCATGTTTAAAGCCTTTTATGCGTCACGCATGCCACAATCACCACAATAAAATATACTTTTAAGACAAAATATGTCACACTTTGTGTTGATAACGCAATGCATTTGAATTTGGGAAATCTGCTTCATGACTTTTAGTTTTATATAGGAAACCTACAACATCCTAATTCATAATAGTTTAGACAGTTAGTCCAAAGAAGTCAAGCGAATAATTATTGCAGTATTTTAATTTTTTTAAATTGTTATTTAATTATTTAATTGTTTTTCATTCCCAAATAATAATAATTATTTAACACACTTAAGTGCATTTCCCACAATATTAACAATCCACCATGCCACTGCCACTAGAAGTTCAGATCCTACTTATAATTTTCTGTGTTATTGTTCTTCTCTTCATAATCTACTTGGTATGAAAGTCGTTTTTCAAAACTTTATTACTTATTTTTATGAATGAGTTTATAGGCATTTTTTAATAATTGCATTTTTGATTACATGGATTATAGGGTTATGTTTGGTACCTCAAGAAATTTAGAGGATACAGATTTGAAAATGGAGTTCCAGATGTGGCTATACTTCGTACGTCTAGTAAGTACATACGTGTTAATAAGGTCTTTTGAGAAATGCCTGACTTGCATAATCCATATAGTATATAACAAAACCGTTTTATTTGCATGATTTCAGATCTGGGAAGTGCAGGCTTGAAACATTTCTCAGCAGCTTCATTTCGAGTAAGTCAAATCAGTTTAAGCTCTGCTGACAAAGCTGGTTTGTTAAAAAAACAACAGCAACAACAACAACAACAAAGAAGGCCATATACATTCCCGTTGACATCGAAAGTTTCTAATCTTCCCGAGATACGTATCGAGGAGGTAGCCTAAAACTGATTGTTGAATGTCGTCATTTGAAAGCCTGATATGATGCGATGATATGATGGAGTTTCCAGTGTTGTTTTTAATCGTTTATATGAAATTTACATTTTAAAACTTACTTCCATTCAATATGCTGCTGGCGGCATATTATTTACATCAGCTATGCCCTAAATGGTACCTGTTCATTTTAGTTGTAGTCATCATCATTTAAATAAAACTAACTTTATATGTAACACGCATAATATTCAGGAACTTTTATTTTCAACCATAGAAATCATAAGTCTAAAAGACGTCTGAAGAACAATATTTAAATCATAACTAGGTGTAGTTGTATATATTCTTATTTTAGGTAAATAAAGTAAGTTCAGATCATGAATAACATTTTAACAAAAGTATTTTTTAGTTTACAAGCTTAACTAGTATTTCTTGCTTTCAGTCTCAGCCTTTTGGACACATCAGACCCATAGTCTTTTTCAAACCTGACAGTAAGTGTTTCTGCGGATTGAGCCACTGTGAATTCCCAAAAGTGTCTGTAAACGCAACCTCCTTAAATTTTTAAATGAAAACATGCATCATTATTCCTTTTACTGAAACGTATGTAAGTTTACTGGAAATTGTACATTTAAACAAGCACTCTTTATTAAATTTTTTTATACGCACCTGGCATATGGCATTCTCCCCATCCCATCTTAAAAATGTAGGTGTAGTAGGTTGGTGCTGGGCTGGATTTAATATACCTGATATCATTTCCATCTCCAGGAATCATATTTGCCTCAGCATGTTCAAGATCAAAAGCTTTCGAGATCTCTTCTGACAACCTCGCAGGATGATATGGCTTGGAAAAAATCAGTCTGTATGAATTTGATGAGCCTGGCATCTTGTCAGCAGCCTTCAATGGCCCATATCGACTGGAGTTAATGATGCGCACCGTGTTCTGATTAATATCACTCACAATCAGCTCCCCAGCAGCCCACTTTGGTCGATGTGTAATATTCATCATTTCCGGATAAACTTTTTTTTTTTAAGCAATTCAAATAATGGTAGAATTGTAGTTACAAAAGACTCGTCTACACAAATAATAGTAATTTGGAATGAACTAAATCTACAGACAGGTTGGAACTAATGACAAACCTTCTCGAATGGATTTAAGATGCTCATCAATCATCCTTGACATCTTTTCTGGGGGAAGTAACTTTCCAGTTTCTTCTAATGTCATGTGCTGCCCTTCACTCACTTGAAGAGGCTCTGATTGACCTACCTGGAAACCCCAAGAGATGAATTTATATTACATTCGCCTCATTAACCCCCCTCAACTTGCTGAGAACAAGTGATGTGATGATAAGTGAGGACTTACAGCTTCTCTGACACATAGCGCGGAGAAAAACACGGTAAACAATAATCCACAAACATTACACCCACGAAGCTCCATTTCGGATTCTGAATGAAGCTAATGAAAACTTTTTTTTTGTACTGTGGAATATGAAGATAATGCACCACTAAAAGTATTTTTTATCCCTCCTCCGGTAATGGTGACCACTCTAAAAATTGAGCACACAGTGATATGAATAATGCAACGCTATATGATAATCAGAATATCATCATCAACGTACCACAAATGGGGAAAACTACTAAAATGAGATGAAATGATCCTTAACACAAATCTCACAGAATCATGACAATGATGATCATTGGAGGGCAAGCACGAGCGACTAAATTAATTGTCAGCGTGGACATACGGTTTTTATAGAGCGATAAACCGGCACAAAAATTCTTACATACATGTAAAGTACTTAGGCATTTCATTTTCATACCTAAAGTTTGAATGGTTGATACTGTGAATTTCAGTGATATCATTATTATTTTGCTGGTACGAAGACATGTCATGTTCTTATGTTACGAAGCAAACATGCACGCAAACCATATATATGTATATATATATATATCGTCGTCTCATTCCCATTGTTGCATTACACCTTCCTTTTGCAAAACGATGAGAGAAAAAGTTTTTCCTGTACATTTAGTAAATTTAGCTGCTACTTCCACCCCAATAACATCAGCAGCGTTCACTATCATCTTAATACCTGCTTTTCTAATCATAAGTACAACATTATTATTACTACGAGTGTAAAGTTTCTGTATAGTGCAGACCTTACATATATGATATATGTGTGTATACCGATGAAAATTGTAATGAGCGAGCAACAAGGCGGCTACTTATCTTACAACGTCATAGTCATGATCATGATAATACGTAATTTTATGATTTGAAACGAATTTGGAGTGTGACTTTAAGTAGGTATGTAGCATGTACATTTTTTAAATCTACGAAAATGGTTCGGCTTCGGTTACAGATGACAAGTTTGTGTGTTTGCTGTGTGATGTGATAGTCATGATCATGATGATGATGATGACGATGAGCCAGCGACATTTGGGAAAGTAGTTGGTTATTTATTTTCTGTACTGTTGATCACATCCCATTGTATGCATATCATATTATTATGAGGTTAGCTGAGATCGCTAAACTGGGTCATTAAAGTCACAAAGCCAAACCTAGCTCTTGTGGGGGAGGTTGCTGATCATCCAAATCTGTGGGTAACATGTTCACTAATTTTCTATAGGTTTTAATTAGAAATGTTATTGAAAATTGAAATGTATGCTAACGGGGTACAATGAGAAAAAAAAGAATTTATGTTGTCTTACTAAACGTCTAAAGTTTTCACAGACAAACAACACAATTTATTTGATTTTATGCTTGGTAGATGTAACAATGTCAATAATTTTGATTGCCGACAGGAAAATATGGTTAAAATTCACAATTGTGCTTGATGATTCCTTCAATACTTCAAACGCTTATTCAGTTTCAAGTTTATGGTTCATATGTTTCTTATCTTAAGGAGGATTTTCGTTTCATTCAATTTTCAATTCAACCAAAAAGTGGAAACACTTCACGTAATATACGAAAGTGTATTTGTCTATGAAGCGAGTAGTTTTGGTCTCGTTGCATTATACAAGTAGAATACAACGCGTGGCCAGCCATATCTGAAAATCCATTTCATTTTGTGAATGCTCACATAAGCTTTTGTGTTGTTTGCTTTCGGTTTTCTCACAAGATGAACCTTACTTACATACATATCTGTTTATATGTTGGGATGGGATGAGACAGAAGAAGCTAATAAAATGATGGTGAGCATAAAAATTTCATATTTTTTTATTATTGCTGTGCTGTGTCGTTGCGCTTTTATCAAATTGAATCCTGAATGAATTCACTCGTGAAAGACATTAGAAGACGGACATATTGTGTGAATGTATTAAAAAATCCAAACGAAACTGAACTTGCAATATTGCAATGAAGTAGTGGTGGTACTTACAAAAAAAAGAATACAGTTTCACTTTCATGAAAAAGAAGAGCAAACTTTTTTTCAGCGAAAGTTTATAATTATGAAGATGGGTTGTCTGTTCTGCTGGCAGTGTCTGATGTCTTGTCTTCTCATCATGACACCTACATGCAGATATACGGCAGGTAACATATAATACAAGTCAGGTGGTATTGGTAGTATAATATATGATGATGATCATCATGTTTTCCACAATCGTTAATGCAACCATTATCACACATTTTATTGAAGCATGCAGGTAGGTACTCTACTTACATCTGATAAATATGTACTTCAAAAAATTATAGTACCTAGTTGATGTTGTATAATAGTAACTATCATGCTAATATATAATTTGTAGTGCTTGTACAATATCCGAGAGGAAGATGATTAGGGGATTTTATTACAACTTACCTTCATTATTTTATTACGGAACTTGCTACCATGTTACTTTTGCCTTTGTATTTGTATTATCTCCTATATCACTTCATTGTCATTGTACTGACTGATTAAAGAATAATAAGAATGCAATGCAAATTATTTAGTTGTATCTATATAATATGTAGGCTATGTTTTGAGCTTATATGAGTTTGAGTGCATCATTTTTTTCAGTTTAAGTCTTTTCCTATTTGCTTACTCACACATACCACACAATAACACAACACAACAGTTTGCGAATGCTCTTTTGTGGGAGCAATGAAACGGAAGTGTATTATTAGAACTCTTGTAAAAGTCTGCACAAATTTTATAATCTGAATTACAATCAAATTATGCAGCCACATGTTTGTAGTGTGTAGTAAGTAGATGGAGGAGTGTTACATATTATTACGTTAATTGAATAATAATGGCATGTCACATTTCGAGCAGTTTTTTTCTTCTCTTTCTCATAATTTTTAAAATCCACATTTTAGAAAATTTTTATACTATAAAATGTGAAACCTCAATTAAATCAAAAGGGGGGTTTATATATGCTTATAGACAGGTGTTACGTTACAAATTGTTATGAGCAAAATCTTGTATATATGAGCGCACTTAATTTGCACTTTTTGTCAGTACTCCGATTAGGATAATCATCGGAAATGCTATTTTTATCCTTTATGTCACTTGTCGACTTTCAGATACACATTAAATACCCAACTACATTTATTCAATTAGGGTTGACAATAATTGATGTGATAATATTGTTTTCTTGCCTTCCCTTAATTGAAATATGTAATTTCTACTTATCGTTAGTAAGAGGAGTCTTATAGAAAGCAGAATTGTTCGTAATTAAAATTTTTATTATTTTGCATCAAGTGGTAAAACCCTTATATGACCACAAAGTAGGGGGTTGGAGGTAAAGACATAATTATGGCTGCATATTTATCATCACTATCAACATCCAAAAATATAAATGTGAATTAAGTATATCTTAACTAAAACATATATTTTACGACTTTTACATATCTATAGTTAAAGTTAATGATTTGATATAAGATGTGATAAAGATTGTACATTTGGAGAAGTTTCGTTGCATCGCACTTGCACTAAAGTGCTCATACCACGAAGGCATGCATGATGTCGGTCATAAAAAAAACCTTTTCTATCAAGCTTTACACGGTTTGATCCATTTCGTTAAAGTCATTTCGAGATGATTTATGTACTTATTGTCAAACACGTAATAAACTCCTACTAAAAAATATATTGCATTTTGTATTGTATAGATATTGGTACTACTACGACGAAAAGTGAGATTCGTTTTTTAAAAAGCCGTTCAAATCGGCAGGAAAAGGGGACTCTTTTCGAACGTGAGTTCTAATATATTAAGTTTAATGTGAAACGGTGTTTTTGGAAAGTTTTTTTACTAGCTATACGCTATCGACAAATTAAATTATGCAGTTTGCTATTACATTACATGTGAGTTACATATTACACCAGTTGTAGTTGTTGTACTACGTAAATTGTGAAACATACAGCACGTTATATGCATTTGCCTACGCAGCTTTCTGTTGTTTATCACGAATGGTGATGTCCTCGTCCTTTGATGATGATGATGTAACCGGATGAGTTTCACTTGCAGAAGAGTCCTCTTGAGAAGCACTGCTATTTTCAGCTTCCGAAATTTTGTTTTTCCGCTTAGTCTGTTGCTCAACAATGAAAATGCCAAGGAAGCCGAGAATTGATGAAATTAGCAGAGTCAACATTTGTGACAACATTCCCATGTATGAACTACTGAAAAATGCGATGGCGGATGCTGCTGACTGTGTGAATTTAAAAATTGCAAAGGCAGCTGCCGACTTGTCTGCATATACCGAGCCAAATATGGCAAACAATTGTGTTTGGTAGCAAGAATCACCAAAGCCTGTGTTATTGAAAGAGAAAAAAAAGTACATTTTTTGAATTACATTAGAATAAAAAGCACATTTTCGACTAATATTATTAAAGAATGAAAAATGCATTGCTTTTACAAACATAAAAAAACTCACCCATGAACATGGCACAAGTGATGGCTAGCCATGGAACAGGGTTTTCAAAGACGGACGCATCAGAAGTCTCCCCAATTGTAGCTTTCTCTGGGAGGTTCAGGTACACCAAAACGTAACAAGTAATGTGGGTGATCAACCCTAGAAAGACGACGGGACTGCGGCCTATATAAACAAATGAAAATGGAGAGTATAATACTAGGAAAGCCATCCATTTCCGCATTCGTAAATGTTATTTCACAGACTTTTATCTGTTTCATTGTTCCTATAGGTAAACTCAGTTCCGACAAATTTACTCTAGATTCATGAAGCAGCATGCATGCAAAAACCCACCTTTTTTTGTTGTTCTTGATCCCAACAAACCAAATAAAGATCCTCCAACAACTTCCCCTACTCCCGTGAAAATCCCTACAAGACCCACAAGTCTCTTTGCATCATCTCCAAATCGTTGGGTAAAGCCGACAGAGGTAGGATACACTCCAAAAAAGAAGGATTGACACCAGCCCGTGTATACAGAGGCAACAGAAAGTAATATCATGTGTGGTGTTATAAATAACTGGAGTGCTTGGACAAGAGCTGATTTTGCTAGTTGGAATGGTGAAGATTTTGGAGAAGGAAGAGTCGTCGCTTCCACTTGTTTTTCCTTCTTCTCTCCATTTCCAGCTAAA
Source organism: Orchesella flavescens (assembly GCA_964034955.1). Classification (NCBI taxonomy): domain Eukaryota; kingdom Metazoa; phylum Arthropoda; class Collembola; order Entomobryomorpha; family Orchesellidae; genus Orchesella; species Orchesella flavescens. The sequence goes on along the minus strand of OZ035954.1, from coordinate 29,378,702 downwards.
CCAATTTCAGATGGATTTATTTGGCCATCTTCATCCACATCTCCAGAAGTGCTTCCAGTCGTGGCTGTTTCATCTCTAGCATCCAATAAAAAGTTCATATATTACTTTGCCAGCAGTACTTAACCTCAACATACATTTTCTGAGCTGAGGAAAAGCAGGCCATTGGACTACACGTGGTTGTGACAGCTTCAGTTGTTGGCACATTTGCAAGCAAATAATAAACCTCTCTCTCAAACTCAAACAGACAAATAATGTAAAGCATCTAATAAGAACCTCGCTCTTACTTAACACTTAATTACGCGGACAAAGAAATAAATAACGAGTATTTGGACTGGAAATGAAACAATGTTTAATGAGGAAGGAAAATGAGGAAGAGAGAGAGAGAGATAGAGGAGAAAGTACACACTATTCTGGACTAGACTAGAAGACTGTTATTACCTTAAATTTTTTAGGAGAAGTATAGACAATACTCCCACTGCAGATACGACAGTCAACACGATGAAAACAAAAACTCTTGTTTCTGAATCAATTACGGTCTTTCCTTGGAATTTGAAGAAGACAAAGAGGTTTCCAAAGAACAAGCTGAAATGACAAGAGTTGCAATTAGTTTGTGTTGATTTTGTAAATGGAACAAGGCACATTATTGGACTCCATCTTCTCAATTCCAGCAACCATTCATTTGATCATGAATGACGCATTCAATTTTACTAAGAAATACATTATAAGGCTTTGCAATTACTTCATTCAAAATGTTTATTTCATTCTACTCTACAAGAAACTCATACATTAGCTTAAGGGGAACATGGAACATTTTACGAAGACTGCAAAGCCTTATGTATAGAAAGCCATGTAAAAATTGAAGAGTAGGAGAACAATTTCATCTAATAATTTTTAGTGGTTATCATATCATATGCACCTGCATGAATTGATGCCCCAGAAGACGGCTGAATTCCTTGAAATAGTTTTAGGATCGGAAGCAAGAGTAAGGAAATTTCCCTGACAGCACCACAACACTGACGCAGCTCCACCCAAAAGAGCAGAGGTCAAGTATAGTAGGGAAGTTGATGGTGCTATAAATTGAGCAATGAACACAAGGTACACGGAGCCAGACACAACCATCCCCCATTTTGCTCCTATAATTGCAACAATGCTCGGCGCAACCCAGGAGCCTAGAGCAAATACCGCATAAATAATACACAGTGACACGTAGCCATCTCCGGTAAACTCTGGATCTTCATGTCTCACGCTGGCAAGAACGGTTTGCTATATAAGATATTCGAAAAAAAAGACAAAAAATAATGTAGCGTAACAGCATGGGACATGAAAAATGCAATTAAAATATTTATACGACACTTTTTGAATTTATATCCCAGTTGCAGAGAGAATGCTTAATGAAGCGAAGAAGAAGAAGCAAGAATGCATAATATTACATGGATGATGATGAGGATGATATGTTATTCTCAAGCTCAATTCAATGCAACACGGTTAGTGGTATATATATGGTCTAATATATGTTAAAAATATGTCATAGTTTTTGGGTGAGCTCACTTCTGTCATGGATGTTGTCTGAAATGCTGTAAATAGCAGCATGAAGGACACGCTGAGTAGGAGGATTTGGAGGAATTTCCCATCTTGAAATATCTCCCGATTCGATAAAAACCGAGGTAACATGTTTTCTCTGGAGGATGGAGGATGAGGAGACCGATGACACTATTATAGCACCACCACAGTATCTGAAGGGAGATGAAAGCGATCGTTTATAGTTGACAATAACTTGTTTTATTAGACTAGAATTTCATTGCCACTCTTCTCCAAAAAAAAAACACGAGTGGTTTGGTGTGCACTTTTATTGCTTCCGTTTGTTTTCAAAGTTTTAATGCACAACAGCACGTTTCATTTTACATACTCAACACATTTTACTTTACCAACATATTTATCAAATTCTGACAGTTTTGTGCAAAAATACATCTGCATCAAATAATAAAAATCACACACTTTAACAATGCAATGCAAATTATGATGATGCACATAGAGAACCACTCATTTGGAACTTGTTGGTCCTCCCATCAACACTCGTTGAAAACTGCTTTTATTCATTGTTTTACACACAAAAATTTGGTCGAATATGGTTACAGAACGCAGACAAAAAAGTAGTGCGTCACAACAATAGGTGCGTCCCTTTGTGAATGCAATAATTATAGATTACATGAAAGTATACACATAGAAATAAATTGTTATTCATAATTTTATATTCATATTCAATATTGATGATACTGATTAATATCTTCTACAGAATACTACTTATCCTCTATAGAATAATTTGACAAATGTGTACGTTTAAGAGCCACTAGAATTTTTTATTTTATTCTACTCACGAATGAAAATGAAACATAGACACTAAAAAGAGAGTTGTGTGTATTGTGTTTGTAAAAATTGCTAACAGCCATCCCAGGCCAGATCAGATATTAAAGTTTTATGAAGTTATATCTACATTGTACACAAATACACACATGGTCCCTTGTCAATGATCTCTCAATCTGAGCAAATTTTTTCTTTGATCATCTCAAATCTCAACTTCCTTGATGCCCATTGACTCTACTTGCATGCACTTGGAACAAGAGTCTGCAATAATGATCATATCATGATACTTTACTAAGCGTTTGTTTCACTTGCAGGGTCAGAGAAGAGAGTACCTATTAAGATTTGTTTAAGTGTTGTTAAGGTTCATAAAGCAATAAAAGGTATTTGATTTGATCTACAATTGATGTGATGTATGTATACGTTTTGCGTATGTATATCTTGTTAAGTTGATGGCTGATATTTTTGCAGTAACATTCACTAACGCTTTTGGTGTCAATAAGACTGTAAATCATACTTGAGTTCTAACACAATCACTCTTATAGTAGCCCTACGTACGTGTGTAGTGGAATTGCAATGGTTAGTTGATGATGGTAAGTAAAGTATTCAGTGAAGAAAAAAAATCTGCATAGTTAAATGCAAATTATCCTGATTTTCTGTGCCAATTCCAATCAGCAAAGTTAAGAGATACAATGTGATTGACTTTTTACTTTAATTTGGCACCTAAACGACAACCCCAACCCCATGCATACATTTTATACTATACAATACAATACAATCCCTTCTACCCAACAAAGAGAGCGATGAGCCGTTTTCTTTGTTGCTTGTGTATAATGACTACATGACTGTTTTCACAACTGATACGGAGGTAGTATAAACTCTGGGAGTAGGATAAAAATGATCATGATCATCGCGAAAAAAAATCTTATCAATAACCATTCGATAGAGATAGTAACTATTAGACTCTTCGAAACTCATTTCACCAAACAAGGAACACCCGTTGTGAGTAAAAATCCCACTGTCATTCTCTTTAACCTCACCCATTCAGTAATGGAATTTAAAGGAATTGAAAGTAAGTTTGCCGACGACGAATGATGTATACGTTGGAAGCATTATAAATTTTAAATAATCAATACTCACAAAGAGTCGTTTGACAGTCTTCAGTGAGTGAACCTATATTAAGTGCATATAGTTGTATTTAAGTATATTCCTTTGCGATTAAAAGAAATGAGCACAGGTTGATCTTGACTAATGCATTTGTACGATCTGTTGGCAAACTGTGTCTAGGTAGATGTAGGTAGGAGAGAGCATTTCATCAAAGAAAGTATTGAGCTAATATGTTATTCACAACTGATACTTTTTGATTCGGTTTGATTTTATAATTAAGTGTACAAAAAAAACCTTTGTCTAGTTCTAACAAAAGTTCAACATTTCTAATCGCAGTGCAACGAACAATGTACACTTCCTAATTCTCTTTGAACAAGAATCTTCTTCCCGTCTTGTATCATGTCAGTAGGTAAAACTACAAGATCTGGTCCTTAAGGTATAATTATCCACCATTAAAATAAAGACTCTTTTTTTTGTGCGTAGAACGCACACATAATTGGCATTGTTTTGCATAGTTTTAATAGTAATATTATTTATTAGTAAAAGAACTCGAAAAATATTAGGGATATAGATTATAATGTTACAATAGTTGTCCAAATGCCAAATACCTTTAATGTGCTCACGTTGGGTTAGCTTTATACTGCAACAGTGCTCGTTTTATTCATACTGAAACATGCATACGTTAACTCACAGCCTAAATACCCGTTGGCAGCCTCATACAATCAAATAATCAACTTTGGTAATAAAAAAGTAGCAAATTCAATCGAATCCAAATTAAAAAGAGTTTGTGGGAGAAGTTGGTTTGCTACTCTAACTTTGAGTTTAAGAAGGAAGGGATATAACGATGCACAGATTGAGATCTCCAATCTAATGCAAGCTAAGCTGTTGAATGTTGAATACAACTTGCATTTTTCCACATGTTATCACATCAGCTCAGCACACCTTTACTTAAGTGTTTTCCTTAAAAGAATATAGAAGCTCAGTAGGAAATAAATCAATCATCAATCAAAGATCGTTGCATTAAGTTTCCCATAATTGGTTGAGGTTTAGTAGAACAATAATATGCAGAAAGAGTTAACACAAAAATGATATGATAAAACTTAACATGCATACAGCATATCATGCAAGTGTGCAAAAATGTATGTGCCTGCGTCCTTCCCGATGAATGCCTGTCTATCACGTTTTACTTTTTGGTATACTTTTGACTTTATAGTATTTTATATATAACTGGCAACTGCTGTACTATTTTATACTGTACTGATAAAGGCAGGTAAAAAATGAAACCAGTCGCCACAAAACTTTAATTCATAAAGTTTGTTTTTATGCGTGTATCAAATCAACATTTTTTTCAATAATGAGAAATGGGAGTTGGTCAGGTAAGAGATAATTACAGGGTTCATGAATGGATAGGTGAACAAGATGTATAAAAGCAAAACACGCTAAATAAGATGAAAGAATGTTTTATGCAAATGAAAGGAAGACTTTTACATGCATCATTCCTCGCCTCGGTACTCAAACTAACACTTCTCACTTACACTTACTTTTTTTGTTGTTTTAAAGAGAAGAAAGAGTGGGTTGTGGCGTGGCCAATTTTAAAACTTAAGGTGATGTGGTTGGAAAACAAACTTAAATTATAATTGTTCCGTACATGCCACACTTACTACTTTAAGTTTGACCAGACTGATAAAAATTATTATTATTCCAGTTCCAACCCAAGTTCACGACTAGTTTACCCAGAGACTAAAATAGTAAAAGTTGACTGTCCTAAGTTTGCAGGCAAAAAAAAACGAGGATAATTTCAATTCACAAATGTATATCCCACAATATCTACACACACATAATACATTGTCGAGCTCATCATGGATCACGTTTTCTGAACTTGTAATAATGTCCACGTAAATAAATGAGTGATTTTGTGGTTAGCCTCGCTTCCAGATTTTAACATAATATCGATCATGGAATGTGAATGGATATGGATAATGGATTAGCTAAGTACGTATGTAATGGAGAATACATGAATCAACGGTAATATTCTTTCTTAGAGGTCATGAAGATTCTAGTTGTATAGGTTGCCAAAGATCAACTATATATAGTAGTACGGAGAGACCACTAAGCCTAAAAATAATATTCTCTCATCTCATGTTACAATACCATTATAAACAGTATGATACAATATTATATCTTCTATATTGCTATTGTATCATAGATCATAGTAGAGTGCTGTTGCTGCTATTACATATATCAATACTTTATAGTTAAACAAATAACGTACACATTGGCAATTAGGTACTTCTACGAACTACCTTTACAACCTTTTGAGAAGTATTATGAAATCATGGATGATGATGCTGATGTAGAGAATGATGGATGATGATAAAGACAGACGCAAATCCAGTGTCAAACCCAAAAACATGAACTTGACTACTTGGCAAGATCATTCACTCTCTATTTCTTACATAAGTCATCCGTGCCCATTATAACTCCGTAATTAAGTTAACATGCGTTGATTCTGTCCTTCCATACATTTTGGTCATTTTGGGGTCTTGCTAACAAGATGTGCCGCGATCTGAACTTTGATCTCATCAAGAGATAAACTTTGTCTTTGACGTTGACATTTCTTTTCATGTAGCGCGATCATTTATGAGACATCTGTCATCCGACTGATTTAAAGATGTCAAACAAGCAAATTCCTTTGTGCTGTGTGGTTGCTCTTGATTTTTGCATTAATAAATTTGAACTATAACCGATTAGATTAATTTTACACGAACCAACACCAACCCTTTTTAATTAAGGGGCTCATATTACAGACGTTTTTTTTGGAGCTAGTAGACACTCATTTTTCTTGTCGCCTTCCAGCAAGGTGTATGTACCCAAAAACGTGTTGCATAGGCATTTCAGTCATATACTAGTAAAAATGTGCCCTGAATTAAAAATGTGAATTTATTGCAACAGAAACATACATCATCTATTAGGTCTCCTCAATGTATGTACATTCATGATTTTATGCCATTATTTGGCTCAGAGTTATAGGAGGAAATGAAATGCAAATGGCAAAGCCACAGGGGCTTTGTGGATGCACTATCGACACAGATCGAATTTTTATGTCATAATATTCAGTTCAAAGTCATGTGCATTTTATGACAGCTACAAAAATGAAGAAACACTTTACAAGAGTGTCATCATAACCTTAAAAACATGTCTCATGAATGAATGTTATAGAATCTGGAATGCACTTTTAGCTGCATATAATAACTATAGATATAGATATTGTCATTGTCATATTGCATTGTATTTTTGATTGTGGTAGGTATCATCATCATCATATCACAAAGGAGCCCTGCTTCTACAACAGCCTTGTGAGCATGTGACAGGATCATTGAGTTGAAGACATAAATCTCTTATCAAGCAGAGTGAGTAGGGTCTTTCGGTAAACATTGAATATTAATAAGCTTTGGGGAAACAGGTTCTATTCGTCAAGTATGGTGATATTTTGACACTAAAGGCAATTCATTTAGTACATGGGGCATGATGCATGCATGATGTGCGAAAAATTCCAAATCACATTAGAATGATTGTAAACTGCGCACTTTAAGTAGATTTATTTCAAGAGGATGTACCTAATTATGTGCATTTACAAGGTCTGCCAAATATAAGAAGCATGTGTGAGTATAAAAACCGGATGGGCTATATATTGTCAAATAATATGATCATTGATGGATGGTCATGCATTTTAAACATCTAACTGTAAGATAGTGTAAGATTTTAAACATCTATACTACTCTACTATACCTCTACATACACAATGACAAATGTAATATAGTGAATATCTTATTTGCTTTGTTATACTTATGAAACAAACTTTTGCAAACCTTACCTTTCTGAACAAATTTTATGTTCAGTAATAAATGTGTATAAATTTGTAATTTACAACTATTTTATTCATATTCTAATCATACTTTTGATTCGGCCTAAAGGATTGCAATTTGTAGGATTTGAAATTTGCATATTCTGCATTGCTCACTTCAAACACCACTATATACTCATCATTAACCCCATCATTATCTTACAATATGATCTTTTACAGCTACAATATGATATACATACACAGCAGGCGTTGAAAGCTATGATTGCTACCAAATATACAATTTAGCACATCAAAGTGTGTAATCTGCAGCATGCCCCACCATCTCATCATCAACAACAACTTATCAATCAACAGTATAATGCAGCATGCAGCAATAACGACCAAAAGCCACATTGTTCCACATTAAATCTACCAATTTTATCTATTCTACCCACTCAGCAGTAAGTAAATTGGGTTAGGTTATTACTACGTTTGGGGGGCTGCTGCTGCTTGGAAAATTTGCATTAAGATGAATGGGATGCGGCTACCGTTTATATAACCCATAACCGTAAAAATATAGTTTTATTACTTGCAAAAATTACTAAACTTTTCTTCTAGACCAGCCAACCAAAAAAAAACTCACCAACAAAACTATCAAGAAGGCAAAGCAACAAGGGAAAAAACTTTTTTTCTTTGCTGGAGCTATGAGTGTCGGGTTGGGGGTCTAAGGTGTAATGTTGAATGTGTGATAGTTTTGTGAACATGCAAAAAAAAATTGCATGTATGTTGATGCCTTTTCCTCCACTCCGTTCTGTCGTCCTCCATAAATATATATGTATATATATGTAGTCGTAGTAAAGTGTGCCATTTTCCAATTTTCCAGAGTCTTGCATCCATCTCGTCCAGCCATCAATCTACAATAATACAAGGAGAAAAGCAAGGAGCCAAGGAAAAAGCTTATAGACTCTCTGCCTCCATCCATTCCGTATAATGTGTGTGTTATTTTATCAACAACACTACACAGAAGACTCGGCACCCGTTCCAGATTCCCGATTTCGGGAAAGGGGATCGATACTCTGAGAAAAAAGCCACAGTGAAAACAGACACAGGTTCTGTGCGGGTGGTACCATGTGCTAGAAATGAGAGCACACAGGGAATGGGAATCTTTTGAATGGAAAGGTATCTTTCACAGGTTTTTGTTGTTATTAAAAGCAAGGTACAAATTAGAGATGATTTCCATTCCCCACTGACTTGTGGATCTGATCTGATCACAGTCTTCCATCTGAGAGAAGACCTTTATGGCATTTTTTTCTTCTTTTTTTGGACCACTCCACTACTACACCTTTCAACAAGATAGTAAAAGTAAAATCTTTCTTTGATATAATAAATGGATTCATCATCATTTCGTTCTTCCTCTCGCTCGCTCCTATCTTTCTCAACGTGTTCAAAATATAAACCTTTTCTCACTTATCCATGGAACAAATCAGTATTAAGCCGGACTGAAATTTAAAAGGAGGAGTGAGTGAATTATAAGTAATTTTTTATCTTTTCAACATGGATCTACGAATTGAACTTGATAATAGTACGAAATTTGACTCGGCTGAAAATATTCTGAGTCGGAATGGCTACTACGAGCCGGGAGGATTGATATCTGGAAAAGTGATCGTTATCAATAGAAGTTTTAAGCCTTTGGATATCCATAAAGGTAAAGTAGTGGTGATATTTAACAGGATTTTATGGAAGCCATAAAGACTTGCTTCTTTATATACTCATGTGTTTCACATTGATATAATTCCCGTTTTCCATTTCAGGTTTGGCCATTACCTTTATTGGAAAGGTTTGGGTATGGACCACTGCCTCAGTAGAGATTTTCTTCACGGAGAAAATTGAACTGATTAGAAGTATGCTAAAAAAGTATTTGCAGATTTCCGTTTCTTTCGTAATATTTTTTGTCCACTAACAACTAATGAAATATGGTTTTTCCTGGTATGCTTTTTAATACCTAAGGCTTCACGGATTCTGGTCAGAGAAACCCTCCAAAAACAAGACCTCTACCTGGGCCAGCACAAATCCCTCCAGGCCTGACTACCTACAGATTTAACTACCAGTTTCCACTAAGTTTACCAAGTTCATTTAAGGGACGCTTCGGAAAAGTAGAATATTATGCTGATGTCAGCCTTTCAACAAATTTATATGAGAAACGCGTCACACTTCCATTTATACTTCTTGCCATTAAAGATTTAAACCTTGATTCAAGCGCAACACGCTCTGCTAAAATACTTATTGAGAAGCACATTTGCTGCTTTTGTTGTCGGAGTGGTCCTATTCGGCTTAGCTTTTGGGTACCAAGAAAAGGATGTGTTCCAGGAGGATTTCTCCAGTTTTGTGTAAAAATTTGGAATTATAGCCCTTTCGATTTACGAAGGGCAACTGTCAGTCTTATTCAGGTAAGATGAGCTAACATTTCAAAGACTTATTAATTCGAAAGTAAACTCATGAAATTGTGACTAATGACACTTTTTTTATAAAAAAAATCTATTTAGGAAGCAACAACTATATGCGGGAATAACAGTAGTGGACATAGAAATCAACTAATCCTTAGCTTCGGATCAACCTCAGAGATGGAATCAAAAGTAGTTTGCCGCATGAAAGGGCCTTCAGTGAAAGCAGGCGAGCATAAAATCTGGACGGTAGATAATTTCCCCGTTCCTGTTCCTTCCATCCCGCCTACAAATCTCGAGTCTTTTGGGTGCCTTCAGTACATTACAATTCAATATATTTTGCAGGTATACACCCTCATTCGTTAAATTCGTTGCTCAAGTTAAAGTATATATTTTTAAAAGTACAGCTAGCAAAAGTATGCATTGTCTCTTGCAGATCAAAGTGAGACCTAGAAAACCCATTTTGAGTTGCTTAAGTACATACTCCAGCATTTACGGAGGAATTCCTGTGGTTGTGGGTACTGTACCATTGTACTCTCAAACTTCCAGCTCGTTACCACATGAAGATTCCACGACATGCTTGATAACGGATGAAGATGATGATGATGAAAATAATGAGGATGATGATGACGATGGTGAGGATGATGAAGAGGATGAGGAAGATGATTGCTCTTCATCATCCGATGTATACATGCCCACAAGTGATTCATCAACGGCAATTTGCTCTGGGAGAACGAGGAGCAAAAACCTTATTCGTCGTAGTACAAATCGTATAGATTCAGCTGCAAGTACAAGTAGTAGTATAAGAGCGGAACGCAGCAGTTCCTCCGTCAGCTTAAGTATACGCAAACAACCGGAGAATCTTAAAGATACTCGTAAGCAAAGCAAAAATGCACATTATTATTATTTTACTTTGATGATGAGCATCTTAAAAGCAAATTTTAATAATGAATACATCTATTCAGTGTTTGTCCAAACATTTCATGTCATAAACTTTGGTTTGCTTTAAGCAGCTCCACCTTCCTACATGGAAGTTATCAAAGGAGCCGCTTCTGTTGCCAAAATGGGACCACCACCAAAATCTCCTAATACTACATCCCAGTCGAATCACGGGAGTCCAAGGTTGTTTGGATCGAAAATCCCTGGCTTATGATCAAAAGTGTCACCCGCTGCTGCTGTTTCTGTTGTGTCGTCAAAAGTTGAAAGTTTATGTTTGGAACCTTTGCGGCGGGTGACTACCACCAAGTCTTCTAATAGTGGTCAGCCATCGTCATTAACCGAAGATATTGAGAGCTGGTTCTGAGAACAGATATATATATATAAATATATTATATGACAAAAATGTGAAATTACCTTCAAGATAATCGTGGCTTTTCATTAAGTGCTTTGCTACTCACGCGATAAGAATAATCCATGTAATTGTTGTGATAAAACAAATTGCAAGCTATATATACAATATACACTGTGTATGATAGAGGATGCTTTCTTCTCAACCTTTTTGATGCTGTGAGCTATATTCAATGCTACACTATATGCAACGGAAAATAAAATTAAAAAATAGTCATAAAAACACAACATGTAAAGTACACTGTATTGTATATAAGCAAAAAATAAATGACCTTGATATTACTTAATTTTGTAGAAATGTATTGAGAACTTGATGGTGGTGGTGGTGGGATAAGCCGATAAAAGTGTGCATATCGTTTGAAACCCTTTGAAAAACTCAGCATACTTTTTGATTGCATATCAATTCCACAAGTCATGTCTACCAAGCGCAAATGCAAATGACTTTTCTTTTCATGCAAACAATGTCTTCAGAGTATCTTTACTATTTTTTTTACATGTTGGCTCCAAACCTGGCTACTGACTTCCTTTATACCTCATACAGGCAGAATTCATAGGTCAATGCACGAAGCCGATTTCCATGTCCGATGCGATGGTTTCCAACATTTCATTCAGCATGATTGGCGTCTGCCGTCACATCAATTAAAATATTAAAACCTGTCCATAAAACCAATTTGACTAAAACCAAAGCAATTAACCTAAACATGAGTGTATTTTCGAAAGCTTACTTTACACACACACTCTCACGCATTTTTACATCCAAATCCCTGATGCATATCACTGATAAGAACATGTACTCTTGATTAGGCTCGACGCTAGGGTCTACTTTGCATAAATTCCATTAAAATAGATTTCATGAAATGAATATGAACCTATTAAAAGACCCTCCGATATGCAAACAAATAATGTATTTAAGAATGAATGATTTTATGAAAAATTAGTGAAAGACAGGATATAACGAAGATGCACATGAGGACGAAAGAATCGAGTATGCAAAGATGCGTTTCTTTAGGTACTTCATACTTACATACAGCCACAGCTACCAGGCGAGATTTTTTTTAATTCCATACTTTCCTTGATTGATGTTGTGATTTGTATCAGCCTTACTGTGCGAATGGAGATTTCGTTGGTCGTTGTGAAGGATTAAAAGCACCATCAACCAACCATCCATAATAATAGGTGAGTTGAACTGATCGTGAGTTGCAAAGTTTCCAGAAAGGTTTTCTTGTCGTTTAGTAAAAAGTTTTAACAGAGTACCGATTGATTTGAATTACCAGTCTGTTTTCAGCAGCCTCCCGTCACGTTGAAAAGGACATTAATTTTTGTGTCGGGATTAATAAAAATCTTGACTGAAGAAGGATTTTTGGCGGACCAATGATTCTTTTTCTGAAACAGGAGGATAAAGACAAAAGTAAGTTGTATACGTAAACAAATTGGTTTAGAATTCTGTCATCATTGAATCATTCATAGAGGATTTAGAACCGACGGTGGATATATGATTGATTGATTGATTATTGCAGTTGATTTCGGGTTATAGAAGGCGTCTGTCGGTTCAAGTTTGAAAAATTGGAGTCTGGATTTGATTGAGTTTCGTCAGCATCAGTAATGGCCCGAGGACGACCCAAGAAAGCTTCGAAGGGCGCCAGGAGCAAGAAAACTAAGAAAACTCAAGACCCCCCTGTGGATTCTTCTGATGGTAATAATGATACTGGGAAAAGTGGTGGAGGAAGTAATAAAGCTCCTCCTCGGCGACGGAACGACTTGGCTACTATTCCTACTGATCCGTCGAAGAATTTGAGGGCATGCATGATCTGCTCTTTAATTAAGGTGGGCAAAGAAAATCTAATTTTTTAAACTTTAAGTTGTTGTATGTATGTGTAAAAAGTGCTTGGGAATTTTTGGAATTGCTAATCTTTTATCATTATGCTTGTTTTATATAGTCTGAATCGGAGTTTGAAAATGATGGCTGTGATAACTGTGAGAGATGGTTGAAACTGGAAGGCATCCGGGGATCTTTGAACAGCTATACTAGTAAAAACTTTGAAGGGTATGCTTATCGAATGATAGTTTTGTTATTGTTTGTATTTTAATTTTATGGAATTTGATAAATAATATTTTCAAATATTGCAGGATGGTAGCCATGATAGAACCCCAGACTAGCTGGGTTGCGAAATGGCAAAAGATTAGTAAGTATGAATCCCTGTCAAGTTAAAATACATTCTCTATTGATTTTGAGCTTAAACGCGATGAATTATTTATTATAGGTCATCTCAAAGCAGGAGTTTACGCTGTTAACGTGAGAGGCGAAGGTAAGTTAGCATACTAATATATGAAAAATTTATCATTTTGTCAAGTCAGTATCATTTGGGGCTTTCTTCTTTAATAATACCAGCAAATTTTTGCATTTTCAGTTGAACGATGGGTCAAAGAAGAACTGAGGCAAGTTGGTGACCCCGGAGTGCGTTACTTTAGTCGTGACAAGAATATGCCTAATCCTAGTAATAATACTATGAGGAAAAGGAAGGAAACTCACAGTAGAACTCGAAACGATAGTGGAGGCAGCGCAGTGGTTGTAGAAGATGATGAATTAGATAACGAGAGTTCTGTTGGAGGCTCAAGAGTAGCGGCTCCCCCACGAGCGGATAAACGGACAAATCGTGAGGCGAACGTCGTGGCAGAGGATCGTATTGATCTAGATGAAGAACAGTTACCAAGGCCAGCAAGAAGTGACGTAACAGCATCATCAACACGTGCTCCGTTCCGTATCGAACGATCATTCGACAAGGATTCTTCCAGCAGTGACGATGATGATGGCAAAAGTGTTTCTTCAAAATCATCCGGTTAAATTGGAGTATTTTACTAGAATTGTTTGTTTTGTGTTAGCGTACATCATATCATTGTTCCTATTTTGTAATGTTACCCTTACCTTTTTGTTTGATGGTATACTTGGTATAAGTCTTTGTTAAGATTAAGTATTATACTATTCTATATATATTTATGTGATGGTATTTTGTATTCGAGAAAGTAGTTTTAGCCATAAATTATAGGTTTGTGATCGTTTCCTATAAAAGCTTTAATAATATAACACAAAAAGCATAAAATATATATGTTTGTTTTATGATATGCATTTATTGTGTCCAAAAACACCATCAAACATCTTTTTGTCGTCTGAAAGCATTAAATTATTGGGTTTATGTTTATTGTGTTGTGAGCCCAATTCGACGTGGCATGAAGTATCGATCCTACGCTGATGATAGCAACTCTTGTTTTCCTTAACAACTCCAACTCGTTCAATAGGGACTGGGTGCTGGAGAGGGAGACAGTCTGTCACACTCGTCATACTGACACTGCATTATTTGTAATCAGATCAGAATTCATTTCGTTCTCGTGTAGATCACTAGTAAGAAGCAGTTTGTTAAGCAGCAAAAAAACAGTAAAATTACAACCGTTGCATCCTTCGTAGTTCCAAAAATGGAGGCTAAGGAAGAGGAAGTAGGAGTGTTAAATGAATTGCACAAAGATCTCGTTTCTGATTACCTTCGTTTTTCAAAATATCAACAAGAACAACGATTAAAGTCCATTGACTACTGTTTCACCAAACTGCTGGCATTTAAGTAAAAATGAATTTGCATGAACCAATTGTTATATGAGATATAGCATGTACAAAATCTTACTTGTTCATTACAGAGTAAGAGAAGATGAAACATACACTGGGGAAGAAGTTAACGCTTTACTTGATGATCTTCATGACGTAGTGAGAAGTGAAGTAATAACAGAGCTAAGTGATCTCACCCACACCAACGCTTTACTTTTGAATCAGCTACTGGTGCAAGCCCAAACTTGGCATCTTACTTTGTCTGCAAACATTGCAGATTTGGAGGATCAGTGAGATAAAATGGATTTAATGTAATGCACAAGTAAATTCATTTGATATATGTAGTATCTCATCTCGGGTTGAATTTATTTCAGAGAAAAAATATCAAAGATGAGACAATTGGATGAAGAACTGAACAAGGATGGTTCAGCAGGATTCAAGGTTACTGTAAGCAAAGGAAAGAGATTTCAACCTGTGGAAGATATGAATGTGGCGACAGCTTTAAAGATGGAAGTGATCCGCTTAACGGCAGAGAACGATATTTTAAAATCCAAGCTAGAAGCATTTGGCGTACCTGTAAGATATATTATTACTATATGGTGTTTCTCACTTCTTTTGGCGTGACAAATTATATTATGTTAATTCTCATACGCATGTATTTATGAAAAGCTGCCAAAAATTCATAAATAAACATAATAATATGCGTTTCGATTCAAGGAAAACGACGAAGTTTCACAAAAGAACAAAGAAGATGCTGCAGAGCAAGCGGCGAAATTGGCAGAAGAATTATCCGCAGCCCAAAATGAAATTGATAGATTGATGGAAATAGTTAAGGCAAAGTCGGAACAAGACGTTTCATCTCAGGAACAAATGGAAACGGTACATGATGCTATAGACAAAATGCGGCAAGAGTTGGAGTCGAGCCAACGTCTTGCGAATGAGCAAACGGAAAAATTGCGAAAAGATCTTGAGGCACGAGAAAGTAAATTACGGCAGGTGCAATCTAGCCTCCTCTTAGCGGAGAAGGAACTCGACAAGAAATTTCAAGCTACGGGAGCCTACACAACGATGAAGAAGATATTACAACAGAAAAATAGTCAGATTAAAACATTAAGGAACAAGTTGGTTAAACTTGGGGCATTAGAAGATGATGAAGTAGGGGATGGGGATAACAACAACGGTGGAGCAGGGGCAAATGATAGTTAAGCAAAATATATTAATGTACACATATGTATTTGAGTATCCAACTAACTTTCACATAATATACAACATAGGTAATCATTCGAAATTACTCATTACAACGCAGAACGCGAATGAATACACGACATACATAAGTTAGAACAATTTTTGCATGCATTTTTAGCACAGTTGTCAAATGATGAATAATGTGATTATCGAATATGATACGGTGTGCTGTTTACCTCATGCATTCTAAATTTCTGTTTTTTTGTCTCCCATAATAAATATGGAGACCGTGCCACGGGTTCCTTCTCAATAAACAAATTATACAAGCAACTGAACAAACATTTTAGTCATAATTTCATTTCACTATTATTTTCTAACCATAGCCATACCCATACAGGGTTTCATAATAGTTGCATTTGCTTCTACTTATCGGAAGATCTTACATGTTTTGTAAATGCCATGCATGTCATTTTAAGATAAAAGTTTCCAAATGGGTAGTTTGGATCAGCTATTCTGATAACTATTGGAACTTGAAACATTTATAACACTGCCATGTTTGTGAATCAGACTACATTCCTATTGACCAGCCTATGCATGTCGTTGAATGCATCGCTAGCGTTGTGGTTGTTTTATTTTTTATTGAAGTAACACATCCTTGCGTGTTTTTTAAAACATTTTTTATCGTCCCACGCATCTAATGATAATGATGAGACATGCAAATTCTATCGACCTTGTTCTATCGAACCAATGGAAATGTGTAGGAGAAGGAGAGAACCTTTCGCATCACAATTGCCGGTAACATAATTTGTGCACGATATCATAATGTGATGCTTTGAAATGGATTTTCATTCAAGTAAGTATAAAACGAGCAATAGTTGTAATTATTGTTTTTTGGCTGCTTTTACCAAGTCAATTAGACTACAAATATTTCATGTAATCATCGGTTTAGTTTAAAGGGAAACGATTTGAATCGAATCGTCCCTGGTATTTATTATTTTCTTTGCATGAGTTCCTACTGATGTTTGTAAACTGTATTGTAGTAAGAATCCGAAACACGACTTTAATTTCCACTGCATAATAGTAGGTTTTGATTTAAAGTGCTACTCGTCAACCTATTCAGGATATTGGTAGTTGGTGTCTTTTTTTATTGCTAGTAGCACTAGCACTTTAAGCATCTTTTATTTTTTGTACACATAAAACATGGGCTTATCTAATAGAAGAGAATGTTTTACTTTTGTTTTGTATCTGTTTCAAGAATGTCTCATACTCTCATGTTACATTTTACGTTTTTATTTTGCTTGCCCAAAAACATACACATATGTTAATGTAATGTAAATACAATTGTTTGCCAAAAGCGAAAATATATGTTTCAAGTATAATTGAATATTAAGCTTTTGTAATTCCTTATATCAGTTGCAGTGCATGCAAGCGATGCACCATTATCACCAAAATCACAGAGCTTAAAGCTTGTTTCCGGTTGTTTCTGCCTTTACACTCATTTTTTAACCTTTCGCCACATTTGTCTGGGTACGGAAAAAAATGAATCGATCGCTTCAAGCAAATTCCTACTTTCCCCGGGATAAAAATGTGTATCTAAAAGTCTAAAATTCATTACATAACATGTGCTTTTAAAATTATTCGTAGTACGGTTTAGTACGAATTGCTGCCAACTACTTCTAAATTGAAAAAAAAAATATTAAATTACACAATGATACTTTAATCAGATTGGATAGATAGGTATCTATAATACGTTCTTGCCTTGTACACAACTACATTACATACACAATGTATACCGAAGCGCATAATATAAGGTGGTAGGCAATTTACTATCATCTTGCTTTAAATGTACTACGTGCATTGCTTGAGATGAATAAAAGAATATAAAACAACAAGTTGATTTTTAGTATATATTATGTTTGTGTTTTATCCTTGTGGTTTACGACATCAAATGACACCTTTCATCCACACAAACAAAACATTTAGGGTACGAATACATTCATTTGTTTTCAACTGCTTTTGCACTAGTACTAGTTACTAGATATAGGTGTTAATCCGTAAAAAATTTAAACGCATAAAAAATACCTTTATCTTATCCCATACCCAATCCTTAAATACTAAATATGCATTATACTTTTGCACACTTATATATTTGCAGAAATATGCATAATCTTTTAAACCCAAGAAAAAATAATGCAACAAATTATTGTTTGCTTGAAATTCCTTCACAGTAGTTGTGAACGCGTCATATAAGTAGTTGGTAAAACAATCCTTTCTCAGTTATCACACGATTTCATTGAAAGAGTATTACATTACAATCGTCATCCATGATATCATATATTATTATTACATGCTATGCTGCAAGCTTATTATTTCAAATTCAGCAATAGTTGATAGTTATAAGAAATCATCCTTTGTAAATACGGGTAAAAGCTAATGCATCGTGACGAACACTAAAAACACATATGTATGTGTGATAGAAATATATAAAATGAAATTTGATGTGTATAGAATTAGGAGTAAGTATCATGCTTACTGATCGTAGCGATCAAAATACATTGATGAGCATAAGGCTAATTCCCATGAATGCAATGTTTTCGTGGTTCTTGTAAAAAAAACTATCCCATGTTCCTTTTTACTAAAGAGTCCCGTGTGGCTAACGAAAAGTCAAAACTTTAGCAGATCAAGCCAAGTCAGGGAAATAGAGTAAAAAAACTGAAACAGACTCTTCTCTCGGGCTAATTTATTTTTGGCAATGGAATTCATGGGCCAGCAAACAAGGAAAACGGGGGAGAACTCTTATACACATCCGTTATATCTAAATCTCAACTACATGACACTATTACCAAGAAAAGATAAAGTTCGTCAGCATGTCCATACGGTTCTGGTAAAAGTTTATATATTTCTTCTTCTTCGTTACGTCATCACATCAACATCATATTATACAAAAAGTATAGTAGAAACGCTATGATAGCGTCTTTTCCTTTCCTTCTCATGTCTCTCATCTCTGTGCTTCAGTTATTCAGACGGGGTGAACATTATGTTTATCCCATAGCACATATGCCACTACCATTAGCTACTGCTCATTGCTCACTGTCGCTCACAGAGGAAAAAGAATCTGAAACTTAAATATTGTTCGACCATCTCCATCCACAGTCTCCGATCCCTATTGTCATTTTTGGGAAGGCATCAAGTTTTTTAACACGTTACCTACGTTGTTGATGCGATACGTTTCAGCGCTACGTAATGGGGTTGGAATTATATCATCTCAAATATCCTATGCGCACTGATTACAACTCACAAAACTACAAGTTGGGTTTTAGTTCTCAGGATATATAGATATATCTATATAGTATGCTATACAATGTAAAAGTATTACAAAGTAATTGAGCCAAACTACTGCCACACATTCAGTTGTAGAGTAGTTCAGGCGAATGTACGATTTTTCATGGAATCGAATCCACTCGTTGCTCACTTTCTCAACGTTATTCCTTCAAGTCACTCCCAACAAAATGTCGACGGTTAGGTTAAGGATAGGATAAGTGTGTAGGAAAAGGTATTATTGCTTTAACCTCAGCTTTAAAAGTTTATTGTCCTCTCGGTGTGTAGCTTTCTGTAAGAGAAAGCTGTGCAATAAAAAAATGCAAAAAGTTTTCAAGAAAATTGAATTGTAGAAAGCTTTTGTGACCGTAAAGTTGCTTTGTAAAGTGCATTTTAGAACATTTCATTGGTGTGGTGAATCATCAGTGAAGCAAAATATTGCAGTAAGCTTATCATTTATTATGAACTCACGAAATTAGATATTATTATACGTATTTTGTGTTTGTCGTGTCTGTGATCTTTGTAAACCTACACTGCTATTAAAGTCCGCCCTTCAACCCTTTCCACTTCGTTTATCTCGTATCATATTCGTCATTGTTGTAACATATAGCTAATAGCCTTGATATTCCTCGCATCGCATTTTGCTCTAAACTCAAAAAGGATCATTTTTACTCAATAATGAGTTCCGGTTCAGATTCACTGGAACAAAATTGTCAGAGGTTGGAGACTCAGGTGAGTTGAGTAGATTTTAATTACAAAAAAATTGAAACATGACTCAAAAAAGGTCAAGATGGCATAATTGGTTTGAGACCAATGACCAAACTTAACTGAACTGAAAGCATGTATTCAAATTCAAACTCAAAATGATATATATATCTGCCTCTGCATTGCAGAATACGCATAAAAATTTGTTCCCCCATAGATATCCACGTTAAAGCACGTTGCATCCCTCCGTAAGAGTCTGCTCGGACTCAGAGAAAGGCAAGTGAAAGACTTGATCTCAAAACTGAAATTTTACGAAACAATTGTAGACGAGGAGCGTGCAACACGTCACAATCTAACCAGCCGTTTGGAAGCTGCTGAAGCTCAGTGTGGTGAACTGACAGAAAAACTAGCACAAAATGTTCATACAGTAGAGGAGACAAAAACCAATTACGAAAATAAAGTTTCCACTCTAATCAATGAACTTCAAATATCGGAGCAGAGAAATCAGCAACTATCCGATCAACTGAATTGTGCTCAATTGAGAATATCTGAAGTAACCAAAGACTTCACGATGGAAGACTTGAATAAACAGCTCGAAGAAAAAGACAAATTTGCAAGGGAGTTGCAAAAGCAATTGGCGAGGGCGTGGGAAAGAAATAAAATATTATCCTACCAAATGTCAATGCTCAATACCCTGTTCAATGAGACGGAAGGGGTTACCATTGATTTTGAAAAGATTAAGGCGATTGGGGATATTGTAAGGTAAGAGTATTGATGGAGGAGGTATCAAATAAATAATTAACAACTCCACAACAAAAATATACAATTACTTATCCTGGATGAATTCGCAGAGAAAGTCAATCATTTGCTGAGGAGACTGAAGATGAGGTCATGAGTGATGATCTCAATTCAAATGCTGCCAGAAGACCATCCGTTGATCTGGAAAATTTAATTGATAGCTTTGAAAGATCTGAAAGCGCAATTCCAGCTGAAATCCCAGGTTTTTAAGCAGGGAATCATGAAATTATGCACAACCACAAACAAGTACAATTATTATACTCTTGTACTTCTTTTATCTAGGAGAGGAAAGCTGTTACAAAAGTGTTGACACAAAACGAGGACCTGAACTTGTCCTCAGTGTAAGCAGAACATTCATAAAGCTAAAGGATCTAATAGTAGAGAAAAAGTCATTGCAAAAAGAGATAGACACCCTAAAAACGTTAAACACCAAACTGGAATCGAAGGTAAAAAGGACTAAACATTTACTAATGCTTTAAAATCTCAAAAGTCAAGGATTTCGAAGAAATGCTCATATCCTTGCATAGTTTCCTCGAAATTTATTGCTTTTTTTCATTGATAAAATTACACACAAGGTTGACAAGCAAGAGCATAGACTGTACCGTGTTACAATGGAGTTAAATAAAACGTGGAGTCTGGTTTCCAAGCTAAAACAGCAGCACAAACGTCTCTACAATTCTGAAGCTGTACTTAGGTAATGGGAATATAAGATTCAAGATTATTGCATGACGCGAGACGCAAGAGTGCTTTAGCAATCAAATCTTATATGAATGCATGCACGTGGTGGGCTTTTGAATTGCTGAGACAAAAATATATATATATATATGTATATAACCGAATGGTTTTGAGTGAAAATGCACTAGACTGATAAATTTTGACATTTTTATGGCCACCACTACTCAACTATAAAAACTTATGCGTTTCCTTCTGCTTGCAATAATAATGTATAGATATGAGCTTCAGGAAAAACGTACCCTTCTGGAAAAACTCAAGAATGAGCTTTCCTCCTCCCGTGAGAAATGGAGACGAGTTCGTCAGAAAAACTCTCAATCTCAGATTGAATGGGAAAAGCTACGAGATGAATTTGCTCAAAGGAAGCATCAGTCATCACAAGAAAGTGGAACATTCTCGGAAGTTATGTCAGTATCATCCGGAACAGAACATGACGTCACGGTTGAGGAGGATGAGGAAGCAACCTCCGTCACAAATCAAAGTTTTAAACTTGAGAGACCTAAATCACTCCCATTGCCAATTAATGGTACAAGCGATAGGGAATGTACTACGGATATTGAAGAGGTGGAAGATTGTCCAGAGGAGGATGACGCCATGGGTCGCATAGATGATGAGCCGCTAGACTCTGAGGATCCTTTGGAAGCTTTAGTGGCCGACCTTGTGGAGGATATTGACAATGAAGCGGATACAGAAGAAGAAACTGCTAGCAGTAGTAGTAGGCCACCGGTAGAAATTGATAGTTCTCCATCTCCAGATTTTGAAGGTAAGACAGACTTTCATAATTTTTTAGAGAGTTAATAGAGAAAGAACAAGAGGTTGCCATTTCAATTTCATCATTTTCATCATGCATAATATCAATAATTAGTCATATTGTGCTCCATTTCATTTAAAGATTATACTAATAGGAAACAGGAACATATATATATAAAAGCTCATGAACATGATGATAAGAGGTGATTGAATGAGACGGTATTTATTTTGACTTCAAAATTTACGTTATTGACAGACCGAATGAGACGTAGAGCAAACAGACTACGAGTGCTTGAAGAGCAATGCCATGTTCTTCATCAAAGACTCATTGCAAGCACAGCCCGAAGTGAAGTGATGTCGACAAAATTGGCACAACTCCATGATCATTATGGACCTTCTGGCTCTTCCACGGGAACTCCGAGTGATGAACAACCCCAACCTCATGATCATGGTGATGATACGTCTCAGATTCAAGACGGTACTACGCTATTCAATTCTGTTATGTTATTTTGATTTGAATGGAAAACTTTAACTTTATGCAATCAGTACATTATGTGGCGCATGTTGTAAATTGCAAACTTAGAAGCTTAAAGAACATGAACACATTAATATATATACATCCAAAAAGGATTATCTCGCCAAGTAAAAGTTTGCTTTGCACCAGTTTTCCTGTTCATATTCATATACACAGTAGTAGTGAGCATTTTCAGAATCCAATTTTGTAGGAATATGAACACATGCATTTGTGAGAAAGTAGGACTGTATATAAAGATAAGAACCAGCCAAAGATAGATCAATTTGCAAAGATTATATTACATTACTTTTGTATGCATACCTTGGTATATGTTTCAAACAAAACAAGTTTCATATACATTCAACATTGGATGCGGAAGAAAGTGAAAACAAGAAACAACCTTTGTTTCACTTCCTGTCAGAGAATTGATGGATAGTCCAAAAAAATATACTTTTGGAAAGAAATTTAAATGAGGATGGGAACAAGTGCGCATTAACTATGAGTAGGGGGTTACAAAGTTCTCGTGTCATTGCCCGTTGTAAGGTTTCCAACGAATGACGACGCACATTTCATAATATCCTTCGTGGTGGCAGACCACTAAGCAATAAAAATGTTATGAGAATTTTAACTAGGTTGTATAAGTATTGACACGTGTTTGGGATATCCGTCGAAATGGTATTGCCCCAAAAAGTGTTTGCACACGTTGGAGTGATTTCCCCCACCCATCAAAGATGAATAACGCAAGTACGGATGTCTTGTGGAATATTATATGTATGCCTTTCCTTTCATCATAAAGTTTTGAATATAAAGTGATGCATGATGTGATGATGATTTTTGATGCATGGAACCTAAGATCAAGAATATAGAATTTATACGGCCTCGTCAGACAATGAACTCAAGAGAAATTATTTTGCATGCTCCTGTCAACTGTGAAGGCTAACTTGTGACAACTTTGCAAAAAAATTCATTTTTGAAAAGAGATATGATATGAGTATGCAAAACGATATCAAATTTCATGCTGATTTTTTCTACTTTACAGAGGCTCATGCAATTGCTGCTATCGAAGAGGAATCATCATCTACTTCTACTGACACGGCTTACGTCAGTGGCTCAGAAAAAGAGAACAATAGCAGCAGAGGTGGTGGGGAAGATTTCAAGCCAGAAATTGTTACGCAATGTGATTCCTTACAGAATGACACAAATTGTCCTGAAACGAGTACAGTACGTAGCGAGGAATTAATTAATGCATCCCAAAATAGTAACATTAATGTAGCATCAACATCAACAGAAAACAACGTTCCCCCCACCAACGACGCAATTGAGCCCACTCAAGGCCATCATTGTGGTGTTGTTAGTGAGAGCTTTGCAACATCACCGGATCAAGTTCGTAACGCTTTTGATAAAGTTGATGATGCGCAAATTGTACCAACCCATGATGATATATCGCCTCAAGTCATTGTGCCACCAACCCTATTACCAATTACCTCATCCCCAATTCCCAATGTACCTACTATTATGGGATCACAAGATCCTGAAAGCCATGAAACTGCCCCATTGAATCATAGTGATATTGGACAATCTGAACAATCTCGTGTTACCGAAGAAGAACAACAGCAGCAGCAGCCTACTCAGCAACAGCATCAATCGGACAATCCTGAAATTCAACAAGCTGCCGAAGTACAACTTGAAGAAGTTGTGCCAATTCAGGAAACTGCTGTAGTACAACATTTCCCTAGCACGACTGAAGAAGAAGCAAATGAATTTGCTGCTGTGCAGATTCGTCCTGAGTTCCTACGAATACTACAGGAAGCTGATGAGGCTACCAATGCAAATAGTCTTGACTGGATGCCAACTTTGCTGACGATTACGCATAACGTTGCTTTACTCAGACTTGATCCTGAGATACCGTCCTCACAAAATGATGGGAATAATAGCCGCTCTCTTTCCGAGTCTTTAAGAATTGAAATCCCGAGTCAGTCTCCTAGTCCTCCACCTGCACCTGTACTTCCTGCGGCTGTTCCTGTTGCTTCCCGATCCCGACGTCAACCGCATGCCAGCATTGAAGCCCATGTTGAAGATACTTCTGCCGAAGAAGGGGATGAACCCATGCCAGCTTACGCCAAGGATCCAAGCTTCCTTAGTCGTCTTATCATTAAACAGCTACCTAAACGACTTCAATTACTTAAGAATGAAAACCATACGTTGCAAATGGAGTCTGTGGAAGCGAACATGAGAATGAAAGAGCTAAAAAGACAATTAGAGAAACATCAGGAGCTATCAGTTACTCTTGATGCTCAGATTGAGGACAAGAATCTCATTGAATTTGAATTACGGGAAGAGTTGGAAAAGAAGGAGAAAGTGATTGAAGAATTGCAAATGGAAATTGATGAGTCTAGAGATTACGCGGATGAGCTTAAGAAGTAAGATGCCTGCTTAACCTTAAATGAGAATACATTACAATAATATTTACCACCTTAATCTATTCATAGCTCTAACATTTTAATTACTGCTTTAAAAGGGATAAAGAAGACATGGAAGCTTACTATAAGTTGCTATTAGAAGAGAAAACAGATCTGGATCAGCGCAAAGCTCCGCTGGAATCCGCTAAAACTTGTAATAATTGCAAAAGAACTTTCAACATAATTTCTAGAAGAAAATCACACTGCAAGATCTGTGGTAAGGTTTTCTGCAAGGACTGTGCTATTCCGCGTGAACCAAATAAAAGGTAAAGCTTATTGATTGATTATTGAGAAAAAAAAACGAAACTACAAAAAATCCTGTGAACGATTATGATTAATTGCTAATTCGAAAACCTTAGGTCACAAAAACGTCCAAGATTATGCACCCGCTGTCATCTCCGTCGCCAACGTCTTGCCGTTCTAGTCAGTGAATCAAAACAATCGGCCGAGCAACTCTCCTAATAACGTCACCTCGATTTTTAATAATAATAATAATTATATAAACCTGACTGTATTTACTACTAGCTTAAATCAGTTCCTAGTTATATGCAAATATTTTAGAATACGCCAGGAAAGCTGTTGAGTAAAAGTTTTGAAAGATATAATTTTATTCAATACGTGAATCGTTCGGTAAAAATATATATTGTCTATCATACCAATTTTCATGAACTAGATCCAGATACTGAAGCAAAGGAAACAGATTCCTACTCTTGGTTAACTAAATCCAGAGGAGGTGGTTGGTCATCTGTATTCGACATAAACGTATCCTTATCAAAGTTAGTAGACTGTTCAACAAGATTAGCTTCAGGTTTGAGATCTGGCAATTCATTAAAACTATTGTCACTAGTTGCTTCAACTCTTGCAGTTGATGGACTACTATCGTCTTCTTCTTCCTTCTCTGAATCATTTTCATATCTGAACTCGGGAATTTCAACCATTATCCCATTTTTCTGGTGATTTTTTAGATGATTTCGAAACGCATGTCTTGTGGTATACTGCCTCTTACAGTTTTCAATTGGACACTCATGGATTCGGCCAGAATGAGCTTCCTTATGACGATTAAAGGTTGGTTGATCTGTAAAGTAAAAGATCAAGCAACACGATTATAATTCTAGCAATCTTCCTAGTAAAAGAATAGTGAAACCTTTTCTAACCTGAGAACAACTTTCCACAATCATTGCACTTGTATGGTTTTTCTTTCGAATGGACGCGCATCATGTGTTGTGTTAAATAAAACTGGGTTGCAAACGGTCTACTACAAATTGGACACAAAGCTTGTGCTAATTTGAGATGCCTTATTTCCACGTGCTGTAGAAGACAGACATAAAATGAATTGAACCTTTAATTTAGTTATATTATTACGGGAAACACTGAACAATTTTAATAAAATCAAGACTTACCCGTTGCAAAAGCTTCTCATACATGGTTCCAAAGTCACATTCTGTGCATTTAAACTTTGTCTCTTTCGTGTGCTTTGCTCTTATGTGATGATCTAAGGACCTAATACATGCAATGAAACAGAATGAAGAATCAACGTAAATACTTATGTACTAAAGTAACAACACAAAAATCTTGAGATAAGCGATTAATATAAAGTGTCACTAACTTTGCGGTGTTTAAAACTTTTCCGCAATGTTTGCATTTGTGTGGCTTTAGTTTTAGTTCCTTATGATGAATCTGTTGCTGGTGATCATCGAGATATTTCTGAATCTAAGAAAATAAGACAAACATTATTGACATATTACAAACTTGTCAATCAACTAGTCTGCAACATTAGCCAAATAAAACACCTACCCTATATTGTTTTCCACAAAGATCGCATACAAATGGAGAAGAGCTGTGTGTTTCCATATGCGCCTCCAACTTTGACCGTAGACTAAACTTTTTCTTACATTCTACGCATTCGTAGTACTGTTCTGCTAGTACTTTAATGCCTTCGGGATGCACTTTAGACAAATGATAGTCAAGTATTCCGTGGGTGGTGTACCTCTTATCACAACCTTCAGCCGGACATTTAAAGGGCTTTTCAACACCTGAAGAAAATTAAAAAAACGAGCATTGTTAATAGAACTTTGAGATCGAAGTCCGCAAAGAAGGTTGTTAATCAATCAAACTAACTAGTATGCAAGGTCTGCATGTGCTCTTCTTTTTCTTGTAAGCTATTAAATCTCATTGGTTCTCCTTCCGTTGAGCAAACCCAGCACTCAAAAATTGAATCTTCTTCCTTCGTCGATTTTGAACGCAAGATTTGAGGAACGCTGATCATAGTAGCACTTACTTTCTTCTTTAATACCTTTGGAATATGGATCTTGTGTACTTTTGCCAGGTGCTGATTTAGCTTAACCCGTTTGGGAAATTTTCTAGGACAAATACTGCAAGGGTAAGGGTTAGTTTCACCCAAATGAATTCTACGTATGTGACCTTCCATTAGAACCTTATCCGCAAAACGTAAACCACATTGAGAGCACACATGTTGGTTACTAAAATGAACAACTACCATGTGCTTTAGTAAACGAGAGCGACGAGCAAAAACTCGATGACACCGAGTACATTGAAAAGGATTCTCGATTCCTATAATATCATAATACAATCCAAAATTAAACCATTTGTCAAAAATAAGAATACGAATAACATTATTTAACCACAGTAAAATAATACAAGATGAATGAATGAATACCTTGATGTGTTCTTTTTTCATGGCCATCTCGTAACATCTCAGAGGCAAATTTCCGTTTGCACTGGTTGCATTGATAAGTTCCTTTAGGATCATTTCTAAACTGTTCTAATACATCTTCCGGTAGTTGTGGATTTACTATTTCCTGAAGATCTCTGAAAAATTACACAAAACCCATGTTACGTCTCTTCTTTAGTTGATCTATAAGTAATGCTTGATAACACCTACCCTGTCTGATTGTCTTTCTGATAATCACTCAGAGAAAAGGATTGCCATGATCCATCTTCCACTACCATAGTTTTAAGTTTTTCCACACTATGTAG
This sequence comes from Orchesella flavescens, assembly GCA_964034955.1. Lineage (NCBI taxonomy): Eukaryota > Metazoa > Arthropoda > Collembola > Entomobryomorpha > Orchesellidae > Orchesella > Orchesella flavescens. The sequence goes on along the minus strand of OZ035954.1, from coordinate 29,350,555 downwards.
TTCTGGATCATAGTCTTCATCATAAGGCGTTTTTGCTCCGGTATGAAATCTGTACAAATGCTTGCGTAGATTTTTCTCTGCCACAAATCTTTTGTTTTCACATACGTGACAATGAAATGGTAACGGATCGTCTGCATACATACAAAACAACGATAAAAATAAGCTTATTTCAAATTGAATTAGTGACCTGATACATGTGTCATGTTCCACAAAATCTTGTAATATAGTTATACCGTAGTGATCCTTTAGAATGTGAGCACGGCAATCCATTTTCCTTAAAATCCTTTTATCACAGGTTGAACACTTGAATTTTCCATTATCTTCAATAGGTTCTGCACTAATCTCATTAAAAGTTTTGGACAAACTTTCAGACAATTGTTTCTCCCGGTGTCTCGCTAATGCTCGCTTTGTCTTGTGACATTGCCCTCTAGATTTAACTTTAGGTTTTGAAGATGTAGGTTCATAATCACTGTCTCCTTCATCTTCTGGAGCGCCAAAATCTTCCATCTCATTCTCATCTTCGTTCTCAGGAAACCACGCCGGAGAAGAAGGTAAGGCATCATCATCACCTTCATAATCCAACTCCTGTAATTCATTATTGCCAGCCTCCTGTTTTACAATAACTGGGTGTCTACTGAGAAAATGACTTTCTGAAGTGTCATTGTCACTGAAGGTATCTTCCGTTTGGTCTACATTGTTTTCAATTACTATATTATCTTCTTCTTGAATTTGTACAGCTACGCGCGATCGGGAAGGCCTCGTTCGTGAATTGGAACCGCTGTTATCTTGGCTATTAAGTTTTGAGATTACTGGAGAACTTTTTCCGTACAACAGTGGTCCTGTCCCATTCTTTGGGGAACACTGCACTTTGTCGCATATTAAAGGATCCAACGTGTTGTTAGTTGACCCTATAAATCAAGAAAAATAATGGAAGGATATTATAAATTTACTGCTTTTGAATGCACAAATAATTAATTAACACATACCTTCTACAAATTGCCTCCTCAAATTTTCAACAATGTTGGAAGGCGTATTTGAAATGATTTTCTTGTCAGTAGTACGCATCCTTTTCGGACGACCCATCTTCCTCTTGGCTTTCCAAGCATTTTCAGGAGGGTCCGAAGTGTTTCGCTGATCATCAAGACTACATTCCGCCGAACTTAATAACAACGACCGCAGTTCCTTTGCAAGCTCTTCAAAATCAGCTTGAAACTTAAGTAGTCTTCTATACACAAATTCCGCCTCCCGAAAGACGCTTAAGCACGAACCACAAAGTTTTATTCCCCATTCACTAGGATTTCCTTCTCCCTTTAGAAGCTCAGTTATTACATCTTGCTTAATTCCCAAAATTTTCCTCAAAAGAAGAATCACAGGGAGTTGTGAATCCAATGTAGATGATAAGCCTGGAAGTTTCCGACCCAATCCGGATGCAAGTCTTGAGTTTCCATTGCAAACAAAACATTTTCCCCCTGGAACGTGATCATCACTGTCCATAATGTCTATGTTGCTGTCAAATGTCAAACAACAAAGTATGAATAAGTCTTAATGTGGTAATTTTCCAAATTATTTTAAGACACTACAAAAACAACGTATTATTTCAATTCTTAGCACTGTTTTGATAATAAAAACCATAAGCATCTAACTTGCTTTAATGTTCTTACCTTGATGACACAATTTTTTACGACTAAATTACTGAAAAATGTACGCGAATGGCTGATAAGACTCTGTCCACTCTGTTCTTAAATATCAACATCACGAAATCCTGCGTTTGTTTTCATTCTTTCATATATTATGTATCTTCAAGACCGCGTGAAGTTAGCCGACAGCCGACAGGTGTGAAGTTAGCCGACTGTTCAAGAGCCGACAGCCGACAACGTGAATTTAGCCGACTGGTCGACAGCCGACAGCCGACAACGTGAATATAGCCGACTGGTCGACAGCCGACAGCCGACAACGTGAATTTAGCCGACTGGCCGACCACGTTAAGTTTTTTGATTGGTGTAAGGTGTACATGCACTTTTTCGTTTTTGTAATATGCTGAAAATATTCATGTCATAAGAAATAGGGATCAAAAGCTTGTACAATTTTAAATGGATTTTATTGAGAGAACAACATATTCACTCGAACTTTCGCTACCTGTGCGTTAGCATTTCAAGAGTAAACAAAGAAAATTTGAAAATGATAGATGGTGTATAGTATTTACTATTATTCTCGATAGTTTTAGTTTGGCTTTTTGATGGCATTATTTGAATTTATACATTTTAATTTTGAATATGTTGTTCTCTCAATAAAATCCATTTAAAATTGTACAAGCTTTTGATCCCTATTCCTTATGACATAAATATTTTCAGCATATTACAAAAACGAAAAGGTGCATGTGGACTTTACACCAATCAAAAAACTTAACGTGGTCGGCCAAATTCACGTTGTCGGCTGTCGGCTGTCGACCAGTCGGCTATATTCACGTTGTCGGCTGTCGGCTGTCGACCAGTCGGCTAACTTTACGTTGTCGGCTGTCGGCTGTCGAACAGTCGGCTAACTTCACACCTGTCGGCTGTCGGCTAACTTCACGTTGTCTATCTTCAATGGTTCACTGTACTATACAGAAGTATGTGTCGTAGCCCTAGCCGAGCCTAGCATAGACTTGCTTACAGTTGCACAGCCACAGTCAGACTAGAGATCCTTTTACCGTACTATACCATTCCCCTTTAACCACAGTTGTGGTGAGGAGTCCGGATGCTATGATATTGATATTGATATGAATGATGACATGTAAAATGTATTTCATGTAAGATACGAATGATAGATTCAAAAAAGTTCAATTTAATTATCATAATATCTATCATACATATACGTATATAAGAATTCTTTGTTCATAAAAATCTTTAGAATACATTTTAGTTCATAATACATAGATACTGTTCTGACGATTAGTTAGAAACTTTTTACAATTTAATGGACACGCTATAAAAACATGGTGTGGTCATCAACTTTGAAACTTGGATATAAGGTTGGCATCATTCCGTCAACTCTAGCAGAAGAATGTGCAGTTTCTTGCTCTGGAATATTTAATCGTGGAGCCTGCTCATCGTTTAAGGTATTTTGGTCATTGATATCGTTGCTTTCGCTACTTTCTTCAGGAGGAGCATGAAATTGTTGCATGTTTGTGCTTGGTTGAGTACTTCTAGAATTCCTCTTTATTCCACGATGCGTTTTCATGTGAACTCCTAATGCATGACGAGTTTTGAATCCCGTTTTCTTGCATTCCGGACACTCATGAATTTTACCATCATGAGCTTCAACATGTCGATTGTAGGTAGACCTATCTGAAATACGGAAAAATTAATCAAGTTAGAGCATAGTCTTTTATAGTTGTATTAATAAAAAAATCTTTTTATACGTACCTGCGAATTTTTTAGAACAAATTTTGCACTCGTACGGTTTTTCACCGGTGTGTATACGCAAATGGTTTTGCAAATATTGGAAATGCATAAACGATTTTGGACAATGCGGGCACAAGTGCTGTGTTGCTTTTGTATGTCTAACATTCATGTGACGTTCCATTGAACTTTCAAACTGGAAATGAGTGTCGCATAATGGACACTTGAACTTTGCGTTTTTTTCGTGTTTTATTTTGATATGATCTACCAGTGTTCTAGGTGAGCTTAATATTTTACCACAATATTTACACTTGGAAGGTTTCAGATTTAATTCCTTGTGATGTTTTTGTTCTTGGTGATTTTGTAAATATCGAAGTCCTCTGAATGTTTGACAACATAGCTCGCAAACATAGGGCCTAAAGTTTTTGTGGTTCCTTCCTTGATTGTGGGCATCAAACTGAGATTTAGTTTTAAATTCTTTGTTACATGGAGCACAAACGTAAGCCGCATTTGGATCCACCATAGGCTCTGCTTCTACTTCAAGGTCACTACGAACTGTGTGTGTAATCATGTGGTTATCCAAAAGCCAAGGTCTTGAATACTTCTTTTTGCAAATGGTACAAGGGTAGGGCCTTGATATTCCTAAAAGTTTTAATCATACATTAAGAACTTGCAGGAATATACTAAACTCGGGTTGATTGTAGTATAAAACAAAAACAAACGTTAGTGGTTTTAATATACCCATATGCTGACGCTTCTGGTGAACATCCAGCTCTTCTATCGTTGCAAATTTAATGGACCGCCGAAACTCTTTTGAACATGTATCACATTGATATTTTAATTGCAATTTAGTCCTTTTCTTAACTGGCTTTATTGGCTTTTTGGAGCCAGGAACTCTACCACCTTTTCGTTCAGGCACGTAACATTTAAGTTGCAATTTGTGGACACGTTTAAGATGCTTATTGAGGCTGGCTCTCCTAGGATGTCGTATTCCACACTTTAGACATTGGTAAGGGTGCTCGATCCCCAAATGGACACGTTGAATATGAGCATTTAATAAGATGTCTTCCTTAAACATGTTTCCACCTTTAAACAAATCATAATTTAGTACTATTATAGCATAGTATATGAGAGTGAATTTTGAAAGTACAGTAAGTACAGTTACTTACATCTATCACAATGGAAGCGACCTGGAACATGTGTTAAGAGCATGTGCTTCAATATCAAGTGACCTATTCTTTCAAACTTTTTCGGACACATTGGGCAATGATAAGAATATTTATCCCCTGTTAAATCAACAAAGACTTTCAAATGAGGAGTGCATTACAATAAAATGTAAACTTTCACTTCTTTTGTACACTAACCTTCATGAGTTCGTTTATAATGCGACTCATGTTGGATCACAGTTGGAAATTTCTTGTCACACATGTCACACATTTTATCTTCAGCAACTTCTGCAAACTTTGATACAATATCTTCTGGCAACTTGAAGAACTCCTCAGGAACAAGAATATACCGCAGGGACCCATTTCTATAATAAGAAATATAAATTTGTATGAAGGACAGCCACTCATAATATACATAAAACATCAAAGTTATAAATTATAAATAAAATTAATTGATGCAATTGCAATTACGTCATTCGCACTGGTATTCTTCGTGATTGAGAGGCAGAAGGTTCAGCCTTTATAATTTCATCTAACGTAACCAGGTCAGTTGCATCCGGATCAATTGGTTCAATTTTTATATTCGGATTAACAGTTTCTTCTTCCGATCCTTGATTGGTTGTAGAAGTAAGTAAGTACGGGTACGAAACAACTTCATACGTGAGCTTTGTGATAGTTCCATCCTTTATGCAACGTTCTACCAATTCATCCGATGGCAATTTCGTTCCAGGATGTCTCATTTGCATGTGATAGCGCAACCAATTTTCACCTTTAAAGCTTCGATTTTCACAAATAGTACATGCGAAATCCAGTGGCCATGTTCCGCCTGAAGACAAAACATTAACATTTATTCAGACATTCAAGAAAAAAGCAGTATTTCTACTTTAAATATTCAATATCAGTTTAAGATTAGCAAACTTACCATAATGTTTGCTTAAAATATGTTCATCACATTCTGATGCGGTTTTAAATCCCTTCTTTTGACATTTCGAGCATTCAAAAGTATCTTTATTTTTACTCTTAATAGCTCGATGATTGACACCTCTTTCGCCATTCACAAATGGATTTTTTCGGCAGCCCCTGCCACGGCTGCCACTAGTGCCACCTGAACTGGTTTTAGAACTTTTGGCATTACTTAATTCAAAATCGCTGTCCCCAGCTAACGAATCCATGTCATCGTCAACCTCTCCACCAGAAGGATACTCTCCTGGATCAAAATCCCCATCAGAGTCCTTGTCCCCACCAGTATCATTAGAGTTAATTTCAGGTGAGCTACTTCTAGTCTCAGGTACATCCAAATCCATATCATCAAAATTATCATTTTGATCTTCAACATTGAAATCCTCAGGGTCGGATTCTCCAGTATAAACGTGATCAGTTTCTTCTGATTTCTTAGAATCTTGATTACAAAAAAAAACAAGATACTTAGGTACACCAGGTAGGTTTTGCAACCACCCACTCCATATACAAAAAAAAACCCAACTGGGTCTAAGAATTCAATGGGAAATCAACTTTTGAAGTTCACAATAATTTACCATTCTTTGTTTGTACTACTTGGATACGCAGCGGGTCAGCCTGACGATAGTTAGCATTTTCAAAAAGCGTACTGCTCCTCGTGCCAGATACATTTCCTCCACTCTTACAGCTAAACTTCCGATGTTCATCATCATCACCATCATCTTGGAACCGGGCTCGCTTAGCTGCTGAGCATTGTTGACGCAATCCCTTCGTATCATCCCCTTGCTCACCCTCACGCCTCCTCAAAAACTCTTGCCGAATCGCCTCCACAACCCCTTGAGAAGCAACAGAACTACTCGAAACGTTACTATTGATGCGTCTGCCTCTGGCTTTAATTGACCTTCTACCAGGTGGTCGTCCCTTTCCTCTTTTAATGGTTCCTTTTTCCACCACCTCATTCTGTTCTTGTTCAGATTGTTTCCTTTGAACCTGGGCAATTCGTTCAAGCCTGCATCTGAGGATCTCCGAAATTTGTTCAAACTCTAAATGTAGAGTCTTTAAGCGGTTCCACACAAAACTGGCTTCTTCAAACGTCCTTCGACACAATTGACACAGCCTAACATTCCAGGAGGATGGATCTTTCCCATTAGATTCCAAAACTTCAGCCAAAAATGCTTTTCTCAAACATAAAACCTTTCGAAGCAAAAGGATGACAGACAAATGCTCGTCTAAATCAGCTGCACCAGTAGTTCCATCCCCAGTTTTACTTTTGTGGGGATGGTCCTCCGAAAGCAATCTATGGAAAATAGTAGCATCCTTACTGCTGACGTTGCAGATAAGGCAAAAATCCTCCGTTAACGCTGCAGCACTCATTTTGCTGCATTAATAAACTAAATTAGAGTTTGCACTGTTGTTATCCACCGTATCACAAAAATGTTTTTGTTGACAAAAAAAGTCCAATGCACAAATGACAAAACACTCTAGCTCTAGCAATAGAAGTAGAACTTAGAGTTTCAGACAGTTCGGTCATGTGGATCCGCACCAAACTACGTACCCCACAGCACATTCTAAAATGCACCTTTACGGCTTTACCCATTGGTTTATGTTGAATTGAAATGTAGAGAATGCAGAAGAGTTCAGCAGACAATAGTCTGCTGAAGGTTTTATTTCAATAGAAATAAAACCTTACTTGCCACTTTGCCAGCTTTTAGTACTAATTTATAATTTTGTGAAACTTTTTTCACAAGCTTAATGCTAGCGCGTTACGGTTACTGTTATCTGGACCAGAATTTGATGGGGAGTCGATTGGTACCACTTTTGGCTCCAGCATATTTTCCGTTCTGGAGTTATTGACATATTCTTAAAATGCCCCAAAAGTGTGTTTTCTGGACAAATCTCGAATCATTTCTCATTTTGTCCCAACACTGGCACTATTGAAAACTTACGCTGAAAACTGCTCTAGCACCTCTAGTTTTCGAGTTAATTGAGTTTTTCTGTTTACTCTTAAACTGTTGCTTTTTAGAGAAGTAAAAATTTGAAATTTTGAATTTCATGCTCATATATTTGAATTTTTAATTTCTCCATCAATTAAGGTCCCTAATTTGGATAATTAAGGTTCCATAATTAGCATAAATTCAATCCATAGTTTGCGTATATTTCGGTTGACCTTTCTCCTTTTTAGCCCTCTAGTTCGTTACACTCATGTGTTACCAGGTTTATGCCTGCGTAATATGCCAATAAAAAGAACCATCAAAATATATAATTCTACATAGGCTGTAAAAAGTAGCATTAAAATTGTATTTTCATCTCTAGCAAATTGATAGTACATTTTGTTTTTACATTAGATTCTGTATTGATAGTAGACTTAAGTAATACTACATGGTGCTATCACAATTAATGCTTCCATGCAGTTTCACAACAACTTAACGGCAAAATTTATTCTTTACTGCAATATTCATCTACCTCTTAAAAACCTGATGTGTCAAGCTTTGAAAAGGGCATCTATAGTCGTCATCATTTCTGTTGCATTTACATTTACAACACTTTTTCATTCCATTTCTGAACAATTTTGTGTTTTATTTTACCCACTACATCCAACTACACAATAAAACTCAACTTTTTTAGCATCTCGTGAGCGTTATACTAAGTCTTATTGAGGCGAAAGAATATAATGTCTATCTATGTAGGTTTTTTAAAATGATTTTTTATCAATTTTCCAAGCGGTCGAGTTTTCGAGCTCCGAGTATAATAATTACTAGCATTTTAAAATGCGTTAAATGTAATGCATACATTTTTTATGAATTTACAGGTGGTAATGTAAAAACCTCTAAGTTTCCACGTGGAATACAGACCCATCCATCCCCCCATTTTGTTCTAATCTGATTACACATTAAAGTACAAAAGTCTAAACTCTAACTCATAACAATATTATATATAATATGATTAGATTTTTTTCTCAAAACTTGATTGATGGCAACAATCAATCAATAGATGATGATCTTAAATATTGTTGTTGGTTTTGTTTTGAAGATTGAGTACTCTAGATTAAATATAAGGAATCTACAAGAATTGGATGGTACTTTTCTGAGTTGTCTATTTACTTTACGTATAACAATGAATGACAAAAATGCGACATTTAATTACAATAATAATTATTAATATTTCATGCAATCAAAAATACACCGACACCGTTGGTTTACCGTGTGTGGAAGAAATATTACATGATTGGTGTAACGTTTTTTTTAAATAACAACGGAGGAAATTATAAAAACCAAATTAAAAATTGTTCTACAAACTATTACACGAGTGTTCCTATCATCGATTATGCCTTGGACTTCCGAATCCTCCGGTGCGTGGTCCACCCCCGGTGGAACCAGAACCAACTTGTCGGTTAGTGTTTGGCTGATGGCGTCTGGAATGAATTTTCATTTCCCTATCCAGTTCAATTGCCTCCAGTCTTTGGTTTAACTCCAGTTTTTGCTGAACTGCAAGCTTCAGTAGTTGATTAAGTGTTTTCTTTTCTTCTTCAGCTGCACTTAGCTGCCTCTGGAGCTCATCCACTTGGGTGGAATACTCTTCGCAACGGGCTGCAAACATTGCTCGCAAACCTAGAAAAAGAGTTTCCCATGTAGTTTAATACTTTTATACCTTGATTCATGTCAAAATCAATCGAAAAAAAAGTACTTGAAAATGTTGCTGCATCTTCTTTTAGCAGTCGCAACTCGTTTCGCAGCTTAACCATTGTTTCTGACACAATTGTTTTTTCTGTGTCATATTTTGCTTTGAGGTTAGCTAGAGCCCTCTCCGCAGCCGATTTGTTTGCTTTAAGGACACTTCGGAGGGCAGCGTTCTGCTCGGTTTTGGATTCAACGAGGGCTCTATATTCAGTTAGCTGCTTTTGAATTTCTTCTAGTGTTGGAGTTCCAATACTTTCATCTCCTCTTTCTCCTGATGCTGTTGGATTAAGCAAAATCATTTTAGTTCTCAAGTTACCCATATAGAGCGAAATAAAATATACGTATTGACGATTTTAACATACCATGAGATTCCAACGTTCTTGTGGTAGCCTCAACAGCACTTAGCACCGTGCTTCGGAGGATTTTAACCTTTAAACAAAACACAGTTGATTACAAAACAGTTTTTTTTATTATTTGTCCATTGCCCATCATCCCCTTTGCTTTAATTATAATTTTCAACCTACCTGTTCAGATATAGTTTCTACTTGCTTAGTAATTGTTAAATCTCCTTCCCAATTATTAGACAAATTCTGGGCTTTTGGGCGCAGTCTGCTTATAAGCACCATCAAATGGTTGTCTCCCTGAAATCCCATGGACTTTGCAGGAGAACTGTTTTTTCCATCACCTTTCCCTTGCATGTGATCAAGCATCACACGCTGAGCAGTTACACCTTGGACATTACAAACTTTGTAGTAGAGATTAGCCAACTCCTCCGAAATGAAGTTGAGGTCGGCTTGAGTTGTGTCAATAGTACGATGGGCATCCGCTGCCGCATCATCCATACTTCTCATCTCAATATCCATTTCTTGCAGTTTCATTTCATAGACTAGTAACTACATTAGTAATGAGAATGAGAATAAAACTCCATAAATACATAATAATTAATATTCATGTTATAAATATTATGAAATTAGGCTATGAGTGAAATTGTACCTTTTCCTTTAAGATAGTCATTTCAACACGCAGCGCACTTGCTACATCAGATATGAGGCTGTTTTCTGACTTTTCTATTTCCGCAATGGATTGCTTTAAATGTTCTATTTCTTTAGATGACACAGTAAACCAACCTTGGTAAGTAGTCGAGACCTATATACATACATATCACATAGCAAATTGTTATACTTGGTAAAGCTGCTTAAATCTTGATATGATTGACTTCATTTCATGATTAGAAAGTGTGTATTTATGAACTCATTACCAGAGGTGAATCCGCAGGTTTTTCGACCTTTTTACTAATTTCATTTTTAAGGTTATTTAATGCCTCAATGTGTGACATGATCGTCGCCACTGCAGCTTGAAGATGAGCCACTTGATTTTTGCCCTTTTCCATCTGATCTTGAATCTCTTTTAAGCTTTTAGTTAGAGCATTTCTTTCTCCTTCTGCACCTTCCAATTGTTTCTCTAACTTTTTCATTTGGTTCAGATGAATTTCACTGAATAAGTCCACTTGTTTCTCTTGAGGACGACCAGTGTCCATTTCTTCAGGTAATCTTACATCCTCACCATCGCTATCACTTCCAATATCATGATCATCATGCAGGCCACCTACCAATATATAAAAATATATACTTAGAAATACTGATGATGCAGGATAAGTAAAGACAAGATTATTGATACTATCTACTGTAATAGGTATATGCAACTGCAGCAGTGTTTTAGATAATATACGTTTTAAATATTATGCAGCAACTAAAAGCAATTAGTTAAAAACAAAAACTACTACGGACCTTTTGTTAGTTATAGCTTGTTTGTAAGCATAAAAATTACTTTGCGATTTATTATATATATATATTTTATTAAAGCTCTCGATTTCATGTACGATATGTATATTTAATGTAAGACTAATAGAGCGTGTTAAGAGACATGAGGTATACCTCTGAGAGAAAGAGCTAGGTTAGAAAGGTTCATTATAGATTCCGAGTTGATTTTAGCATCCAGTTCCTTTTTCAGAGCGTAACGATTTTCACGTTCCAGCTGCAACGCCTGCAATGCCTCCTCCATTTGCTGTTCTGCAATTCGTTTGAGGGAGGAGAGCTCCTCAACTTGTTGCTGAAGCTCTTGTGCACTTTCTAATAATCTCTGGATTTCATGTTTTGCTCCTTCAAACTCAACCTGAGAGGATTTCAGTACGGATACTTGCTTTTGTAATGAAATGTTTTCTTCCTCAAGGTCAGAACAATCTTTGAGGAGACGAGCTTCACGAAACTTCATTTCTTTCACATCCTTCTTTATTCCTGTTTTCTCAATAGACAGGAGTTCAAGCTCCTTTTGGAGCTCACCCGTCTCTGATAACGTACGATCGCGTTCAGCTTTGAGGCGTTCTGAGAGAAAAACAAACGAAAGATGGTAATTTTTTTTTAAAAATGTCATTTAGTTGTAATCTAAATGTACTGAAATCATGAATATCTGAAGAGAAAAAAATAATTTACCTAGTTCTTGTTTGCTGAGACGAAGCTCCCCTTCCAAATCGATAATTTGTGAGTTAAGTGAACATTCTAAGGCCGCACTTTCTGAAAGTAGATTCTCCTCATGTTGAATCCCTGAGATTTCTGTGATTTTATGAGTTTCCGTTGTTTTCGACAAGGCTGTTTTTGTCAAGTCTAGCTCATTCTTGGTGACTTCATAAAGCTCCTCCAGTTGGGAACAACGTTCTTGGAGTTTGGAATTCTCTTCAAGTAAACCCATCCCATATTTGGCTGCTTGAACTTTTTCGCCTTGGGTTTGATCTAGTTCACGACCCAATCGTGACACCTCCAACTTGAGAGATTCTAAACTATCTTCTGCTCTTTGATCAGCCATCTTTAATGCGTGAGTTTTTTGCTTCTCTTTTATTTAAAAAGAAATATAATAGCCTGGCTATATTAGTAGATGCAATGCTGGACGTGTGGATATGAGCCTTCTCTGTGTAATTTGACTTATTTGATGATGCCAGTAGTAAAAGGCTTCTTCGTCCTGAGAAGAGTTTTTAATTCCTCCTTTTCTTCTGTACATTGGAATTTTATAGATATTCCGTTGACAGAGACATATTGACTGATTTTTTTCAAGTCACCAAACTGCAAAAGATTTCGCAGTGTCGATAAAAAAATGTTGAAGATCTCTTTCAGAGTTATATATTGTAGTCAGCCATGCTCGTTGAAGAGCTTCAAGCGCTCTGAACAAACTCTTCTTTTGATGAATTTCACCAAATTGAATGTCAATATGCTATTGATAAAGATTTCTTAAACTTCTCAAGAAAAAATGAAATCCAAGAAAGTGTAGTGTATATACACGACCCATACGTCCTGAAAACATCACCAGCAAATGTGCAAGTTGAATAATTATTATCAGTTCATCTTTTCAATCTTATCTTTTCATCTTTATGAATTGCCAAAGTCAAAATCTTGTATAATAAAATCTTTTCTAATGTTTTTTTAGCTCACCAATAATTTACAGCTTGGTCAATGCTGCAAATGCTTCCTGTTCAGAGCCCTACAAACTTTTGCGGCAAGTGCACTTCACATTAAAGTCAAAAGGAAATCAACTTGATGTGATGTGACGTGTCTTGTCTTTTCCTTTCGCACTTCCTTAATGATATGCTTTTTAATGCAGGTAAGATTTTCTGCATGCAGAAATGTAATTTTTGGAGTGAAGTGGAGCAATATAGATATTATACTTTCTCCGTTTGAAACCCAACAGGATTTGGCGGCTCCTCAGATCCCGTTCATTTTTCTTGTGTGGAGAAAGTCCAACTCATTGAACCTTTATTATTATCCTCCACTCTGTTCCTCTGCAGCAGGAAACTACATCCACAAAACGAAATTATGCACTCACTTCTTCTTCCTTCTAGCTTGGTACTTGGTTTGATATTATTCTGTCTGTTGAGTAGTGGAGACTATGATCATAGAGGATTGACATGAAACTCTATTTTTTTTTCATTTATTAAATTTTGTTGAAATTCCCTAGTGTGCAGCTTTCACATGTTGTACTATGTACATTGAACATCATGTTAATTGGCTCCTGTACGTGATAATTGATTAGATAATGAAACAAAAACACACCAAATTAGGCGTTCACTCACTATTTAAACACGAACAAAACATTAGTGCTCACATAAAGGTCATAAAAGTAACATTAGCACACAGTATTTTTTTGCTGTAGTACCTGAAACTTAGGTTAAGCCGATACTGAAAAATCTATCAATTACTATATTACTCACTGCAAACGTATAGACTCTTTTGGTTTTGGTTGGTCAGCGAGCGAGCAATATATTAGTTTTCATGCGGCAAATCGATATGCAAGTATGGCATATAAATACAAAGGTAGTTGGTTCATTTGGTAGTTTGTGATGATAATATGATATGCACTTCTCTCTCACTCACTCACTCTTGTAAGTAGTAGAATGCAATATGCATGGTATTTTGTTTCATGCTAAAAAAAATCGTATGAAATGAAGGGATCAAAGGGATGATCATGATCAGCAGTCAAAAACCGACAGGTAGATGAACTGTCTTATTACATTATGGATTGTAATGCAGTACATTGCTAAAATGCATGTAGCATGTGTGCATTGCATACAAATATGCCTAGTCAAAGGTATGAAAGTATCATAGATAATAGGATTTTTTCTCTCACATAGACCAAGTTACATATGTACATATTATAGGCTATCGTTTGCTTGAACTTGCTTGGCCACAAGCTAAAGTTGATTCTTTTACATTTGCTGACTGGTGTCTGAGAAAAGAAGACACTTGTGAAATTTAGGATTTATTAAACCCTTTTGGACTTCCTCATATATATATATACGCAAGACAAAATAAAAGTTTATGGTTTATGCAGCATTTTGTTTGACTATGAATTGATGCATGCATATATGAGTATGAGGATGCTGTTGCTGGTACTTTAGTTTGAAAAGTCATTATATCATATATGTAACAACCATGTACCAAATTTGTATGTTGGGTTGAGTTGAGACTATACTGCTCACAATTTCATGAAGATTATTATTATAATATGGTGTTGCATGAGACGGTGTTAACCTATATGGTATGGTGTTGCATGCATGTAAATACTTTATCTTCACTTCATTGTTCCTGACACCCAAAGCTTATGATTCTTCATCATCATAGGATCATCAGCATCAGTCACTGTGCATATAGCATTACAATATTACATGTATATGACACAACATCACACTGCACTGGACCAACTACTGGAGGAACGAAGAAGGTTGATGTGAAGGTAGGTATGAGGACGAAGGAAAGGGTTGGGCTTAAGAAATGCAAGTACAGAGGATGTATTGGTTTGGTTTGGTTTGGTAGCTAAAGCCAAACCATGAAATTTTATTGTTGTTTCATGTCAACATAATTTTGTGATGTGTTTAACGTAATATGCGGGCGGGATAGGGCCTGCATACATAACAAGATGATTCCATTTGTTTGGACACTCTGATGATGAACTAAACCAACCATGCATGTAGAATAACAAGACATCATGTATATGCGGTGATGAGAACCTACCTGTGACTTATTTTTGGCAGGTGGAATTTTCAGAAAATATTTAAAAAAAGATTAACTTTCGAGTTAAATAAGACAGGGCGAGGACCTTGTGAGTACATTATATTTACTGACAAAAGACAAAAAGGGCCTTAGAAAGGCTAGATTAATTTCAAAATGGTTCTTCTTGAATCCTTTTGGACCCCTTATTTCTGGTATGAGACTGTGACAAGCGCTATCAAACCTATAGCTGCTTACACTACAGTAAGTTTGAAACAAATTCTAAGAAAATTATATTTACATGGGAAAAGGGTTCCAATAAAGGAGTGGACTTGAAATTGAATTGAATATATTATTTTGTCACAGGCGGCGTCTGCTCTCTTTATAACGTATACTATTTATGTGATGACGGGAGGAGAGTCCAGCCAGTATTACATGCCTTACTTCGAAGCTGACATTCACCTGAGTAAGCGCTCATTCTATACTACTGATAAGAGTAATTGAAATTTATAAAAAAATGATATTAGCACTGGGACTAATGAATCTTAAAAACAATCATTCTCTAGCAATTTACGTATGGGGAAGCATTGCCATTATTTTCTTCCTATTCTTCATTTTCTCTTCATACCTGCTTGTTAAAGCAGTCCGAGTAGAAATCAGAGGATGGATGCTTCCATGGATGATATGCATGATTATCATTGTATTTTACAAGCTTTACCTGGGATTTCATTGGCTGTATGACTACTACATATACGTAAGCCTTTACACTACACTGATATTTAAACTACTAGAAAATTATTCCTGTAAAAACCAATGTTGATCACTGACTGCTTTTTGCATTTATATAGCTGGAAAACATTTTTGCCATGATTATTCTGTGGTTCTGGATGTCATACAATGTAAGTGTCTTATGGCTGTGGTGTTTGCTAGTTAATTTAGTTAATTTTAAGAATATTTATGAACAAATAATGAAACATGCTTTCTCTTTCTCGGCTCTCGTTTAGATCTATGTACTTCTTGTCGTCTACTCGGTGTACCAAATCATTGCTGAGAAGCAGACTCCAGCGATGATGATTCTTCCTGAAGCATACACTGAGAATACCTTATTCTATTGGGATGAAAATGTGTGAGAGTGGTGGTTGTGATTGCTGCTCTGTCAACTTGTGTTGTGAAAATTTAAGACATACATTTTATGCTACAACTTGATACATATCGAACCCGGTATCACGAGCTTTCTTAAAAGAATCTGAAAGTAAACTAATATACAGTTACGTATTACTGCGTACCTATATTATATAGATCTTCTAAAATAGATTTTTTTTAAATAGTAATACTTTTGACAATAACTTAAACTCATTCCACAAAGCTATCAATGAATCTCATCAAAACTCCTTCGTCCAATACCAAGTACAATGCTTTAATGATGATTAACTAATAATTTTATTGTAACAATAGTCTTCGTGTCGACGCTAGCTTTGTTAGTCTTTCAGTCTCTCTATTAACTTTTGTGGACTACATGACATGATTTCTAACTTTGTTTTTTACCAAGTTTTTGTGGCCAACCAACGATTACAAAGCTCTGCCTTGTAAATTGGAGGTTAAAATGTGTACTTTGAGCTATTCTTCTGCAACCACTCTTTAAAAAACTTTTAAGATTTAAGAGTTGATGAACGCATCATCTTAATTCAGTGTTAGTATACTTATTGAAAATTTCACAAACAAAATAGATTGTAACGTGTCATTCCAAGAGTTTACGAGTTTAGAGTAATAATATGCAGTTTTCGTTTTTAGTTCATACTTTTGACTTGGACATTTGCGTCATTTATTGTAGAGAAATCACAGATTTAGTTTTTTAGCATCTAATTTTCAATCTTTATCGTTGTAAATTCCATAACCTTTATTTTCTTGCTTTTATAAACTTTCAGTGCTGAAAACATCTAGAATTTGCTTCAATCGTGGGGTCGGAATCGAATCTAATAATTTATTTGTGATCCCATTCTTACCGTAACCTCTATCTTTTTATAACACATCTCTCAAACGTTCTATTTTATACATTTGTAATTGGTATTTAAAAATATACAAGGAATAAAATGAGTAGAAGAAAAAAATGATAACATACATAATTTGTTTAATTAATTGATTAAATAGACATTATTTGTACCAAACCAAATCATTAAAAACTACCTGATTGACGCTTCATATTAATAATTACTATCATATCATCAAATTAAAATGCTAAAAACTAAATTGCTCAAATTTTCATAACCAAACGAAGAAGAAAGCGTCTCTCCTTTTGATCGAAATGCTTTGCATTTGCTTGTGCATGTGAAGCAACTTGGGTTACGTTGAGATGAGAGCATACCGCGAAGCGCAAAAAATAGGTTGCCGATATGACAATGACAATTCAGTTTTATGTATAAAATCTCCGGTGTGTTTATATTTGAGCTTCTCTCCTCGCTGCAACACAACAATCACAAATTATTCCTGAATTAAGCGAATAGTTAAATATACATACAGGTTGGTTATCTTTTTCAGTGTGATTAAAATTCTAAGCATTTCCATCAACTTTTATAGCCTGTGATCATATTATAAAAGTATCTACAACTTTTCGGTGAACAGTTGAAGGTGGGATTTGGTTTGGCGTTTGGATATTTTAATCAGCTTGGTTTTGCTACATCCGTTTTGCAAGTCACTTTGGCTCAATCAGTTTATTATAGTATGTGGTTGATGGTGCTTTTAAATCTTGCTTGGAGCTAATAGTTTTTGAATTTCAACTTGAGTTTTAAGTATTAATGATTATGATTAAGACTTTAAGACTCGTTCGTACCACTAATTTTATGACTGTTTACTTAAGTTTTGTTGTCATTTGTTTGTTTGTAGTATCTTTTGGAAGATCGAGTGCGTACAATAAAGCAATAGAAAAATGGCATCAGGTTTAGCTCCGGAGATACCAACTGGTGGATTCAATTTTGGAAATTTTCAACGGTAAGAAAGATTCAAGAGTATTGTCTTTTGATTGAATACTTGTAACTATTTCTACTAATATGAAAATTCAGAAGTGACATGACGTTTTTTTTTAATTTTTAGGAATCTCTCGTTGGAAGTCCAGGGCTTGCATCCTCCAAAGGCCATCAAAACAGGTACAACAATTTGTGGCCTGACTTTCAACAATGGCGTTGTTTTGGGAGCTGATACCCGTGCAACTTCTGGTAATGTTGTTGCGGATAAAAACTGCAGCAAGATTCATCGTTTGGCCCCAAAAATTTAGTAAGTTTTAAGTTTTGATGGACACAAAAAAATATTTTGATTTTGACATTGATTTTGTTTGCTGTACATTCATTTACTAAATAAAATGTCAACTTTTTTATAGCTGCTGTGGCGCCGGTACTGCTGCTGATACGGAAATGACCACACGAAACATTGAGTCGCAACTTGAGCTCCTTCGGTTGAATATGGGACGAGAAGTTCCAGTTGTAGTTGCTAATCGACTACTGAAGCAAATGCTTTTCCGTTATCAGGTACATCAAGATGAAATATTGATGTATTAGTATTCAATTATTGGCAAATAATTTAGTGCATAATTTTTAATAATATATTTTGTCTTTGTAGGGCTATGTGTCGGCTGCTTTAGTTCTGGGAGGAGTTGATAAATTTGGATCCCACATCTATTGTATCTATCCACATGGATCAACTGACAAACTTCCATATGCAACAATGGGATCTGGATCACTTGCGGCTATGGCCGTCTTTGAGAAAGGATGGAAACTTGATATGGATGTAAGAAACGCTGTTAATTTCCCCAATAAATTAATACCTATTTACGTTTTGGTGTACGAGTTTTCTAGTATTTAGTCAAAACTCTAACCAATTTAATTTAATATTATTGATTTTCCAGGAGGCATATGCTGTTCAATTAGTGCGTGATGCTATTTGCGCTGGTATCACCAATGATCTTGGATCGGGGTCTAATGTTGATATTAATATAATCAGAAGGGATGAACCTAAGACTAAGATTATTCGTCCGTATGAGGAAATTGGCTTGAGAGGAAAAAGGTACGTAACATAACATGTAGTATAAATAATATGTGTAGATCTTGAAATGCAATCATAACAATTAGTGACCCGCGCGTTTTTTATTGATTTATAGACACGGCAAGTACACGTATGTTAAGGGAACAACTAAAGTATTGGATACTGAGGTAATTCCTCTCCAAGTTGAAGAGGAGGAGATCGTCCAAAGAATGGATGAGGATTAAAGTATATATTACCCTGATTCATTTCATTTGTTTCAATTTCAAATTTGTGTACTGTAATGAGTATAAATAATTAAACGTTTCATGAAGTAATATTAATTTTATTAAAGTTTTTGGGAATAAAAATTGTGGATCGTATATATACGCTACTTTTTATTTAATTGAATTTCATAACAAGATTAATGTACTGTAGTGAAATAAAAACAATATTTCTGCACTCATCTATCGTTAACTGTGCATCTTATCGGTGGCTGAACAGATCTATGCATATATATATATAAAGAGTGGTAGAGACAAGTTGGATAAAATAAGTTTTACGAAATTTATAATGTAACTTGCAAATTGCAAACGAGATCATTAACACTTTATCTTACGAGAAATGCATTCCTAATGTTCCATACACAAACTGAGGGCTTTTAAACCACAGCTACAACAAAACTTATGTATCAAAGATGTTAAGCTCTCGTGCTTGGTAAGAAAGCATGAATGGAAAACTGATGTAAGTATTTACATTCAAGACCATTGTCCGCACAAGTCCACTCTTACTTGATGTCTTGATGCTTGAACTGAATTGAGCATTAGCTTACTGCATATCACGGACGGAGCATCATATAGCAATTGGTTTCTCAATTGAATACAAAAACTGATTCACAAAAAATACCTACACTGTGAACATAGCTGTCCTGTACATTGCTGAATGAAGCCAAGTATATCAGGACATGAAGTGCATGGCATATGATCGACATGAAGTAAGGCTAGTTACTGATAAGTTATCATTAACTTCGCATTTTTATTCTTTCGTAAATGGGTTTACGAAACCCATCCAGTTACCATTATGCAACATTTTTTCCTGGTGAATTGTCTGGACAGGTTTAGTTAGTGAATATAAGCTGCGGTTGACTTAATATTTGCGACATAAATTGCTCCTAAATAATTCTTCATCATGCCTGAAATAAATGAAATTCTTAAGGATTTTCCACCCGGTCCATTGTCAAATTACCGAAAACAAGCATCGTTTGATTGGAAAACAATGGCACTTGTACTGGACACTGAGGCGAGATTGAAATTTAAGGTTAGCAAAAACATTCCATTATAACTACATAATATTCACTTCCACGTTTTGAATAACTCAGTCTATCTAATTTATAGCATGCTATATGGAAAGCAATGGAAGAAGATGCGACTTTTATGCATTCTTCGGAAGACAAAGACAATTCTTTGGATGAGATTCGCAACAGAACCTTGGAGAAAGCTCTTAAACTGAGAGAAATTATTCCTGATACTGGATTTGATTTTAGAACTGTAAGTAATGCCAACAAATAATTCTAAAACCTTTTTTATGCATTGTGGTAGTGTCTAATAATTTAGCAAGAACGTGTATACTCATTTAGCGTGCAGAAACGTCAAGCGTAGTGGGCCAGTATGACTGGTCAGTGTCACTGAGATATGGTATACTCCAAAACTTTTTCAGCAACGCTGTTCGGGGTTTGGGGACCAAAGGCCATTACAAATACGTAGAGGCAGCTGAAAAGCAAGAAGTGGGACATTTTGGATAGTTTAAATAAATATGAGCAATTAACTTTCGATCATTCTTCCATTTAAAAACTTTTTTCTTTAGCTATTTGGATGTGTATGCATGACAGAGGTTAGCCACGGAACCAATGTTCGAGGATTTCGAACCAAAGCCACATTTGTTCCTAGTACCCAAAAATTCATTCTACATACCCCAGACTTTCAGGTTTAAAAATTTTACTATCTTGTTTGCAAAAATTTGTTAGTTATTGTCGGACCAGTTATAAAAGATTTTTTCTTCAATTTGTTGATTTATATATAGAGTGCAAAGTGTTGGTCCGGAAATTTAGGTGAGTAATTTTTTACTTTTGGAATGACG
The DNA here is from genome assembly GCA_964034955.1 of Orchesella flavescens. Taxonomy (NCBI): domain Eukaryota; kingdom Metazoa; phylum Arthropoda; class Collembola; order Entomobryomorpha; family Orchesellidae; genus Orchesella; species Orchesella flavescens. The sequence goes on along the minus strand of OZ035954.1, from coordinate 29,329,700 downwards.
CGCTGATTGCATTTAAACTGAAACTAGCCTGCATAGTTTCTATTTCTAACAAAGCAGTTGATCCATTTAATTGATACTTTAGCAAAGACTGCAAATTTTGCATACGTCATGGCTCAATTGTACACTCCAGACGGAGTTTGTCACGGACTTCATGGCTTTATAGTACCTATACGCGACTCTCAATTGAACACTCTTCCAGGTTAAGTTTTTGGCTTTAATTTTGAGACTATATAGGTTCATTACACCTAATAAGAAATTTTAATTTAGGGGTCATTATCGGAGACATGGGTCCAAAGGCGGGCCTAAATGGCTTAGATAATGGGTACTCATTGATTATGATTCTTGTGTTAATCAGGCCATATAATTAATAAATATTATTATAATGTGCATATTTTATAGCTATATGATGTTCAACAACTATGAGATACCTAAGGAATTTTTGTTGAACAAAAATGGAGATGTAACTGCTTCAGGAACCTACATTTCACCGTTTAAGGATCCTAGCAAAAAGTTTGGTAAGGAAAAAGTCTAATAATACATTACGCTAAATAATGTTCATTGTCTGTGTAGTTACTTAACGAAATATTTCCGAAATAATTTTTACAGGGGCATCCCTAGGAAATTTATCAGGTACTCCAAAGAAAATATATATTAACATCTTTTAAATTGCATATGATGTTGATGTTTATAATATATATTTAGGTACTCGAATTGCCATTAGTAGTCTTTGTGCTGCAAGCTTATGCAATGCATTAACAATAGCCATCCGCTACTCTGCGGTTCGGAAACAGTTTGGAAACCCTGGAAGTAATGAGGAGATGCCTGTAATTGAGTATCAGTTGCAACAATGGCGTCTATTTCCTCATTTGTCAGCAGCTTACGTGCTAAAATTCTTTAGTTCTTTCCTTTTTGATAATTTGATGTCATTTACATTGAGTCAGTTTGATTCAGAAATGAATCAAGATGTAAGAGCAGCTTGGGGTATGGAAATGCATGCTGTATCCAGTTCAGCCAAACCGATTGCAGGGTGGTTGGCACAGGCTGCTATTCAAGATGCAAGGTTGGAATTTGGAAATTGAATTTGTTTAAAGTTTGTACCACATAAAGTTTTAAATTGTCTGTAACCTACGTACTTATTCATATAGGGAGGCTTGTGGAGGGCACGGTTATCTAAACTGCAGTGGCATAAATCGCCTCCGAGTAGATAATGACGCTTTCCTAACGTTTGAAGGAGAAAATAATGTTTTGATGCAGCAAACCAGCAACTGGCTTATCAATCTGTGGAACGATTCCAAAAGGGAAGTTACAGTGCAGCAAAGTAAACTGGGTTCTTTAACATTCCTTCTTAAAGCGGAACAACGACTTAACAATTCATTTCAAGCTACAAATCTAGAAGCATTATTGAAGCCAAAAGTTATCCTTGGAATTTACAAATGGCTCGTTTGCTACTTGCTCCGTTCAACCGCTGAGAAATATCAGACACTCATGGCATCATCTGGACAAGACAATTTTCAGTCCAAGAATGATTCTCAAGTTTACTTTGCCAGAACGCTTTCCCTTGCATACATCCAGCATTTCATGCTTGAAACTTTCTATAACCAACTTTGTCAACGACGAGGGCTTCCAGATGAAATTAGAAATGTGCTACTCAAAACCTTTCTGTTGTATGGACTCTGGACTTTGGAACAACAACATTTGGGAACTTTATTTGAAGGAGGTTACTTTAAAGGACCGAAGCCTTCAAAACTAATTCGCAGTGGGATACTGCAGCTATGTGAGGAATTAAAACCGGAAGCAGTCGGTTTAGTTGATGCCATTGCTCCCACCGACTTCGTCTTGAATTCTGTATTGGGGGCTTCTGATGGACAAGTTTATAAACGGTTGGAACAAGCCATGTCGCAATATCCAGATTCATTTTCAAAGTCATCTAATTGGGCAGAATATGCAAGTCGTCTAAAAGCAAAGCTGTGATATGGTACGAATGTTACAAAAGTGTCGAATGCCATTATGTCAATTTAATGTTTATGGTATAATAAACGCAAATATAAAGAAATAAGATGCAAATCACGTTATTTTACATGTAGTCTCAGCCTACTTTAATGTAATGCATAAGTTATTTCATCGGCGAAGGAGATTTTATAGGAAAGAAATATATGATGCTGCTATATAAATTATAAATGCTATATATAGCAGAAGATCAAGATCCAAGCTTTCAAGCACATTGCGAGAGAGACGAACACCTGTACTTGCTCATTCCACTCATGTATAAAACAGCCGCAATGCAAAATGACCATGGGTTTGCATGTGTGTGTATGAATTTTGACAATTCATCGACGTTGAAGGTATGTGGTCTAAAATGTGGCATAATCTGGTATAACTTGCTTAGATAACCATTAATTGTTTATTGTCAGATTTATATTGGCTCATAGCTCAGTTCAACTTCAACTGACAGAGAAAGCAAATCTGTGAAAGTTCAAGTATTTAAGTACAAAATTAAAGATGGGCGAAGTTGAAGTAGTAGATTTTCTTGAAGATTTTAAACCCGGGCCACTAGATGCTTATAGGAAGCAGGCATCCTTCAACTGGAAGGAAATGGCTGTCACAATTGAGAACCCGAAAATGTTACGATTTAAAGTAAATATGCTCATTAACGAATTTGTCATGCGTTATTTTCTAGACAAATCATGCCTACATATAATGCTGACTTTTGACTTAGCACGCAATTTGGAATACTCTTGGTGCAGACCCATTGTTTGCAAGATCAAATGGAGAGATGTCTTTTGAGGAATATCGCAATGTGACGATGGAAAGGGTTCTGAAGATTTTAGACTATAACTTTCTACCAGAAGAGAAAATGTTGGATGACCCAAATCTAGTGAGTGTAAATGTCTTAAAACACGCTTATTGTAATTGTTACAAATTTAAAAATATTATATTATCCTTCTTTGATGCAGAGCAGTGCATTCACAATTGCACTTCAAGAATACGATGGATCTTTAGCAGCCAAGCGTAGCATAATAATTGATTTTTTCACCAATGCTATTAGAGGTTTAGGCACAGCCCGTCATTATGAAGTTTTAGAGGCAGCTGCGGCTGGGAAAGTAAAAACCTTCAGAATTATAAAATGACATGCATTTCCATGTTTTACAATTTCTGGCAATTTTACAATTACAAATCCTTTAGATTTTTGGCTGTGTGGCCATTACTGAAGTTGGTCATGGATCTAATACTCGAGGTTTGAGAACAACTGCAACATACGATTCAGCATCGCAAAGTTTTATTTTAAACACTCCAGACTTTCTCGCTGCAAAATGTTATGCAGGAAATTTAGGTGAAATTTTGAATTTCTGTTTGATGATCAACTGTAAAATATATAATGTGATTGCTGCTGCTGTATATTGACACAATAATTATTACATTGTTTAGGTAAAACTGCAACTCATGCATGTGTTTGTGCCAAACTTTACACGGAAGACGGTGAATGTCATGGACTGGCGAATTTACTGGTTTCAATCAGAGATCCCAAAACCATGCTTCCATTTCCTGGAGTAGTCATATCAGACCTAGGTCCAAAAATCGGGTTAAACGGTTTAGACAATGGGTAAATTGAAGAGACGTTACTATAAGTAGAATTAAGCTAAATTTTCAGCAGTATTTAAAATAGACGTTTTTCTGTCTTAGATTGCTCATGTTTGAAAACTATTCTGTCCCAAGAGAGTCCCTTCTCAATAAAACTGGTGACGTTACCCCAGAAGGGAAATTTGTTTCACCTAAAAAGTTTCAAGATCCTACAAAGAGATTTGGGGCGTCTTTAGGAAATTTATCTGCTGCAAGGGCAGGCTTAATTCCAATGATAGCTCAATTGATGTGTGATGCCTTAACGATTGCTGTACGCTATTCCTGTGTTCGACGTCAGTTTGGACGTGATAACGAAGAACTCCCTATAATTGAATATCAAACACAGCAATACAGACTGATTCCTTACGTAGCTGCAGCATACGTCGTGAAGTACTTTGGTCATAGCATATTTGATAGATACGTCGACTTTCTATTCAAATCATTTTCGGAATCTGACAAAGAAACTGTGAAAATGATGGGAACAGAAATCCATATTTTGTCATCTGCTGCAAAACCCTTGGCTAGTTGGTTGGCAAGAGATGCAGTCCAAGAAGGTTTGATTCAATTATACATTCAAGCCTGCAAAAATAATGCAGAACATACATACTCATCGAACTAATATATATGTATTTGGCAATTTGTGTTTCCCTTTAAAGCTAGAGAATGCTGCGGAGGACATGGCTATCTCAAATCGTCAGGTTTAGGAACCTTAAAAGCCGATAATGAGGCGCACCTCACCCACGAAGGTATTAACTTTTTGCACTACTTATTTTAAAGAGGAAATGTAGAGTATAGAATATTATATATTTCTTTTCTGTTAAATATTTTAGGAGATAATCATGTTCTTATTCAACAAACAAGTAACTGGCTGCTCAACATTTGGACAAACAAATCTACACAATCCTCAAATAGCGAAACTCCGTTAAACACATTAAGTTTTCTTCAGGGATGGAACAAAACAATAACGAACACAAAATTTTCAGCTAAAACAATTGCAGATGTAACAAATCCTGAACTCATCCTAAAAACTTATAAATGGCTTGTATGCAGAATGTTGGAATCTACGCATGGAAGATATAATAGTGTACTTAAAAAAACCAACGATAGCTTCACATCGAAAAACGAGTCTCAGATATATTTTGCAAAAACATTATCATTAGTTTTCATTGAGCATTATATTTTGGAGCATTTTTGGCTGACTGTGTGCAAGAAGCCTGAAGTATCAAGAGCTACCCATGCAGTTCTGGAAAAACTTTTTTCAGTGTATGGCTTATGGAGTTTGGAGAAAAATCTTACAATATTTTATCAGTGGGGTTATATGAATGGACCTGGAGATGCCGATTTGATACATGAAAGTGTGCTTCATTTATGTAAAGAATTAAAACCGGAGGTTGTGGGGTTGGTAGACGCAGTAGCCCCACCAGATTTTGTGCTGAATTCAGTTTTAGGTGTTTCTGATGGAGAGGTTTACAAACACCTGCAAAATTCCCTAACACAAGCTCCAGGTGCCTTTGAGAGGCCTAAGAATTGGGCTAATATATCGAAATGGTTGTCAATGTCAAGTAAGCTTTAAGCAATATCTTCAAAGAAATAAAGAACTGATTAATCGGTTAACAAAAAAAACATATTCATGTTGATGATGACTATTTTATTGGAGCAGTAGGTGTAATATATTTTAAGCATTAACTTTTAGCCTTACGAGCATGAATATCATGAGTGTGGGAAAATTTTACTTTTCACACGTACCCATTCCTCACCACCTATAAAAGTTTATGTATTCGTTAAGTGACAGGTCTCGTCTCGATCTCACAAACCAATCCAGTCTTTACATCATGGGATAGAAATGAATTGACGATGTTATAGTTGTAAACATGCGTACTATACACGTACAATTATAATGTTAATCACAGTATGTCAGCCTAAGCTGTTTGCTGAGAAAGGATGTGAGATAATTACTATATGCATGTTTTGATGTACAACTTTTGTACGAAATTTCATGCAGTATAGTATTTACTCGTTTTTACATTTTATGGTTTTAGTCTTACTAAAAACTTGTATCTGCCCACATCTCAATACATTTCTCCATCGAATAAAAAAAATCGGTTCCAACGTTGTATAACTGGAGTTTTGAGTTGGGATAAAAATAGAATCAACTGAATCCCATCACATCATTGTCACTGTAAGTTTCAACTCATCCACAATACAATCTGGGTTTTTTCCATTAATTCTTTGCTCATTCATCAATATATCAATGGATATATCAATAATAATTATTTTTCCTGCTCAATACATGTCCTGTCTGAATGATTACGCAAAAATTCAGACGCGTTTGTAGAATTTGGTTTGTAAGATGGAATTTCAGTTAGTAGTAAGTGGATCAAGGTTTGCGGAAAAACCACACTATTGCTATATACATACGTTAAATGTTTAGTTTGCACATCTTGCATATGTTCAGAAGTGAAGTTAATGCAGACCTCTGATCAAACCTCGAACTCTGTTGTGATGTACATGGTGCATAGTTAGTATTAACTTGAAATATCAGAGATGCGCTTGTATATATTCCAAAAGTTCAACTTAATGAAGCATTGGGGTAAAGTGAATTTATAGTTACTGGAGAGCACACAACTTTACCAAAAGTACCGTACTAATGGCATTACTGGTACACAACAACTACAATGAATTGAGGTTGACAGAAAATTATCTATTTGTTTATACATATGAGAAAGGAAGGCGTGTCTTATTCCAGTAATCAACTGACCGCATAATCGAGTGTTTGTCCTGTAAATGATTATATGATTAGAGCTGTCATGGACCTACGAGTCGCAATATTATTACGTGATCAGATGCACACACAAGATATGCCATAACAAGCTAACCTAGAGGAAATTGAGGAATTCAAACATGTATTTATGTAATATGATTATTATAGTTGGGACAATATTCATTTAACACAAAACTATGCTACAAAGTGGAGTGTCATATATTACACAAATAACACCATGCGTTATATTGTCATCGCTTAAACTGTTTCCTTCAAATCAACCAAGCCTACTAGTGTGGAAACTTAGAGGAAGTGAAAAACACGAAAGAGTTGTAATTGTGGCTCTTATTAAACAAAGAATTGAAATATAAGATTAATTTTTTAGTATTATAAACATGGAGCACCAAGAGATTCTTCAAGACCTTCCATCCGGTCCCTTGGATGAATATAGGAAACAAGCTTCTTTTGACTGGAAGCGAATGGCATTGGCTATTGAAGACGAAAAAATACTAAAATTTAAGGTAAAATTTTTGCTCACACTCACAATGCACTGCACATAACTTTAATCGGAATAGGCAATAATAACAATTTAAAAAAAATTATGTAAATAAGTATTTTCTTCAATTTCAATCAGCACAAAGTGTGGGCAACGTTAGAAAATGATCCTTTGTTTGCTCATTCTGAAGAGGATCTTTCTTTGGAAGATGAAAGAAAGTTGGTCATGGAAAGGATTTTACGGATTCGAGACTATGACCTTCTCCCTGAAGGAGATGCCATTTCTGATTCTCGTCTTGTATGTACTTAAATATTACGTCATACAAACTTTAAAATCATATTTTACTGTTTTCAACAATCGATGTATTGTTTGATAATCTTTGGAATTTGCAGATGAACGCGCTACAAACTGCACTAGGTCAGTATGACTGGTCAATCGCTGTTAAAATGTGGGTAATGTATGAATTCTTTATAAATGCAATTAGAGGACTAGGCACAGCCCGTCATTACGAATACATTGAAAAGTGTTATGCAAATGAGGTAAGCAAAATCAACATCTTTTTTTATGTTGTGTTATTAGCTGGTCACTTTTCTCCATAACAGGTTGTAATTTCTTTTTGTAATAATATAAAGGTTTTCGGTTGTGTTGCCTTAACTGAAATTGCTCATGGAACAAATACAAGGGGAATGCGTACTACAGCAACATTTAATCCAGAAGATCAAACTTTTGTTTTACATTCCCCTGACTTTGAATCAGCAAAAGCATGGTCGGGAGGATTAGGTATAAGCATTACAAAAGCAACAGCTACATACAATGTTGATTGGACATTTTAAAAAATTGTGAATCACGTTTTCTATTTTTTCATAGGAAAAACGGCAACCCATGCATTTGTGTATGCACAACTGTACACTCCGGATGGAAAGTGTCATGGTCTGCATTGTTTTGTGGTGCCTGTTCGAAATCCAAAGACTTACTCAGCTTATCCCGGGGTAAAGATAAAATCATTGTTTCTAGCATACCATAATTGAATAAGAAACCAATATTAAAAGATGTTCTTCCTTCATTGTTTGCAGGTAAAAGTTGGTGACATGGGGCATAAATGTGGTCTAAATGGAGTCGATAACGGGTAAAACGATTTTTTATAAACAATATTGTATTTTTCTTGCCCCTTTACTGGACAATTAATTTGGGAAAATATCCTATTATCCTACCATACTATAGATTCATGATGTTTGATCATTATGCTATCCATCGAGATTGCTTGTTGAATAAAAATGGAGATGTGACAGAAGACGGGCGTTATGTTACACCATTCAAGGATCCAAGTAAAAGGTTCGGTGCATCTCTGGGAAACCTATCTGCCGGGAGAGTAGGTGTCATTAGCATGACATTAGGTCATTTGTGCACAGTCCTTCCAATAGCTGTCCGCTACAGCGCTGCTCGTCGACAATTTGGAGGAAACACTGAAGTTAATGAAGACTCGTCTAAACCACTAACCAAAGAGCTACCTGTGATTGAATACCAACTACAACAATGGCGACTGTTCCCATTTGTTGCTGCAACATACGTTTTTAAGGCATTTAGTGACACATTTTGGGACGAATTTGTTGATTTTCTTTTAAGTCGATACACGGGGGGAAATGAGAAACTTGACATGGCCATGGCTGGCTATGAAATTCATGCAATTACATCATCAGCAAAGCCTCTACTGAGTTATGTAACCCGTGATGCCATTCAAGAAAGTCGTGAAGCATGTGGGGGACACGGGTATTTGAAAGCTGCTGGAATTGGTCGTTTAAGGAATGATAATGACTCGAATATAACTTACGAGGTTCGTACCGTTTTATCTAATATACTATCTATCTTGGGTACAACCGCTTGTTCTGGTTCTATAAGATTATAACATTGGAATCCATTATTTAGGGGGAAAATGCTGTGCTAATGCAGCAAACTAGCAATTGGCTTTTGAGCATGTATGAGGAATACACAAAAAATCCAAAGCAATTTTCAACCAATACCCCATTCGGAACCCTGACTTTCTTCAAAGAAATGGAGTCAATGAATAAAAGGAGCTTTGTTAGTCCAAAATCTGAACGTGAAGTATTGACTCCAGAGTTTTTACTGACAAGTTACAAGTGGTTGATTTGTTGGCTTCTCAAAATAACCTATCAAAAATTGAATGCTCAGTTACGAACTGGAATAGATAGTTTTTCAGCCAAAAATGAGTCGCAAGCGTATTTTGCAAGATCTTTATCATTAGTTTTCATTGAGCATTATATTTTGGAGAAGTTTTGGATCAAGTTGTGTGCTAGACAGGACATTGACAATAGTATACGTGCTGTCCTTCATAAATTGTTTTCTTTGTATGGGCTCTGGAGTTTAGAGAAACACTTAGGAACTTTGTATATGTCATTGTATTTCAGAGGCGAAGAATGTGGAATGTTATTGAGAGAAGGGATTTTGAGACTTTGTAAGGAGCTCAAACCGGAAGCAGTCGCTTTAGTTGATGCCTTTGCCCCTCCAGATTTTGTACTTAATTCCGTTTTAGGAATGGCTGATGGAAAGGTGTATCAGCATTTGGAAGTTGCAATGTCACAAGCCAAAGGTTGTTTTGAGAAGCCAAGTTGGTGGAGGGAAGCAGCTAAAAGATTAAAATCTAAGCTATAATGTTAGCGATACTAAATATGCATTATTGTAATGCGCGTACTTTACAGCGTATTTTAAATCTATTTTTAACGCAAATGTACCTAAATTATATGTAATTATTTTGGTTTTACTTTACGAGTCTTTATTAAACAATAAGAGATTGTCGTTTTATTATTTGGAGTCGCTCCCGTTGGGTATTTGTTTAGTCTGTAACATTATAAGTTCCAGCATATATAGTTGACATAAACTCATATCACGTTGAATATTAACCTTCTACAATAATTTAGTATAAAATGCACGTGATTTAATTTTATTTCATATCTGTATCTGATCAATAAGATTTCAATTTATTTTAATGGCTTCATTCCTTTTAAAGTTTGTTCTTTGTTGATAAATGCCAACCATGAAACTATGCAATTCTCAACTAAATGGGAGTTGACTACTATGTTATTAACAGATAACTCTGAAAACTCTAATCCATCGTCAATTATATGATTTGAATTTCAAGTTCAATTTTCTTCGCGTTCCATAAAAGTTATGAAGGTATATTGATGAGAAGAAAGTAAACAAAAAAGGTATATTATATATTCTATCAATAAATGTAGTAGCCATCATGGAACCACAAAATTCATGCTAATGGAATTTCGATTTTTCTGCCAATTTTATAAGAATAATTACATTACTTATTTTTGCCAACAATTGCAACAAAAACCGTTCCATTTGATCTCAAAAAGAACTGCAAATTGAAAACGTACGAATCGTAAGTTCAAATAATTCAATCAGTCAATATTGGAAGTAGTTACTTTTCCTTTCGACGAATTAGTGCAGACTTGTACTAAATTAAAGAAATGGTGCCAGATTCATTGTGGAAGTTGCGTGAATTTATTAGTGACCTTGAGCAACGTTACTGGATTCAAAGTCCTATACAGTGGGATGTAAATGAAAGACGGTTTATTGCATTGCAGTGTAAAGACAAAGTGATTTTCTACATATCAGTGGTTTTTTGTTTTGCCATTTGTTTTCTCAACGGGGCCCTGTTAGTCTATGAAAGTTCCCAAATATCTTTTAAAAATCCAAGTGATTCTCATCACACAAAAATTGAAAAGCTAACGATAAGAGGGCTCATCATTTTACTTGGAGTGCTGTACCTTATCATAATTGCAATGTTCAGCGAAGCTGAGCAAATCTGTTATGCTTCAAACATCCTAAAATTTTACAGCAATAACTGCAAAGTTTCAGGTATGCGGCAATGTCTGATTCTGATTGATTATATTTTACATTGTTGATTTAATTACGCCAAATAGAAAGTACATTTTGGATTTATCTGAATTAGGTGTCAAAGAGTGCTCCAACCTCTTCACTCAACTTGTGAACCTAACCACAATCAGTCTCAAATTAACTTTGTTAATAGTTGTTCCTAGTCTTAGCCTAGTTCTTTATATAATCCAACCAAAAGACTTCATCCACTACTTTTTATCAGATGTAGGGATTCCATCCGTCGTAATAACTATAATGAGGTGTGCATCCCTGCAATTTTTTAGTTTTTGTATTTTCATCATGTACGTACGATTCCTGACAATTTATGGAACGCACGTGATACATTGTCGAAACTGGATCCTCCACATTTGCAAAATTTTAGATATTGAAATGCTCTTTACTAAAATCCGAGGTAAGGTTACTTATCGAACATGGCCCAACGAAGGATACTTTCCTCTTCATCGAAAGTTTTATATTGCATATATTCTTCATCATGCCCTTTGTATTTATATTCGGGTATTTGAAGAAGTTGTGTTACATACTTTGCCAGTTTTTATGACTGTTTTTGTATTAATTGGGATATTCTGTGGGTTTATATCGATTTCGGCTTTAAGAATGTTTCATTTATTTCCCAAGGTTGTATATCTTTCATGTGTGCTCTTGTATTTTGGGGTGTATCTTAGTATCACGTTAATTTACCCGTTAGCGGATTCTATTAATAAAACTGCGTCAGGTAAATTTCTTCGGACGTGGCAAACTGTTGGCGTCGGAAAAATTAATAGAAAGCGTTTCAAGGCCGTGCGACCAGTGAGGCTTTCAATGGGAGCATGCAACATATACTGGAGACGGGGATTCACATTTGTAATGTTGGAAACTTTAATAGGGAATACGACTACGGCTGTGCTGACTTTCAGAGACCAGTTTGATCGTTATATGGACGGCTTTACGGTTATGGATAGTAAAGTAAATGCTGTATGGATGCAAAAGGTGTAAGTAAGTGTAAGTAAAGAATGAACTTTCTTGCTTAATTAATGTGAATTGATATAAAAATAATATTTTGTAGATGATTAGTAAATCAAAATCTCTTTATCCTTTTATTGCTTCAATATTTGCAGAGGCTACATATTGCTCTGCACCCGAGTCATATGACCATTTTTTAATAAAGTTTCGTGTCGCTTCTTTTACATCAATTGTTATGTTTATGAATCCGGCTGCTTCCAAACCTTCACGAAGTTGGTTAATTGGAGTCGCTCCTGCCATACAACCACTATACAATGCAAGGTCCTTTTTAATCGTCTCTGGAAGCTCACTTGTAGCAACAATATCTGAAATGGCAACCCGTCCTCCCTTTTTCAACACTCTTCCACACTCTCTTAGTACTTGGGGCTTGTCAGTGGATAAGTTAACAACACAGTTAGAAATGATAACGTCAACCGAGTTGTCAGCTACAGGAAGGTGTTCAATTTCTCCCTGGGGCAACAAGAGAATAAAATTAATTGCTTGCTATACTTTTTTATAATTAAATTAAAACGTCAAAAAGTTACCAGACGAAATTCCACGTTTTCATATTTGCCTTTTTTAGCATTTAGTCTAGCTTTGCTAATCATTTCAGGAGTCATGTCGATTCCTATAACATGTCCTGTAGTTCCCACACGTTTTGCAGCAAGAAAGCAATCGAAACCACCTCCACTCCCAAGGTCTACAACTACCTCTCCAGGTTTTAAGGCTGCAAGAGCTGTTGGGTTACCACAACCCAAGCCCATATTGGCCCCATCAATAACTTCTTTCACCTCTTCTTCTGTATAGCCCAACTCTTTATTATAGTCAATGTCAGTTTGCTTCGGAGCCCCGCAACAACTTTTAACGTTTCCACAGTCCTGCCCGGCGCTGTTTTTCTCAGCTACCGTTGCGTAAGCCTTTCGAACTGCCTCTTTAACGGTGACTTCCTCCATTTCTGTAGCGCTTGTGAACTTGGAACTTCAACTCTTTTACTTCAACTTTTGAAGGTTATGTATTGCGGAAGAAAATGGGAACGGCAACAGTCACAACTTTTTTGGTTGCGTATGTGTTAAGCTTTTTCAGCTTTACTTATATGCTATTGGTTAGAGGTAAAAAGGATTTAGAAATTTTGATGGTGAGTTATGAGTTTCAAGTTGTATCAAGTGAAAATGATAAGTAATCTGGTTGCAATTAACAACTGATTCACATGCTCGTTACATGATCTTGGTTTCTTACTAAGTTACTTAGGTGCAAGTATTTTTCCATGAATTATGGCAACGTGAAACCTCAAATCTATGTATAATTAAAGATAACCATTAACCAGTCGCTCCAACGGATTTACTTACTTGATTCGCATGTGTTCACTCACGGCATTCATTTCCATGCGTGTTTTCATGAATCTTAAGCACTATCAATACCATTGACTGGAAGCAGCAAGCAGATTTCTTTTTAATGGATTTGTGAAGAAGAGTAGGATTTTTTGTAGGCACACATGTATTTCATCCATGAATATATAGGCAACCTGGAAGGACTGCCTCTGTACATCCTAAATCCATAAGCATAAAGCAACCAAGCCGCATTTCAGCTGATATTTGACAGAAGTCTTAGCCAAAAAGTCGAGTTTTTATAAATTACATTATTTTACTACGCATTCAAATATTTAGATAATGTCTAATAAATGAACGAGGTTAAGCAAACAACTTTCGTGTTACAAAAGTGTTTTCATTCATAGTAAAAAAGCCAATGTGTATATCATGCAAGCTGTATGTATCAGAAATGATTACTTATCAAAAAGTTATTGACGTGATCATTATAACTTATAAGACATGGCAGACCAGCGATAAGAATGTCGTTCCATTTCCCATGTGAAGCGGTGTTAGTGTAGAGTAGAGTCATATAGTCTTGATACAGAATGGTTTCTCATAAATAATGAGCATAATAATAATTTATGTTGAATAATGTACAAAATATTACAACCCAAGTTCCCATAATGCTGATTATAAAAATGATCAAGTCATGCATATTATAATGCAAAATGTTGTACATCAACATGCTTCTCATTTACTACTTGCGAAAACCAATAACAAAGCTGGTTCATGCCAATAGTGCCATTGCCAGTGCCATTGTATTTAGGCTTACTTTCCTCATAGAATTTTAACTCGCCTTCTGAACCCACACTACAATATAATTTTCAGTTTCAAAACGAAAAAAAAAACTGCAATAAATCTAAAATGCCTGGAGTCAAAAGACTGAAAAGTAGCGATCCATCATTAGTTGCTGAAGATGGAAACGGATATCTTGACGACCTACCTCCTGGGCCTTTGGATGTTTACCGTAAACAAGCTTCGTTTGATTGGAAAGAAATGAGGTTGACTATAGAAAATGAAAAGCAGTTGAAACTAAAGGTTATATACTTTCTTTACATGTAGAAAGTAGAAGATAATTCCAAAGCCAAAATATGCTACTCGTTTAAAATTATGAATATTTTTCGTTTTTTAAAATCTGCAGTATAAAATCTGGAAAACGCTCGAAAAGGATCCATTGTTTGCACATTCTCCAATTACACTCAGTTTGGAGCAAGAACGGACAAGAACTTTACAACAAGTTTTTAGGATTTTAGAATATGGATTTCTTACAGAAGATGACGTACTTGAAGATCCTTGCCAAGTGAGTCAATAAAACTTAAACTAAAACTACACAGTTCACCTTCTAACTCTTAAATATTAAAATAATGACGCAGAATAATGCTATGGTGGTTGCACTCGGGCAATATGACTGGTCTTTAGCAGCCAGGAGAATGCTGCTTCTGGATTTCTTTCAGCAAGCAATCCGAGGTCAAGGCACTGACAAGCATCAACCGTTCATTGATGCTGCTTCAAATCTCGAGGTAAAAACAGTTTCATGCCTTAAAATGTCAAAATAATTCAAGATTTAACTTTAATACCAAATACCGTTTTTCTTCAAAGCTTTTGGGGTGTTTTTCACTAACGGAGATAAGCCATGGAACTAATACAAGAGCGATGAGAACTACTGCCACTTATGATCCTTCTACACAGAAATTTATTCTTCATACTCCTGATTTTGAGGTATACGCTTTCTTAGTAAACATTTATCGAATGTAATAACAAAAACCATTTAAAACCAAACATTATTTATTTATTTATCTAGGCCGCGAAATGTTGGGTTGGCGGGTTAGGTATGTTCATTCTACTTTAATATGCTAATGATTTTAAAAGCTAAATTCAATTATGCTTAAAGTATTGTATGTCCATTGTATAGGCAAAACTGCGACACATTCAACTGTTTTTGCGCAGTTGTATACACCGGATGGAGAGTGCCATGGACTGCATTGCTTCATAGTAGCTATCAGAGACCCTAAAACGATGCTTTCCTATCCAGGTAATTAATTACTTTCTCAATTATAGCACTGATATTTTCAGTATCAATGCACCAAGTAATGACTATGGATTACGTGTTTTTTTGAAAGGATGCATAATTGGAGACATGGGTGAAAAAATTGGATTAAATGGAAAAGACAACGGGTAAAAGTTACAGTATAGCAACACGTATAAGAGTTTCCTTTTGCGTCATGTCAGCTTCATAAATCTGAATTTTCTACTTTTGTTTAGTTTCATAATGTTTGACCACTACGCGATCCCCCGTGATGCTTTGCTTGACCGAACTGGAAAAGTAACGGAGGATGGTCGATATATAACACCTTTCAAAGATCCAAATAAGAGATTTGGTTAGATTTTCATTCATATTTCTCATTGCTCCAGTTTCCTTCTCCCCAGAGTAAAACAATATAATCCTCGAATTCTTTAGGAGCTTCGCTCGGCAACCTATCTGCTGGGAGAGTTGGTATTGTCAGCATGGGGGTTTCAAACATGATAAGCACCCTTCCGATTGCCATTCGATATTCTGCAGTACGTAGACAATTTGGTTCAGATGGAAGCAAGGAGCTTCCAGTGATTGAATATCAAATGCAACAATGGCGCCTGTTTCCATATCTAGCTGCAACATACATTATGAAATTCTTTGGGGACCAGTTATACACCAGTTTTGTGGAATACATTGTGGATCAAATGTTTAGTGACGATACGGATATGATTGCCATGAAAGGTCAGGAAATTCATGCAATATCCTCGTCAGCCAAACCATTAGCTGGATGGTTAGCACGGGATGCTATTCAAGAGTGCCGGTAAAATGATAATGAAGATTTCTTGAAGATATATAGGCAATATTTTATACATCTTATATGTTTAAAAACTTTCTCAAACTTAATTTTTATGCGCAGGGAGGCTTGTGGAGGTCACGGTTATTTAAGGGCAGCAAACATTGGGAAAATACGTTCAGATCATGACGCTAATAACACATACGAAGTATTTTTACCGTTTACCGTTACAAACTCTTACTCCATCTACAATACTATCTATTTTGGATACAAGCGCTTGTTCGGGTTCTATAAGATTATAACATTGCAATCCATTAATATTTAGGGTGACAATAATGTCCTTCTTCAACAAACAAGCAACTGGTTACTTGCAATCTGGTCTAATCCAAAGCGTGATGAAATCTGGAACAAATATCCTTTAGAAACTCTCACGTTTCTTCAAAACGTACAAACACGCTTGTCATCAAAATTCTCTGCAAACTCATCCAAAGACTTAACCCCAGAGTTTATTTTGAACTCCTACAAATGGCTCATTTGTCACTTACTAGTGACAACCACTGAGAAATCCCAAACACTTCAAAGAATTGAAGGCAAGGATGCTTTCGCAACAAGAAACGATTCCCAGATCTATCACGCCAGGACACTTTCACTCGCCTTCATGTAATTTTCCCGAAATTAAAAGATTGATTTAAATTATTGATTTTATATAAGAAAGATTTTAAAATTTTAAATGGCATTGAGACAGTAAGCGATTTTAAGGTTATTTGGTTATTATTCTATAATATTTTATAGTGAGCACTACGTCATGGAACAATATTGGACTAGACTATGCAACAAGCCAGAACTTTCACCAAGCATTAGACAAGTGCTCATCAAACTGGGAAAACTTTACGGACTCTGGAGTTTAGAAAAGCATTTAGGAACACTGTATCAAGGCGGTTACGCCCAAGGACCTGTTCCAGCAAACCTCATCAGAAACACGATATTAGATCTTTGTCTGGATCTAAAAAGCGAATCCATTTCTTTAGTGGATTCCATTGCCCCACCAGATTTCATATTGAATTCTTGTCTAGGCAATAGCGATGGACATGTCTACAAGCATTTGCAGCAATCAATGATGAGCACTCCAAAGGCATTTGAAAGGGACGAGAGTTGGAAGGAGATTGTTAGTAGATTAAAATCCAAACTGTGATATGTATTTACCCCAAAATACTGTGGACTTCTTTGTTCATAAAGCAATACTATTGACTATTCTAAATAATTTAATACAATAAAATTTTACAAATGGCGCATGTAGTGTAATTAGTGATTGTCATTTTATTAGCTCCAGTCATTAAAAATTAACTGTTCCAAAGAAATAAATTCGATCACCTTATCCAAAAGGATGATTAGCAAACCTACGAAGAGAGAACTTATTTAAGATATTCTTAAAAACATGCAAGCAGCCCCAACTCAAGCAATGCTTAGAGGCGCTAGTCATCCTCATTCTTACGCACATTTGTTTTGGTGGTGTGTAGTATATTTACATGCATTTGATGGTGTATACAAAGACACATACCATGAATGAAGTCCATCACACTATATACTCAAGCTGGTTTTTGTTCTTGGCTATCCATATTTTCATTCACAATTTTCAATCTTCTCAACTCTCGAAGTCCAGCTTTAGATTAGAACATTCAATATATTTTTGGAATGAAGTTACACGTTACACTACCAAAGTTGAAGTTATTAGTGTCAGTTTTTAATTTGTAATTGAACTACCAACAAAGTTTAGTATTGTTGTGCATACTTATCATTATCACAAATCATTGACAAGCGATGGTTTCATTACTGAAAGGCAAAAAGGCATACCTTCCAATCCAAAATGGGACGGGGTCATCACCAGCTTCCGGTTCGACGTTGCTCCAAACGGAAAACAATGCTGGAAATGAGAGAAAGAAGAAGAAGAAAAAGAAGAAAGGAAAGAAAGGAAACATTTCTTTAGGAGAGGAATTATCTTCAATGGAAACGGATGCCCAAACGGTCGGTAATGGAGATGTGGCAGCCAAGAAAGCCAAAACCTTTATAATTGGCAAGAAGAGTAAGTTTTCACTGAAGGAAATAGCCCAACAATGTTTGCTGGGCTATGATTTTTTTTATGTGGATTGATTGAGGTAATTCTGATAATGATTAATTTGAATTTACAGAAATTATATGTGACAAGTTGCTGTTAAACATGTTGAAAAAGAAGAAAAAGAAACAGATGGCGGCTGCTCTGAAAGCAAAGGCTGCCTGTGCGGTGAAGCATGAGGTGTCGGAAGTTGTGGAGCAAATCCCATTTTCAAAGAAACGAAAGTTAATTAAGGGTACAATCAGCAAATCTGAAGATAAAATTCCATTGTTAGAAGAATCCATGGAAGACACTACGGATCATCAACGGAAAGTCATTAAATATAAAAATCACATTGTGAAGAAGAATGAAACTGATTTTACAGCGCCTGATCTTCCCGTCACTGAATGTAGAGAAGCGTGAGTTATTAAGAGTTAAAAAATCATAAGGATCGAAAATTGAAATGTCATGTTATAAATAAAAGCTTCATTGGTCTCAACAGTTTTCTTTAATAATTTTATGCTTAGGCTTATTCAACGATTTAAAGAGACGGACACCCTTATAGTTGTCGGTGAAACGGGATCAGGGAAAAGTACTCAGATTCCTCAGTTCCTTCTCAAGGATTGTCCACATTTATTCAACTATAGAGGAATGGCAATCACTCAGGTATTCATGAATATCAAAACTCACTTCAACTTCATCAACGCTTTTACTCGTTGAAAGTTTTTGGTTTTTTACTCACAAAATCAAATGTTTTAATTTTCAGCCAAGAAGAGTGGCTGCAATAAGTCTTGCTAATAGGGTAGCATACGAGCTACAAACTGAAGTTGGTGAAACAGTGGGATATAAAGTTCGTTTTGACAAGCAAGTCAGCGACAAGACGAAAATCACTTTTTTGACGGACGGCTATCTTATGATGGATGCCATTAGAAATAAATGTTTTGACGAGTACAGTGTAATAATTGTGGATGAAGCCCACGAACGAAGTGTTGAAACAGATGTGGTACTATCACTTCTTAGAAATGCACAAACACTCCGAAAAATGAGGA
Source organism: Orchesella flavescens (assembly GCA_964034955.1). NCBI lineage: Eukaryota > Metazoa > Arthropoda > Collembola > Entomobryomorpha > Orchesellidae > Orchesella > Orchesella flavescens. The sequence goes on along the minus strand of OZ035954.1, from coordinate 29,310,611 downwards.
ACCCTAAAAAGCAATTAAAACTTATAATCATGAGTGCCACCTTGGATGTGGAAAAGTTCAAGTCATTTTTTAGTCTGGAGGACCATGGGTTAACGTATGTTAAATTATTATTAATTTTGGTGCTTATCGTTTCATATTGAGCTACATAACTTGAAAATACCTGTACCGTTTTTTTGGTTTCAGGACGAAAGCAGTTTATGTCAAGGGTCGTCCCTTTAGTCTGCAACTTAATTATTTGCCGAAAAATATAACTGAAAGTCATGTAGATAGTACTTGGATAACCTTACTAAAGCTGCATTTAGAATTGCCCGCAAAGTAAGTTATATACCTAATAGATTCTCTGCTAATTTCTAAAAATTAATATTTTAAGTATGTATACTAATTTTACTGTAATTTCACAGTCATCATATTCTTGTATTCCTAACTGGAAAGGAAGAAATTGACCTTATGGTTGCAAGAGCTAATGCAATTAACCAACGAAAAGACTTGACCAGGGTTTTGGTTTGCCCATTGTATGCTGCCTTATCTAAAGAAAGTCAAATGAAGTCGTTTGAGCTTCCACCGGAAAACACAAGAAAAATAGTTGTTTCTACTAATTTAGCTGAAACATCCTTGACAATACCTGGAATACGAGTGGTAATTGATTCTGGTCGTGTCAAGTCAAAGTAAGTTAGTATTAAAACAAATCTTCAAAAAGTTGCACACTGGCGATAAAATATTTGCATGTTTAATTTGATTAATTTTACAGGTACTTTGAAGAATCGTTAGGAATGAACGTCTTAAGAGTCCAGCTAATATCCAAATCACAAGCTGATCAAAGAGCAGGTCGAGCTGGTAGAGAATTTGAAGGAGCAGTTTATCGACTGTATACTAAAAATGATTATGAGAAAATGGAAGGATTTCCAGCTCCAGAGATCACGCGTTCTAATCTCAGTAGAGTTTTACTTCTTGCCGCAGTGTCATTAGGAATTACTGATTTTAATGAATTTCCCTTACCAGATCGTCCAAGTATGAAGGTAATTATATCCAAAGACATTAGCTAAAATAAAACTAAATGATGTATAAAGTTGAGTGTCAACAAATTAAGCTAAATATTGTTGGATTTTTTAGGCTATTCGTTTTGCCTTAAATGAACTTCATCGGTATGGGGCAATTGAAGCCACTCAGCAACCAGTGAAACTAACAAGGACAGCAAGAAGGCTTTTATCTTTCCCAGTCGAATTACATTTAGCAAGAGTTTTGTATCTTGCCGTACAGTACCAAGAACTCTCTAGAGTTTGTGCAATAATTGCAATGTCCACTGTGGAGACTGTTTATAGTCCTGATGCTCATGAGATGGAAACCCGTCATGTCAAGTACCGAGCGCTTTGGGCCCCTGAAGGAGATTTTGTAACCTTTTGGAGAATATTTAAAGATTATAAAAAATCTAAAAACAAAAAGTCGTGGTGTAAACAATATGGAATTCAGCATAGGTAAGTAACAAGCAAAAAGTGGATTGGCTAGTAGTTTTTTTAAAGGAGTGGCTTTTTGTTATATTACGTAAACTTTCTTTATGTTTCAGGACTATGATTTACGTTACCCAAGTGTGGAGACATTTACTCACAGTGTGTCAAAGTATGGAACTGGAAGAAGATGAGAAACTAAGTTGTGGAGATGCTGTTGATTTTAAAGAAAAGCTTCTTCTAATATTCAAAACTGCATTTTCTCATCAAATAGCAAAGCTGAGTAAGACAGGTGGTTATTATCTTGTGGAAAACGTGTTTGACTCTTCAATCAAGTTTAATGCAAAGATTCATCCTACGTCATCATTAATAACGACTAAACCCGGACGACTGATATTCACGCATTTGTCTTTTAATGAAGTTGACAACGCTGTTTACATGCATAATTGTGGAGCTCTTTAAGAATACAATATATATATGTTTTCAGATTATGTTACGTGTATTATACTGACATTATTATGCATAGCGTCTAACAGATGCCTTTCATATGAGATTGTAAGGTATCCATCCACTTTACCATGTTATCCAATATTATATTCTTTATACGTGACCTTGTCAATGAAACAGCAGTTGGTTCATCTATAAATAAAATATTTGTTGGAAGCTACTTGCCGTGTACTGGTTATTACAGGCCCTTATCCCCCCGTTCTTGAATTCCCCTGGGCCCTTATCCTTATGAATCCCTCAGCATACTTTGCACCAAATTGTAATTATATAATTATCACTCTAACTTTATGGAGTTTTGGATTCTTGTACATCTTGGGAGGAAATCAACAGTAATAATGAGGGATTCGGGTAACTGGGGGAATGGAAGACAGGGGTGTTAAAGGCCTAGAACCGTACTGTACTGTTACTTAAACTTGTTGAGCACTTCAAAAAAATCCTGTCTGGAAAATTACAATGGAATATACAAACAAAGTGTGTAATATGTTATTTAGCGCAGAGCATATGGAGCTGAAGCTATAGGGAGCTACTTTAAGCGTCACAAAATCTACAATGTTTCCAGTTTTTGATTCATCTTCATTTTTGCTTAGAACTGGAGATCATGAGTAGGTTGTTTGTGTGCTCTGTTCCATGACGTTTGTAGCAAAAAACTTCTAGAGTGCATAAATCAAAAGAATGTAAACCACCGGTGAAACGATTTCAGTTTGAAGGATTTGCCATGCGAGTAATCCCACAGCCACAATAATCGCCTATCCAAGGTAAAAACCTGGAATTCCGAGTATTTATTGTTCTATAACTAGACTCAAGCCCAAATAATATCCCGTTATTCCAGTTATGAAAAAGACGGATGGAAATTTAATTCGAAACATTTGATATTTTATGTATTAGAATTTTGTTTATTCCACAGTCGAGGCTGGTATGTGGTATGCCTGCATTATTATTGCTACTTTGCTACTCCATCAAATGCACTTTGTTACTTGGCGTGTGGCAAATTCGTTTCATTCCTTACAGCTAATGCACCATGTTTTCAAGAAAAGGGATCGCAAGGTTTCTCCATCATCCCATACTGTACTCTTGATTGTTTCGTCCTCCTCTTGCTTTTCTCTCGTCTTCCACTTTAGATCGTGCTGTTTTATCAGTTCCTTTTTTGTTTTCTAGAGGAATTTTTTTTGTGTAACATTCTTTTTTAGATCATGCCTCATCATCAATAACAAAGCACGTAGAAGTGTGCTATACTAACCATAGTTCCATATTGAGATTGTTCCTCTGTGTTTGGTTTTGGTAATAATTTTTCAGAGTAAGGATTTTCCTTGCATGACCATTTTTGAATGAAAGTCCAAAAGCAAGTCTGGTCTAGTACTTTGTCAAGTTCAAGCTTATTATACATGTTGTTGCTACTGCTGGGAAAAATGGTGAAAGGACATGTCTCTCCACCAAATATTCCCATTGATATACATCAGCACCACCACCAACACGAAAGTACTAGGAAGACCATCAGCAACATACCTTGTCGTAGCTGTAAACCATCATCCAGGGGGAAACAGAGAACATCTCCTCTCATGGAAAACCCTACACAAGCATGAGTGAAAGTGTGAGCGTATTCATCCCAACTCCTCATTTTCATTCTGAACCTTCACTCCAGCACATGGGCTTCTTCTTTACAAAACACCACACCATATCCGTTTACTTTCTTACAATCATCCCGTGTACTACTGAGAAAGCAGCATAATCATGCATGTATTTCTTCATCAAAATACACAAGGTATTTATATGGGACACTTTTATATAGGGGCGCGTACTTTTTGTGGGTAAAGTAATGTCCCAACACAAGTGGTTTATTTTTTTGTGAAAGTGATTGAATTTGTGGGATTGAATCGGATGAAAAAAAAGCAAAGCAACCTTTACTTTCTGAATCCATGTTTCATGAGGACTCCAAAAAAACTTTTCCAGTTTTCCAAACTCATTACAATTTTTTTCTTTCAAATAATAATACTATAGTAGTGATGAAAACTTCATCATGGATGCTATTGAAATGTTAAGTGAAGTTACTTGAAAAGAAACAAGGACTCTGTGCTAAAATAAATCAACCACCACCCAAAAAAAATGTGTTAAACATGTAAAACGTTTTGGGGAAACGAGTTCTTCGTACCATATAATATATTTCAATCTCATCTCAAAAAAAATCATCTGCATCATCTTTCCATAAAGATGATGGCGATAATGAGAAGAGGAATGTCATTTGTTCATGTGCTGTCAGTTGGTTGGACTTTGATCTCAGTTTTGATCGTGTCAAGTTCCCCCAACAGGAGTTCTTTCCTGTCAGTTCCAGGAACATCCCCCATTTCCTTAAGAGAAGGAAGGTATCATGGAATGAGCTTCCAGAAAAAAATCAAAGCTTCACTTTCACCTTCACCATCATCATCACCACAGTCTTTCTCCACGGTGGTCATGAAGAGCAATCAATTTTCATCAATGTTCAGCTCATTTACTATTCCCCAGAGGGATGAGCCAAGTTTTAAAAAATTTGGTAGTGGTGACAGGAGTAGCATTATTAGTACTAATAGACCGCTTCAACAGACTCATTTCTTTACTAGGAAACCTATCGTGTTCAACAGTGCGAGCGTCGACACTGACAAATCTGACAATCAAATTAGTTCCCATACCGTCCCATTTCCTACAGCAGGAAGTAGGGCCAACAAGACCAAGCACAAGCACAATTCTTCTGATGTGAATACGCCAAAAAATCTTCAAATAGACAAAGATGGGAGTAGGAGTAGAAATAGCAGTGCTGGCACTACTACTACTAGCATATTATCCTCCTCAGTGACGACAACAACGATTAGTTTTTTTTACCGACGACCTAAACGTCAGTTGCACCAACAACAAGCATCATCATCATCATCATCTTCATCATCCTCCACCTCACCATCACCCATAATTTTTTCCGAGCTTGCGAATAAAAAAGTAGGTACAAGACGACGACGTAGCCCTCAGAATAGGACTGCCGCTGGTGAAACTGTTTTTTCAGAGACAGCTTATCCGGATCATATTATGACTGAGCCCATATCAATGCCTGTAACATCAGCAGTTTCCGTCAGTGGGAGACGAGTGCGAGCAAAAGGGAAAGGAGGAGACAAGACGTTGACAATTTTGGGCTTATTTGAGCTCACTCAAAATAGTTTAGCTCGTGAAAGTGGGAGAAGTGAAAAGATTGCTGCTGAGATGGCTTTGGAAGATATCAATGCTAAAGGGATCCTACCAGGATACCGGCTCACCATGCATACTAATGACACGCAGGCAAGTTCATGTCGTGTTCTCTCCATTATAAATGTAGATTAAGGAGAAAATTGATTATTTGCAGGTAAAGGAACACACACTCTTCCACGTATGCCCTTTCAAGACATGTTTTGCTTTCTCAAATTATTGGGGCTTTTCCTATCAAACCCCGTTACGTCTATCAAAACAAAAATAGTACTATATGTTTTAAGTAATAAAACGGCATGTGAAAGCTGGTGTAAGCCAACAAACCACAAATGGTGGCTGTTTGGTTTGTTATTCTGTCATCCACTGAGGAACCAAATTCCTTGAATTGCCAAATTCACTATAATGTAAAGCTATAATACCTTGAATTCCAAACTTGAACGGCTCAAAATACGAGTACTTTTTATAATAAAGAAAAATTGGATTTTTCCTCTTTTAGTTTTGGGTCTCACGGACGGACAAGCAGAGAATCCATACCAATTGCTAAAAATATTCCATAAACCATAAGATATGTTAACTCAAGGCTCAAGGTACTGCAAAGATTTCTAGACCTTAGATGAAAATAACGAATGCACACGGCTCGCCCCCATTGATAGATAAAATAGGTTACTGAAAACGGAGAGTGAATGTGCACATAGTACATCATTTGCATGTCATAAAAAGTACCGATGACAAAGTACACGCAAAGGAACTTCATGCAGAGAGGAGAAAACTAGAAGAGCAAGGCTTCATATATAATCACTTGTGAACAGGCTATACGTTTATCTTGGAAAATATAAGTTTCTTCCGCATGACTACACTCTGTAATAAAGAACACACACACGACCTGCTGATAAACATGTTACAATATTATGTACTATAATATGCTGATTTATGCATGATGCTGTAAAAACCAAAAGGGAGATGAACAAAACCACATTGGAAAGGTCATCAACGAATAGCTGTAGGATGTATGTTATCATAAGAACATGGTTATACTTCCAAGTAAATGTCATTAGGTATCTCCTGCTGGGGGAGCTGCATACACTCTTGTCCTATTAGGTGAACATATATATATATAGCTCATGGTTAACAAAAAAATGTTAGTAATGAAGATTCATAGACGAGGAATGTCCTGAGTCTAACGTCATTCCGTGATGATAATGAATGTGTCAGTGAATGGAATAGAACCGTACTTTATATGATTATTGAGCTCCATCATTAGCAAAAGAGCATGCATCACAGTTGTGTTGTGTTGTGTTGTAGTAAATGCAAAATAAAGTAACAACACTCTCGCAGAGCTAAACCTGCATGACGTCTTTTGAAACGTAAACAGTGATGTTGACTGAAACTTGATATATAATAAACAGTGAGGATGATGTAATACATAATAAGCAAAAAGTACCATGCCAAACCAAAGTATACACAGGCGAATGTCGTTATCGTTAGCTATTACATCAATACCAAACTCAAATCATAAAACTTTATGCAGCTTTGATAGATGAAATAAGAAGGTATGAGAGCGTACAGCCACAGCATTTACAAAAAACCTAGGGATAAAGATGAATCCGTATTCCTTGCCTTCAGTGTGCACTGATTTGATAAGTGGGGCATGGTAAGTCGAAACAATTTCTAGTGTAATTCCATATCAAGAAAAATATATAGTACTGTCAACTTTAATCCAAAAATAATTACTCAACCATCAACCATACTCCAAAATATTTTTTCAATCACTGATTGAAAGAAAAGCAGCGACTATGCACACAATAGAAATTTCGAATCCGTAACTTTACTACACCAACATATTATTTCAATCTTACACATTCAACTTGTCTTTCCTTCCTTGGCTTGTTCTTTTTACGGAATGTGAATAATAGTCGTTCATTGGGTTCGGGTACGGTACATCAATGTCAATGGGTCTATAATCTTTGCAAATGTGTCAAGCTGATTTTTCAACTAGGCTTGAAACTATTTTCTTGTCTCGACATAGGTAAGCTTCTGTATTGACATTTGTAGCTGAATCCTATATATTCCAGCAGTACGTAACAAATAATGTTACATTACATGTTTAGTTGCACAAGAACAATTTAAAATTCACCAATTTTCCCCATGTAAGCTGTCATTCATGCCAGAATTGAAATCTATAAATACGTGTATAGTTTGCTTATAGAATTTCAGCAACTTGAAATGGCACAATGATGGCAGAAGGTATTTTTGTCTGTTTTTCTTTCATTGTCACATCCACTGACATTCACTGTCACATTTCTCCAAATAAAAACCCATGTACATATGTAATAATCTTTAATCAGTTCTTTCGTTTTCGACTTTCCACAGTAAAAAAGACATTTTCGATCCGCCATGTTTATTAAACATGTCTTGCATAAACATATACGGTTATGAAATTACTGGCATAAATAACTATCTAGAACTAGAATCCATAAACAGCCAAAAGATTGTGAAAAACTGAGGTTTGTTTCGCAATGCATTTTCCATTTCGATGCTAAAAAGTCGTTATACATAAATATGTGTGGGAGGAGATGAGGAGAGCTTTGATCGTTAACTTTTTTTTTTACTATTCGATCTTTTGGTTGCAAAAATGATTTGCAGAAGAGAATTCTTAATAATCCCAATCCCATTTGTATGCTCTAACGTTATCTCCTGCTTATTCAAGAGGAAATTATCTCTAATTAACAACACGCCACTTTGGATACCACACTGCAAACGTTTCTAGTTTGGAATTAGGTTGTGCATATTAATGAATGAAAGACCAAATAGCGGTTTTTAATAATCCCACTTGGTTTAGTCCAAAAAAGGATGTACATTTTACGAGTGTTCAGTAGTAAATGATGTATATTTTTACCCCATAAATATGCTTAATAATATCGTAAAGCTATTTCAGAACAAAGTCATGCTGTTTTATATTCCATACACACACTTACTTTTGGCTTTCACTGGATACTGTAAAGTAACATACATCAATACATCATCATATCATCATAGATCACAACACAATGCATGCAGTGTATAGGTCGAGATTTTGTTGTATTGACAAAAAACTGATGTTTCAAGTTTCAACTGCCGTTCAGAATGTAATAACAAGAGGTAGTTGCAAAATTTTAGCTTGTACTTGCACCGTTCTTTCTCCTCGGGGGCACTCCACTCCAGAAGCAAATATATGTATGTATGTATGTATGTATGCATGCAGTATGTTTTAAGTTTCAAGTGCTCAACAAACTAGACCAAATTCAACTTGAAATCCTAATCTCATCAATCTGTATGTATCCATATACTAATAATCAGTTAAATAATCATTCAAGCTCAGTGAGATTAAGTAAATTTTAACATTAGATAACATAGCAATCCATAACAGGAAATTGTAATTTAAAAAAAAGAATGGAAAGAATAACAGCTATGGTATTCCATTTGTAGTTTGAGTATTTCGTCATCTAAAGGATGAAAGTATTCCATTACTACATAGAGATATCCTTTGGTTATTGTTATGTATCTCTATTATGCCACTATTTTGCTTTATATACAATGTTAACCACAAAATTTATTCGATTATGGAATTTTGTTTTCAGAATTTCCCAAAAAACAGGAAGCGGAAATGATGATCTAATGCAATGCAATGGACATGTCTGCTGCTTTGTATCATTCAATGTTGTTTTGACTATAACTACAAAGCATTTTTGGCTGATGCCAAAACTCATCCAATTTGATATTTCCTCCGCAAACAAACTTTCTTTCAACCCCTAAAAATATGGAACCTTCACAAGATGGGTACGATAGGTTTGCAAACGCATACATTTTTGGGCTACTTGAGAAAAAAACTTGTAAACGAGTTTGACAGTCAAGTACTACCAAGTTGTAGAAAACCGTGAACTGAAGTCTCTAGCCATATACATGAAATGGGAAAACAACTTTACTTTACTTTATGTATATGCAAATGGATGTCAATCTTGACGTGACATTATTGCTTTCTTGTTTAAGTACTCACTTTTGAGTCGTCTGGAAAGATAGAAATTTTTAGTTCACCAAAAAACCAACGAAAACGCCAGGAAATTGTAAAAATGCAATTTTTCTATCAAATACTATTGAAAATGGATTCCTTTCTGGATTTTATATCCGTATTTGATATTTACCCAAAGGCTTGGTCTTCCACCCGCAGCTTCAGATTTACCATGTTTAATAAGGAACAAAAAGGTCATACCACTACCACCATCATATTATACACATCTGAGGAAAGGATTTGGGTCGGTATTAAATACTCCAAATTCAGAGAAAGAAAAGTATCAACTTTCTCCACATAAAAACGAAATAGAACAATATATGCATATGATGGATCTAAAAATACCTTCAATGGGAGTCGATACCCTCACCGCAAACCGTACATACCATTAGTATTACAGCATTATCAGATGCATATGCATCCATTTATAAAATATTCAAAATTTCTGGGTAATGTTGCGATCATGTGAAACAATGTACTACACCACGACGAACATCAAACAAAATGTTAGAAAATGAATGTAAGATGGATGCATGCATGCACAATTTCTTTTGGATATTATAAGCATAGACAAAAAGGGTTTAACATTCATTCGACCAATATATATGATTTGCCAAGAAAGTCGTGAAAATTTAATGAATTTTGAGAAACAATAAGCCAGAATTAATTACGAAAGTGCTCTATAACAAATACAGAAGTTTTGGTGACCCTTTTGAAAAGGAAAGAAAATGGATAGAAGAATGATGATGATGAGAATGAGGAAGAGAAGAACGGAAATGTTACGCCTATGCATAATATGCATGGACGGATGGGCGAACTTATGCAACAAATCAGTTCATCAAACAAAATAAAAAATACATTACTTGCCACACGACCATGTGGCTTACTAATGTGTATGCTGCTCCATCCAGCTTCTATAGTTTCCCATTCAAGTTTTTCACGTGTGAAAGTAAAGAACGAAACTTTTTTTTACCATTTCCTTTCTCTTATCACGTCACAAACCCTCAATATTGGCGAACAAAGAAAATAGAAGGAAGCAAGGGTTACAGGCGGTAGTTGGCTGACAGTAGCAGCAGCAGCATTGTCTGCCGTAGACACAGATGCTGAGCGAGTTGACCCATGTAACCCCCCTTCCAAAAATGTATATGAAATGAGATGGATCTGAAAGTAACTTGCATTAGAAATGGAAGTTTCAGAATTTTATCACACATCTCACATCAAATTCCCTTCGACTCATCGTTGAAACAGTATCTTAACATAAGTAACATAAGCTGAAAGAGAAAAGTAGATGTTGTCTTGTCTACTTTAGCTTGGCTCGATCTCTAAAAATCTAAAAGGTGACTAACCTTTTGCTCTTTACTCTTTGCACTAATCACTATCTGTATATGATCTTTATAGTGATGTCTTAGAAAGATACTCTTTTAGGATCCACCCGATATCCATCTAAATTTTGAACGCTTTCTTAAATTCAGAAGTTCTTTCACCAGTATAGCATCTTTTCTTGACTTGATTATTTTCTGCAGTCATCAGTCGTCATCTTTGGAATTACATTACTTATTGAAGTTTTCAGTCCACACGTAATAATCTCCCGTCTAAATGAGTCTAGAAAATTGTATTTACGTACTAGTTCGGCGCTCATGCATACACACAAAAGCTAATTTTCAGCACAGCAGCGAAACAATATACTCTCACTCCATTCTGACTCATGTGACCACCTACCGTAAAGAATTAGCTTGCTTTTAGAAGTGAATCATCATTATAACAATTTGTCAAATGTCATTATGTGTCTTTTCTCATAGGAAATAAAAAGGAAGAGAGAGAGTAATAAATGTTTGCTTGTGAAGAATGCGTGTAGACTGCATCTAAAACAAAAGCAAACCTTATACTTTATATGTATTCTCTTTTTCTCTAAGCTTTCCCAATGATTCTTAAAGGTTTCACATTTACATTTTCTCCCATTATTAAGAGCCATATGTATGCACTAAACATCCCTTTCCCTATTGTCACAAGCAATAATATTATGTGCGAGAGTGCGAAAGTGGGAACTGGGGACCAACTGCAACTTTCAGAGAAAGTCAATTGAATTCAACTTATTTTGCCTCTTGATTTCCATCCCATTGTTTTCTTATTCAATATAAGGAACAAATTAACTTGTACGAGAGAAATGGGAGGAGGACGACGACACGGCACGAGACTGACTTTTGTATTGACTTGATGCGATGAAAGCAGACAACAAAAAACTCGTCTTTCTTTCCCTTGCATTCTTTTATGAAGGTAGGGACCGTAATCAATCCCTCTTAAATGTCACCTGCGATATAAAGACGGAGAAAGTGAAAGTGAAGAAAATGTCCCAGAAGAGCAGAGCAGGGGGGAGACCACGGGAGCAAATAGTATTACGAGCTAAAGCTGCCGAATGAAAGGCTTTAACAACCGGATTTAAGATAACTGCTTTCTTTTTGCCCATTACACCTTCCTTTATTTTTTTTTTGCTGTGGGCTCTTTGGAAATCTAAAGGAAAAAGGCAACCGTGCACGATACTTGACTTCACTACTACTTTATTTTCCCCTTGTACAAAATAAAATTGTACAGAATACTACATATATAAAATATATTACATCCATCCGGGGAGAGAATTGTAGCCGTCAAGGAAAGCGGAGTGAAAATAGAGAGGACATGGGCATGGGCACGGACACTAAAAAAAATATAAAAGCACGTGGGTATAGGATTGGAGAAGATCTACTACCACTTTCCCCGATAAAACATTTAGGAAAAAGAAAATGCTCACTGCTGATGGTCACTCAACCAAATAAAATCTGTTGTCTCTCGAGTGGTTTATATTTCCGCTTGCATGGCCTAATATGTTGAAAGCGTTGTCTTTCTCCAAACTATATCCCCGGAAATGAAAGGTAGTGGGGTGTGCGATGATAGATATACAGAACCTATATATTTGTTATAGTAGTCAATATGTAGTAAGCTGAAATTTATCTCAGGTTACAATTAGTTTTGCAACCAATACATAAGCAAAAGGCTTACATACATATACTGACTATATGGAGGGCATATATCTCATTGCATTACAATCAATATGTTTGTATACGTATTTTGATCCATTGGTTTGGGATACTCTGTCTTTATTAGGAGGATTCCAAGAAACAACTGAAGGCTCATATTAAATTTCAAAAGACACCATCATTGCGTCATTCATTCTTATACTGGAAGCTTATATACACTCCCGTTGAGTTGTGGAGCTGATGCAGATCGAATAAACCGATTACAAATACATTGTCCCAGTCAATTTATGTACTCAGTCAACATTTGGGATTTCAAGTTATTAGGAACGTCAATTCGTGTTAGCAAATAGTAAATAGATTGAAATTTGTAGTTAGAATTTTATTTACCAACGATAGCATATAATGTATAAGTATTGTCCAAAGTCCAAAGCAGCTCTCAGTGAATGTAATGGATATTGTATATTATTTCTTTCTTCATCCCATTTGATGTATAGAAATATATTGGTTCCCACAAATTGCAAAAAGTTTTTTTTGAACGGCCGTAATTACTCTGTGGTGAAAGTTATTATCACGGTAATCTATATATTATTTAAGTTTACCTATGCCTGGGATTTCTTTCAATAAAAAAAGCTCTTTTAGTTTCAAATGTATGATGGAATTCACTCTGCTTCGATCTACTGTTTGCCTTTTGTGTGCCATATTCACCTCAATTCTCCTTTCTTCATCAAGACGTTCAAAACTGCTAAAACTGAAAGAAAAACAGAGAGAAAAGGGGATCAATATTTTAATTTCTGTCTTTTACCTTCAAACTCATTAAAGACTTAGTTTCCGTTCAATACACCCACTTTCTTCATAAATGAACTAGTAGAGGTTTGTGAACACTACTTTAGCCACTCAATCCCACGATGAGAGGATATAGCACAACAGGAACACATTCATGAATTAGATACAAACGGCCGTGGTTGCAAAACATTCATGTGTTTGCGTGTGTGCAGTCATGAGAAAAGAAGACAAAGAATTGAAGCAAGAGCTTTCTGTAAAGAGATGGGATTCAACATCATCATCATCATCATGATCTACCTCGTCTTTTCCTTTTCCTGCTTTAGTAGAGCATAGATTATATTGATTGGCTCTTTTGTAGACGCTGGTAAAGAAAATTTTTGAGTTTGTCGGTGGTGGTTATAGAGAGAGAAGGTGCACAAAAATTAAACTCTTCTTCAATGTTCAAAGTAACAAGACTGAAAAGCAATAACCAAATAGATTCAATGGAAATATGAGAGTGGAAGCGGGTGCATCCTAAAAAAAAGCAGCATAAAAGAGTGGATACTCGTAGTAAATGTAGGTAGGTATATTATCTAAATTTAAAAGCACGCATGAATGTACCTGAAAAACGAAAACCAAACCAACGCCAAGTAATATTATGTATGAGATGGATGATGGAAAGAAGAAGAAAAAGAAAATCATATCCTCGTAGCGAAAAGATTTGTTATGAAAATGGTGTGGTTTAAAGTGGGATGAAGAAAGAAATTGGGTGACGTGGAAGAACTAACGTTGTCAGCATAGAATATAGTATACACATGCACATTGGCGACATGCTTTCTTTACACACTTATTGCTTTCTCTTCTATTTACTTATTCATTTCCGAGGAAAAAAACAGAACAAATGGTTGTAAAATGTAGTGGTGGGTCCTATGTATACATGGAATACTTTCCATCACAGCTTCACATGACTGGATGACTGTTTAGAAAGTCATCCCTTGCTCTTCATGCTCCTGTAAAAGGGTTTTGTCATCATGTCATCACATATTAAACATATACTTTCTTTGCAGTGTGTGCAACTAACGTATTATAAAAACGATCATCCATTTATATTTATACATGGAGAAGCTATACGGGGGATTGGATTCAGATGAAAAGCTGAGCAAACACGAGATTGAGACAGGGTATTTAATGCTTGATTAGAAAGTTTAATTGCTTTCCTTCTCTAGTACCACTTTATTGTATGGAAGAAAGGATGCTTTTTGTTTAGGTTTGAAACATTATCTTTGTATTGCCTCATTTTCTTTATATATCAAGACGGAACGTGAGTGAGTATCATCAATTCTGTTGTATTAGTTAGTATACATACAGCTTCATGTATAACTAAACCTTTTATTGAAAAAATTGATTGGAGTGCGGATTTAGAATTAAACACGAGTTAAAGAAAGCGAGTTTTCTTCTTCATCCACCCACATCCAACTGGAATCCATGTCCTGTTTCATAAACTAGAAGAATGTCAAAAAAACGTGAAACAATATGATCTCATACGCATACTATTTTAAGCGAGAAGGACGAAATTGTTATTTGCAATTTGTATAAGCTTCAAATGAATGGAGATGAAAAACGTTTAGACTGACAAGAAAGTGTAGTTTGAAGATTTCCCCATATATTTGTTTCTATTTCTCAGCAAAACAGCATATGAATCAATTTCCTTTGTTGTTATATAACAGACAACACACCAGTTTAATCTATACACACACGACATGACACAAACTAAAAAAGTTGCAGATATAGAGAATTTAAATCAGTGAGCTGCAAATACTTTACTTACCGGACCGAGAACAAGTACATAGTGGAAAAGTTTGTACATAAACCCTTGTTCGTTCCAATCCAATCTTCTTGACTCAACGGTAAGCACACAAAAAGATAAGACAGAATTGTGTTATCAAATGAACCTCTCAACAGAACAATTCCTTAAAGCTAGAAAAGTATTAAGTACATCAGCATACACAACAACAAAAGTGAAACCTTGTTTAGATTGAATGTTCTGTCAAGCAAACCAAGTGAATTGGATGCATGCAACTACAGCTCACATTGCGATCAGTACAAAAGTACAGAAACATATTTGCAAAAACTTTCAGATCATCAGCTAACCAAATATTTATGAAACCTTTCTTCCATGCATCCGCTGTCCCATGCCTGCTTATTTAACAAGAGTTGAAGCTACACTCGTCTGCTTAAAGGAGACTGATTATATTTCATTTGATGACCTTTCAACTTTATAATGTAATTCTATTAGTTGATTGACTAAAAGAGTATAAAGCTACGCTTCGTTTAATAAAAATGTTAAATTAAAGCTTCGAAAGGTTTATACCCAACAAACGGCTCACAAGTGATTTACTGCCTTCCTGAATTGATGACATTTGAAGAAAATGAAGCATGAAACGAAAAAACGAAATCTTTTTACAGGCCTTCTTTCCAAGTGAATCCTGAAGCTGGAGACTTTTCTATGCCTAAATGTCCAGAATTTCTTGAATCCCGCTTCATATTGTGTTAGAAAATAGCTGATGTCAGCATCTACTCAGTATATACAAACATCCCAAAAAGATTGTATAGTATGACGCATCCATATACTATATTAGAAAGAATATAGGAGAAAGTTGAAACTCACTTTTGTATCATAAATGTCATATTGCGTTGAGAGTCGATTCTGTAGCAGAAAATTTTATGGCGTGATGAATCTAATAACTAATACTAACACACATCTAATGCATTACGAACTGTGAAAAGAAGTACGGATAACCGTTGTAATATTCTATATGCGGCTATAAAACATTAATGAGTTTTGAGATAAACTGCTGGCTTTGAATCATTTTGCTGTATCGGCAAAAACAAGGGGGATAGTTATAGTTATTGCAACACATTATGGGCATGTAAAGCATTAATACAGAACAAAAGGTTCTTTTCTCTCCAACTGGATTATGATTCAAGAAAAGTAAACTGCTTGCTGCTAAACGAACAAGAAAATCCATTTTATGTGTCATTCGACCTGTCATTAACTAATTGCTGGAATACTTCACAAGGCTTCCGAGTGTCAGAAGTACATCTTAGAAGCACTTGGTAAATGCCATAAGCTTGCAATTTATGAAGAATTATTGTGTTGTATGCGCAAGTTTTGAAATAAAATTTTAAATTCCATTTTCATATTTTCTTTTAGTCCCCACAAAACTATCAACATACATATATGTAGCATTTGGATGATATATCCTGTCTTTCTAATTTATAAAAAAGATGTGGTAATGCATTCACACTGCCACAAAAATGTGTTTTTTTCTCTCTACCTAATTTGAATTTTTATTGCTTGTACATTGTATAGTGTGATCCTGGAACCGGGGTTGATGCATTCTTCCATGCCTTGTATGCTAAAAAAGATAGCAAAATCGTCTCCCTTCTGGGAACATCTTGTTCAGAGGTAACTGAAAGACTCGCCAAAGTCGCAACGCACCAACGAATTATTCAGGTAAGTGTAAAATTGCAATGCAATGCCCAGCAATACTATAGCATACTTATTCAAAGGGACGAAAAATAAGGTAGGCTAGAAAAAAACCCTTACATTTTGGGAGAAAGTAATAAGTTATTCACAGAGACAACAATATGATTGAGAATGTCTCTGGTACAGCCAAAATACTATTATTTACATGTACTACCACAAACAATAAACAACATGTTCATTCAAAAATTATTATTATCATATGAAATTCAGAAATTTAAAATTTGAATATATAATATTTATTCCCAATTCCCCCATGCAGTTGTTTGTGAATTTAAAAATTATATCTACTGCTAACTCTGTAGACGTGATACGATTCTTTTTGTTTCGAATTCCAACATATTTTGCTGATATTTTACCAGTACTATATACAACATGGTACCCGCATAATACGATGATCCAAATAACGTGGTTTGCTTCATGCTGCAAACTTAGAAACCGAATTTACTTTACGAATATAAAGCATTTTATTGTTCTAGTTCTATATGAAAGTAGAAATGACGCATGTTAGCACGATGAATATTGTGTATACCACAAGACAATGGCTACAAAGGAAAAATGGAAAAGGTGTATCTTTTGGAAATATCAATAATGCTAATTGATACGCACAATAGTATATAGTTGTCATGAAATGCTAGGTTGAAGGAAGAACAGACTGCACATTTCTGAGTCTATCTTGTTAGTCCCCCTTTCTCTCTCGCCATCATGTTGTAAAAAGCCAAAGCGTAAAAGCAAGCGTATTGAATTGAGAAGAAGAACAGGCATTGCAATTTTCTTTTTTCATTTCTTGCCTGACATTTTTATTCATATTATTGGGTGAGCACAGAGCAGAGTTAGTTACGTGGATAGTAGTTATACGAATGGCTGAAGATATTGAAAGAGAATCTTTACATGTCAATTAGGGAAGACAAAATTGAATTCAGAGACTATACTACACTCAACCAACGCTATGCAATAGTATAGGTATATCTTCATGTATGCAATTATAAATAGAATGAATTCGAATATAATGAATTTTACTATCCTCTTGAATGAATCCATTTTTTTATTCTGTATGGGGATGGTTGTATTGTATGCGTTTTTTCTTCTTCTCAAAGGTTTCCTTTGGATCAACCTCACCATCTCTTTCAGATAAAAAGGAGTTTCCTTTGTTTTATCGCACCGTAGCACCTGTGTCATCCCATGCAGAAGCTATTATCGAGCTCATAAGACATTTCCAGTGGGATACCGTGACTTTCTTTACAAAAAATGAGAATCGTTATACAATGGTAAGTAAAATACAACGTAATTTTCTAGACTTACTACTGTCTTTTTGTAGTATGATGAAATACGGCTACTTGTTACAGAACACGCAATAATGCAAAAAGTCTGCAGATAAGTTCTGTTAGTAAAAGTGTTGAGAAATGTAAGATTATCAAGCAATTTACAGTATTAAATCAATTTGATTGGTTACGCAATATTTTCTGAAGAGCCTACGACTGCTACGAGGCCATAGTATAGTATATTTCTATACAAATGGTTGGTTTAGCTGGTTGTAGCAGTTTATTAAACAAGAATTAAACACTAAATAAGTATATTGACTAAGGATTAAGTGCTCACTATTAAAGATCAATTCATTCAATGCGGGAATACTAACAGTAAGTAATCCGTGGTCGTCCAAACCGACGGTGTTAGGACGTTAGCCACCCATGAGCTTGAAACATGAAGTGAAAAAAATCAATGTTTCATATTCCTATCGTAGGGACAGAATTGACATTTTTGGTGAGTAACGCAGGACATGAAGGTGAGGTATCGTCTAACACCGTGGGTTTGCATCGACCTAATCCACTGAACAATAGAAGCTTTTAAGTACTCCATGCATTAGAAGCACTCTTGCAACAAAAACGAGTACTTAAAATTAGATGAAACACATTTACAGTATCTTTTCTATGAATGAAAAGCATAGGAAACTATCTTATGAATGCAATGGCCGAGTTAGGTATTGTATTTGAATTCATTTGGAAACGGGCAACATTATTTTGTGTAGAGCTTGACTACATACCCTTATAAAATGCAAGTTCTGAAAGTACAAAAGGAAAACTATATGCATCCAGTACTTGCGTATGTCATGCTTGTCTACCATTTCCATACTCAACGGTTTTTGCATTGTGTTTGAAGTTGGTTCTTGGCAAGCAACTGTTTTTGTTCCGGTCCAATCATTACCGGCTTGGGGATAATAGACATCAGCATCCGCAAACAAGTAGACAATAAGTTATATAATAGGTAATCCATTGCAAGAACAATGAGGATAAATACTATTGGTGATTATGCTTGTCTAATTGAGATAAATGAATGTAACTACAACCGTTTCAAAAGCCTGACTGACTGAGCAAGTTAATTGTTCTTCATTACTGAAATGAAAACAAGTTTTATTTCCTGAAAGTTGAAGAGCGGGCAAGCATGGTGGATCCTTATAATAACATACTTACAAAAGTGTTTCACTCTTTGTTGACGATTTTGTCTTTAAAACAAAACAAGTTGTTATTTAACAAGATGAACAATATAAATATTATGCAATCTGCATAGCACAAATATATGCTTTAAGCTTATATATAGTTTCTTTTTTTATCTTTCAGCCAGCTAACTTCCTAGTATCTGAGTTGGAGAAAACAAACGTGACATGTAAAGCTACCCTTACATTTTCGATAGCCGATTACCAAGAACAGCTAAAGGACATGAAGGTACATACTTCCAATCATTTAGTGATTAACAATATAAGTATTAGAAATTGTTTGGTTATAATTTGCATCACTTAGATAATATAAAGCAACAATAATATTTATGTACAGACATAGAAGGCCAACGGGTCTTAAACTAAATCTAAAACAAAAACAAAAGCGTTTGGTTTCTCTATATTACGTATATGACACCAGAAATGGTAGAGAGTGGAAACTGAGTCACTACTCGTAGATCCATTCCATCCCAGTTGATTTCCAATGAGTGAGTTCTGGCTCCTTGAACCAAAGTTTAATTTCACGCTCAGCAGATTCAACAGCGTCCGATCCATGTATAATGTTTCGGCCCACTTGAATAGAAAAGTCGCCACGTATTGTTCCAGGAAGGGAGTCAGCGGGATTTGTAGCTCCTAACATTTGACGGCCAGTCTTCACCACGTTCAATCCCTCCCACACCTGCGGCCGGAGTAAATTCATAAAAATTGTCACTTGTTGCATCCAGTATTAAATCAATCACCAAGAAATACTGTAAACTGTTGTAACAAGGATATCACTTTATCATCGCTTACCATTGCCACAACCGGACCCTGACTCATGTACTCAACTAAACCATTGAAGAAAGGTTTCTTAGCCAAGTCCTTGTAATGCTCCTCCAACAAATCCTTTCCAGCCTATGGACAATGGAAAGATCCGAGTCACATAAATCGTTTTACGTTCATTGTTCATCCATTACTATTGTGATTTGTGATACATAATTAATACTTTATCTATAACTTTACCGCAACTAGCTTCATTCCGACCAAGTGAAATCCCTTTTGTTCAAATCTTTTTATGATTTCACCAACCAACCCTCTTTGGACGCCGTCCGGTTTTATCATGATGAAACTGCGCTCATCAACACCCTTTACAGCACCTGCCATCTTTCACTCCAATCCTTTTGATCCGACTGACTAAAGACTACTCGGGTCTGCAGGTTTTTTCCAGAGATAAACGCTTTGTAAAGCTTTCCGATCGCCGATCTGGTATCCTTGTCACTGGAAACTAACTTTCTTCTCAGGATCCAAACTATAACTATCCGTTTCCTAGAGCAAAAAACCAAACAAAATCAAATTTAATACAGTAATCATATGAAGATATCATTCACGCATGCCACAGCCCAACCATTTGTCCATCAATCAATCACAAACTGAGTGATTGTGATTGATGGGATCAGACACAGATAATAAAGCAAAACCAATTTAATTCTTCAAGGTCCAATTAAACAAAATCAAGACAATAATAATTGTGACTGCACAGCAAAAATCAAAATTCGTGTACATCCCCACCCGCCCACACACAATCGACCCATACTTCTTAACCGGAGAAGTAGCAAACAAAAACACCTAATTCAATGTTGTCATTGTCAGTAATGGTCTCAAATTACAAAAATAATAATACATAATAATTGTATCCCTCTTCCTCCTACTAACTAAGTATTAACAAACACGGAAACAACATTAGAAGAAAGAAAATACCATTCATCATTGCATTACACACTCTCCTTTTCCTTGCCTTACCTTCCTCTGACGTTCTTCTCCTACTTTCACTTCGTCGCTAATTGACAACTGTAAGTGAACAGGAACTCCTCGTGAATCCAATCCAAATCCAGTCCACCGACAACCAAACACAAAACGAGAAGAAACTTTAACTTACTTTTCCCCTCAGAAAGCTTTATTATTTTCGTTAGAATGTAGAAACAAACCAAAATCAATATCAATTGTCGATTCAGCAACAAAAAAGACAAGACGAGAAAACAAGATAAACACAAGAATGATGGATGATGGATGGATTGCTTCAGTTTGCTTCAAGATTTCGAAACGAAACAAGTTGGCTTGACTGATACGGATCGTGGCAGCGCGCAGCGGCGAGTAGTCGTGGCGTGGCTTTGGTTTCGGTATTTGCTCTTTTTTTCTGGATTTGGAATTTATTGCGATAAAAAGCATAAAAAAGTTTCTTCTGATCATTTCCAATTTATGCAAGAAACCCTCCAAAACTAATGCAATATTTTAATGTAGCCGGCATTAATTCATTACGCATCATATCAAAGGTTTTTTTTATGGGAAGACATTTTGTGTTCATAATTTTTATAAATCATTATGATTCTTTTTCACTCTTCACGTGTCCAATAATTCATTATGCATTCGTTCCTCTTTCTTTTAGAAAAATTCATTGTGGCATTTGAGCATTTCTTTTAGGCATCTCTTCTATTCTCATTCTCATGAAGGATTCTCAGCGACGTTTCTTCTTCCTTTCTCCTCCGGAGTTCGCATGCAAGCGATGCATATAGCTTAGTACTTGTAAACTTTCACTTGTTGAACAAAAGTGAAATGAAGTTGGATATGAATGAATGCATAATACTTTTCATTTGTTTGCAGGAGCTTGACTCAAGAATTATCATTGCAAACTTTGGATCCGACGTTGCCCCACTGGTCTTCTGTGAGGTAAAGTTTTTCCATAAATTATTAATTAATAATAATAATTATAAGAAAACTGGAAATGAAAAGAATAATTATTAGTGCCCTTCCGTGAGGAAAACGTGAGAAAATGAAAATTCAACATTGATTGAATTTCACTTTCTTTCCCTTCCGGTCTCCGACCAACATTGTGGTCTACTAGTGACTAGAAATATAGAAAATGAAAGTTGGGAGTGAGTGAAATAAGAAGCTTTAATTTAAGCCAGGTTTAAATTCGTGTTTCTTTTGTAATTGGATATGTGGTGAAGGAAGGATTGAGTATTTGGTTTCAAGTTGTGTTACTTTCAACTATATCATTTGAGTTTATGTTGTTTTATACTTATGAAGTTGAAGTTATAAGTTGCTTTAAGAAATGACGACATCATACATAACAGGGGTTTACGTCAAGTGGCGAAGCAAGTAACTCATAATATAGTAGGAAGAATAGGGAACACATGACATGCCAGTTTATATAGTCTATTCTGAAATACGGACTAAATGTAAATTAGAGTGTTCCTTAATTCCATTATTTCTAGGAATTAGTAAAAAAAATGTTTAGTTGGCGCAGGGATTGGATGCTTTCTAAATGTCAGTATCAATTATTGAAGCGGATTGTAAATTACAAACGCATTTTCCATTATGCTAAGCAATGGACTAGGAGTTAGGAGGGAGTATGACTAGTGACCGGGTTTGTCCGAGTCCGTATGAGTGAATTCACATTTATGCATTGCACATTGACTTACAGACAGCTTAGTATGTATGCATGTATGTAAGTACATATAAATGATATAATATGGCTTGATAATCATTAACGCAGATGTTTAATACGTATGCAAATTTCCAGAAAAACAAAGTTACCATGTGGGACTTAATGAGCATAATTTGTCGGTGCTGACGTTCACTCAGCCAGTTGTTGAAGTAAAATCCAGCACAACCGGAAACCATATTATTATCTAGTAGAGTTTATGTCTGAATTTTTTTCCAGACGAATGTCTACATTACGCTAGCAAGCACAAATATGAGACAAATGTATGCTTGACGTGTCTTAGTTTTGAATAATATAATATCCTATTCTAGCAAAAAATTGGTAGCTACTTGTTGGTTGATGGTGTCTGTCCGTCCAATTAAAAACTGGAGCAGGGCAAGTAATATTTTCGGAAAGTAACTGTTAGCATTTTTTAAATCAATCATGAGTAAAATATACCACGGAGCTCAAACAGTATATCAAACAAAATCATGATACATATTCTTGGAGATCTTTATTTTAACTTGATTCAAGGAGCGAAATGAGCGCTTGTATTTTTCTTTAGTTTTTACTTAGGATTGAACAGGTATTTTACTTAGGTCAGAAGTTAGTATCTGACTGCAAACTTCTGTTAAGCAGTTTTTCTGCTTTACCATTTGTTTTCAATAAAGGTTTGTTTGTATACTCAATTCCGCGTATCCTCTCCTTTTTCAACAGCGTGTGTGCCAGTACCGAAGAAATCTACCAAATGTTGCCTTTGTAAACCTATTTAATGTAGGTAAGGAACTCTGAGAATTTCAAGAAGCAAAACTTCCTTCGTTGTTATCAGAAAAAAAACTGTTGCAAGCTGCAACTACGAACAAATGGTTCCTCATACAATGTGGAGTTGCAAAAATGGGAAACTTGTTATTCATACGTATCCATATCCATATAATCATATGGTGACATATGAGACACATCAAAGTCAAAGTTATCCAGAAACAAAATTTAGTAGGAAAGCCCAGTATGAAGACAAAAGACCATAATATACATAAGTTTATCAAAATACCATAAAAGTGTTAAAACAATTTGGTTTGCTAGTCACTATACATTTATAATTCTTTCTTCTTTACACCTTATTTCCATTTGAATTATATAGAACTAAGCTTTTCCCCTTGCTAACTTCCTAGGAAAACGTCTGTTTCCTCCAAAACTTTTTCCTACGGTACAAAAGAGGAAGAAAAAAGAAGCTCGACTTGATAAAAAGTTGAACTGTCCAAGAAAGGGATAAAACGAATGTAATACGCTCCGAATAAAATGTTATTATTTGCGATTATACAGTTTGAATTATTATAACATATTGCATTATAAAAACACCCAGCTCCAGCTGCAATAGCAGCAGCCTCTACACTTTATAGTTACCTGTAACATAACTTTCTCTTACGTTAGCTTTTTTGTGACTGTTTGGGGCTATACGAGACGTGAATCCTTACATTCATTTTATCCGTACAAAAAATAATGTTTAATAATCCCAACAAATAACCTACTCGTTGAAGGACCATGTTGAACTGCAGCAGGGAAACAAGAGAGAAACTTTTTGTACTACAGAAATTCATAAGAGTGCTTGAGAGCTCTGAACATTAATCCTTACTTTTAAAATTAACTTTTATATGAAGCTAATTTCTGTCTGCATGTGTGCGTTTTTTTTACATCCGGTCTAGATATACCGTTTGGGTATGTATGGAAGCGATTACGCTTGGATATTAATCGGCGAACCTGAAATAGACTGGTGGCAGGAATACCCCAGGAACACCCCGAGTGGAAACCATTCTTCGAGATCCACTAAAACAAGAAGCAAACGTACTTCAAACTCACAATCATCATCATACGCCTACTCATCTAATGGTTACTCCACTTCAACTGAAAAGACTCATTTTGGTGAATCAGTTTCAAGAGATGCTTTGTCTTACGGTGATCAAAGCCCTAAAACTACTACATCTGATGGTGATTCCATTTCAATTAAGATGGGAGAAAGCAGGGTTTTTGGTGGTGGTGGTGGTGGTAGGGTCGCTACAAGTGAAAGTGGGAGTGTTGTTGGTGGCTTGAGCAGAAATGGTAGCAATGAATCGAGCTCTATTAGACGCTTGAATTCCTCCTCAAATCCTGCAACATTAAGACCTAAGTCCAGTGGAAAATCTCTCCATCAGCATCCCCCTCATCAATCGGACTGCAGCTTTAAGCAGTTGATGGAAGCTGTACAGTATGCCATCGTCGTCGACAGATACAATATACTGGAGCAACCATCCGATTCCGGAATGGTATAGTTCTTGTACTTCTTTTGTATACTTTATGATGATATCGCAGCTAGTTAAGCTTCTCTTTCTTTTTTCATAAAATCCTAACATATAAATACATAGATCGGACTGAAGTACATGTATATATGTACTTACTGTATTGTACAACAGTGAGTGGTTGCACTCTTGCTATATTGACAAAAGTTAATGCAAACGATAAAATCACGAGAGATAATGCTGTCATGAATCCAACGTTGTTGTCTTGCTGTATCTAATTTCTTGTTGCAGAGCAGAGGAAAGCAATATCACATATGGTCTTAATGGCTTATAGGATGAGTGGCTTCATTCCATCACCAGCCACTCTACCGCCCAGTATCATGCTTTAGTTTGTTTGTATTTTCTCCTTGTCTCAACTCAATTCAATATGATACTCCCTCGTTTTATTTCTTCAATTTTACACTTTCACATACATTTACTATTTTCATCATTGATTTTAGATTTTTCTAAAGCAGATTTGGAAAAGAACTAACAGGCTGAAGATAATTTCCAGTGTCTTGTCAGTTCTATAAGGTCACTTAGTTCAATGAAAAGAAACTCCTTAAAAATTTAAATGCAATTGTTACAAAGGAACAAGCTTAAAAATTGATTCCTTTTCTAAATTGGCCAAATATCCCCTTAAGCCATATTTAATCAACTCTTCTTGCCAATTTTCCTTAATGTCTCAATCAAACGGATTTTCCAAATCTCACTCCACTCAGCTAGCTCCTACTGTCATTCAAATGATGCTTCATCAACGTGGAAATTCCAGTACAAGCATATATATGATATGAATATATTATTGTAGACGAAACTGTGCATTTAATTTTGACTAGGTTTGATTCTGCGAAAAAAGACTCTTAAAATCAATTCTGCCCTGTTGAATATCAATTTAAAAACGATGATTTCATTCAACCTCATTTTGACATAATGCTGCAGAAATAGCAAGAGAAGCTCCGCCAGAAATCTGTATAATATATGACCGTTGCTGTTGATTCATTTCATACCAGTAGTTAGTAGTAGCAGCTGTGTTCAGCATAGAATCTATTAGCTAGAAAAAGGATCTCGTCTATCATTCTTTCTCAAAAGTGAAATTGTATTAGTTTCAAAGGAAAGCTGTCATTTGCATTTAATTAACCTTCTTTGACTTGGTTGCGCCAAAAGTTGTTTAGTAACAAAGAATCATAATATTTTCTTTCAGACGGCAGTAACTTTCAGAAATCGACTTATTCAGAGATTGAAACGAGCTTATAACGTATCCTCCAACAACGAAGTGAGTCCCTTTGCACCTGAAACATATGATGCCGTTTGGACAGTAGCTCTGGGACTGCGTAAAGTAAAAGAAAACTACAACTACACGCTGGATAATTTCACTCGTGAGAATGCAAAGTTTTCCCAGCTTTTGAAAACTGAAATTGGAAGACTGAACTTCTCGGGCATTTCGGTACGTCACATTAATGTAAATGTACAAATCCGCTCCCGCAGGATACCATATCCTATTTGTATCACTCTTTTACGTAAACCCGCACCAATTATTAAATAGACGTAGTAATTTTGATGTGCACTGTGCTCCTCGACATTTTTATACACAAATATGCAAATTCAACAAGATTATGGTGGTGCATTCATAAGCCTAAAATATATGTTTACATATCTGAAGGGATTAAAGTTTCCGAAAAAAATGTTTTGTGTTTCAATGATTTTAGGGTCCAATTACATTTTCTGGGTCGGACCGCATCGGTATCACATCTTTCATGCAAATTCAAGGTAAGAGCTGAGTACTATCAATCAAACGCACTAGTGCAGGATAAAAGCATGCTTTTTCTGAGAATCGTTGCAGCTGTTACTCGTATATTCAGATAAAATATATACAGTTTGCTTTCTTCCTAAATGTAAAAATTACCAAGTAGCCGGCAGTAGTGGTAGAGGCTCTACGGCTAAAAATTCTGAAATGCATGAATGAAAGCAAAAGCGAAAGCAATGTCTATATTATTCCGCCGCATAATCTTTGGGCATAGTCTATGTATTTGTCATATTTTTACCGAGTCTGCATGATCTCTTGCTCACTGAAAATCTCTTGATATTCCATAGTAATATGGCAATTTTATTGCCCGCGACAACTGCTTCTTCCTTACCTTCATTACAAAACGTGTTTATATATACTTTACCACAGATGGAAGAATGGTCCAAGTCGGACTTCTCTTCCCAGATCGACCCACCAACAAGCTGGAACTGACCTGCAAGGGCTGTCAAAAAATTCGATGGCAAGGGAATCAAGTCCCAATTTCAAGACGAGAGTTTCGCTTCAAACTCATTCGCGTAGAGTACTCTTTGTACATCATAGTGGCCACAACAGCATCTCTTGGAATTGTTATGGCTGCTGCTTTTCTTGCTTTCAATTTGTACAATCGGAAGCTCAAGTACGTTGTTCCTTCCTGTTTTAGTGCTACCACGTTTATCCCTCAAAGCAATAAAAACGTGTGGATAGCAATAATTTTTACATGAATGAAAAGTATGACGTGCGTTTGTGAATGGCACGTTGCAGTTTGTTTTCGTAATGAAGTTTTAACAATAATGTTTCTCCAACTTTTTCCCTCTCAGGTACATCAAACTGTCAAGTCCAAAACTGAACAATATAGTAATCATAGGCTGCATGTTTGCCTACTTGGCTGTGATCTTACTGGGAACAGACTTTACAACGGTGCCTGATGGAAAGCACTTTGCTTATATATGCACAGTAAGTTATGGTACCAATCCTAAAAACTCAAGCAATAACGCGTAGTACAAATTCAAAGTACTTATATACGCAGTAACGAACAATAATGCAATAACTGCAAATGAACGACTTATGTATACATACACGATCAGGAGTGAGTGGTCAAGCAGCTCTGTGGAAAACATGTAGGAAAATTTAATTGAAGTCGTAAAGTTTGAAGGCATATATTCCAATCTCCAATCCATGGTCAAAGACTACGATACACTGAAATGATGAAGCATGCATGCATGGAACATCGAATTTCCGTAACAAGGTTTATCCCAACGAAATCTGTAACTAATGATGTGCTGCTGGAACGTGGCTTCACCATAATAGATATGTATTCAAACCCGTAATAGCCCAGAGAATTCCTTTTCCTCAAAGTGAAACAGGCTCTTCAAGCATAAATCGTGATTTGATGGCACCCATTAATTTGACTCTGCCTCTAGGTTCCGCTGCAAGGCTCTTCACATCATCATACTGTATGGGAATTGACTTTCGAACTGGATAGAGATTTTACTGATGGATGAAATCCACATAAAAGGAAAAGTAGTTGACTCTTGAAAAGCTTGCGGTTTTCTTCCCAATTCTTTGTTAACAGCTAAATGGAAATCACGTCCACAAATTATACTGTAGCACACCATAAGAAACTGGGCTCCCTCTAGAAAATAGCAGGAATGTAGCAGTAGTAGTAGTGATGAGTGATGATATTGGATATAAAGTTGTTATGAAGAAGAAGGGGCTACCTCACTGTAAAACATAATAATGCATTACTTCCACAATATGTATGCATGACGCGCCTGATATTTGGAAGATTACTTTGACAGAATTGCAGAAAATAGTGTCCTGCAGCTGTTTGCATTCATACTCTCATAAAAATTGTTTGATATCCAAGATCCTTCAAATGGAAAATGGAATATTATGCTTCCAAATATTTTCATATGCGGTATTACATTACATTATTAAGTTGAAGAAAATGCCATTGCAATAATTGTTTAATAAATTATAATTTCATTGCCTGTGTCTATATTACCATTACGTCAGTAAAATAAGAATTTTTCTTCACAATAAAAACATGCCATAAATTGGAAGTTAATATATAATATATGGTAAGAACGAATTGCCTCTGTCGTAAACCGAAATCATAATATTTTTCTTTTCCCTTTTCTTTTACAGATTCGAGCTTATTTACTGTCCATGGCATTTTCCTTGGCTTTTGGAGCCATGTTTGCAAAGACTTATCGTGTGTATCGAATTTTTACACGAAGTTGTATTGGAGTCGTAAAAAACAAGGTAATAACACAAAACATGACAATGACATATTTATTACTTATGTATGTCATATGATGTAGATTAATTTTCCGACATTTGCTGAATCTAGTTTATAACATTGTGAAATAAGCCATAAGTTATTAAGATCCCTCTTAATTACTTGTAAAATTCTATTATATTACATTTTATGTTAAAATTCAAACGTGATACTTACGTACAAAAGTCAGTAGAACCACTAAACTAATAGAAGGAACATGGCTCCATTTACGTAATGTTAAACTACGATATTTTGCTGTTCCTTGTGCTCTTTCCATCTACAGGTGAATTTGTATCCTCGACTACATAATATGCGTATTTTCTAACAAATTGAAGAAATGATAACCAGTATGGACCATCATAGTGCGTTCGTCAGTTTGCAAATGTGCGATTAAAAACTCATATGAATAGTACTGACGCAACGTTATGTTTGATGGCGTATCAAACGACGAATGTACAAGATTCCAGTGAACAATTTAATTATCAGTAACAACATGACTCAGCACCTCTAATTGCAGTGAAGAAAGCCATACTAAAACATTAACATAACGCCCGAATAAGATCATTTTCGTGGCACTCCAATCATGAAACTAAACTTTGCACTCTCGCAATGAAGATTCCATCAAAGGTGCGATACAAACTTTAGTACCTAACAATTTCGACTGGGCTGATCACAGTGCAGTGGTAAAAGATTGATTTCATATAAAATTATCTTGTAAAAAAGACGTAGTCCGTTGTCGAGGATATAAATTTACCTGTAGATCGAAACCTTCGAAGGAACAGTTTTTCGTTAAAAAAGTCATCGTGTTTGTTCTAGTAGTTAGTGGTTCTACTCAAAAGTCAACTGTTTGATAGAAATGTACTTGGCTTAACCATTTTAATGAAGTGCTGTCAATAAGTTTTTTAATATACATAGGATACTATCTTCTGTAATGTAATTTATAGGATATCCGCATTCATTCCGCATTGTATGTTCTTGCACAATATTATCTGCCATTGTACATTGAGTACAAAAGCCATTATTTCAAACTTGGTTGGGCTATGACTACTTAAGCACGACTCTTTTTCACATGAAAGTGATTACCTCTTTAATATTGCGTGATTCTTCAAACAACAGAGTTTTCTCCTTTCACTCTGTTCTTTTCAGTTTTCAATATGTTACGCATTGCATGCTCATGCCTTTTGTATCCATCGTCGCACTTGATGGAGAAAAAATGAGGGTTCGTTTCGTATATACATGCATTTCTTATTTACGTGTGTAATATCATATTCAATCTATCCACCCAGAGAAAAGTTTGTTCGAGATGTCGAAAAACGTATAAACAACAAACAAACAATGTTTCAAAATGCATGTAAATTAGAATAGACAGCTACTATACAATTGATGTATAGAGTATAGTATAATACAACATTTTATTGGATCTACAGTGCGGGGGCTCGTACAAGTAAAGTTTTCAAATCTGGAATCACCTGAACTTGGCAAGTTTGTGCGAAATGAGCAGAGTTTCTTGGTTCGCACACATCAACATCATCATCGACATGTCATTATTTTGTCAGTACTTTTGTATTCTCTCCTTGTGTTACACACTTTTGTGGAGTTTATAGGATTGTACATGATAACCCGTTCTCATCGGTGGTGCCGAGTGCTGACTCAATATGGTACTTGTTTTTTTCATAGAAAAGTTATAGAATTACAATATATTATATATGGTTGAATTCTCATAGTCGGGAAAATTTCATAATGTGAACTAGACAATGCTACTACTCTTCGTCTACTCTCTGTAGTGAAAATTTTTCTGAAGTATACTTCCCACTATAAAAGAAAGGAAAGGCACTTGACCATGAAGAGATGGATAGATGGGTGGATGATGATGGTTTAAAACTTTTTTCATCTGTCGTGACTAACTATACATGAATGAAGACAGCATAAGTAGGGACGCACATGAGTTTTGGGTTGTACAATAATGTAACACGGAGTATTATTATTATCATTATCAATTTATTCAGAGGTTAAAAAACATCAAATCATACATTAAATTGGACAGAGGTCTTACACGTTTACACCACTGAGGATAAATGCATGTCACAGAGTATAAATTTAGGCAAGTAATACTACAAGGAAAAAGTAAGGAAAAAAAATAAAAACCTTAACAAACATTATAGGTGTATAATAGAAGGACAAGAAGAAAATTGTGCTGCCACAATAAGGCGCAAAAAGAAAACTTTTTACATACGTTATTTATAATTTAATTAGAGAACAAACATCAGTAATTATCGTGGAAATGCTTTACAAGAGTTGGTATTGTTGCTCTACGATATCTTTCGGTTTTGCTTATCACTATTCTAAAGTTAAACATATTCCTATTGTACCTTGAACTAGTATCAGGATTTCTTGTTATTTTGTACGGGTTTAACCAATATGAGAACCTCTTATTTTTGAGTAATTTCTTACCAAAATTTTCCAAAAGTATGGTGCGTCTATCTTGCAGAGTTATTAGGTTTAATTGTTTACATATAGTAGCGTGTTTGGATTTACTGACATATATGCCATTGATTATACAGAGTGCCCTTCTTTCAATGGAGTTGAGCATTTCTATAAGACGTCTGTTAAGGCTAAATGACCACAGAATACAGCAGTACTCAAGGATGCTTCTGATATGTATTGTGTATATACCTGTGAGCTGGGTTTTTGACAGACCATTAGATTTAAGTTGTCTTATAATGTATAACTTTTTACAAGCTTTTTCATATATATGGTTTATATGATCATCCCATTTCCCATTTTTATTGATAATTATTCCTAATAACTTGGTTTTTTCAACTTTTGGTAGTACCACTCCATCAACTGTGATTTGTAGATTACTAAACCTTTTGTCTCTAGAATTGTCAATTAGAATGACATTGCTTTTTGAGGGGTTGAGGCGCATCTTGTTTTGTTTGATGCATGAGTTTATATGCTCTAAATATTCATTCATTTTGGGTGTACTGGTGTATTTTACAGCTTCTGCTACACACATGTCGTCCACAAAAGCTTTCATTGCGTTTGACTTATCTTTATATTTTTCATTGAAACTTTGTAAGATTTTGTTGACTAGTATTACGAAGAGTAAACAAGATAATTTTGTTCCTTGAGGGCAACCATTTGATATTGTCAAAAAGGTTGACAGGATACCTTTATCTCTTGTGCATTGTTGCCGTTGACTTAAAAAATCAGCTACCCATTGAATGTCGTGATTATTAATTTCAAGCTCTGTTAACGCGTCAACTAATACCTTGTGGTCGACTAAATCAAAGGCCTTCGAGAGGTCTAATAGAACGATAATCACATAAGTATTTGGTTCATCAAGTGCTTTAAATATAAAGTCGTAAAGTGATATCAAGTAGTGGGCAGTAGAAGAGTTTTTGATGGTACCATATTGGTTAATGTCTATTTTGTTAATCACTTGATTGTAGATTCTATTGTACATAAATGTTTCCATGACTTTGCCATATATATCTGTTTGAGTGATTGGTCTCAAATTGTCAATACTTACTGAGCTTGGATCTTTATGTAAAGGCGTTATGAATCCTTTTTTCCATTCAGAAGGTACCACGTGATGCTTAAAACTATAATTAATTATGTGTGTGTACATTGGAGCTATATGTATAGCTGCTGCTTTTAGTAATTTGACTGGGAGCCCACCAGGAACATTCGACTTTTTAAGTGATAACTTGTCAAACAAGTTTAATACCATTAATTCGTTCACAGCCAGACAGGGATCACATGAACCCTTATTTAAGTTAATGATGCCTAGTGGTTCGTATGTATTATTGATTTGAGAGAAATGGGCGTTAATTTGATTTAAAACGGATGCAGTATTTTTGGAACCTGTTTGGATTGCTATATCTTGAACTGCTGATTTGTTGGTTTTTAAACCGCATATCTGCTTTACAATAGAATGAACCTTATTTCCATCTTTTTCTATGATTAACTGGACTTTTGAACTATATGCTTGCTTTGCTTTTACTATTTCTTTACTGAGATCCTTTTTTAATTGCTTGTAATTAGGTGATGACCATCTCAGTTTTTTGCATCTTTTTTGCAGAAATTTGATATGAGTTGTAATCCAACTACGGTCGTTTATGGAGACTAGTTTACACTTTGGAGGGTATGCAACTTCAAAAGCATTATTGAGGGCTGTACTAAGATATGCTACTTTAAAATCAATATTTTTTGTTTTGTACATTGGAGCCCAGTTAATATTGTCAATGAGTTCTGCGAAGTCGACAAGATTCTTTACTCCATACACACGATACCATTGCGGTTTAGTAGTAATAATAGGTTTTAAAAAAGTTTTTTCGGGGTTTAATTCCAATGCAATATGAAATTGAACTCCGTCTTTAAGTGGAGGAAGTTGGGATGGTTTTTTGTAATATTTATGAATGTTGCTAAAAATTGAGTCTAGCCTGGCACTTGTGTTATCATTTGTATTATAGAAAGTAGGAATTTTTACTAGTTGTGATATGACCAAGCTTCTAGTGAGATTCGTTTCGTATTTCCATTTATTAAAATCTCCTAACAAGAAAAAAGCCGGCTCAATGTATTTTTGCTTGATGTTGTCATATGCACTTATGAGGGATTGATATAATTTGTATTGTATGGTAGTATTTGTGTTGGGTGGTAGGTAAATACATGCAATTGCTATTACAGTAACATTTTTTGGCAAATAATGGGGTCGAATTAGTACCCACGTTACTTCAAACTCAGTTGCATTGTTGTGCCGGTAGTTTCTATAATAAATGCTTGGAATGTTGTTTTTAATGTAAATTGCAGTACCTCCTCCTATTCTTTCTGATCTTTTAGTTTCAAATACATTGAAATTAGGAATTTGAAGGTTTTTGTTTGCATGGCCCCATGTTTCAGATATTACCAAAACGTCATAGTTCATGGCAAGAGTTTGCAAGGTATCAAGTTTTTCAGAATTGAGTGAACATGCGTTGGTATAGTATATGCTTGGAAAATGAAATTTGTTACGTATTAATTCCCTGGTTACATTTTTAGTTTTGACTTTAGACTTTGCTGTTTTCTTACTTATGAGTATGAGTGTCCTGTAGCGGAATTCAACAATTTTGCAAACACGGCAAACTCTTTTTCCTTTTTGGAAACTTACTGTCGACCCAGCATATCGTAGCATATAGCATCATCCATAATAGCATAATAAGGTAGTTATGTTAATAACACCCTTTTTACAATAAGACCGAGACCAACCATCCAACTTTTATCTAGTGTGTACTACTTACGCAAAAGGAAGAAGATGGCTACCACCTTTATGTAGTTAGCTTACAAGGTCTTTGGTTGGGACGTGGGGGAATATGAGATCTTTGTTTTGTGAAGAAGCTTCACTTCAAAGAGACAAGTCTTAGGGTTATCGACCGACCTTTTACTTATGTATGCACATTTTGATGCTTAATGTTATTGTTTCTCTTTCTTCTCTGTGAAAATCCCTCCTGGATAGCTGCTAAGAGATACTCAACTGATGACTTTGATCATGGTGCTTGTGCTCATTGACTGTATTATTGTATCCTCATGGGCCATGTTTGACCCCATGCATGTGAACCTTCGAAATCTTACTTTACAAATAGATCCATCTGATAGGACTGTCGTTTATCAGCCTCAGGTAAGGAAATATATAAAGAAGATGAATAATCAAAAACAGCTTTTTCAATTTGATGGTAAAAAGGACGTCGTTCCGTTTCATAAAAGTTCCTTTTAAAGAAGTTTTTTTTCTTCTTCGGACATCAAAATGAAAGACTAGGAGGAAGGATTAAAGCTATTAGCAAGATTTTATTACAGCAATAATATATTTTCTCTGTGTGTTAAATCCTATTTATCTTTTCATAGATCGAGGTGTGTCGCTCACAACACGGTCATGTTTGGCTGAGTGCTCTGTATGGCTATAAAAGTTTGCTTTTGGTTGTTGGCCTGTATATGGCATGGGAAACGAGGTGAGTGAATTCAAGAATTATTTTTTACAAAAGCAGTATAGGAAAAGTTCATTATCTAAGTACTACTTTAATGTTATCACAGAGCTTGTTATTATAGTTGTATAGATTTTTTTCACATACAGAACATGCTATACGACTAATACTACACTACATTAAACTAGAAACGCTGCTTCTAGTTTGATGTCTTTGTAGTTTAGTAAACGGGATTTAAAAACGATGATCTTTCAAATCTTAACTAACGTGGTACTTACGTTTAGCGTGTTCACTCGTGGAAAAAGCAACACTAGAAACCCTTTACATAAAACTGGAGGAACTCTACTCTTAGCATGTACTTTTGTAGAGTTTCTCAAAGAATTGAACGGAAAGGAGAAAGCAGCCGGCTTCTTTCTTGGCATTTCATGAACCATAAAGAAATATCTTCGAGCTCTGTGTGTGTGTGCGTATGAAAATGCAGAAGCTATGAACTTATATAATATGTGTGTATGAGTATACATGGTTTACGATGCTTTTCAGCTTTGTTGTAAGTTATATAATATCGTGTTTTCCCTTTTGAATCCAACAGACATGTGAAGATTCAGGCGCTAAATGATTCCAAGTACATTGGTCTTTGTGTTTACTGGGTTTGTGTGTCTAGCATCCTAGCCGTATCTCTGGCCAATTTGATCTCGGAACGTGTCACTGTCTCCTTCGTTAGTGTGACTTCTCTCATTCTTTTTTCTACCACAGTTACACTCTGCCTTCTCTTCTTGCCGAAGGTAAATAAATGTAAATATGTGCATACATGTATGTGTCATTTTATGTATGAGACTCAGGATTTTTTGCTTAATCAACATGAACTAAACTAATTTAACATCAGTATCATCACATAAAAGCCAAAACCTACATGATATGAATACTTAATTAGGAATGGAAGCTGATAGAATGTCAACCACTGTAAGAAAACGTGACTTGAGCTAGATACCTATGTTTCAGCACTTGTGACTAGGCATTTTGGAAATAGCGTCCTGCAATGTATTGTGTACTTAATTTAAATAGGAAAAACCCTGGCTATGAAACCACCAAAGTTTTAATGTTGCAACTACCCACAATGCTTTAAAATATGTGACTTTAAATAATTAGCTTTTTATTTCCCAGCCAAGATGGAACTGTACGAATGGTCTTGAGTCTTGAACTTTTATTTTCATTTGTAGCTTTGGTTTTACAACAACTCTACCATACGCTATGATGCGAACATTCTATAAAGTATATACAGATTTTTTCAGCTCATAAATCAGGGTTTTTTTCCATTTCGATAGTTATTTATATACCACATTTCTCAGGTGAAAGCAATACATGAGGGATTGGGATGGGAGAGAGCTGTTGAGCTGTATGAACGCAAATGCAAGAGAGGGGAGTACGTAGGAGCAAAGCTCATAAAATTGAAAACGGGATGGTTGATGTGCTGGAGTATGCTCATCACATCGTTTCCTTGCAGTTGCTGTTTGCATGTAAATACACATTAAAGCAACCGCAAATTACTTTACACATAAAGTACCGTTTTATAGTTCACCGTCAGCAATATCTCTCGGGGAGAAAAGCAAGGGAGATAAAGAACTATAGGAACTGGATTCTGGAATGGAACTTCATGAGATCTCATTGCGAGAGAGATTGGGGAACCCAAACCCATCTCATTGCGTTGTTAAAATTTACGTGTATTCCAAATACGGAGATCTCAAATCTATGATGATTCTGTCTCTGAACTAAAAGAAAAATGTACATTCATGCACTCATACAATAACAATACTTCAAAAAACGAAGACTAAGCCAATGGGCAATAGAAGAAAATCGGATAAAAATATTCTGACTTGCTCTCATTTGATGAAGTCGCTGCTGGTATTGCTTATTGGAAGTGTTTCGTTTGAAATCGAAATATATGTACATATATTATTGTACTATATGCTATAATACTATGCAATATTTTATTTTCAGTAACCTTGTTTAAGAACTTCTCGTACTCTGCTTCTTTTATTTTTTACCTAGTGTCTGAATACAATACCAATGATTTCTTAACATTTTGAATATGAGTATGTATGTAATAAGCACTTGAACTGTGAATTTTCCCCCAGATTCACGCCATAACAAGCTACCCAAATGCCAGTGATCCAATCGTGGAGAGTATGGGCTTGAAGATCGAATGCAATACTCGAAGGTAAAGTGTCATCTACATATTTCTTACTTATTTGAAGAAGAGGAAAGTTTTTAGAGCCTGTACGCGTTACCGGCCTTTATCACCCTGGTCTCCAATCCCAGTAGGCCCTTATCGCCCCGTACCTAAATCCCCCAAAGACCTTTCCCCCCAGGTTTTTACTCCCTCAACATCATTACCCCACTACCAAATCGAGTTTTGGATGTAAGTCAAAAGTGGTAATGATCTTAAGGGATTCAGGTAATGAGGGACAAAGGCCAAGGGAGATTCAAGAACAGGGGGATTCAGTTACGGGGAGATAAGATCTTAGAGGATTCGTGTACTTGGGGGGATTTGAGACTGGGGTGCTAAGGGCCTAGAACCCCTGTAAGGGTTGTACATATGATAAGGTATGATAACGCATTTGATTGAAATACATACAAACATATATGCTTGTATTTACATGGGTAGGTTAGGTATATATGCATGCAAATTATGGAATGGAAAAGCTTTTTCCTTTCTCGGAAAAAATACTCCGGAAAGTAAATTAACTTTCACCTTTGCTCCCAGCTATCATTTTTGAAAATCATTCTTGTTGTTTGTACTGGAGATGTTCTTTCTTGTGGAGTAAATTGTTGATATTATCTCTAGCCCTTTGATTTTTAATGGAAAAGTAGAACGAAATAAAATTTCTTTTTCTAATATTGATAGCATTTCTCAAATAGGATCTTTTGGAAAATTTTTTGTGTGTCTGTCCGTTCGCTGTTACACGTGGTTGAATTTTAAAGGACAGGACAAGACTGGAACACAAACGAGTCTGTAACAACTAGTTGAAATCTCTTTAAAAGTTCTTTAAAAATTATAGCACATGTAATTAATTTTAAAACTGGCAAAAGTGCAATATGAAGCAAAAATAGGAAAATAAAATAGGCTGCAATTACAACGAACTTTAGTAGAGTAGTTGGAGTTGAAAAGTTTTATGAATAAAAAATACATGAAGCAAGGTAAACAATGGTATACGCAATAACGTAATGCGAATGAGGAACCGTTTAGCTGCAGTAAACTACTTGTACAATATTTTATTTATACCTATTTATGCTACAACTTACATTCCAACTCCAATCAATGGCAAAACTGAAATTCCTCATGAAAGCAAAAGCAGTATGCAAAATCGTATATGTCTTGGTTGTATAAACACTCAACTTTTACTTAAAAACATCTGTAAAATTATGAACCTCGACTTTTCTTGCAGCATGCTGTTTTTCTGGAAAAAAATATTTTTCGATATGCAATAAATACGTATGTAAATGTATAAATGTTCATTGCATACAGGATGTCAGCTTAAACGTCTAAGTAAGCCCATAAAATGCTCTAATTGTTATTCAGTTTACTATTCGCCATTCCCTATGCTTTCCAATTACGTGACTTTCTCAAAAGCGACATGGGAGCATACATGTAAACGCATTAAAGTAGTATATACCTCGTTCCAGTCGCTCTTTAATTCGGTACTTTCTCCCATTACTCTTTTAGACGGATGTTCACTAAAGCTATTAGAATATTCAAAACAGCACAGTGTTTTAAAGTAATATAAATCACCTATGGACTTTCTTCTTGCTACGTATATTATTTTTCTGTACTTAGGTTCATTGTTGAAGACACTAAAGAGCTTTTATTCCGAGCTGAGGTTCAAAATCGAGTTTACAAACGACAAATAGAAGCTATTGATGTCGAAATCTGGCGCTTAGAAAATTTGCTTGTGTATTCTCCCTCCAAACATCAACAAACGACATCGTCCGCAACTACTGATGCTGTGATTGCAGGGAAGAATGCCAAAGGTGTCAAAAAGGTAAGGTCTCAAACTGCTTCAAAGTATAACATAACCTTACCAAACCCGTGTTATTGAATGCTTTATCCAGTCTTCCATGTCAAATACACGCGTTTTTTTAAGCTTATACGGTTTTGTTGAGGAGCGAATTCAGTAGATGAATGAATAAGGCAATCAGTTCGTGCTTTTATTTTCTTCGCATCATTTCCTATGCTCATTCTAAAATTTTGCATTCAAATAGCATAAAACCAACTATACAAATATAAAAGGCTGCTTTTGCCTAGTGTATGCATTGGTGCTTTCTATGCAGTGTAGTACTCACACAATTTTCTAAAGATAACGGAGCGAGTTTAAGGCCATGGCTAACTAGAATCTTCCACTTTAATCTAGGCGTACGAAATTAACTATGCATCGTTGCATACAATACAAACAATACCAATGGTAGTTTCGTATTTACCCGTCAAATTAGAAGAAGATTGCTTGCCAACTTGAATGAAGCCCTATATTCTACGCTACGAGGAATTGCGTCAGATTGGGGCAATCATCACCATCTTTTTAAAAAATTGCCTTTGTTATTTGTAATTCAGGATTGTAATTCAAAATTACATTTACCTAGTCAATTCCCTCTGAAGAATAGGCACTCACTCAATCACTCACTCAGATATTTACATGCTCAGCCAGCATATCCATTTAAACCTTTTTTATTATCACTATAATTCGACATGCATACGTTTGTAGGTGGCGTAAGGTAAGAACCAGAAATTCTAGAATTCACAACTTTTCATAATAAGATTCTAATCTCCTTATCCTGAAGGTATCTACAGGATGTTATCATTTGCCATCGTATTACCTTTGATGTCCGTGTAGCATACCGTTTTAGATTCATTCACACTCTCATTTTCACGTAAGCTAGGTTAGCCTTAAACTTTGCAGACTAGCATCGCAAAATATTTCCACTTTTCCTACATTTGGAATGAAGAACCTTGTTTTAGGAAACTTTATCATATAAATTAACGCAGAACTTTGAAAAACTTGCACCTAAAGTCTCTTTCAGTGAAAGCGAAATTGAATAGAGCAAAGATTGACAAGAATCTCATTTCCATTCTATATATGGTGCTACACAGGAAATGACAACCCCAGCACTACTAGCATGAATGTAACTCTATAGCTTGAGATTTGTAGAGATGGAAAGAAAAGGCTGGGTATATTTCCTATTATATTGTTTGCCATGTGACGCTTCACTTGTCATTATCATCATCATCATACTCATGACTCATAACATCATTGTCTTCCGCGTCTTACATTTAGATGCAAATTATTTGTTCGTCGGTTGTCTACTCAGGGCATGGTTGCAGTCACAGGAAATCAGCATCAAAGATTGCTAGTATTAAAATATTTCTCGTGTTTCTCTCATGCTTTCATTTGCCCTAATAAAGCCTTATCTTGAGTTTAACTTACTGCGTCTGCAGTTCTTCAACCCGTGCATGCATCGATAGGTATCTCTCTTTGTCAGTTGGAGATAATGGTGTCTATATAAATATGCTTTCTCTGTGGCGTATCATTCATTGACGAATGTTTTCATAGCTTGTCTCTTGGTGAAAACATTACGTTCCAGAGCAGAATTGAGTTACACTTGGATGCACATGCAACAATATCTCAACATAGAGTGGTGGCATAGTACACCTGCTTCTGTGAATTTGTATATATCTACCTGCGACCTGCATCAGATCAGACTATTGTGCTGAAACAAAAATAATATGAAGCATTTTACTTCACTACCCCAAAAGCATCCCATTTCAAAATCGCGTTGTCAGCCTCTAACATTCAGCATAATATCACACCACTTTCATCCTCAATATAAATCAATGTTAATAAGGTGGTGAGAAGAACAATAGGATGAGATGAGAAAGCCATCGAAGAATTAGTGAAGCATGCCCCTGTACACATAGTTATCACGAAAAGTTGAAATGTAAGTTTGATGAGTTGTTTCCTTTGTTCAGGAAGATTGTTATGAGTTGGAGCGCATGAGAAGATAGCACCAATACTGAATGCAAAGGTTCTGCCTTTTTGAGTGGTGGGTAAATAGAAGAGAAAGTAAATAACAGGAAAAAGTCAAAGTCAAATGATCCAACCTATTTTACATCGAAAGGAAATTCGGCACCGTGCCGTACTACTATTCTATAGAGAAACAAAGCTCTAGGGGCAAAGTGAAATATGTAGTGGATAAAGAGATGAGAAGA
The DNA here is from genome assembly GCA_964034955.1 of Orchesella flavescens. NCBI lineage: Eukaryota > Metazoa > Arthropoda > Collembola > Entomobryomorpha > Orchesellidae > Orchesella > Orchesella flavescens. Next base: position 29,269,559 of record OZ035954.1, on the reverse strand, counting down.
TGACATGAAGGCATGGCAAAAGTTGAATATATGAATTACCTAAGCAAGCATATTTTCGTGTTCTACCCTTCTATACCTTCTATAGCATCCTCGAATGGAAAGAAATGAAGGAAGATCTCAACCTATGAGCTCTTACCTTCGAGCAGAATTATAAGTACTTCCCTAAATGGATCTTAGATAGGTGAAAGTGTGAAAGGAATTTCTTTTGGTTTGATGGTTATGAGATTTGGCAATACTACACTATGCCCTGTTATATGAGCGGAAGGGAGAGAGCCATGTAATAGTAGAGCAATATGGCTGATTGGATTTTATAAAATTACTTTATTTAACAATACTCTTTGTCAAATTCTGTTTAGCACAATGTTCACTAGAGAGACATGCCTCTTAATTTCTAGTTCAATGTTCTTTCTTGGTGATGAGCTGAGACTTCACATTTCTCATGGGTAGAGTAAAATGTGTTGAGTGAATAATTTTTGCGTCACGTCACGATACGATTGGAAGCGAGTAAGAAAAGAAGGAATTTCTTACAAGTAGATTAAATGATATACACAACGATTGCAGAAAGAGCTGTTCTTCATCTTTCGTTTCAGATGCAGAAAAAAGTGCCTTGCTTTAGTAATTCATTGCATCTGACAAGAGAAAGGGGATGTTAAAATTGAATGAAAATATTTTCTAAAAGCTATGGTTTAATAACGTAAAAGCCAGGAAATGCATGTGTGTTTCTCCGCAAGAGATGCATCAAATGTACACAAAAGTAGAGAAAAGCTTCAAAAAAAGGGTAGTAGTCAGCAGTTGCAGTTTTTGTTGTAAGTAAAAACTGAAAAGTCATTATCAACACTTTGAACATATGCGTGACGAGAAACTATTTCCGATCGTGGATTTGTTTCTCCCCACAATATTTTTCATGCTTTTACCAACTTTGGCAGAATCACTACATTTATTTCTCCTCTCTAATATGCCGGCACCGCCTGCAAAACATATATAGCATGCTTACATAATATTACACGGAACCCAACCGGATGCTATGCTGGAATATGTAGGAAAGGTTCGGAATTCATGCATTAAATTTCATTAACCACTGAGGGGAGATAGCCTTCATCAAGGAAACATCCACAGTAATTTCGACCCGTTGTAAATGAATATGATGACTTTGCAACGCATCGTATTTATTAAATGCCCATCAAGAGTGTTTCTCAAAGGATTTCCAGCATTGCACAAGTTTGGAAATGGGAATAGACAGACAAACATTACCTTTTGTTTGTCTCGATGTCACATATGGCCCATATGGGTGACTATTTGCTGTCATGTTGATGATGAGTAGAATTCCGGATGTGGTCTTACTGATCTATTTTCATTGACGCATGCATCTACATTTCATCATTGCTCACAAGAGATGCTACATAGTAAGTGAAAGTTAGTTGAAACTTTCATGCATCACTCGCACCACATGGTCAGGACATTGGCACATTACAAATCACGCAGTGTCTTGGAAAATCTCGGATCGCATCGTTACTTTCAAGTCAAGTTGGTATACGTATTGTAAATGTTGATATTGATTATACTTACTTGTGAAGAAACTTTGTAAACTACAAGTCAGCGCAGGGTAGAACAAACTGCAAGAAATTATTTAGGAAATGAAAATGGATCCAGACTTCTTGGGACGACGGAAATGGTTTAGAAAGATTGAACATGCTAAAATAAATTTCAGATCTGAATAGGAAGAAAAGAGTAGATACTACAGTAGACAGGTCTATTTACATATTGTAAACTTTATCATAAGTTAAGATTCGGAAGTAAATGAAATTTACACGTGTGCATACGTATGAAAAATTAATGTTGTTTTTCTTAACTTGGAGTGTAATCGAATTAAATGGACACAATGCTATCTAAAAATACACAAAGCCTTGTTTCCTTTCCAAGAATGCAATAATTTTTTTTCAGTTTTCAATTAGCGTGAGCCATGCATTGTTATACAGTATAATTTATTGTAATGGGCTTTTGCTACTATATGAAAGTAACATGATTAATTTCTTGGCTATTTCTGTCTGTCCCATCCTAGGAATGGAATGGTGGCGACGGAGAAAGTTCTTCGGATGAGAACGACTCAAGCAGTGAAATCTACACGGTTTATCTTCACGGACCCCGTTTTATTGTCCCCATATCCCTGTTTAACTTTCGAAGTACTACAAGCCCATGTACTTACACATCTGCAAGAATGGAAGCATCTTTGCAAGATGCGGCATTGTTAGCAGCAAGTTCAACAGCCCCTAGGTCAAGTTGGCCAAATAGCAGATACCTTCTTCCCCCAACAAATGGTTTGATTACAAAGAAATACCGTTTTAAGTCTGAGCCAAGACTTTTGGTTGAGCCTCCTGAGAGATCAAGGAACGTTTATGGAGAAACTAGTAAGAATAATACTTCTCTTTCACCGCCGACAATAATTCAATGGGGAGATGCGGATGAAGATTTTACGCGAAGAATATCCAGCGCTGGATCTTCCAACGCCAGTTGTAATAACGTGGCCAAGAGTAGTTCGAGGAAGGGGAGTAGCACAAGTGGCACAGGGAGCAAGAGATCAAGTATATTTGCAGCTTTCAAGAATCCATGGGCATATCTCACGGGTTTTATGAGACAGTCAGAAAACCCTCAGGATAGTAGTAACCCGACTGGAAAATTTGGGAGAAAGGATGTCATCACAGGCAGTAATTTTTATCCAGATGGTACCCAAAATGACAACTATCTGTTGAAACCTATAGCTTATTTCGGAGGACAATCAGGCGCGTCATCCTCATCACAAAGGCATAAGTTTAGCTCTGTTCCTGATCTTTGGGCGGTGAGAGGATCCCCAGATTTTGATGTAAATCACAAAAAATATTCTATTAATAGTGATACTGCTTGTGTGGGAATAAGTGCTGCTAATCCTTCATGCTCATATGAGCTTGTACCAACTAACCCGGACCCGGTTCTCAAACTTATTGTTACCAGCCACGAATCTGTATATTTGTAGATAGACTTTAAGTGGTGCTTTAATACAAGGTTGTTCTCTTACCAATCCGAAGAATAAATTGTATTATTAGATATGAAACTAAATAAAATGATTTATGAACAGTGTGATTTTTTATTAACTTCAAAGCTTTTTTATTACGGTTTAACGTTAGAATATATAGAGCTAACAACAGTTACGATAGAAGTAATAATCATAATATATAATTTGTATAGTTGTAATCATACTAACTATAATAATATATATATAATATAATATTTTGTAGTATGGTCAACAAGACATCAATCTTCCTTTTTTTAAGAAATAGTATAGTAGTAGTACGGTAGTAGTTACATTGACAGAGGCAAAACAGTGAAAGTCTTCTTAATATGATTGCATTCTTGGTGTCTGTTTGTTAAGCTTCCTTACACTAGACGTTTCTCTTAGCCTACATATACAAGTATTCTTAATACTTGATCATCAAGTTTCTGTTACGTATATTCTAAATAAAATATTTTATATTTTACAAGCAATATTAATCAACAAGCTAGATAGCTAGAGAGAGTTATATAATCTATCGAACATACCAGTTTCCATTTTAGGCACACATTTTCGTACAACTGTCATGACACACTTTAATGCACAAGTCACCTGGGGTGGGCACTCAAATATCTTTATCCACAGTAGTAATTTTCTTACATTCAAGTAAGTGGGAGTAAAATCTGTATGAAGGACTTTACACCTAGTAACTTTGAAGTTTTAGCACAATATATCTAATAATAATAATAATAATAATAGTAGTCAATCTGATTACAAACAAACTCTGGTTGCCACTTTTTACGAGTAACATTGATGAATGAATGTAAAGAAAAAATTAGCAAATTGGGAGGAGAGATGAAAACAGTAGTGTCTCATCATTTGACTTTATAAAAATTGCACTTTCTCCCTCATAATCAGAGCACCGAAAACGCAGCACTTTTGCTACTCACCAAACATTACAGAAAACTCTACCACTTCATTCATACATTCTTTCGATTCATTGCGATTATACATACATATATATATATTGAAAATCTGGTTAACTGACCAAAAACATAATTTTGTGACGGTGCATAGGAGAAAAACTAGATAAATTGCTAGTAATAATTGAAGAAAATGTTAAGTAGTAACACCTACATACGTATGTATATATTACATGTCCTTGTTACGTGGAGGTCTACTGACTCTAATCTATGTAGTGTAATGGTTACTGTTTCTTATCACCACGGCTGTCACCTAATAACTCATCGAAAGGTTTGTAAAAGTATTTAGGACAGGCTTGAAACTTGATCCTTTAGTTCATGCTTTTTTTTGGACAGGCTGATATGGCTTCATTGTATGGCACAAATTGAGTTGTACCTCACTGAATGAAATAACAACTCAATATTCATGCTTGGATTACATACTTACTACATTCAATGCATTAATAATTAATTAATAATTATATGACATTAATAAAACATGGCACTACATATACAATCAACGATTCAAAATGCTTATAAATCTAATCCATTAGATATAAATCTATTTCAGTAAAGGAATTCCATCATCAGCTTACAAATTAAATTATTTATGCATATATTTCTTCGTCATTTGTGGATGTGGACTTTGTGAGTCGTCAGCTAGTTATATAATTATTACAATACAATATATAATAAATTAATTACACCAACAATTCTAACATCAGAGAAACCTATTAATGGTAAAGGGAGTAAAACTAGAGTAATGGAGAAAATTTTTAAGGAGAAAGCAACAATTTAATGCATGCAACTTTATGACTTTGACTTATTACTAAGCATTACACTATGCGCTTTTGAACGTTATAAGCGGGTACCTTTCATACCCTACTCTGTTTCAGTAATTTTAAAATCGCATAAATTGACTTTTGAATAAGGTTTGAGTTTCAAGGACACAATTATTCTACAACATGGAAGACAGTGTTATACAATCTTTAAAATTGTATAACCATACGCTATTTTTTTGAGGTTTAATAACTTCAGAAATGTCAAAATAATACCTTTGAAGACTATCAGCAACACGGTCAGTAAGTAACTATATTACTTACATAAAAGTTGTAAACGGACTCAACAAGTCTGAACATTGAATCACTGAAATTGCTTTTTAAGTTACATGACTTAGTTTGACCCATCTTTCTGCTGAAAAACTTTTCTTGAGCTGGAAACGACACTTTGTGAGCTGGAACTTTGTTGCTGAGTAAATATTCTTCTTAATGAAATGCTACCGTCAGCTCCACGAGTTTCAAAGACTTGTTCTGAGCGAACGGGACCAGAGTCGTAATGGCTATATTCTTCCTGTAATGACGAACCACCTTCCTGAACTTTGCCAAATGTTTTCCCAAAGCTAGAAGGAAGCACTTGAAAACCACCCTTTGGTGGAGTGAAACCAGGTGTTGTTGTTGTTGGCTGCTGTTGTCCTTGCAGGGATAATCCACTGGGACTTCTCTGTGCTTCAGAATAGAATTCAGATGGTTTCATAAATGCTTTCTTGGGTGTAGTTGGAGTAGGAGTAGACGCCGCAGACGATGCACTGTAATACTGATCTGGGTGTCGAGGCCGGGCGTACAAATCCTCCTCTTGATGTGCAATAGGAGGAGGTGGTGGTGGAAACTTTGTTCCATTTGTGCTAACTTTAAAAGTGGACTGCGGAGTCACCGGTTGGAAAGAACGCTGAGGAGGAGGCGGTGTAGGTTGTTGTTGGTACTGACTGGGATAACTGTAACCGACAGAGGAATCATTAGAAATTGTGCTATATGATGGCGAGGAGTTATTGAATTTTCTATCTCGCTCAGCTATGGAGGCAGCAGTTGGCTTTGGCGAGACGGCAGGTTTCAGAGGGGTCGAGGTTGTGGGATAACTGGTTTGTGATTGATGTTGTTGCTGTTGTTGTCGCATTATATTAAATGAATTTGCTGCACTTGATATTCTTTCAGCAGACGATTCAAGCAGTGAATCCAATCTACAAAACGAAGTGATGTAAAATATATTAACGTCAAATTAAAAAAAAGAGGTTGAATTGCAACTTTATTATTAAAAGAAGCACATTGGTTTTGGGACTGTACCTGGATGTTTCATGAGTGTCAATATCCACATCCGATTCATCAGTATAGCCAGCCAAGCCACCTGTTTTTTCTTGATATTTGGCTTTCCTAATTGCAGCTAGTTTGGACCTCGCTTCATCAAGTTGTCGCTCAATCTTCAAAACTTCAGACCTCGCGTTAATTTCTTGAGCCATACTGCCTACCATTCTCTTGTTCAGGACTAACTGACGCTCTTCCTCTTGAGCTAATGCCTGTTGAGCAGCTTTAACTAAGTTGTCGGTTGCCCTTTTGACAGCATTCCCGGCAGCCTGTGCCAATATAAATCATAACATTAAGTTCATTAGTACCACACTTTATGCATACACATTCACAAAATCTGCAGAAAATCTTGCTTTCATGAAAATTCCCATAATTAAAAAAAATCTCACCTGAAGCCTTCGAGTTGCATCACTATCTGGTGAAGCCTTCACTTTACAAGCTACGAGTAACTGAGCAGTGGATGATGCGACCTGCTTTGCAGCCGAGATAAGCTTCTCCTCCGTAGCATGACCTTGCACAAGGGAATTTGCAGCTTCGACCAAACCTTATATACAGACAACATGAAATTTAATTTTGACTTTTCATGTTTTAATTAATTTCTCCATATCACGCTTGTACTTTTGAGAAGATCATTTAAAAACTTACTGTGAGTTGCAGCAGCAACCATTTGGGCAGCGGAGACTAGGCCTTCAGACCATTGACCATCATCTGAGTCTGACGAGGGCTTTTTGTTAACACGACCCGTATCAACAAGTTCTCTCTGAGCTGCAGTCAAATAAAAACAAAATACGTTAAGTATTCCTTCATCTCATATGACTTTTTCTAACTTTAATCGTCATATCCTAGTATTTACCTGCAGAGGCAGCTTTGACCAAGGCAGAAGTTGCAGCAGCAATGGATTTTGCTGCTTCCAAAATCATCTCGTCAAAATTAAGATCTTCATCTGCTTCCTGTAAGCATCAGTTAGATTAAAATATTTAGATTAAAATACGACATTGCTACGCTAATGCTCCCAATTTTTTAACTTAATTAACTATCAAATCAATTCGCATAGCTGTTATTGGCTCAGATTCCAGCTCCAGCAGGTATGAATGATGACAGATCCCTTGGCCGTACAAATATGTTTGACTTCCGGTTGAGCTTGTTAATACAACCAAGAATATCAAACATATCTCACGGACAAGCGATGCGGGGCCGTTGACTTCTTCATAGGTGTCTTCTTTTCCACTCACAAGATGATGCAATCCATTTACTTAAGAACTATACCTATAATTAATGCAATTTGAGAATTAGGAATTACCTTTACTGAGCGTCGTGGTCTTAGTTTTTCTAACTTCTTTGCAGCCGCATCAATAGAATTGGCTGCGCCAAGTAATTCATTTTCAGCAATTACTGTAGGATCATCAGGATCTTCAAATTCGTGACCTAAAAATGATAAAATAAAATTATTCCATCTACATTTACAGGTCCTTGCAACACACGAACCAAAGCAAAGTTAAAGGAATGAAATACCAAGAAGAGAGCCATTAGAGAAGGTTACTAGCTTATAGTTTATAGTTTACGGTACGATTACGACTGGAATGTAAGATACTGTAACCAATTTAAAACCCTTTAAATAACATCCAAAATATAGTATGTAAAAGATATAGAAAGCTAAAGACAACTGCAGAAATATAAAAAAATGCGCTCAGTATACATGCCATAGTAAGGAAAAAATTCTCGTTAAAGTTCAAAAAATAAAACTCTAATTATCATATCATAAATTAGTACTTACTTATCATGCTACAGAATTAACTATATTAAAATCTACAGTCAAAATTGTCGAAACCATTACGATTATTGGTTGAGTAATTCAAGTTACTACTACAAACAAAATCACATTCAATATTGTTACTAATCTTAGTAAAGTAATCAAAAATGCAAGAAAGTTCCAATACACGGTTAATACAAAAATGAACATCCAACATTAGAACGAACCTTCTTGGGACATGTGAGATTGAGATCGGATTGCGTGACCAAGCAATGGGTTTGCTGATAACTGGTTGTGAACAACTTTTATAATTTGCCCAAAATTGTGATTAAAACAAACAAGAAACAAATTAGCTGCTGACAAACTCATTATTTTCATTATTATCTACCAAAACTTTTAGCATAAAACGCAAAATGTTAAGTCGTTATATATTTTTTTTTGAGTTTCAAAACCAAAACAGAACTTTGTCAAAATATATTCAGTCAGTTAAGTGTCGGTGCATTTATAACTATGATCTAAATGTAAATTCTAACTCGCATTACACATTTACCTATATAAGTATTGATATTGATGATTATTGACTCCCATGTGCACGCGTACAGCATTGAATTGTGAACATTAAACACGAGCTTTGATGTTTGAAACTTTATACAACATTTAAAAGCCCAAAATTCTACACTTCAAGCAGGGGGGAATCATCACGTTTCAGGCCTTTAATAAGGTAACTAATTTAGCACTTGCACATAAAACAGGTCTGCTGTTTTGTAATTGTAAGGTTTTAGGGCAGGAAAATAAATGCTATAATAATACTGTTGTCAGTCAAGATAAAATCGATTAATGTACAGTATTTACACACACACTGACACTTCTTTCTGTTGCCTTTGTCTAATGGCCTATGTATTTTTTAACGTGAATTAAAATGGTTGAGGTCGGTTAGCTAGCTTTTTTAATACATCTTCAATAAACTAACCTTTCATCAATTGGCCAACTGCAACCAACTCCGTTACAGACTGGGCTATATCTCTCGAGCACTGGGTAAGCTGAGGCTTGACATCAGAACCCGGATGCAAAACAGCGTGTAGAACATACTGTAACAACTCCCTATAATGAATAGCCACATGCCGAGCAGCAACTAGTGCTCTATCTTTCATCTCGGAATTTTCAACATTTGAACATGCTGATTTGCATAAGGTTAGTAAATCTGAAATGGCCTTTCGTCCCATATTTGCAGCAACAATCACGTCATCTTGTCTGCAACTTGTTCCAGCAGCAACGGCCTTGGCAGTAGCAGTTGTTACAGGCTTGGTGGCACGAACGAGTTCTTCAGGAGAGACAATTCGTCCTTTTGGAACGTCTTGAGAATCAAAGGCCTAAAATATTTTTGAGTGGAAATTGTTTCCATTGTCAGATTAGTTTAATTATAATGATTATTATCAAGTTGTTCATCAATGTGTATTGCGTAAATTAAATTTTACCCGTATTTCTTGAGCAATTGCTTCAATAGTAGCTTCAAGGGCTCTTGTTCCTCGTGTGTGTTCATCCTCAACAGATTTTACTGTTTTCAATAAGGATGTCACATTTGTTACCATAATCTGAAACAAATTTGTAAAAGAATGTTTAAACCTGTACACTTAACATAAATAACATGAAGCATTTTCAGCAAGCCGAATCGCATTCCATTCCATATTGATATTACATTCATTTTCCCAGAAATCAAGTACACAAAAATTAAAACCTGAACATCAAAAACTACTTCAATGTAGTAGTAACTACGAATTTCAAAACCTGAACTACTGAATTATGACACTAAATACAAGACCATGCCATTGAGCAGAGCATTGATTGGCACGTTTTGCAGATGCAGCATATAAAAGGTGTGATTCTTTTATCAAAAGTATGAAAGTGACGGTACAGAAGGAGAAAGTGGTGAGTAAAAGTTAGTAGCTAATGACATGTTTAAGTCAAGTGAAAGTCAAGTCAAGCCTTTCTACTAACACAATACATAATATTATCCATCCGAGCATAATACAGCAAAAACGTGCAGCCGCGAAAATAATGCCACGGACTCCACAACATCAACACTCAGCTTCAATAGTACTTTCACCTAAAACAGATCACGTACTCAGTGTGTGTACTAAAAGAATTATTAGATGAGTTCTTGGAGCAAACGAATTGTATGCAGCAATGCATGGCAGACATTAAAGATTAATCACGATATTTGTTAACATCAACTCAACTGAAATAGCTAACAACTGATATTTTCAACGTAGCAAAAAAACCTACATCTTCTTCTCATCCGTACATCAACGTACAACTCAAAAACAATAAAACATTTTTGAAGGCAATCCTTACCTTCTGAGAAGCACCAAATACATTGTATTGGTACAGCAGACTTCGCGTTTGTAAAAGTTTACCAAGACTGAATGTCATGAAATACCATGCAAGTATTCTGTCATTATTACGTAAGATGATATGTACAAGCGGAAGTAGTAAAACACAAGACTTCCAAAAAAAAAAGTATTCATACAGTAACAATAACTGCTGCTTTATATCTCAATATTTGTTGTGAATACAATTTCGCTAATTTTCAAACACAATAATACATTGCAAACTAAATTTGACTGACATAGTGGTAGTAGTATGCTTAAAAGTTACACTGACATAATTGAAATTGAAAAAAAGAACATTTTGAATTTCAATCAATTGATATGTTTATGACGAAAGCACTATATTATGACATGACATGAGTAGATATGTATGACTGTTGCAAAGGTAAATAGGCAAATAATAATAACGGAAATTATTGCTGCCATTATTGAAGATACGTAAATAATATGTTATGTGTATCAATTGCCAGAGTCCGTAGCATCAAGAGCGCAAAGTTGCTGAATTAACTCGTCTTCATCTTGAGAAGTAACCCAATCATCCTCCTCTGTGTTCAGGGAGGCTTCTATCATCTCACTTATGAACTCTAAACGGCAAGTGGAAGCAGGTCGCGACTGTCTGTCTTCCTTCTGCTTGATGACCATCATTAAATCAATAACTTTAAATGTAAAATTTGAATTCAAATTTTTAAACTCTGCAGTGGCTGACGTATGACCTGATTTCGAAATGTCATTACATGTTAATACGGAATTACTTCATGCTTTCGCTATCGTCGAGTATTTTGGTTAGTTGGAACGAAGGAGGATTGGTATATGTTGGCAGTTACTTTAAAGAGAAGGAATACTTACGATTAGTTAAGGGTTAGGGTTAGGCTAAGGAAGGTTATTTTTTCTCTGCCTAATGATGAAGCGTTAACATGTGAACGCCCTTATTCATTCATTAATTTTTTTTAAAAATAGCAATCTTTCACTTTCGTGCTTTCACAAGTGAGTGAAGTGAAGACTGAGGAGGGACACAATTATTATTATGAACTCTAATGATGCATGAAAAAATATATATATGCAAGGAAGAAATAATAATGCATGTTAACAGCTAATTAATTAGGAATGGCGGATGCTTGTTAGAAAAGTCTGCAATTACCTTCGCAGATTCCTTCAGGGTTAACATGGATGGGTCATTAGGTCCCTTGCCAGCAGCAGATTTTGTAGCATGAATCAAGTCATACAACGCTCCAGCCACATCTCTAACAGCATTAATCAACATCACCTGTGATTCTGGATTGTTGGAACCTAGACTTGCCGCTCCGAATTTGACAGCCTCAGCCAACTGCACAATGGTAGCGACTGCATTTTGAGCTGCAGAAGCCAATTGTTCCTGTGTAGAAGCCGCTCCTATCAGAAACAATAAAAAAAAGTTAAATAAAAATTAGCAATTACTCGGGCAAGAAAAGCTTAGGGACATCACGTGAAATAAAAAAATACACAAACCAGCAACAAGGGTTTTAGTATCTTCCACAAGAGCCTTGGCAGTTTTCAAAATATTCTCCCTATGATCCGCAAATGTTTCTTCTCCTTCCGCATGTAGGGTTCCGGCAGTAGCAAACATAATAGTTGTATCCAGGTCACCAATAATTCCTGAGACAGTTGATGCTGCATTGATGCATGCTTGTGTTCCTCTAGAACCTGCTTGAAGTGCAGCCAATATTTCTGAAACCTTCTCAGAGACAAGACGATTAGCATCTGACAAATCTCGTTGGGCAAATTGATCTCCATTAGCAAACTGGACGGCTCCACCACAACGAACAAGATCAATGCAGGCACGGCCCAGTTCTTGAACACCGCATCTTATGCGAACACCAACGTCAGGGGAAGCAGTAGTGGCAACGGCGCCACGGGCATCATTGGCAAGTTGAATGTAATGGTGAGAAACGTCCGAAGAGAGTTGTGGTAGTTGTGACGGATCCAAGGAAGACTTTAACACCATTTCTTGTGAAACTCTGGCAATTTCTTTGGCAGCTGCAACCATTCTGGATTGGTAATCAACGTAGCTCTCAGTTGCTCCTGGTGTGGTAGCATTCATCTGATCTAACTTTACCATTGATGCAGCGATAGATTCAGAAATTGACGCAACTAAGCCTCCTGCGCCTGAAGAAATTCTTTCTAAAGATGACTTCAAATCGTCCAAGCCTTCCTGGAAGCATTGGGTGCTCAAATCCAGCTCTGGATGTAGCGAGGAGGCTTTAGGGTTTCCTCCACATTCCTTGGCTGCACATACGAATTGAACACAACTTTCCAAAACAGTTCTCGTTCTTTCAAGTAGATTTAGTTGTTCTTTTGTCTCCACAATATTTGACGAGGCTCCAATTATATTAGAAACCAATGAGTCCACAATGGATACCATAGATGAAACTTGATGACCAAGACTTTCAGCTTCTGACTTTCCAGCTTGTCGCAATGGTTCTACGTGTTCCTCAGCATTTCTTAGTGCATTTTCAGCATTCTGAACAAATCCTTGCAAGGTATTGTCCTTCCTCTGAGATAAATTCTGACCAACAGCAGCCAAAGATGCTTGGTTCAGTTCACGAAGTGCGTCATTTAATTTATGAACAGCATTTTCACACTCTTTTTGACCCGGTGCCTTTTCCCTATTTTTTTATAAACAACAGCAAAGGTTAAAAAATCCATTTCCTTAAAGCTTTAAATAAACTCATAATTTTGTTTTGGTATCCCACCTAAGGGCAGTAGCAAGGCGCTTAATGGAGTCAGAAACATGTTTACTATGCTGAGCAAGCTGTTGCCAAGCTGGTGGATCTTTGGGGTTTACAGCTAGTAATTTTGCTGCTTGTAGCATATTACATGACCCTTCTATAACATTTCTTCCAGATGACACAATCGGTTCCTGAGTAACTCGGCCCTTAACACTAATTTTGGCAGGAACAGACGCAAATTCTGGTTGTGATGCGTACTGAACCAATGAATTAACAGCCCGAACAAGTGAGTCAGTTGCTCTGCGACATGATTCCTTCTTTTCAACAGATGGGTCAGTATCCACGGCTAGAAGAAAAATAATTTAATTAAAATTACTTCAACGCTTAATGACTTGATCATCAACTACAAAGCATAAACAAATAGTATACTGAACTTGGATCTTTCTTTACCTTTGATTTCTCTCACAAGTGCACCTGTAACATTAGCCACATCCTTGGCCATTTGTATAAACTGTCGCTTGGCAGTTGGATCGTTAGTTCTTTCCGAAGCCACACGACTAACAGTACAAAGGGATGAAGTATGTTTGGCAATAGTAGTTGCGGCTTGTAGAACCTGGGGATGAGACACTTTTGGGTTGTAAAGGGTTTGGCAGGCTTGTTTTATGCTTTGGGTCGATTGATTTATTGTGTGCATATCAACCAGTCCAGGACGCCCTGCAACGGAAGTGGGATCAGCAGCTGCAAGTAAATAGGCTGCTTGTGCAGAACTTTCTACAAGTCCACAAATGGCATCAGCAGCCGACTGGACTGACCCACCAAATTGATCCAACCGACCCTCTTTTGCATAAGTTGCTATCCCAGTCATGCTATCACCTACAAACCCAGCAAAAGCTCACCATCACCTTTAAGTTAACAAATACCTAATACACGTCGCAACAGTTAACAAACTCAACAGTTTAGGCAGCTATTATGACATGATTATTATCGTCCTTTGTTGACAACTAAAGTTAGAAGCTAGACTAAACAAATAACATAAATTGTGAACATATAACAACACAAAAAAATAACGTAAAACGTGAGTAAATGTTAACAACCCAGAAATCATTATAAACTCAAAAACTTACCCAATAGTTTAGACTTATCGACAACAATTTGCTGACAGTCAAAGTAAGACGTGTTGTTGATTGGTTCACATGGATTGTCTAAAAGTGGTTTCAAAGCCTGAATTCGCCTAACTGCATTGTCACATTCTTTCTGACCGGGCGCAGCTGAAGAGCACGCATCAATTAGTTGATTTAATGTTTCGCTGACAGCCCTAAATAAATAAAACAAAGTCTTGATAAATCACAAAAATTCCTGAATTTGATCAAAGAAAACTTTTCAATAATAATAAAAATACCTTGCTGCTGCATTCAATTGATTTCGCATTCCCGGAGCATCCGGATTTGCAGACACAGCCTTGGCTTGAACCAAAAGATTTGACGTGACAATAGATACATTTTTCAACGTGATAACAATATCTTCTCGAACTTCTATCTCTTCATGGAGACCAGCTAACTGAGAGCCAATGTTGATGAGGTCAGTAGTTTTATTTCCAAAATACTTTGATTCATTTCCTAATTTGGCTGGATTTGAAGCACACGAAACAATCTCTTTCGCCGAGTCATTAACTTCATTGGCTAAACTTTGTAGTTCACCTTGCAATTGACTGCAAAATTAATAAATTTAGGCATAAATAAAATAATGAATTTCTTTAGTTTACACAAATATGTACAAATCTAATGGTAGATGTCTTGTATGTATGAATTTACCCGTAATTTCTAGAGCCAGGTCTTATGTTCTCAGTACCATCGTCCAAAATTAAGGATGCATTACTAATACAGGTAATGGCATCGTCAACTTCTTTCTGTCCGGGAATTGAGCCCGTGACTTTGTCCAATGCAGTGTGTACGCCTTTAGACAGAGGCTTCAGAGTTACCTCCTTCTCCAAGGGACTTTCATGCGAGGAAAGCAACGCACTACTTTCTCTAAGTAGCGTCCAGCTCCTTTCAAGTACTTCTTCAGTGGCCATAAGTACACGTGGATCGTTTGTAGTGGAGGCAACGCCTCGAGCGGCTGACACAAGATCAGTTAAACCGGAAGACATCCCTTGAGCAGACGATGTTGCAGAAGGAACATCTGATAATGTCACAGCAGTTGTTAATTGATCAGTGCAAGCAGAAACTTTTCGAACACTTGATGTGAGCCTATAGAACAAAAAAAATGAAAATGTTTGTAGGTTATAATACAACATTAAATATTTATACTAAACTGGTTTGAGTATGCATGTAAGATTATTTAAGCAGTACCTTTGAATTGAATTCTGAACTGAATCTCCAGGTAATGGACGTAACTCATTTCTGGTTGCCGCCTTCCGACAAGCAACAACTTCTTCCTTCACCTCTCGAACTCGATCGGCAGCTGCTTCAAGCTGTTTCCTTGGTTGACTTGAAGCATAACTTGAGATTCCCGAGTCAGACTTAATTCGATCTAGGGATGTTCTGAGCTCAACCAACTCTACAGCTAACTTTTGTGAGCATTGTGCCAAGTGACGAGAGGATGAAGACTCTTCGATAAAATTCACAGAAGTCTTTGTGGTTGAGACGAGAGAGTTGCTGGGTCTAATGAATTTCTCTGTTGCATCAATCAATGTGTCTTGTGCTGATTCATCTCCAACTTGCAACGAAGATTTTACAGCGCTTACGAGTTGTGGAATAGTATCTGCCACTGCACGGCAATCGGATGACATGGCTTCTCGTGTTGTGGCATTGTTGCAATGAGGTGATGCTGCTTGAGCAGCTGCAATGGTTTGAGCAGCGGCAGAAGCGGCGTTTTTTGCAGCAGATTCCAGCCGACGCAAGTTTTTCCTTTGAACTGCACCTCCTGCAGCAATATTTGTTGCTTCGCGTAGGTCTTGTGCAGCCTGTTTAAGTATTTCCTGATTGTCTGGCTGGTTAGGATTTGAAGCACATGCCTTTGCTGCTTCAACAAGCTTAGAAGTAGCCTCTGCTAAAACTTTAGCGGCAGCAAGCAACTTTCTCTGCAATTCAGAATCTGGAGTCCGTTCAGCTTCCCCTTTTATGGCCTGAATCAACTGAGCTGTAGCTTGGGCTAAAATTCGAGCTTGACGAACCATTTCTCCTGCATCGTGTGAAGTTATAATTTTGTCTGAAGCAACAAGAATTGTGTCCACCGCTTCTTCTTGACGATCAACATGAACTGAAGCTCTGGTTTGAGGTCTACAGTAAAAAGATGGAGAAAACCTTAATTTCAAAATACATATCTATTATGCTAAATGGATAGTGAAAAAGTACTACTCAGGTATGGACCTTATTTGATCCATAAGACGATTAAGTGAGTCGGAAACATCTCTGGCAGCATTCTGAAGATCATTTTTCAACGATCTATCCTCAGTTGATCGGTTGACAGAGGTAACAACTGCTTCGACAGCTTGTGCAACTTTTCTGCACGCTCCCGTAAGCTCATTTCTGCACTTTTCGTTTCCGATCTACACAAATATTCATGATTATGACATTACATTGATTACATTCCAGTCCATGTTGCTTTTTACATGTAATCAAGTACTTCAAAATAGAAAGAATCATATCATACCGTAGGTGCAACAACTTTGGCACAAGCAACTAGCTCAGATGCTGAAAGTGCAGTCTGGGCTGCTGATGAAATAATCTCTTCTCTTTCCTGCGAATTATCGATAGTTGCTGCACATTTACGAGCTTGAACAACCAATGCTGCTGCAGCATTTGCAACTGCTTTTGCCAACTGTAGTAACATATCTTGCGTTTCATCTCCTTCCCCAATTGTATTCAACAAAGCTCTTGACGCATCACCAACACGTCCAGCAGCACTCAAAAGATTTTGACGAGGCTAAGTTGAACGCAAATAATCAAACCAGGGTTTATGATATTTCTTCAGTTATATTAATGCCATGCCATGATAAGATGTTTTTTTCTTTAAAAAACGAAATTATGAAACATGAATTCACCTCTTTCGTGTCTGGCTCTGCCGCTGTCAAAAGGTCGGAGAAAGCATTACACAATTTTCTTGTAGCACCAATCAAATTTTCATTACTATCGTCCATCAAGGCAGCAATCATGCGTACATCTTTTGCAACTTCAGGTAATCCTGATGAAATGGCAGTTACAGCTTCTCCAACAGCCCCTGAGTCAACCTCATCAGTAGAGGTTAAAGTTACTACATGAGCAGTTGCAGCGCTCATCGCTGCAATTTGCGTGTGAACATTCTGTTTCTTAGTGTCTAATGTTGTTTCCTTCCATTTTCTTGATTGCTACATACAAAAATTTCAGTTTATAAGAATACGTTTATCATTTTTACGAGTCATTTCCCCCACAATTCTCTTGAAGTTACACCGTAATTTTCAATTGGTGATGAGCAAGCTGTACCGAATAGCAGGAATCATCCTAAAATTTGATTACCTTTCGGAATGGTAGATTTTAAAATTTGTAAGAATCCCTATTGTACACACTAAAAAGTAAATTAAACAAGATTTTCAATTTACCAGCTTAAAACAAAGGCAAAAATTATCAACACAGCGCCAAGAGAGGAAACAAACAAAGGAAAACACATTAGCACACTACTACGCTTTCACGAAGAACAAATAAAAACAGTAACACAAAAGGCATGCGAAAATAAACACAGATAAAGCACAAAACGCGATAGTAAAGTAGTTTGAATTCTTTATTTGTAATTTGTTAAAACAGAACAAAAATTGGCTTAATAGAACAAATGAAGAATTTTTTTTTGAAAATAAATTGTAAAAAGAAACCTTTTCGTGATTAGTATGAGTGTTATCACAAGGTGTGAGTATTACCTGTATTTTTGTACTGTTTAGTTTCTGAACCTGTAAAATACCACTTATCAGGTTATCGCAATACCATATAAGGTATCACGTTGCTGGCAGTTAGTAGCGTTTTAATTTATATAGTTAGCATTTAAAATGTATTCAGTTAATAATATTTAGTGACTTGTTTGTATTTAAAACTTTATGTTAAGTTGCATACTCAAAAAAACCAATATGATGTACTGGTTATAGTAAATTAATTATTGTAAGTGACAAAATGTCAATGTGCAAGTAAAAAATTAATGTATTTTATAATTATAATATAAGTGTTCAAATGAATGAGACTAGTTTGTTAGCAATGAGAGGACCAACATATAGTTATTAGTCCAATATGTTTGATTAAAAAGTGTGCATCCTTCCAGTCTGGATACTGAATACTAGTTACCAAAATTGGAACTGAATACTGTAAGTTTGTATTTGTACCCAACTACATAATAAAATCAAAATGTGCTGTAACGCTCATCCCCCTATTGATAGTTAGTGTGTAATTTTCAAGAGAAATGTGTAATTACACGGTACCGGTACTTGTAACTACCACTCACCGGATCATTCCCAATCGGAGGAAGATTGAAAGGTTGATCCAAGATATCCCTGGACTTATTGACAGCTTCCTGGCCTGTCATCAGAGCTTTCTTATGAGCAGACATAATTTCTGTCATTTGCAACTGCTGAACCTAAAATAAGAAATATACTTTAACATGAGTTAAACATTCATTTTTTTGAAAAGGAGTAAGATTAAAGGAGAAACCTTAACACTACGATAAATTGATTTAATTTATAATACAATACAGTCAGATAATAATTCTATGATACCTTTAGTCTAAGCTCTCTAAACCGATATAAAAAGTTTCGACTCATCTTTAGATTCTCACAATTATGTAGGTCTTTTCAAGAAAAAGTTATAACACAACGCAACATGAATTTTTCACTACGTAAATACAGTCAACTAGCGACTTCATAAGCTAGGTCAAAACTAAAACGCTTGTTCTTGGTTGACGGTCTCCCCAATCACCAATACTAAAAAGTGAATATAATTTCATGGAGCGTAGACTACAAAGTAATGTACTTATAAACTATATTCATCTAAATTTGCATGCATAACCGTCCTTTTGCAAACAAATCCGGAAAATGTGCGTTGTTTTAGTTCCATTCAACATGCAAAGCATTTTGGCATGATCGATATGAAAGCTGAACCGACACCATTAGTCATGAGTTGATGCATGATCTGATAGTTCAGTTTGATATATCACACTCACTCTGTATACCTTATTCACACGCAACGCTGCTGGTGAAAGTAATCCATGCAATTAAAATGTCATGTTACAATATTGCATTGCGTATTTATAGTCTGGAGGCCTACACTTTCAGCTTTCCTCCACTTGTTTACTTCAAATATTCACTTTTCTCTCTATGCAATCTATAATATTTACTTTTGCGTGCAAACTTTGTGGGGTATATCATGCTGCTGTTTACTTTTCCAATCTATCAGTCTGTTGCAGTGTTGCATGCATACTTTTTACCGATAATACATTAGCAAGTATGTAAATAACCAACCAAGAATCTAGAACTAATACGAACGATACACTGTAATAGCTTACCGAAGGTTGAGGTGTGTGTGCTACATCAAGTTGGCCACTGATTGTGCTATAATGGGGAGTTTGCAAGTGTCCAGTATGGATTGAGTGAATGCCTAGCAAATATCAATTTGAGATATTAAAATGTGTCAACGTGCTTTCTGCTTTGCATGCAATAAAAAACTTTCATGCAGTATATATACCTTCAGGACCGGCCTGGACAACAGCCGGCTTCGCAAGATTGTTTGTTTCCAACGGCTTAGGAATTGCAGGGGGCTGACGTTGAACGATAGTAGCCCTAATTGGGCTGACATTGTCTTCAAACAAAGCTGAGCCTTCATCTCCCTCAATGCCAAGATGGTCTTTGGATTGTTTCTGCAATAATGAATGAATGTATTTTTATTACCTTCTTGCAATTACTAAATTCCTATTCAAAACGTATTTAAGCACTTCATTGTAATTATAATCATAAAAATGTAAAACATTGTAGGTGCGTTAATAATACCTTCTTCAAAATAATGTCAATGTATCCAGCAATAAGCTGAGCAATCTGCTCTCCTTCAGCTGTCTGTACACTGTAATATTGGTCGGAGTAGTCTCCAAAATCCAAAGTAAAAGTGTTGGGTGATGCTGCCCATCTTCTTACAGTTGTTAATGGCCAGGTTTTAAGAATTTCTTTCGTTCGTTCGTCAAGTCGTAATACTGAATCCTTTGTGACTCCAAGCAGTCGGGGTACCAGTTTATTTTTTCCTTGCATTTTTTCTTTAACCAAGAAAAATGTTACACCGTATGTGTCCAAGGATCTTGCATTCTTTGTGTACAGAGCTTTAGCATCCAACTCCGAAAATCCCATATGTTTACGATGCTCCAAAAATATTTTCTTCTCAATGTTTTTCACCTTCACATAGGATGCCGGAAGAAACTCTTTTAACCTGATTAAAGAATTAAAAGTAAAAAAATGTTAATGATATGTCAACTTATAAGGCAGAAATAATATTTTTAGAGCAAAGTATTCCACGAATTTCTAACTTACTCCAAGAACCCAGGTCGATGTTTCTGTGGATTGTGATCTCCAAACTGGTTTTGGCACTGTATTCCTGCAAACTCACAGGCTTTATCTTGTGTCACCGGATGAGTTCCATCCAAAATAGCATCACGTGCTTGAACATAAAGCAGGTTCAGTTGCACCGGGTCATGTGAGTCAATATTTTGATCGGAGAAAAAGTACTTTCTTCGCAACAGTAAAACTTCCGCCTCTTCAATACCCTGTTCCCGTAAAGTTTTCGCATGGTCAACCCAGTTGACTACAAGAAAAAAATAATAAATTAATCATTAATCCCAACTTCTTCATTTAAATACAAATCAAATTTAAACACCAACCAACACCATCATCACTCTTACCTTCATCATCCGTTTTCAATTTCTTCCTCAACTGTTCCATCTTTGCATCACGTTCCTTCTCCTCCTTCTTCCTCCTCAACGTCAAAGTACCATAATTCTCCGACCTATTTAAAGTTTCATTCTCCTCCGGCAGCTCTCTCACCAAACTGTACTCATCGTGATTGGTAATCCCCATCTTCGTACAGATAACAACCATCAAATTGGCAACATTTTGGCTGTCATCCACCAACAGCGTCTTATTCGTTCCATCCAACGTGCGGACCTTAAGCGTCCGCATTTTCCTTCGGTACTCAATAGTATCCCCATTTCGGAGCAAGTAATAATCAAGCGTTTTTGCAGGCTCAAGCCAAGCACCCGATCCGTAAGCTTCACCGGGAAGAAATAGCCCATAATCTTTGGCTATAAAATAACACATTCAAAAACAACATGTTCATTAAATCCTCCATCTTCACAACGATCAATCAATATCAATATCAATTTAATTCCCATAAAAAAACATTCTCAAAAATAAATTCTTACGTTGTGCCAAGTCTGGAAGCTCAGAGCATTTATCTCTTATGATTTTACAAGCATCAAAGATATTTGTGGACGGGTCAAACTGGAGGGTCTTAGTAACACTTTTTTCCACAATATTAATCCTCAGGGACAAGGCCATGATGAATGACTAATATAAACGGTCGGTTGCTGACGATCACTTAACTTAATAATAATACATACAACAAACTAACCGTATCCTACCACCTCCTCCTTCTATTTTTTTTACAATTTCTTCAACTACAGATTTAAACCACTATCTTCTTCAATATCTTAAATATTTATAGAATAAATTCTCGTCTCGGTTTTTTATGTCAGCGATAACAAATATTGATACACTACTCTATTCAAGTCATAGTCATAGTTAGTAGTATATAGTACTAATCTATTCGTGAATGACGTAACGATGATAAGACTTAACTACTTGACAAAAGTTTAATTTACACACAATGCTGCTGTTTTTAAAAGGGTTGACAATAATAACGTATCTTGTGTATCATGTCAATGTTACAGACTTGGCAAACAACCCTGGACCAAATGTAAACAAAAAAGTAAATGTACAGAGCTGAGCTGAGAGCTGAAGAGATGCTGTTTCAAGAGCACCTCGCCCACCAGATCCCAATCTGATCAGATACAAGACAAAGTGCTTTCGCAAGCTATAGGCGTTCAGTATAAGTGTGAGCTCAATCTCCTCCTAACTCACTCCAGAAGAGTCGATGCGATGTTGTGGATGACTTTGGATGGGCTGAATACCTCGCTCGCTCGTGAGTGTGCCTCTTTCTTCAACAAAACACACTCTCGAGATTTTTTCTTCTTCCGAACCTCCTTTGTAGTTGTAGAACCTCGGCCAGGTGAGATGGCTGGGGAAAGAGATCTTGTGTTATCTGCAATTAAACAAAAAAATTAATGAATGATTAATTTCGTGCAACGCCAACTTTAGACTTTAGTTTCGATGCAATTTCTTAGTTAACTAATAATTTACTGTCTGCTGGAATAATATCCTTGATTAGATTTTTCAGAGAGACATCATTTCCGTATCAATTGAGAGATGATGACTCGGTTTATGGAATATTGGAAATAATATTATCAATTAAATGTTTTAAGTCATTAAGACAAAAATAGGTGATCGGTTGGTTGTGTCATGTCACGTCAATCCGAAACGAATGCAATGACACATATTTAAAATTATTGAAATGAAATTTATGGAATATGGAAATGGAACGATATCTTTAAGGGGTGACGTGACGCTGACTTCCACAAGAGTTTGCTAAGCAAAGGAATATATATTTTGTGGTAAAGTTATTTTGCGTAAATCCACATCCTCATCCTGTATCTAAACTAAAATGCATTGCAAAGTTTATATACATAGATGCATGGCATGAATACTCAGAAACTGGTCTGGATAAAAGTGGATGTGGATAGGTTTGGTATATTATATAGATAAATATTTTTATTATGTTCCAGAAGTTCTGGATCGTATGACTTATTATTGTAATGCAATATTCGTGATAAGTTAAGACTAAGTATGTTCTCAATGTGTCAAGTTAAGAAAATCAAGTGAATTTATGAATCTCATTGACCTCATCAGCTTTCAGGAGCTGAAACTAGAGCTATAGTATGGTGATGATGGAATGGAGACTTTTGTACGGGGCAAGTAGTTAATAAATGCGCTTTATCCTATTAAAATACAACCTATGACACACACATTAAGTGAATCCAATATCTGAATGCTATCCCAATGTCTTCGCCAGAACCAGAAACAAGTAGTTGATGATAGAGGAACAGACAAAAGAAGAAGAAGATACATGTACTTACAAGCTGGTTGTTTATAGGCTTCGATCTATTCAATGAGTCACTGACTGAGATAATAATTGATTTGTGAATGAATTTTAAGCGGAAGCACGTCAAGTTTATATTAAAACCTTATGAATTTTATGGTATATTGTCTTGCGAATAATAATATGCTGCAGATAAACTACATACTGCAATCTTAACGAATGTGTGTAATGTGTATACAACTTTGGTTTTAAATGGTATTCATAAGAATACCAAAATGCCCCTACCTCTACAAGGTTTGATATTATGAAATGCTATATAATATTTTATGAGTAATGAAAAGAGTTTCAACCCAACTCATGAACCAGATAATATAAATATATATAGATATGGTAATACGTAATATTATTGAGTATGTGACAGACATGCAGACCACACATCATCATACTCTACGGTTTGTTTAATTTAATTACATTTCCCTATATGTTCAGCTTAAATTTAGCATGTGTCTTCATGCAAAAAAAATCTTGATTAGCTCAAATAATGAAGCTATTAGTAAAAAGTGATGAGAAATTGCTTTAAAATAAACCATTATACAAACCTGATCTGAAGATTGTTAGGAAACAATAGTGTGGAGATGAGGAGAAGAATGAATGAGTTAGCGTGTAGTAAACTTAAGAACTCAAACCCAACCCACCTTTTTTTTCTCAGAATCGGCTGAATACAAGGATATAGTAATGTATATGTATGTACACACGAAAATTTTGTTTTACTCACGAATGAAGCGTAGGTTGGCTGAAGCAAATTGAAGTTTGCAAGGAATGTGCATATAGATGAGTAATGAGACAACAATCACTCAACAGTAATCTATCTAATATACAGCACTTGAGGTTTCAAGATGCATACAAATCTTCCCTAAACTATTTTTTTTCTACCTTTCTTAAAAACTACCCTTCTCCTTAATAGTACAATTTTTCTTATCACCTATGCCCAAATCAGTCATACTGAAGAAGTAACATGTTTTTAATAATATAAATATAAACAATCTTATAGAGGCTTAATACTCACATTTAGTTTAGTATCAAATCAACAAGATCAAGACGAGCCACGTTGATTCCCTATATTATCGTTGTGTATGCCTAGTGTGTAGTAGTCTAGACTGTTACTTATGCTTTGAGGGTAATAGGGGGAACTTAATACACGTCTCAACAGCCTTTGACTGCAACTTTGAAAGGACAATGGACTTTTAAGTCACGAAAATGCAAATGAGTTGTGTGAAAACCACCTTTAGTTTTAAAAGTTTTGGGACCAATAACGAAAACGAAATTATATGGTGAATATTTATTTGGAAGTTATAGGACACAAGGCTTCTACTACTACTACTGCTAGCTAACTGGATTTTGCGTGGGTGGTGGATCGTTCGTTCCTAAATCGTATGGAAAATCTTTCTTCTTCAAAATGTGCTCACACCCTCGATCAGCTAATGCTAATGGCAAGGCGAAGGATGGAGCAGTGGATTTTAGACCTGTCTTTCTCAATTTCGTTGCGTTCCTTATGCTACACATGTATCTAGTAATATCAAAAAGCTTCATTCCTAACCTCAATAGAATAGTCTCACGTTGCCCTTGTGTGGTAATAAGATGACCCTGGTGATGTTGATGTTCAGTGCTTAACTTTCTCTGAAAGCTTATACCCTTATTGTAACAGTATGAAAAATAGTAGTTCGTCAAGTTCCTCACTTGAATGAGTTCTCTATGAGCTAAGAAATCTAATAGTTTATCAAAGGTTTTAGTTGCAAATGCCACGATTTTGGTTCGACTGCCAGAGTCAGAGGGTAAGAAAAAGGAGATGATGATGGGATGTTCAGCAATTATACATCGTTCTAGTAAAATTCCTATCTGGCTAGTCACCATAATTTCAGTAAGTTTCCTATCCTAAATAGCACGCTACTGCTGCTTGCTAGTGATCCGCGTAGAGAATTTGAAAGGAAAAAATAACACAGTTTGTTTCTGATAGGAATGTGCGTGTTTCCTTGTTTCGTATTTATATTGTGTGCCTTTCTCTCTGCCTGTCCAACTCTATTTATTACAACTCTTGTTAGTTTTATTTCCTTATAAATATCTATTTAACATCAACTTGACAAGTAATTTTCTTGTGTAATGGACAAACTGGGAAAAAGTGAGAGAAGGTCGATGTGGAGAACAATGCAAGATTTTGAAGGACTTTTCTCTAAGAATACAACAGCAGCCAGGGATCAAGAGGTATTACTAGTCGGGAAATGAAATGGGAGAAGAAGAGGGCAACTTATGACTTGAGTTTGCTTGCCTAGAGTCTTATGTGTATACAATTAGTAACTTGGAAAATAGAGAAGTGTGAGTGAGAGAGAGCAAGTAAGACCCTGTTCCTTTTGAGTGTAAGCAACTTGAATGAATGACTGAGCAAAGTTGAAGGACAGTGAGACAAGACGACGACGTCGGGTGAGACTAGGACGAGGAAGAAGGAAGATGAAAGGAGTAGTAGCAGAGAATACAACCAGGAAAACTGATTCCACAGCCAGCAGAGTCTCAACTCAACTGAAGGGGCAAAAAAATGCTGGAGGATCTCTCTCTCCTCGCTTTCGTTTTTAGTAGACCGAAATCCCTTCTGCGTAAAAAATATAAAGCCGGATAGAGGGGTGTGACGGGAGGCGGGTGAAAGTAGTGAAAGCCAACCAATCCCTAGCTTATAGACTGGCTGGCGCCGGAGAAAGTTTTGCCGGCAGTTAAGACAGTTAACAACTACGTTCTCAAAAAGAGAGAGAGAGAGAGAGAGAGAGACACACATTGAAAAGATACAGAACAATAATATACGGGATGACACTCAAGGAAGACGACAGTGTAGTAGCAGTCAATGTGAATGCTAGGGAAGTAAAAAGCTGTAAAGCGTTACAAAAACTGTGAAATTTTAAAAAAACAGTTGAGGAAAGGGAAGCAAAGGGAGAAACTTGAATTGGCTTGACTTGAGTAAAAAAACATCGTCATTTTCAACCCCAACCATTGAATTGAGCCTACACAATACAATGTCTCTTGCTTGCTAGCTTGTGCTTCCCTATTGCTTGCTCTTGCTCCATTTCCATTGAGTTGATGTATATCTAAAGTTGGCTGGATTTTGTGCTGATACCGTTAATGGATCGTGTAAAATAAGGGAGACTTTTTATAGCTATTGTTAGATGATGTTTACAAACTATAAACGCATGCTGCACACAATCATCCAACTGAAGTGCTTTATGGGTGTAGAAGAGGGTAAATTAATACTGTCACTTACTTTTTTGGGATATCACTCCACACATTACATACTACTTTCCTTGCTACAATCTTATTTGTGCCCAATCACAACAGAAAACTTTGTTGAGTAGTAGCATAGTTGAGGGCAAATTCACATTTATTGTATGTGATTCTCAGAGGCATAGGCAATTACAGTTACATTCTAGAATTTCTATACCCAACTTGTGTAACAGAGTAAGCTTATCATTGTACGTTGATTTCTATGAAAGCAAAGGCTGAGATATCAACGGGACAGTTTCAATAAAAGGTTTATGCTGTATTATTCTAGACAAATGAGTGAAATAATATAAAGTATTTTCTTTTTTTAAAGTCACCCAAAGTACGTATGCAAATGAAGTGGTTTGATTCGCTTATAAAATAAACATTGTTTGAAAGTGA
Organism: Orchesella flavescens; assembly: GCA_964034955.1. NCBI lineage: Eukaryota > Metazoa > Arthropoda > Collembola > Entomobryomorpha > Orchesellidae > Orchesella > Orchesella flavescens. The sequence continues at coordinate 29,242,694 of OZ035954.1, read as the reverse complement.
AAGCACATGACTTATTACAGCAACAAACTATGAGATGTTGTTTTAAAACTTTTTTCGAGTTTTCTTTAAAAATGTGAGAAAAAACTATAATGTTGAATTTTATACTTGTCTGTGCATATCGAGTCTCAAAAATATTAGAGAATGAAATGTATAAATCTTTGGGCCCATTATGCATTTGGTTGTAATAGGAAATGCAGTATTAGGAGGACACGCAATATTACACATTAGGCAGGCAACAATAACTAACATAAAGTCGACTGGTTTTGGGGTAACTTTGACAGAAAGCAATAGTAAGTTAGAGAACGACATGCTCCCTTAGCTCCCTACCCCTTTTTCCTCTTTGATACTGCTGGGATGGGATGAACATCTTTGGGAAAATGCTTCCTTCATCAAGTTATGCTCATAATCGTATAAAACAGCTATATTTTCTTGCTACAAACCAACTTCTCTCCCAAGTTTGTAGAGCTGAAGCTACGAAATAGTATTGTTTTTGGTTGGATGCTTTCCTAGAATTACAATTCTCCAGTTTTTGAATGTCTTTATGATGCTGCTGGGTAGATAGTGGTGGTAATAGAAAAGAGGAAAAATATCTTGGTACTGCTGAGTGAGCACCGTCAAAAAGTAGACAAATAGAGATGATACAAGCCGACTTGGTGGCGCCAGGAAATGTCCACTTTTTATAGACGTCAAACTCCTTTTCCTTTCACAAAACTCTGCTCTGCAGTAGTAACATCCCTACCTCCATATAACATTTCTATATTTATTCTCTTTTTTGATAGGAAAAGTAGAAAATAGAAAAAAGGCAATTCACCACAGTAAAAACGAAGCACAAGAAGTGATGGTTGGGTTTGCCAACTTTCTTACTTCTTGTAGAGATGAAGCCAAGCCAAGTCATCTTCTTAAAAGCAGTTGAAGGTACGGAAAAGTACCAAAAGGAAAGGGAAAACTTTCTCCTTTTGACAAATTCTCCCTGTATAATCTCAAATATAAGGGAATCTCTATCTATCTCTTTACGCTTAAGAATTTTTTTTACCCTCCCATAAAAAAAATGGGTTTTTGTTATTGTGTCTTTTTAGATCGGTATATGTAGTAGCATTCATTCAACCTTTCAAGCCAAAAAAAAACTCTCTTTTGATATAGATCTCAATCTTGGAAGAAAAATTATCCTGTTTTTCTACCAAATCATGAATTTTCCCATCAACATACAAATACAAATGGGGAAAAGTTTGGGCACTTGTAAAGAGCTACCATATCTACGCGAGTAGATTCATTCCATCATCCACCAGCACAACCACCACCACCACCCTCCCACGAACGAACACACGCCCTTTAACAAAAGCAAATTGAGTGTGGCAGTGATGCGTTGTTGATGATGCATATCAAAAGAAGAAGCTTAACTTTGAGCAAAAAAATACATTTTTGTTCGGTACTCTTACTTTGCGCCAGAGGATAACTTTAGACTTATTGACTACTAAAGTTAGGAGGTCATGTCATGATTTGATATGATAGCCTTCCATTCCAAGTTTCCAGCCAACGCTACAATGTACGATCATCATTTTTACCAAAGCAGCATCAAGAAAAAATCATGGAGATTCTTCCCATTTTACAGGAGTTTTAAGAGAAGGATAATGATTGTAATATTTTAAGCACTTTGAGATACAGGGAGAGAAGAATAAGAGGTTATGCTATATCATCAAGGTCGTTTTAGAAGATATATACATTATCGCTTCACTGTACATCAACATACTCAAAGTATCTTTTTTGTAGTGTTCGTCTTCACAATCGAATAAATCGTCCGTAGATTTTACGTATGTACTTTCCACGGTTGGTGAGCACTAACCCCCGCTGTAGCTAAAGCTCTTCGTCAAATTCCTTTCTATTCCGTTAGCTGCCCTCACAAATGGCTGTCAGTGTTCACATTTCTACAGCCAAAAAAAGTAAAGTCATCGGTTGTCAGTTCCGATCTGTTTGTCTCATTTCTCTTGACTTGACGTAAAGCTAGGAACAGTAGGAAGCGGATGTGAGGATGCATCATGCAGCAGCTTCATCATAGTCATCCTTCCCATCCTCATTATAATCACAATCAGTTTGACTACTACAAGGAAAATGCTTATGAACGCACCGAAATATCTTGGCCCTGCTTTTCATCCTTCAGAAAAGTTCCGGCTAAGAAGCTAAGATTAACCATGTTCTAATCAGGCATAATCATGAATGCATCTTTACTACGTGGATCCAGTGCACTGATTTCAAACTTGAGTGCAGTGTGTTACGTAACGTTGTTTAGGAAAAATACGAAAATGATGACAAACATCCAGCTTGAGCGTTGCAACATTTACAACCCCCGCTCGCCTGGAGGAGGAACGTAACCAAACCACTTTGTACAATGTAACACCACATATTTCATACTACCTTGTTGTACATTATTTCCACGCAATTTTCGAGAACTGTCAAGCTCAAAACAAAGTGTATAGAAACTACTCTCTGTTTACTCATCTTTGCTGGTCTTGCAGTGGCTTTTTTGAGTGAGTAAGCCGATAATGTAATTCAAGCCGGCGATGGTTGGTGTGGGTGCACTATCAACATCATCATCTCATCTACTTACTCTAGTGTTTACTCCCCCTTATACTGATGGTACACTGTGTGTGTCCATATATTCATACGTCCACATATTTGTACAGTCATTGTAAACATTTTTATAGAAACGATACTCATCTAAGCGTATCAATGCAATGTGTTTTGGTAATCTGGATCTGCATTTGATACATCAGCTCTCTCTCTGTCCTGCTTCCTGCTTCAGGAAGACAGAAAAAACTATAAATACGGTGGTAAACAGCCCTGAAAGCAAACATCGCTTCACATCGTTTACATTACAATGTTCAGAATTCGAATTGGCCTTTTCCTTTTGAATGGATGAAATATACATAAAGACAAACTGGGTACAAGGAGAATGCTCCCCCGTCCAATGCAAAATGTTGTATGTACTTCCTGCTGAGCTGTTCTTGTGGGGAAAGTAAAAAAAAATCAGGGGACAAGCTTGACAGCAAAGAAGGAAACAAAATAGATCACATCTTTGATCTGAAAGAGCATTTTTTTTATCTTTGGAAAAAAAAAGTAGATGTATTTAAACGAACAGAGTGGGGTACATACATTTTTTTTATCTAATGCACTTTGCGCATTACTTTCTTTTGTTATCTTATTTTTATATGTGAGATGATACAAATCTGTGAACATTATAGTCTCTCTTTTTTTATCTATTCTCTAATCGCGTACAAATCGATTTTCTCATGTTTAAATATTTTCGCTCAATTACGTGCCCAGTCGGATACTTTTTCTGTCATTAAATCGAGAATGGCAGCGTTTGCTGTAGCATTAAACCACTCGTGTACGCAATATCGGAATACCAAATGTCACCCATTTACCGATCCTGTTTAAAAATGAAACCCATCTTATCAAGACGAGAAATGAAATGAGCAGCGAAGACAAACTTGTCATTTCAACTCATGTGCATATAATTCGTATGGTGTAGTCACTTTCTACATTCACAAGTATCATTGTAAATTTTGTAATTAGAATATGAAAACAGTTACAGAATCATAAAAACTCATTTCGACATTTTCCCAACCAGTTTTGAGACAAAAAACAGGCAACCTGTATTTTTCTAAATCTGAACTGGCATAAAAGAAACCTATGCGCTATATAGTATGTGTCGCCTAATTTAAGATGTGTTTTGTTTCTGCGCAATTTACAAGCTTAAATAACTTGGAATCGGAATGCGCAATATGTAATTCTAACTAAAATGTGAAAATTCTTAATCATATTTCCAAAAGCTTTCTCGTATGAACCATTTATTACTTATGTCACTAGTAAAGAAGTTACAGTGACATTCACAATGAGCCATAGATTAATAATTTTTCTTTCCTAATAATTTATGACTCTTTTAACTAAATTAATTGTTAATTTTGGACTTGCAAGTACAATAAGATTTTTTTAGAGGAAAAGAACGCTTTGATTAATTAATTTTGAGAAAGAGAAAACATTTTGCTTTATAAAATACAATGTCCACCATCAAAACGGAGTCGATATCTGAGGATTGGTTTAAGTTCATAAAGATTTTCAGAAATATATTAAACCACCAAAATAATGCAAATTTTGTGTTGAGTGAAAATAATTTTTTATCAGGCTTTTTTAAAAGTGCAATATGCAAATTATTGCGTTGCAAGCCTAATGCTTAAAGTTAAATACATAAAGCTTAAACACATTGAGCATTTTAATGAAGCGTGATTCAAATCCGTTAATGCAACGTTTACATGCAACTTTCAAGCTTGTCATTTCATGCTTGTATATAACTAGCATGAGAAATTTATTATTTATTCATGAATTTGTATTGATTCATGTATGAATCTCGTTTAACACTTCTACGCACCTTCTAAGTACACATGACAGGAGAAATTGTGACATGAATATGCATGAATGCTTAATTACACATTGATCATATTGTATTAGATAGCTTCTTGTTCGTACGCAGTGAGGCAGTACATATATGCCTACAAACAAAAACACCGACGGGCACATGCAGACTAGACTAGCTAGCTGTCGTTACCGGCAAGGCACGTGAAAACAACCCAAAAATAATATTACATGGTCACAAATTCATGTCCCTTTCGGGCTTTGATTTTCATTCTTCGCAACCATGTTTTCGTCCACATCCACAAGCTATAATTATTTGATAACAAATAGGCCCAAATCGACGTAAATAACACTCCAATTATCATTGTATCCTATCAAATCAACAACTTTGCTTTTTGCTCTTCGTATAACCAAAGCTTTATTACGTAGTGACACTCATGGGACTGCTTGTGAAGCCATTTGCTCCCCTTCATTTGAGCTTTTATGCATGATCAGGTAGTGTTACACTACACCCTACAGAATTCTGCCGATTCTTGATTATCGTGTAGCAATCATGATTTTGGGTTCAAAATCTCTACAAAGAACTATCATTCGAATAAACCTGACTGATGAAAATGAAAGCACAACCTGTGGCTTTGAATGAGATAAAATAATTATGTAGTACAAGTTTTAAAGGATCAAATGAAATTCATATATAGTTTCACAGGATCATGAAAATCTGTAATTAATTTGAAGTCATATGATGATTATATGGTTTGTTTTGTGGAAGATACTTTTCCTCCATAGACTTTATTGGATATTATGCATCTGAACAGAAAAAGAGAGTAACTTTGCAAAAGCAAGGAGAGCAAGAAAATCTTATGAATAACACGAACTTGTAATAAAGCAAAGAAATCTGTGATCTACGATAAGTATATTAGTCATCACATATCAGGATAAGTTACAAGCAAGCAAAGTTTTGAAATTATTCATGCTTAACAATACATAGAGGGATTTACAATGAGTCAATGAGGAAGAACAAAAAATAACTTTTAGATGAGAACGACATTGTACCCACAACATCCCCATGTTTTTAAGCTATAAAGAGGTCAAAACAATCAAATTTTATCATGAAGAAACATCTCTATTCTATGTGTCTAGTGTTTTTTGTTGAAACTGTTTCTTCCATGCAATTTCTCATAAAATTCCGGCAACTCATCCCTTTTCTTTTGCTACCCCTCCAATTTTTTTCCCCTGCTGTATACAACCCTTGAATGAATTAACTTGAAAACTTTTTTTTCTCTGCGCTTCCTTTCTCCACTCAACAACTTTCATGAGTATGAATGTATATATTTCCCTCTCTATGCGCATCTTCCTTTCCCAGTCTCTATTACAATTTGGCTTTCTTTAGTGCAGAAAAGTGGAAGATTTTCTCTCATCCATAGACAATATTTCACAACTGAGATATGAATCTGTCATCCATAAATTTTATTGCTCGAATTACATGAGAACACTAAAAACTTCTCTTGTTGAGTGCTCAGCGACTCAACTCAAATAGGAAGTAAGAAACCCGAAATTCTATGGATGTAACGTAAATACATTTCTACATTTGCAGTGAAAACTTATCCAACGAATGAATGTATAGATACATACATACATTTTCTATACTCAATATCTGAATTGTTGTCATAATACATTAAGTAGTAGCAACTGAATTTGTCCAGAAACTCTAATACACTGTCACCACAAGAAAAAGAACACCAATTCCACTTGGTTCAGTACGACCGTTTTGATTTTATAAGCCTATATGTCCCTTTAACTTCCTCAATGCCAATAATAACGCGTTGGATAGAATGAGAAAGAGAGAAAGAGAGAGAGGGACTTATTATGAGTTTCAGCAAGTGCTGCCATAATAATCATAATGAGTAATGCTCATTCACAGATAGATGGGAAAATGCGGAGGATGACAGAAGGGGATGAAATCATGCTGAAATGTCAGCGTTAAGCACATCAATATAACAATTTTAGGGTACTTTTTTGAGAAACATGGATAAAGTAAAGTAGTATGGCTCAATAGGGTGGGATAGAGAAATGACTGTGAGTAGTAGTAATATTTAATGTTCTTCTACCACATTCCGTGGTAATATTTAAGGCTTTTCTCCGGTCTCATAGACTCGCTGCTTCCTGTCATAAAATCATCTTCCTTAAAGCAAGTGGCTGGAGTTTATGAAATGAGCATGAATCTCATCGTCTACCATTGCATATTGGAATACTAGATTACTAGATACAGTTAAAATTATTTTCACCCTGTGAGATAAACATCGATGGGGTATGTGCTTGATATTTTGGACAAATCTCTTTTGTAAGTCATGAGAGTGAATCAGAAAAGGAAGTACTACACTTCGTTGTAATAATAATATTTGGATTGGATCCGAAGTTGGATCTAATGCATTGCTCAGATGAGTTTGAGATTATCATCGTATCATTTGCTTCATAGCGTTCAATTCAATGGGAATATTGCCTTGTATTTGGGATAAACAAATAGCACTACATAAAAGTACCCAATCTAGCTACCGAGGAGTATCATTATTTATCTAGATATTTAGAGATGACTCGGCACTTTCTCTAGATGAGAATTAAGATGCATGTATATATCTGGTTTAGCTGGGATTGCACTCGATTGCAGAACATAGAGACCCTTGTATTGTACGTATTTCATGTGGATGTGGAAAGTTACGCCGGATAGCCGTTACGCTTTACTGATCTTATGTAATGTAACAGCAACATACATGTAAGAACAAGTCAAATGAATATTTTTTTTTGGATAGCATAATCGACTAAAAGTATGTATTTCTTGTCCGTTTCGAAAGGAGAAAGAGCGATGAGATGAAGGAGACAGGATGCAACCGTAATTTTTCTATTTCATTATCATAGTTTTGATGTTTTTGTAGGATATGATGACGATGAATTTGATACAAGGATCGGAACCGGAAAGACTGACAGAATCAAAGCTGAAATTTTTTACGTCTGCTTTGTACGCAGAATCAGAATACAAGTAGTTGTACAAATCGTCTACGTAGTGAAAAATGCAAAAGGGTAAAAAAACTGTCGTGGATACCACATTTCTATTGCTAACTCATGAACTTATGATGTTCATAAATCAAGACGTCCACGCCATCGACCGTTCGTAGATGCCAGAACAGAATTCTATAATTCTTATTATCATTTTTTGAACAACGAAATTTTGTGGAAGACTTCCAGACTGTAAAGGTAAGGACACTTCTCGGTCAGATTTAAGTTTCAACTTTCACTATTAGCCATCGATTTGAGGTTTCATTTTGTCATTCGGTACTTAATTATAGAATTCGGACTCCCCTCATCATGCAAAATTGGACATCATGAACATTTATTTAACAGGGAAATATACTTTGGGTGCCATGAGTAGTTGCAACAATAACGGAGGATCGAAAGGTTCATCTAAAGCTGCTTGTCCACCCTGTCCACCTTGTCCACCATGCCCACCTCCATCAGATCCATGCCCACCTGACCCTTGTGAGCCTCCTCCATCAGATCCATGTCCACCTGACCCTTGTGCGCCACTTCCATCAGATTCATGCACTACTCCTGACCCGTGTGATCCATGCCCACCAGATCCTTGTGAGCCACCTCCATCAGATCCATGTGAACCAGCAGCAAAAGGAGTTGAACTATCAGCACCTTCGTGCGACTGCCGTATTGATAACTACCCTATGAACCTCACCACGGAAATCAACAAGAATAACAAATGCTAGGCTATACAATGATGATGAACCATTTGCCTCACTTGCAGCAGCGAAAGTATAATTATCAAAATTCGCTTTGTCGACTCATATCGAACCGTCTCATTCAAAACAATTACCAAAATCCGTCTCAAAATTATCTAGCGTTAATGTTCCAAAGCTAGCCAATCCAGGCTTTTAAAATTGCTATAATAAACACAATCAATTGAAAAATCCAATTCTAATGTTCTAAAATGCTTTTAAATTTAAAGGTTTCTGTCATCATAATGTATGCACTATTAAAATACATCAAGCATTTCCGTTAGTACTGGACTGTTTGCAATAGTTACATAATAAACGCTTAGCTATACGATACATAATTTATGATATTCCCTTGGATAAGATAAAGTGGCCATTCTAACCAATAATCTCATACGAATCAAGCTAGATAGTGGAACGAAAGTTGAATACTACAGACTGCTACAGATTCAAACAACTTTATACTGATCTGATATCATATCATCCATGAAAAATTCTCAAGTAAAATCACACAAAAATCGAATAATAATTCTCTAGCTGTGAGCTAAACGATCCAGAGAGTAAAATGGTGAGACAACTAACAAACGACTTTTGCATGCTCTAATGCTCTAACTTTCTTCACTCACTCTCCAATCCACTTTGATTTTACACTGGCTTCTAATAATTCCATTGAAAAGCAAAGTTAAGTAAAGTAGCTGTCTCTTTGGGTCCGAGCCCCAACAAAAAAGATATCTTTTCATTAGTGTCATCGTTCCAAAACTCTTAATTCAGTTATACTTGTTGTGATTGTGATATATACACACATTACATGCACAAAAGTCCCATCTTATTATTTGGTTTGGTAAAACGGGAGGATAAAATGATGATGATGATGATGATGCCAGAGCTTTGAGAAAAGGGGAAAGTCAGCAAGTGCTGAGACTGAGACGAACTTAACTTGCTGCTTACTAAACTGGAACGGAGCACTTTATACGGTACGGACGGTTTGGCTTTTGCTGTAGCTCAAGGAACCGCTTACTTCCATCTCCCGTTTGAATACATTCATTCATATTACAAACATTTATTTCATTGTATTTATATATAAGTACATTGGACCCCACTCTATTACATTTGTAGACATAGAATGGCCCTTTTGTACTTTTATGGATTTGTGTCTTCTTGTGTGTAGTAAATACGTAGGAAAATGTTAAGTTGTCTGTTTGTAAAGCACTAACTGTGGGAGTGACTGGTTTGAACCCAAACTTTTTTTTTCATCCCTCTTCTTCCGCGTACTCGTCGTCTTCTGCTGTTTAACAGCAGTTTCCTATATAAATTCGTGTAGAAATATATACATATGCATACCTAAAAGTATCTGAGCATTGAGCACTGACAGTGAGTTTGGAAAAACAATTGTGCATTTCCAATGAAAGAAGTAAAGATGTTCTATCAAAGAAGAATTCCTCGTTCTGTACACGTACGCATAGACGGGCATGATTTGCAGAAGGACAGAGTGCTTAAATCCCATCCTGATTTGTGACTCTTCCCTTTTTGTAGGTAATTTGATGCCTCGAACGAACCAAAAACAAAAAGTTGCTAGTTTGTGTTCCTTCTCACTCACCATCATCACATCACCAACCAGCAACTTTTCTAGAAATGATGGTGGAGTCGTGACACTGTTTTACGTTAATCACACCAAAAGAGCCCTTAATCTTTTTGAGCTTGTCCAATTTGGATAATGAAATGGTTGTAGTCATAATCCTGCATCTTCATTCCATGAAAAGTATCACTATGCTTTTCATTCGAGTAATTCTTATTTGCAACCAAAACATTATTCTTGTGTTAAAGTAATTGAATTGAAAGTCCGTTTCAGATATCAGACAGATGAGATGAGCCAATAAGATGAAACGTAAAGAGAATGAAAAGGATCACACACGCATTTAAACGCTTAGATGAAAACAACCTCTTTTTTCCAGCATCCTCAACTTCTAACTCTCCACTCTACTCCTTCATTAAGGAAATTGTAACGAGTCATTGTGCAAATGAAAAATAAATAAATTATGTATTTACAATCATTTCTTTCCCTCATATTTCAAACCGTCTAAAACGCTCTGAGCATGACGTAATTCCTAATCAAGAGAAAATCGACTTCAGATTACGCTCCAAATATTTCACTGATAACTTAATACTAGAGCAATCCAAGAAATCAGATATGCATAATCTGTATAACTTTCTACGTACAACTACGTACGTGTGTTTGGCTCCAAACATGCGAGTAGTAGTACCTCATCGTCATCATAATAAAATAATACTAGTCCTTAGTCATCCTCTCGTATTTCATCTTTGAGTGAATACCATTACCCATTTAAGTCCAAAATACTATTCATGCATTTTTTATGCAATTTGAACTTGAATGGAAAGAATAAGATTTTTTTATGATGTCCTGATTTTCCCTTATTGTTACACTCATTTCTTGAATGCAGTTGCCTTTTAAGACTTTATATGGACAATAATTATTGTTGTTGTAGAAAATGATATGTGGATGTGGATGGACTTGTGTGCGTAAAGTATATTTTGCCCCGTGGGGAAATAAACATGAGTTTTTGTTACTTTCCTTCATCCTTCTTGCTATAACGGAATGTGTTTTGTATATTTTGACTTGACCGGTATGTTGTTGTTGCTGTTGCTGGTGGGTGTACAAAGTAAAATGTTGGAAAAAAATCATAAACATTATCATTGCACAAGTGTACCTAAAGTAAATCTTGCCAGACATTTATATCCAAATAGCTTATCACATGCATAAAGTTCTCCCACATGTGCCGTCGAATTTACTACACTTTTCATCCATGTTGAGGATGAAATGGCAGTTAAATACATGGTTTGACTGATTTGTTGTGTGCATTGTCGTTTTTGATCCGTCAAAATCTGGTTTGTAACGCTTACAGGGCTTACCAAAAAAAACATCAGACATGCATACGAAAAAAGCAGCAGTAACCATTGTATCAAATAAGACAAATGCATAGATAGGGGAAAAGCTTATTGGTTCTGCAGGTCAAATATGGATGCAGATTTCATGCAGACAGCGAACCATATTGTTCGATATGAGTCGGTAGTTGACCTGAATGTAGTTAGTTCGTTTTTAATCATAGGGTCAAAAGAGGTCATAATAAAATCAGAGGCAGGCAGAGGTGAGCAAACAGAATGTTTGTATTTGTACTTAATAATTGTTGGCGTGACTTTTATTTGTTCCTTATTTCAACTTTAGCTTCAACATCAAGTCCCACACTAACTAACAACATAATATTTTCCTGTTGCAATGAATTTAAAAGTTCACCTGCATAAATGTCACTCAAAAGCAGAATTTTTTACATGAGAAAAATCGCTTCTGAAATACGTACGTCAACTACAGGTTAATAAAATTATGCATATAAGCTTGAAGAATTTATATTGCTACCAAATTTCCAAAATGTGCTTTCTGAGTCACATTACTCGGCAAAGTGGTGGTACTTTGACTGTTGCCTCAAATTTTAACAAGCACAAGCTAATTTCTTATGATTGTTAATGCAAACAGGTTAGAATTTAAGTCATACCAGCACGAAAAAAAATATACAACCCATATATCTTATGGCTTTGTCAATATACCTCACACAAACATCACAACGTTAATTAAATCATTGCCACTCGTCATCAGTAGCCAATATTTGGGAGGTGCCAAAGTGCCAACTGCCTAATGTGTAGCAACTTTGGAATTAGTTTTTGAGCAAAAAAATTGAGTACACATAATAAATACTACTTGTATAAGATGTCATCATCAACAACCAATCGCCAAAACTCACATTCCACGACATCCGTGAAAATAAATCACCACAAGGCGAGCCAAGAACAAAGATCTTGATCAGCAAGATACATTTTCCAAACCTATAAAATTACGCATGCACACATGCCCGTTCATAAATATACCCAATTTGCTCTAAAGTGAATGCCCGAAAATATTGACAACTATCAGTCTGTCTAGTGAGTGGAGGGATTGGATGTTTTTTTGGAACTGGCATAGCATGGCATGGCATGTTGGCAACGACTCCCAGAGTACTCGTACTGTCAGAATCAGAACATATTTTTTCTTGGCTCCTCTCGCCATTTTCCTCCAGCCCTAATTCAGAACACTTTCTCAACCTCCTCGCAAATTTTATCTCTTACATATCTGCGAAAAACCTTGTTTTCCTTATAAAAAAATAACTTTGTACTCCACTTCAAATGGGCCCAACGGTACGCATAATTTTTTCTCTGACGACGCACCATATAGTAGTGTACAACCAACCCCATTTATCAAGTCAAATACTTTACCTAAGGATAGAAATCCCGATTTTTCTACTCTTCCCAATATCCCAATGGGAAAGCCCGGGAGGGTAAAGCCCAAAAGTTTGTATCATTATGATGTAATGCTTTAAGTACTTATTTTCGACATTTCTTATGTATGTGAGAGCGAGTCATCACAAACTCATGTAAAATAACCACCGGAACTATGTAGCGTGCTATGAGCTTCAAAATCAGTTCAATAAATTTTAGTTGGCTGAGCCTAAAACTATACTTTGTGTCAGTAGCACTATGATCATCACCACATTATGTAAGACATAATACTAATTCTGCTTATGGCCTATAAAACGTCAGTGAGAGATGAATACACATATATATATATATAGGTACGTACGAACGCGTATGAATGTTGCATAGAGTAAACGAGTGGAAGCACCTCATCAAGACTTTCCATGTATAAAATGTTAGTCCATGAAATACAAGACGGCGATGATGATCATATTGCAAGGAGGAAATGCTTGAAAGTGAGTAAAGAGAAGTCTAAAAATAAAATTGAAATCAAAGACCCAACATGCAATATAAAGTTGTGCAAAATAAAATTGAAAATGCTGCATATCATTTAGTTTAGTGAGTACATATATATAGATGCCTGTGCGTATCTCTCATGTCGAATTTTCAATCACGTAAAAAATGTGAAGGATTTGTTGATCACTAATGCTAAACAATAAAAAGTTCCAAAGCTGGTCGTTTCACTGTACACCTACTTCCTCTAAGAAAACAATTACATAATCCCTAATTGGCAGCTGGGAATACAAATCAAAGTTATTTTTATGTTAACCATCGCTCACTACGAAGATCCATCGTTGTACTGACTGAGAGAACGTGAGAACCATAAAAATCGGATGATTTACTGCTCCAAAGTGAAATTTTAAGATGGATGTGAAAGCATATTATTGAAAGCGCAATTCAGACTGTGCATAAGTATGATGGTGTTCTTTACCGTTTTATGTGAATGAGTTTCCAGCGTATGTATGTACATGCTTCTTTGAAGTTCTTAAACTGTTGTAATTTTGGAGGCATGTATCCTGTAAGATTTGTGTTGTGAGATTGGTTTGGTCAGCTTGCTTCTTTTAATTTTAGAGACGCACACAATACAGCCATCTATATGATCGCCTTTTGCTAATCCTAAATTTCCTCTGCTTATATTACCAACTTCATTCGTCATATTGTTACTAGTTCATTGGAGCTAGTAAAAAATTTCTTCTTCAGCTACTAAAGCATGCTTACTCCGTCATCTTCGTTTCATTTCATCTGCGAGTTTTATTACTCAAAAGGTTACAAATGCAAAGAATAGTCATTTTTTCTTCGCACAGGAATGTGTGAATACACATGAATGTGCATGCGTAAAAATGGCTCACATTTTTTTGGTTAGCAATATGCCAGTTTCATTTACATATAAATACATCAGTTTAGTTTGAATAAGAAAAAAGTACTGCACCACCACTACGGTAAACTGTTTGATGATGAGTTATGACAGAACTGAGACATGGAAGATTTTTCAAACGAATGAAACCCTAACTTGGCTCCTAGTTTATTTTATGTCTTACACGTTATGTATATTATTCCTTGCCTTGCGTTTTGCTTTGGGTGCCTGCTTTCGCAGTAAAGTAATATATAGTAAAAAAAGAAAGCTTACTCAAACCAAATCAGTTTCAAAGTGTAAGTACATATACTACTTATACCTACAAAAACATCTTCATGCAATTCCTTTGCAAGCACAACACGTCGATTTAACACGGAGACGCGTTTAGGTATTTTGATTCATGCCACCCATATACCCATAGACCCATAGAACTCTGCCTAAAAATTTTATTCGTACACGGCACAGTCAAAAACTTGAGTTCTTCTTCTCAGAAAGTTTCCCTACTATTGACTATACGATACAAATTGCGTAATGTTACTAGTCTACAAAAACGATGAGATGTTTGGGAGTTATCATTGTTGTAGAAGGAAAACTCAGGCGATTACCTTTCTGACTGATACTGATATTAGGAATCACAGCATGAGGCTTAGTCGCCCAAGAAAGGCTTAAGGCTTGCTTAATCAAAACCGGCATAATAATATATATGAAAACTAACTCGCACCAACACCAAACCAACCTATGTGTATTTCTTCTACAGATAGAGTTTGAATAATAATTATTGTTCAAAAGCTATAACTTTGATGACGGTGCTGATTCCCCCTAACAAGATTTTTATGGACATAACAGTCATCAGCAAATAAATCACCAACGAAGCGTAAACATGAATAGATGATGCCTTATATTCCTGAAGGTACCTAATATTAAGGTGTCGATGAATTTGAAATGATTGGTTTGGTTGCATAAATATGTGTTAAAGCATGAAAGAAATGAATGCGAGTGCACATTTTGAAAACTTATAATGTATATAAACATATGCCAGAAATGTGCAATCTCCAGCATTTTTCTTTCCGGACGCTGTTTACTTTGTCAAAGGTGGAGCATAAAACATAATGGCCTTATACGTCAAACTCAAAAATTCAAGGATAAACTTTAAGTTTTACGAAGTATGACGCAGACTGAGAGCATCAAATTCAAATGTGTATATGTATGTAACCTGATAATTCCATTTCGTTTTAAACATCCGTCTTTGTGATTATGATTTAGATTCCAATGTGCAGCCATACGATATGTGTTTTGGATTTTGAATGTGAAAGAATTTTGATGTAAACGTCATTGCTGAAGATTCCTATATGGTCATGAAAATGGGCACTCCAGATGAATCTAATATAAAAGTTTTGACATTTTGATTATCCCATTTCTCCTTACTTATTCACAACCCCTATTTTCAATCAAGTAGCTCATCTGTAATCCAACTTTTGCATAATATGCTTGTCATAGTGTAAGTAAGCTGAACATTATAGTCTAATCCCAGTGCATCTGGAAAAAATATTGACTTAACAAATGGCTTCTGAAAATGATGATTTGAAAATTTCAAAACAAGAAGTTCTACTCCACACATGAAAAATGTCTTGTCTTTGCACTTACTGCAAGGCTTCCTGTTGCCAAATACCAAGTAATGTTTTTATACCAACATGGAAGCAATTTCGTATTCCTTTGAACTAAAACTAAAAGCAAAATTGCAGTCACATTTTCTTGAAAAAAATTATTCTGTAATCTTGTTGAATATTTTACTTGCAACATAACATAATATTTTTCTTTGCTTCTACACACTTAATACAGCCATAAGATTTTGAAGAAAAAAAATTGAATTGAAAAATGTTTTATCCGACGCAACGAACGAAAAAGTGACAACTTGGCACTTACTAATATTGTTTTGTAAGAATGTACTTAAAACATTCATGCTCTATGAAAACGCGTGACGCATACTGTACGTAAGCATTGTCTGTTTTTTATTGTTCAGCTACTGTGTTGTGGTTTTGTCTAGAGTTTAAAACTTTTTAAGAGATGAAGCACGGGCTTCTTCAAAACAACTCTTAAATACCAGTTACAATGGAAGTGTCGATGGATGAAAATTATGGATGAGCAAATTTCATATTCAACAAGATGTGCAGCCATTTCGCTGTTCATGCGTTGTAAACATTTAGAATGGAAAACATTTGTGCATAAAATGCACATTGCTTGAACAGTTCTAATATGTAGGCATGAATATTAATATATGTTACAGTAAGAAGTCCTGTGATTTTGAGACTCCATTCCATATAACCCTTCAATGCGCCACATTACAGCGTATGGATATGGATATAGTAATATCTGAGACTCTTTGATTTACCATCTGCTAGGCAGGTTTGGATATTTTTTTATAGGAGAACACTTGCATACATCGAAAAAGGAATAAGAAAGAAACACAATTTACAATTGTATTGGAGTATATCATTGCGAGTGTAAAAAAATGTCTGCTATTGAATGACAACTAAAACGAAATGAACAGAAATTAAGTACTTTACGATGACTTCACTTGCCATGTTGCCTTACATCCAATTTCAACTTAAATATTATTACATACACACAAGTAGAAATACAAGGCTGCAAGAAGTGTACATCTACGTACATCTATGTACTAAGAATGATGGACGCCCTCGAGAAGTACAAAATGTTCCTGTTGTGTTGTGTTGTCTTTTTTTTATTTTGAGAATACTCAAACTCGCTATTTGCATGGCATGAAGTGAACACTTTCGGAGTGAAATGGAATGCAATCCCGTTATCTAAAATCTGATGAAATACATTCATTGGAAAATTTGGAAGCTTTTTTGCAATACCTTACAAATTCTATAACTGTCAGATGCATGGAGTGACAGTTATTCAGTGAAATGAGCGCAGGTGCGGGAACCAATATTGTGATTATAGAAAATGCGCCCTGCGTTTGTGCGTGCATTACGTTCGTTCGCGTTCATGTACCCTGCTTTATATGCAGCCAGACAAGTATATGCCTATACAAACACAGACATATATGCATATAAAATGCACATCCTTAGGATAAAAGTTTATATCCCAAATGGTTCTTGTTAGAAATGTAGGGATGGGAGGAAATGTTCACCATGAAACTCTCGCATTTACAAATTACTTATATGAAAGTATATGGTGTAAGTTGTGTATTTATATGGATGTATGCGTATATTCGTATGTGCAGGTTGAGGTACCTGCGAATACAATTCCAGCCCAGGATTTATTTTAGGCTTGACCATATTATGAATATTGTTTACTGTTTACAAACAGCTATTCATAAACTACAGGCCTTAATCATGAATTAGAAAGTCAAGTATCATTATCATTACTGACTGGGTTTAGAAAATGAGTCAAAGAAAAATGTCGAAAATAAATGCAGAAATCACAAAAAACTAAATTCGTCTAACAATCAGCTCTGCAAGTCTCACATTGAAGCATTCCAGCTCAAGAGTTTCTGTCTGGTATAGCGATTCATATCATTCATATCGATTCAGAATATGTCAAGAAACCACTTCTGGTATTTCAGATTCAAGCGTTTTCTGACTTTGACAAAATTGTTAAAAATTTGTCTTAGTTAGTTGTAAGTAGAAGTTGTCAAAGGAAGTTGGAGGATGTGAAGAAGCAAACCATCTGCCAGATGGAAGCCCGATGCATGCCATTTTTACATTTACTAGTAATCCACAAGAATGCAGATAATGACTGACTACTTAAATAATTACACATTGAGATTGAGAATGCTTCTTACAAGTATACTATACATGAATTTAGTTTTAGTTTCGTATCATAAAAAGAACATCACTGAAATCAAATAATGCTTACCATTTGTTCACCATCATCAGTATGAATAAGCTTCCTTTCAATCCAGCGAGGTCGAAACAAATATTTCTTTGTTTACTTTCAGTCGTTCGTACTTGTTTTAATGTGCATGTATGCCTATCATGCACATAGTATGTATGCGTCATATAATACTCAACTTGATAAATATGTATGTACTTAAAAGTTTGTTTTGCATGAAGATGAACACAGTGTGAAATTATCTTGTTTCCTGTCACAAGAAATCCGAACCATCAGCCACTTGATTAGTTCTTCAAGGCACATTTAGTTAGGGCACTGGTTTTTAAAAAGTGTGTAAATAAATTTTGTAACTTCTTCTTGGCTTTCACGTATACTGATTAGAAGTTATAAGCAATCACAGATCAAGTTCAACTTTTATTTTTTGTCTCTCTCAATGGCATTGTGTGACTATTCCCGTATTAATTAACAACAACTGCTTGTTCACCACATTATTATATTTTAACGAACTTGTATTTTCCTATGTGTAATGGCTGCTGGTGGCAGTTTAATTGACAAGGCAATTAATTTATGGGACTTTTATGGCCCTCTCCTGAACTATCTACCATTCCAAAACTGTTATGACAAGAGAGGAGATGACTTTTGTAATAATGATGAAGATGTGTTCTACTCTCCTGATGATGATGATGATGATGATGAAAACACTACCATAACTAGATATGATGTGTATTGAATTATGCCCGTCACCGAATGAAAAGGTTACTCATCGCATTTTACCTTTAAAATCAACATGATCACCACTACTACTAATATCATGCCCTGTCAGATAGAGAACACATCCACACTAAAGATATATATTTATATATATATTCCTGACTACCTTTTTGGTCGGCTCACGAAATCATCATTGAGGATTATTAATGTAACCTCCTGAAGCTAAACCTGATTGTACTTAGAAATGGATTTGGATTGTAAATATAAATATTAATAAATGTATTTGCGTATTTACATGATGGATAAAACTGGCTCTCGAGTATTTTATCAGCCTGCAGATATCAAAATCCAAACACACAGTCCACCCTTGACTTGCTTACGGTGTGGTGAAACGAGATTTCACTTAAAAACCAGTGTGCAATCAAAAGTCAAAAGTAGTCGACCAAAATGTTTCATGGATGGATGGGTGATGGTGATGATGATGCTGATGCTATATGACTAGTGAAACTTTATCTTTTAGGCACTTGGTTTCATATCCTTTCACCTACAAATTGAAATGATTTTTGCTCTACCACTGCACGTCAATCTTTTGCATGATACTGATATCCTGTTCCAATAAAAAAATGCATCTAATTATTATGCACCCGCTGAGTAGCAAACGTACAGCTCAAAATTCTAAGAAACAGGGTTCAATTCCACTTTTCTTTTTTTCTGAATTAAAATTGACAAAGAAGCCGACCCAGCACCAAAAAAATCTAACAGCTCTCGCTAATTTATGTAATGTATGGTAGTATCTGTTTAAATTTATAATGATGAGAGAAAAACTTTTTATTTTTTAATGTAGAAAAGTGACGAAGAGTAAAACTAAAAAACTTTCTCGCCTATCCTCTCCTTCCTTGCCTTGCACCTACATAGTTTCACTTTTAATGTGAGAAATAAATTCAATAAATATCACCTCTCTTTCACACTAAGAAGATTTCCAGTTCCCTATCGTAAATGGATTTTGTGCGGATGAAACCATCATCATGATGATGATATGGAGTAAGTAGGCACACGTAAAATTACATGTACGTACCTACTACCGCATATTCCTCATACTCACCACTACTCTCACGGTGCTTTCCTTTTTTTTCTCTCTCTCTCTCTCCCTTCCTGCTTTTACATGAATATAGTGGTGTGGTGTGGTGATATGATGTGCATACATGAAGGCGAATACAAACCGGAGCATTATAGGGAAGATAGGAAGCGAGAAACAAGGGAAAAAGATAGGGAAGCAAGAGAAGTGGTATGTGAGATCGGAAAGTTTTTTCACTGCTTTTTCCTACCATTCGGGAATATCCTGGTTTTGGTGTTGACTCGCTCGCTCTTTTTGCTTTGTAGACAAAATACACAGTGTCGGCCATGGCCATGGAGAGATGTTATATAAGTATATTTTGTCTGTGTGTGTGTGTGAATGAGTGAGTGAGTGCTTTGCTTGCTACATTGAAAGGAAGAGAGAGAGGTTGTGATGCATAAAGTACGGTTTACTTACGGTCACAGAAGCAGCACGAGAGGAGCAGAGAAGGGAGAGTGGAGCGGAAAAGCATAATACCAGAAAGCTAGATTTACTTTGGTCTTGGTCTCAAGTCTGAAAAATCGGGAGAGAAGAGACACACACAAGAGAGAGATCGATATGCTAGAAACACTGACTTGCTGAGAGTGAGAATAAGAGGAGAGAATATATATATATGTATAACATGGGCCTTTCGTCCATTTTCCAAAAAGTAAATGTGTGTATAGGATTAAATGAGCGTGTGATGATATATCTTATAGAGATACGATACGAACAGCCAGACAATGTGCATTAAGATACGATGAGGAGGAAAAGCGAAAGTAAACTCAAATTCATCTTCACGCGCAGTCAACAGCAGCATCCCACCCACACTTGGGTATGCCAAAAAATATCCTCAGCTGCAAAAAAACTGTTTAATTGCCTCCTTTAGTTCATTCATACATTTGAATTTTCAACGGTTAAAAAACTGAAGAAAATTATTTTAAAGACAATAATTATTTAAAATGATAGTTGAAATCAAATCCTAACTCCGCATGGTTGAGATTGTGCGATGATGCGAGGTGACGAAGATGTGTCGCGACGCGAGCTTTCTGCGTGCGTACAATCAACCCATCAACATTTGTATATGAAATATTCGCAGGAGAGGAGAAACAAGGGAAGAAAAGAGGAAACGAATTTTTAGGCTAAGTAAATAAAACCGGAAATCCTTTTGGCTGGCTCAGCTAGTTTCTCTCCCAAACTTACGCCAAAATCTGTGGAAGCAGTTCTCATGTATCACATGAAACAAAAATATCACATAAACCTGACTTCTTTTGACTGATGGTACTCCTTCATTTAATTCATTTTCAAAGATTTTCTCTCTCTCTCTCCCAATAATAATCTACCATGTTACATATATATCTTCAGCAGCTATATGTCGTCATCGTCATGTTGTTTGATGTACCAAAAAGTTATCTTAATCTTATTG
Source organism: Orchesella flavescens (assembly GCA_964034955.1). NCBI lineage: Eukaryota > Metazoa > Arthropoda > Collembola > Entomobryomorpha > Orchesellidae > Orchesella > Orchesella flavescens. The sequence continues at coordinate 29,221,710 of OZ035954.1, read as the reverse complement.
GCAGATATTAATAGGACTGATGAGTTTCTTCTTTTTCTTAGCTCTAATCTACAAACGTCCTTGTGTGTATACATTTTATTACGAAGAATCTCAACTTTCAAGTAGTATAAATCATCTCTTACAATCGTAGTGATAAATTAAACATGATGAATTAGTAGGTCTGTACAGTACAATGCAATACATCATGAAAGAATTATTATTAACAAACCTTGAAATTCCAGCAAAGCTTTGCAAGGCTCCTTTATGTCCCAAACACAACACGTTTCGTTAGATCCGTTCGAGCATGTGCAAACATTCAACGATTACATCAGCATGTAGCACAAAATATAGCAACAATATATTTTACTGTAGCTAATCCTCCCACTTGTCCATCTCAATTTGAATATAAAAGAAGGCTCAAAATTGGAAAATAACTGGACGGTGTAATTTGCGCTTGGTTGTTACAAATGTGAAGATTTCTTTGCTTAAAACTCCACTGATATAATATGTTACAGCGATGCGTTGCAATACGATAATATGATATGATGGTGGTGGTTCAACTCAGTCAGCAACACAATAATGCACACAAAGTTGCTCGCAAACGCTGCGGATGCTGACTGACTAGCAGAGATATTGTCTAATTAAAGGCCTTTGTAGCTATAATACATCACGTAAAGATTAGGTTTGTTTCAAATCATCTATGAATCATTTTTCAAAGAATGGAGCCTTGTTGATGGATGGAAGGCGGAGGGGAAGGTTATTAGGTGCTTTGGTATATATAGCTGAACACAGAGATGTATACTTGCCAAAACAGTTTATTTATGAGAGTCACTTGGATTTAAAAAGTAAGTATGAAAATGCAATATAACGGTCTAGGTCACAATACAACAAACGAACACTTTTGATTAGTACCACTCACACACCACTACACTATAGACTATTTGAATATTATTGTTATGCGTTTTGTGTATGCAACAACTGTATAATTTGTTAACGATACAAATGGAGGTAGTGAACACACACACGTGAGTTTACGTTTACGCACTGCATAAAAGAAGAAGAAGGTGTTTCGTAAATAGTTTGGAGGGGTGATGTGATGTGATGTGTGATCTTAGTTATGCATTTGTTGATTTGACGATATGATGATCGTCATCATATACTTTATTGTTATCATCAACAGTCAACACCATTATGGTTTGTTCCACAGTCTTATATACTTACCGTCAACACCAAATTCTGGTGACCTGAACACGTAATGCACTTTTTGCTAAGCTCGATTTGTTACATGAACAATGATGTGTTGTTAAGTATACACATTAAGGCATTTTATTATACATTTATCCCATTACAAAAGACTTTGAGGCAACAAGGCTATCACGAGCAGAACTTTGAAATAAGTATTAGAGTGAGTTACGTTACGTTACAATACTACTTGACCACAAAAATGACGATGATGATGTGGGATCGGGATGTGTCTACACAACGGCGGCTCGTGTGCGTCTGCACTAACATCTCTTCACTTTTTTGAGGGAGCTGATACTGATGATGATGACGAAAAGTAGTTTTTTGGTTTGGTTTGGTGTTGTAGGTGAAGCGTCTTGACTTGATCTTTTTCTTGGTTTCCTTTCATTTCATATGATGCATGCAAGTAATGTGCAATGTAAGCAAAAACTAAAAAAGCAACAGAGAAGAAGAAGAAGAAGAAGAAGATGCATGAGGTTTTTGAGCTAAGGAGGTTGCTGTTGCTTCTTGCAAGCATTCATTGTATATAGCGTCACCATCATCATCAGCATCCCATCATCCTCATCACCCAAAAACCATGTACATTTTATAAGGTCCTTTACTTATTATTACGTGATGTAATAGTAATGAAGATGATGTGATCAAGTAAGTTGTTTTTGGTGTACAATACAAAATACAATACGATACATGCACACACACTCTCACACATGTACCACCACCAAGTCAACCTATCAACCTACAACAACAGCCAAAACAACAAAACCGTTTCATTCTCTCTTTTTTTCATGCGGTGCGGCAATACGATGAGGTCTCTGATTCATTTTTGTGCATGTGTGTAGGAGAGATGTAAACTCAACGACAGTTTCTCTGCTCTCAAGGTATTCGTACGGGACGTGATGATGCATTAAGAAAATGCTAAGTAGAAAATGCGAGGGCGAAATAAAGAAAGGGATCTACGATGCATGGTAAAGAAGTAAGAGGATCTTTTCTTGGGTTTGTTAGCACTTACTTTTGTGGGAGTAAGACACACCCGATATGCTTAATGTCATACTGGGTGTTATATGTTCCCTATACTTTTGAGACTTTGAGTAAATGCATACATGCGTCGCCCAACAATAATATATCGCATTGTATCGTTGCGTAAAAACATGCCAAACACCAAACAAACTGTTTGAGTATGATCGGAAAGAAATAATGAAATCAATTCTGGACCAAGTGTACATCTATTGCTTATATAACTCATATATTCAAAACATATTTTGTACTTTGTACATGACTTTTACACATCTCATAAACTTAGAAATGAGAGAGAGACCTTAAAAGTCAGATATTATATACCTCATCCCAAAAAGAACTCTTCGGTCAATTCTCAGTATACTCTTTTCCCTACTTATGTCCCTTTTTCTAACTCCCGTCGCTGCGTACGGACGATGTATATCAGTGATCTCGACGTAGAATCTCAGAAGGAAATAACTAAAAACGAAGATTACTACTTATGTTTATATATAGGATATACTCGTCTACTCATCTTATGTGTGGAAAATGTATGTAAATCCATTACAAAATGAAAATATTATTGCTTCTTAGCACATGATTTTTCTCCCCTTCAAATGCCTGGAATGGCATATAAATTTTTAAAGTGTAGAAATCCCATTGTGTTGGGGTAATATTTTTCAAGCCTTTATATATATCGCTATGCTAATAATATTTTTTGCAACTGCTGGAAGAGAGTTGAGTTGATGTCGATGTACATAAACATTCATATTAGCGAATGGAGTGTAATAACAGATTTTCTTTTTGTTGGCAAAAGGCTCTGTTAAGCATCCAATATCCAGACATGTACAAACTAGATTTGTTGAAGTTGTCATACAATCCCCCATTTCCTTTACAGTAGTGTAAGAACTTTGTTAGCTCATAAGAGAAAATGTGTTTGTTATTCAATACGTACACAAAAAAAGAACAGAAATTTTATCATCTTGGAAAATGAACACAAATGCGTTATAGATAAGTTTTCATGTATATGCTACCATGTCTGCTAAAGTCTGTGTAGGCGCTCTTAACTCTGACTCGCAATCTCAAAAAGGAAATATAGGTCTGCCAACTTGCGTTTCGCCTTGACTTCAGAACATTTTAGGCATTTGGGATCTGTAGTTGATTACGACGCTGTATGTTGATGTGTTTGCTGTAAGTTTGTCTAGTCTTTTGCTTTCGGAAATTCTATGAAAACTGCTCAGTACAAAACTACAGCTCTATAGCTTTCATTTGTAACGGATAGATTAGGCATAGAACATTTTGCATCATACTTCCATCTATGTGTTCGAACAGCATTTTCAAACTAAATCCTGATTCATGAAAAATGTTGCGAATACGTCTGTGGGTAGAAAGCAGTACATATTGCGTCATAGTTAGGCTATTTACAATCAGGAAAGTTTTTCATTTCCACTAGATCATTACCCCAAATTTTTAGAATACAACACTCTGCTGTCCATCATTGTCATTGTTGGCAAATATCTTGATAAGATGACTTCAATAATCTTGATTATTGATCAAATGTCGACGTCCAACCTTCAACCTTGTCTACAACCATCTCATTTTTTCACCAATGTGTTGAGCTACATATCAGCGTACTTTTTCAATAAAGATACACGTGTACATATTTGCATTTCTGCTATAATGTTATAAACTACAAAAACGTGGAGAAGCCGATTTTCAAGAATTCAATGGTTAAGAAGCAAACTATCGTTCATTATACCTTTAAACTACCGTATACTTTACAAGTTATCTTGCAATTAATTTTAATGATGTTGGTAGAAGTAATGACCTCTTTACATTTAGTATTCCAATAGCTTAAAAAATGTATTCCGAGACAGTTTATTCATCATGATATGCAAATCGATAGAGTTGAGTTGCATAAAATGATGAAAAAACTCTAACATAAAAATTATCGTCTGTTATTATAATGTACACAAAAACTTACTAAATTAACTTTTAAAGAATTTCCTTCCTTGAAGAAGGAACTTAATCATATTCTTACATATATATAATAATATTTCTACCATCGTGAAAATAAAAAATATTCATTACTACATAACATCACATATTCTTAACTGTTCAGTTCTTAAAAACACCTTAGATATTAGACCTAAGATCAATGAAATGGCTAAGAGTGTTACAATTTTTAAAACGAAGCTCAACGAAACACTTCTCTATCCTTGCTTATACCCATTTGTAATTTGTATCAAGTCATCAGACCAATAATATATGTACATAATATCATGTCATCCAAGTTCTTTTATACTGAGAGGTCAATCCAAATGAATTCGAAGTTAATATTCAATTTTATGATAAAATATTTACAGATTTTAAGCAGAATTTCTTTAGAGACTTGTAGCAAAATTGAATCATAACTTTCTCATCAGTTATTTCAAAAAATTAAATGTTAAAACAAATTATAGTGTCCACTCCGGTAATGAAAAGTTTGACAAATGAATTTTTCACTGCTCATACTCTAGATTTCAAATTAAAAATCAATAATAATATTCTCTTCTCATACGTAAAGTATTTTTATGCTCCAAATTCATGTATCTTCAGTAAAAATGTTGTAGAGCCCTTTTGTTAAAAAGCCGCAAAGTAAATGCATTTACCAAAATAACAATTGCGGTATTAACCATTTGTGTTGTGCACCAGGCTAAAAATATAATTCCGTATGAAATAAAAGTGTTAACAGTAGCTATCATCTAACTTGTACATGAAACCTGCATGAAGAATGGAATCGTTGTTTTACTCCAGTTACGGTATGGTATTGGTATGATATAAATATCCCATACCTACAAGATATCCCTTTGAATTTGAGGTACTTGACCGTAACGTACAGCTTATAGGGGACAAGAACCCAAAAATAATACTTAATCACTTTTAAGAACAAGGAAGTCTGTGTCTGAAATCGTTATGCTCACGTCTCCCGTCTTTTTAATCCTTCTATTTTAACCCTTTAAAGTACCTTAAAATATGCTGCCCATTTGACCAATACGTATATGCCCCTTCAAACTGAGTTTTAAACAACGAAGGGCTCTATCTTTTTGGAAGTATATAAGGCTGGTCAACTGCCCTGAGAAATCATTCAATTCTCAACTGTCTCAGAGTAATCATCTCTCCTTACCTACTTCTCTCTCCAAAAGTCACTACATCTCCAATACCATTTAACCACAATGGCCCGCATTACCGCTCTCCTTGTTGTCGCTCTCGCCGTTGCAGCTTTCGCTGAACCTCTCCGTCACAGACGTAAGTAACTTCAAGATTGACACAGCCCCTTCTAAACTGTACCTTTCTACAAAAAGTCGTTTACTTTACTAACATTTTTCTCCTTCCTAAATTTCTACAGGTCAAACCAACGTAATTGCCAGTGATGGACAAGCGGCCGCTGAAGCTTCAGGTTCCGCTAATAGCAATCACCAAGAAGCTATAATTGCTGTTGGAAGTCCAGGCTGGGTTGCCCCTGCCCCCTCTGGAGGTTGGGGATCTGGGTGGTCCGCAGATCCAGCACCTTCCCCAGCAATCCCCGCCATCATTGCAGTGAGCAGCAGTGGTGATGCTATCATTGGACAACAAGCTGTCATTACTGAAATCACTGACAACTCTGGAAACCAGGTCCTCACTGGAATCCAGACCATCGATGTCAACCAGATCGCTGAGGGTGATACTTCTCTCCTTCTCGCCGCTTCCGGTCTTGATGCCGCCGTCGCCTCCAATGCTGCCTCTAATGCTCAGGGCGCTGCTGCTTCTTCAGCCTCTGGAGATCTCCTCGTCTCCTCTTCTTAAATGTTGACTCAACTCCAACACGACAGCGTACACGCTAGCTAACAAAATTTATTTATTTTTGATGTAGTAACTTATTCTTGAAATCACGACGAATAAATAGCTGATTGTTGTTTTCTACTAATTTAAAATACATTTTGGTTTTATTTATTGTAAAAACAATTCATAACTATCAAGCGTTTTGCTTGCGTAGCACACCATTATTGTTCCAAACTACAAAACTGGTCGCATGCAATTGCTCTGCTTAAAATTCATCCAAAATCTTCTGAATAACATAAATAGCATCTTATTAGTAGTATTACAACTTTCTCCCAATTTTTTGCAGTTCCTGCTTTCATCAACTTCAAGACGTGAAGAAGGCTATAAAAACATTTTGTTAGGGCTCAGATGCTGGTACAAAGTACAAACTACTCTATAACAATATCATAAAATCATCAATACATGTTGAAAATAGCCTAAAATCTTTATAGGCTACCCTTTGAAAAGGACAGCTGTATGAAGCTGCGCATCATCATCCGTACTTCGTACTATAAACGTGGGCAACCCCCTACAGGGAGTGGAGTTATTAGAAGAAAAGAGTAAAAGTAAAAATTCCAATCCCTTTCTGTATGAAATGTATATGCAGGTATGACATGACAATTCATATTATTGTTTGTATGCGGTACATATTCATAAGATGTACGTGCACTACTTTGAAGAAACATATCAAAAGGATAGGCTTAGGGAAGGAAATACTCGGTCTGATTCAAGGCTGATCTGAGAAAACTCCTCCTCTGGCATTGTGAACAACTACCCTTTCTCTGCCAATAATACGTACTGGTCCTTCTTTCTGCTGACTTTCTCTTCGATCGTTTACCTGGGAGGACTGCTCATACTTACACATTTGTAACTCCAACTTCACCCTAGCTTTTTTTTTGGAAATTCAGTTTTCTTGTCTACCAGTACTTTTTATCTCAGGGTTCAGAATAGAGCTTTTAAACGCTTACACACAACTCACATAGTAAAAGTTTCCAGTATCCACTACTTTACTGTATCCGATTTTCATATTTTACCGATTGCAATTGCTTTGTTGATTCATTACAACAAACATTTTATGAATATTGAATATATTTTTAATAAAAATACGTTTGTAAGTATTAAAATGGTTATAATTTTGCATTTCAAATATTTCTCCAGGCACGCCGAAAGTAGTTTACATTCCCACTCCATATTTCCAGAAGACTTTTCCCCTAGTACGGTAATCCAAAAGCCTGAACTCTTGTCTGGTATTAACACAGCTGCATTGAATGAAATTATGGCTAAATGAAACTTTTTGATTTCACAAATCAACTACTCTAGCGGCAGGGATGCTATTCTAGCTTAATGTGAAATAAATTCTGAATGTGTGGTCAATATAGATAATTTTAGTTCGTTGTTTTTTTTATTTTTAAAAAACGTTTCAGACATTATTATGAGGTATCATGGTTTGGGGGAATTAGTGCCAAATAAAGCAAAAAATACTTGGGTAGCAGCAGGCAAAGTAAACTCTTTAAAATATTTTTTTTAGCTAGTTGTTGATTTGCTAAAATAAAACATAGTTTACAATCTGTCTCACACACACTAAATTTATTTATCATTTACTAAAATTACATTATCATCTATGAATTACAAACATGACATATGAGAAGCCAACTTTGAATTGGAGTAAAAACCAACATTTTCAAAGCAGTTTTTGACGTAATTAAGTAGCATGACATCTGCAACCAATTCGTCTTTTATCAAGAAACAATATAGTAAATTTCAAATACTTAGCTACGTGCTACTAAACAAAACTAAATACACGCAAACACCTGCATTATTAAACAACAGTAACGTTTCGATTCCGAAAAATTGAAAGGTATTTGTTAGCAAAGGCATTAATTTGCTTTGGTCAACTGAAGCCTTTCGCTTGATCTGTTTGTATGTTGTTTCAAACATCAAATGAAATGGAAAATCTCAAGCATAGAAAATAAATCAAACTAACGTTCATTCTTCTCTTGTTCGTTCCATTTTTAATAAAAGCTCACCAAACATTAGCTAATTGGATTATATTTAGTTTATAGTTTTTTTTATTTCTATCTTAAATTTTACTGTTATATGAGGAACACCATCTTACAAAAGTAATTTTTCGCTTTAATCTGGCTTTTAATACTCCCTCATATCATCTCTTGTAAAAGCAATTAAATGAATAAAGCTTAACTTTTAGATACTCATCATCAGATTTTTTTACCAGAACTATAAATATTTTAACACTCATTTTTAATATACGTAATGCAGAATTTTAAACGATTTGTATGTACAGTAGCTAATTTGCAAATTTATCATCGAATATCCCACAAATTTTCTACATAATATGGTTTTATGTTTGAAAGTTTATTTTTATATTTTGCAATTAGTTTCATGTCTTCAAGTACGTTTCTAATATCTTATCGACTTTTAGGGTCTTAATTTGGTATGATACAAGTAAAAAATTGTAGATTTTAGAAGTACTTATGTTTTGGATCTTATCAAACTATATAATATCGATCCCATATGTAATTAGCAATTACATAAATCTAAAATGAGTACATAGGTGGCCATTAAACTTATCCTTATCTAGAAAGCATTGACTTGACTTAACCCATATTTTTTATTCTCGTCGATATGAACTGTACATGTACGCGAATTCACTCTACATCTACGAAATTCAGAATTAGTACGAGGAAATTCACACAGTCCTGTCATAAAATCCTATCTTGTAGCAAATCTGTACGTGAAGTTTGCCTTCCTTTTTCCTAGTTTTCAATCCGAATCAGATGCGATAGTTAGTCGAGTACCAGCAACATTGGTGTCTTGGTGTGTTCATACGTAGTAGATATATGTATATACTATGGTACAAAGTACAAGGTCATTAGCGTCCATTTTTTTGTACTTGTTTAGGGAGTCAAATTTATCCTCAGTATCAAATAGCTTTCTATTATGGATGAGCAAAAATTTAAAGTCTTAATGATCTAACTTCCGTTTTGTAAAATGGCAATGCTACACAAGGGCTCTAAACAAAAATGGAAGCAATAAGCAATTTAAAGTAGACAAATGTGTTGAAATGATGAGTTTGTTTTTAGGTCTGAGTAGTCAGAAAAACTGGGCGTAATTACAACTCATGCATTTTCAGGTGGATTAGAATTAGAATGATCGCTAATAGTGAGTACTACTACAGACGTGGAAGATTTTCCCATTTATGCACATCCTATGAAATTGAAATAATAGGTATAAAAATATCCAGATACAGTTTTACCATATTGCCACATGGAGTCAGTAATGGTTTTTGTAGCGAATTAGCATCTGTCAATATCAATAACGCAATCGAATACATAAACTGGCATAGGCAACCTGAAATAGATGATCTCATTGTGAAAATATCTGTAATAGTGTATCTGATTGAAATGATGTTGGTAAAGCAAGGAAAGAGCCGAACGGGTGTGTGAGGAAATACTTTGTATAGATTGCCGGTTTGTATTCCTAAACAACGATTCTAGTATAATGCAATGCTAATATCGGAGTACAACAGCAAGCGACCATGAATAATTCAGCAACAGTTTTAATCGAAATGAACCAAGGTGAACTCATAAACGGCTCTTACATTCAATTCGGAGAAACATTTTGCGTACTCTACTTCTACTTAAATTATCTATTTTCATACAAGTCCAAGTAACGTTAGAAGTGTTACCCAGCTTTATTCCTGAACTTGAAAAATGCAGCATTTTGTTCCTAAACGGTCTAACATGTCAATTGTCGACCATAGTTTTAAAATTAAGATGGCTAAGTAAGAATACTTATGAATGATGGTAAAACCATAGGATAATGTGTCTATTTTCTATAAAAGTCGGAGTCGCAATAATGGGTAATTTTCTGTGATTGTTGTTGATATATGTAACTACTTACAGATAACTCTCAATCATTTAAATGCCCATAATCAACTACCGCTTGATAAAAAAAATAATATGAATTTGTTTGCTTGTGAAAATCACAGCTTTTAAATGAAGAAGGAGAGGAAGTCCGTAATATGTCTTTTGCACGCTACTACCAACGGCTCCATGCCAGTAAACAGCAGTGCATTTTAATAACCCTCACTAATAATCTCTGCAGAGTGGTTTTTATTCTGCATTTCACATGCTCATTTTATTTTACTCTGCTAGCTAACTACAATACATACAATGCTAGATTTGTTTTATACCTGCACACCTGTCACAAGTGTACGGCTGCATTCACTGACTATGAAAGCGTTAAAAACACTTTAATGACTATTTCATCCAACAAAAATAAAACAGAATGATAGGATTCGACACTAGTACATACGACATACGGGCATATACAGATGCTTGCAATATTTGCATTGGTTAACCAAAGGTACATAATATACGTGTAAGTCTAAGTACGTACACAAAACCATTCTTTTTATGGAACCTAGAACATGCCTAATAATATAAAAGGGATGCTGATGAAAGTATGATGTTTGCGTGAATATTAACCAACAGTACACCTACCCCATTAACTCTCAGCTCTCAGAAGTACCGAAATTAGAATCATAAAACCATTCTGCAAATAATGCAAAGAAGTGATGCATCATCATCATCCCTTTTTCGTAGCGTTCTTCATTCTATTCATTAGTGTGCGCTGATATTATGCTTGTATGTATGTACTCCATTAACACAATGTAAGCTTAGTCATTAGGCATGCATGATTTTGATATGATAATAGGATGTGGCTGGCTCAGCACACAGGTATTTTGTATTTCTCTGCATTCTGAAAAATCTCACTTCTCTTCTTCTTCTTCTTCTCAACATTGCTTGCCTCACCTGTCAGTACTTTGAACGGGATCAACCTGACTCTCTCCTACCTATTTATATGTGAGTAACCTGTGTTCACGGAACATGTACCTTTGAGGATCTTGAAAACACGATGTCAATACGCTCTCATGAGATATTCTGATGGAACCTTAGGTGGAGAGGAGGACGTGGAAGCACACAGCTAAAGCAGCAGTAACACGGAACCGAGCTATGTATGTATGGATATAAGACATATTCCTTTTACAATGAATTTTCACCCTTTTCAGCAGAGATATGCTTATATAATGCTTACACTTGTTATGATAAAGTTATGCAGAAAAATCTCTGTTCGTAAATAGACGACATTTATATCCATCCACCTTTCATTTACTATTACCGCATAACAAAATGGTGTTTTCTATTATGCATTAGCTCCAACAAGCCGCTACATTGTGATACAACCTACCTTCAACTAAATCTGCTTGCAAAAACCTATTGTGTTTTTCACAAGGCCAAAACTCTTTGTATCAGACTTTACTCAACTGAACTTGACTTGACATGAGATGAATGAAAAACTATTTTTGATGATAAATTTACCCCAATAGATCAAGTTGAATCACTGACAAAGTTAATTTAGCGAAATTCCTTTATAAAATGGAAAATTTCTTTCAAATTCACCTGTGCTTTTGGCTTGTGCATGCAGAATCTGATGGAATTCAAAAGGATACATGAATGGGACTGTTGTGAGAGAGATGCTTTCATTAAAATATTCATATTTTCATTCCTATACCACCACCGCACCACATCCACATCCCATCTCAATACAATGAATACTATCCACATCATATAGACAATACGCTAACTGCTCTGCTGTGCTTTTAATAGGTATATATTTTTGAAATTGTATTGTATTGTATATATATATATATATACACCTTTAATATCAGCATCAGCACTACCTATAAGTCTAAGAAGAATGCATATAAAGCCACGGAGCAGAAAAAGGCAGGCTGGCTGGTCGGATTTGATGGGATGTGGATTGGATTGGGATGGATGCTATATGTGAATAGATCGTCGTACGGAATTCATTGAGGACCGACCGTACGTACGGTACGGCTTATTTGCACTTGTACCAAACTAACATAACACCAGAGACCAGCTCTGCCAAGTTCATCACTTAGCTAGCTCACACACGAACTCAAAATAATATGTACCTTTATAGTCTCCTAATCATAAAGTGAAAGAGCCCCCTATAATATTATATACAAACACATATGGACTAGGTTATATTAGGCATATTATTGAGTGGAGTGTACAAATAAATACATCATGTAGTAGTTATATCACTATTCCAAATAATTATTGAGGCTGCGAGAAAAACAGCAATCTCAATCTCCTTTTGTATATCCATTCCAACATCCATAATACCCAATCCAATCCAACAAATAAATTCTAAACAATCAAAGAGAGTTGGATTTGGATAGATAGATTAAAATATATAGAGGTTGGTTTTGGTTACCTTCTCTCTCCAATCAAAGTATTTGTATGGATAGGTATTCTTTTGCACAGGTGTATTTGCACAGAATAGATGATGATGAGTACGTTGACGCAGGTAAATAAGTAATTTTCGTGTGTAGTATTTATGTAATATCAAGGTGAAAACAAGATGTGAGCGTGACAATGAGCTGGAAAAACTTTGTCAGCATCATCACCATCATCATCATTCCCAAGCTGAATTGAAGACTGTTTGTCTGTGAGCCAAAAGTTTTTTTGGTTTTATTTTGTGCAAGAGTTTATCAGTTTTTGACAACTTGACAAAAAAAGTTTATTTCTAAACATTGGCAAATTGTACTTCAACATTCCTATTTTTTTAAAACAAATTGCAACAGCAATGCAAATACTTTAAATTAATTTATTGGCAAATGTTTGCTAATAATAATTTTACCTGTTTTTAGTGCAATATGTTTTAACCTTAGCTGTAAATACACAATTCCACGTGTGCCGCAAAGCTTCAGTTTGAAAATTGATTTTTTTAAACCAATTTAAGGCAATTTAAGTAATTCAGGCAACAGTCAAACGTAACTTTTTAAATTTTAAACATTTTTGTTCTACACCGGATAAGAATAAGGAAGCAGACAAATATCAACCTAATGCAATAATCTTTAACAATAATAAAATTACATAATAACGTTTACACACCTTTAAGTGCATTTGATTGTGTTCGAATAGTAACAGTTAAGTCCAGTCAGTGTAAGCAATATTTATTATGATTGATGATTGATACAAATCCAGCAGAGAAAATTAAAGTACAAGAAAAACAGCTGAGACTTCCAGCAGATGTGGTTGGTGGTGATGTCGATGTGGGTGGTATTCAACATTTGACAGGTAACTTGACATTATTCAGTTGTTTTAATTTAATGATTAGTCAGTTTACATGGTCATCAAGAGCAATCTCAAAACTTAGGCATTATCAGGTGCAGGTGTTCATTTCAGTGGGCGTAACTTTCTGTTAACTGTGTGTTTAATATTTAAAGAATCAATGGTTTAAAGATTATAAAGAGAAAGTGTATTTTGACCTTCCTCATCTCAATTTTGTCAGCAAGTGTTTGCAACGTTGCACATTTGAAGTTTTATGACAGAACTGCATTGAAGCGTCTGCAATAATGCATTCCAAAGATGACAGTTGTTCAAGGTCATGCTTTCTAGTCACTATTTATGGTAAACATATTGGAGTATTGGAGGACATTGGAGTAGGCAATCTAACTTGCCTTTAAATTAGAGCTATTTTCGCCTCATAAATTGAGGTTCCAGGGATCATGTAGATCATCATGATTAGTGTCACGAGCAGAAGATTCATAAATATCATTAGTCAAATAGGAATGTCACGACTGATAGTGGTATTGTATTGTATTTACCTATCGCAGTCACCTAATGCGATAGCACATTGGCCTTGAACAGTTGGCTCATTGACTGTGCTATACAAGTCATGTAGTCATGTCACATTGTAAGTAATTACTACATATCTTAATCTTATCTCGTGAGGTATTAGAGGATTGTATTATCTCACAGCTTTCAAGACGCTTTGTTTAACAGCGTTTATTTAAGGGTACTTGCTACGAACCATTATCGTGCTCTAATACTTCTTCAAATGGACGTATAACTTAAAGTGAAATGTAGTGAAGTTGTGAAGTATATGACTACCAATACCAACATAATATATAAAATCTATTCTACTCAAGTTCCTTTCGTTAAATTGCTCTGATTGGCACAGACTACTACAAACTGACTATATGACTGCTCAATTAATTTATGAATATGATAAAAATGATGATATCTGCTACTACTACTGACTGTTGAAATATTATTTGTATTATTTATATTTATTTATTATATTGAAACGATCTATGATCTGAGTACCATACATCATCATCTATAACGCATGTCACATGCGTCTCAGGAGTCAGGATAATAAAAATATTTTTCATTACCAGTATTTTACATGAAATTCCATGTGACTAGATGGATATTTTATGCATTACGTTCTAAAAACAGCGATTCAGCACATTTGGCACATTAATGATGTACTTATAGTTGCACAATACATTGGAATGGTATGTGTTATATGGAACGTGTAAAGGATGAAGGATAGAGGGTATATACGAAATGGTTAGGAACATATTTTAAGTTAAGACTTTTGTCAATTTAGTAACTTGTTCACACTTCAGTCAGGTAATAAAGGAACACTATATTGGGATATGATGCCGGCTTTCATATATTGACAGAATGTGTATTTTTAAATGCATGCAGGTATATGCGATATATGTATTATGTATTTAGATTCTTTTGTTGTTCTTTAATTGTTCAATTTCGACTGAACATTTTTATTTTTTTATTTCCAAAATTAAGTGATTGACAATTCCTAGGTACCTTAGGTCTGAAGTCTTTGCTGGTAAATATAAATGTTACATGGCTGTTAATAATACAAATACAGTTACATGCGTTTAGTACATGAATAAGGCTCGGCAGTCGGCTGGGCTATAATTAAAATCAGTTCGTTCTTTTCTAGTTGCATTGCATATTAAATTAAAAAATCATTTTGTCGAACTGCAGTATCTATTGTATCGCAGGTAGATCTGCTAAGCAAAAACAGAATGGGTATAGATGAAGAAAAATATTCAAGTTGATCGTTTTATGACTTTTAGATTACCTTCGCTTCGATATTTGGTCTTAATTTTTACAATAAAATTCAACAAAATTCAAAGGATAAATACAAGTTTAGTTAGAGTTTCAATTCTTTAAAACTAACATATAGGCATACATGTGTGTGACGTGTATAATGTGAATCCAATTTATAGGTTCATTCAAAGTTTGATGACGGCTCGTGTCATCCTGTGAGAACAGAATGTGTGAATGTCTAGTTCACAGCTCATGTCGTGTATGTGATTGTCGAACTAAATTCGTATTTGTTTTTGGTCTGGTGTGTAGTATAGCGTAGTGTAATTCACATAATATGAATATTAAGGACCTGGGTTAGGTTATTGGCTTGAGAATGGGAAGATTGATTGAACTCGGTTACTACTTTATATATGTATGCCATCTATACTATACGTTTAACCATATCCATGAAAAGATTTAGATGACTAGTTTTTAGCAAAGTTCGGAATTTGAAAAGGATACATTGATACATAGATAAGAACATTATGTAGGAGAGAGGATGGAATGAACTTGAATCAATATTGAAAGGTGAAAAAAACACTATGCGTTGTATGATTAAACTTGCTTGGTAGCCTCGTGGGAATTACTCTCACCATCTAATCCATTATATCAAACTCAAAATTGAGAATTAAAAATTAAAACAAAACAATGGTAATTTTAAGTTGTTCCCTTGCTTGAGACAATGGAAAAACGTAATGAAAACGATGTTTCTGTATATTACTGTGTATCTTTTTGGAGCAGTAGTCCGAGTCCATTGCTTGTTTACGTATTGTGCAAGGGGTGGGCCTTTCTTTATACTTGCGGTTTACAAAGGTTATTTAGTTTTCAACATATGTATGTATACAAAGGTTCATTATATAATGGAGTCCATTGTGTGGTATGGGTATGGGACTAGCACTAATTATAGGTAGCTTTAACACTAATTTACAATGTGCCAAATGTCAAGTTATCGCCAAAGCCGTCATGTTTTCCATTTTATGGCATGCGAAAGATAGTTCGCAGTATCAGTGATAAGATATTTTGCGTCCTTAGAAGATACATTAATTGATTTTCAAAAAAGTGAAAGGACTTGTTGGATGATAGAAGTTTTGCAATGACTCACTTTAGTCTTAACTTAAACGTAAAAAAATATTACTGGTTTAACCACGGAGGTAGTGTGACTTCATTTTTCGAGTCACAGAATCATGGAATTGCAAAAGCTGTATCTGAAGAATACCAGTGACCAGGAGAAAATTGACTTGACTGTAATATATTAGAGTTTGTGCAACATTTGTAATTTTGGCATTCTGGAATTGGAACTGGTTTATCCCTGTAAATACATTAAAACCCATTAAGCTAGAGTGAGCAAGTTGTATTTATTATATAAAACTTTGCTATCAGTGCTACGCAATCAGACAATTTTGAGGTAGCTTTTGTGATAACGCAATGGAAAGTGTACTACTCAGAGGAGCATCAGAGGAGATACAGTAGCCCTATCAATGGTACGCAATGGATCTGGAATATTTGGATTAGTGGTTAGCATAAGTAGCATGCAGGAAGATAAGCATAGATTTGAAGGGACAAGTCATAGCGATAATAATCCTGATAAAAAGATTTAATACAATTAGCGAGATTTCGGAAGCGTCAAAGTGGAGTAATAAGTTGGTACGAAACAAAGATCCGTATTTCTGATTCTGTGATTTATGCATCGTTTTGTGATAAAATCGTGAATAAATGAAGAAAGACGTCAGTGTAGAATAGAATATAGCTAGTAGAATTCGTGAAATGATTAGGCCACTACTAACATCGGTGTTGTAGTCTTGTGGTGGCTGTAGTAAGTAAGTATGTAAAGGTTTTGTACAACTACAATCAACTATTGCTAAAAGTTGTCCAGAATTATTTTGTATACTACATACAATGCATGGCAAAAAACATTTTTGTTAACGGACAGAAATGAAGCGAGAAGAATGGCTCACGCTCATGACTAAACATTTTGAAAGTATTGGGATTGACAACATGCATGTTGGAATTAATAAGAGCTCTTAAACGAACGAGGTAAATTTGTTATTTAATAGCAAGTGAATGCTTGACTGCATGTGCAATATAATATACCTGATTGGTAAAAATTTATCAAATAAATTTGAGCAAAAGTTTGATGGTGTATGAAAGGTATTGGGATGAAATAAAAAATCGAGCCAATTGTTCATTGTATCTAATCCACATTTTTTTGAAAGGTTGATACGTATGAGTTGCATATTGCATAGTCATGTGGCGTTAACATTTTTAACTTTACACTAAAATTTTTTTTTTTCAGCGGAAACACGTTATTCTTCCATCATCTTCAGCAGCTTTACAACGTTCAATTTCCACTCGATCGGCTCTCAGATGAATTTCAACTGAAGTAGATGCAGACAAACATACTTGATGCGTAAACTGTGTCGTCCTAAATTCACTGTTAAATGCAGTGATTTGGCAAGTAATTTGGGCTCTTCCTCTTCCCTTGCTTGGCAGCAATCGATATGAAGATTTTTGTATAGGGGCGAAATTGTGATAGTTAGAAGAAAATACGTATATCATCATCATCATCAACTATTGATACCATTATAGGATACTGTTGACTGTGAGCACACACAAAACTGTCTGCGATACATCACTTTGTTCAAAGTTGCTCATTTTTATGAGAGGATACTACTTTTTGTGCAATAGCGATTCACGAGTACGATGCACGAAAGTGAAAGGAACAAATGATGTTTGAGGAGGGTTCTATCAGCTTTAGCAACGTAACTGTTAACAAATGTGAACCATAAAATGATCGTAAACCGTCATTGACAAGTATACCATGTGCTAGTGAAGTTCTACTACTGTGACGTAACCCAAACTGTTGAATGCTTCAGAACAGAAGGAATGTTGGAAACTGTAGAAAGATTTTAAAAGACTATAATTAACAACTCCCTCCTCACCTCACCTGTGTGTGAATTTAAACCGGACACAAGACAACGGTTCAATCTTCCAGTCAAGCAATCGCCTCCAAGAAGTTCATTCATGTTCATCAAGTTAGGAATGAAGACTATATCAGTTTAACAAATTCATTCCTAAACAACTACCTTGCTGCCTATTTGCAATCATGTACCATATCGTTTGCAAACGAACACCGACATAATCACTTATTTGAAAACTTATGTAATATCAACATTCCATTTGTCTCCTCCCTGGACATATTTTTAATTGCTAGACGCGGCGTAACCGTACAGAACTTATCATATGGACGGGAACCTGCACCTGGAAGGGAGAAAACTTTTTAATATCAGTCTGCTTCCACAAGTTGCATATCCAATATCCTGTGTAAACAAGAGAATAATTTTTGTGCAAATAACACATAGAATTTATTTAGGTTTACTCAACTGCAAGTAATTTGTACTCATCATATCTGTAACACTGTGATAGAAAAGTTTGTAGTAGTTGTGTTGTATTTAGAGGTGCATATATGTATAGTTTCTAAAATTATCATTCCAGAAGCAGTTGTACTTGTATCAAACGTGAAGACAAGACCCAGTTTATTCGAGATCATCCTAACGTAACGTAACGTAAAGTGTATTGTATGCACTTTTATGCACCCACAAGCTTTAATACGGTTAATGAGAGAGCTTTATAGAAGCGGAGAGTAAATTTTTCTGTGGCTAGACATCGACAGTAAAAAAAAGTAAAAGCAAAAGCGTGAGGGATAACTCTGAGATAAGATTAGAACGAGTAAAAAGCAGGCTAGGAGTGGGAGAGTGAATGTATGTACGTCAACGCATATCATTTCATGTTTGTTGTTGTAATCCTCAAAACACGTTGTTAATGCCAATACTGTAACACTAATGTCCACGTAGGATTTATTGGGTCGGAAATTTAATTTAAAAAAAAAGAGTGTTTCATTTATGGTAACCTTTCATCACCATCATCATGTTGTGAGGAGGAAAACCTTTTTGTTTCAATTTTCAAAGGCACCGGAAAAGCCAATCATGTTAGTGATAGCGATTAGTAGTTACGTTAGTTAGTAGTAAGTTAACTTTGTATAGCTGTGAATTAAAGCCTTATTAAGACTAGACAGGGCCGTTTTATATATACATTACCCTTATACTTTGGAAACAAAAGAGTACACCTGCACAATTAATGCAAAATGAGAATACGAATGCAAACTTGTAAAATTATATTAGCTACGTCATTAATATGGTTCTTAATCGATGTGGTGCTGCTGTTCTACTACACTGACTGCCGCGGAGCTGGTTGTGGTGGGGGAGGGAATTCTAAAGGACCCTCGGCAGACCCACTCGTACAAAGTGATGATAATCAGTTCAACGTAATTAATTCAAATGATGATGGCGACACGTATGCTGAAACTGTAAGTTCATCAATTATTAATAAAATAAGTTTTTGCTGATCGTCTGGTGTTGTCTTTCTTGAAACTATAATATATGTTTTTGTGGCATCTTTTGATTGAAGGATTCATCTCAGTATCCCCGTGGGAAACTCCATGTGTGGGATCCTGCCCCTACGGTCACAGAACATAGTGGATCACCTGGGGAATTGGGGCGACCAGTCAAACTACCTCCTGCAGTCGAGAGATTAGTATCTGATAAATTTAAAATTAATCAGTTTAATGTTCTTGCATCAGATGCAATTTCTCTTAATCGATCACTTCCTGATGTGAGACTTGCCGGGTTAGTAGTACAAGGACAACAATCATTTAAAAGTTAAAATTATACTGTAGGTGGACTTAATAATTCAATTTTATTTTCATGCTATATTCTTTAGATGCCGGTCAAAGCAATACCACAAGTATCTTCCAGACACATCGATTATTATAGTTTTCCACAACGAAGCCTGGTCAACTTTGCTCCGAACAGTGCATTCTGTCATAAACCGCTCACCCAAAAACTTACTCAAAGAGATTATTTTAGTAGATGACGCTTCCGAGCGGGATTTTCTTGGAAAGAAACTAGAAGATTATGCTTCCCGTCTTCCAACATCTGTAAAAGTTTTAAGGACCGGGAAGAGGTCAGGTCTTATTCGTGCCCGGTTACTCGGTGCCAAAAATGCCAAGGTACATATGTTGGGATTCACAAATTAGTAGATTTAAATCATTTCTACCATTCAAATAAATTAAATAATACCATATTCTTTCCCATTGGTGAGCAGGGTACAGTTTTGACGTTTCTGGATGCTCATTGTGAATGTACTGAAGGCTGGTTGGAACCCCTTCTAAATGAAATTGCAATAGACAAGAAATCTGTCGTTTGTCCTATAATTGATGTCATTTCTGATAACAATTTTGAATACGTAACTGCCTCCGATATGACCTGGGGTGGCTTCAATTGGAAGCTGAATTTTAGATGGTGGGTCTACGCTCGGCACATTCATTTTGTTTTTTTAATAAAATTATTCTGTTTCTGGTATGTATAACTAATTTAAATTTGGGTTTCAGGTATCGTGTGCCCCAACGTGAAATGGACCGAAGAAATGGAGATCGAACGTTGCCACTTTTGACACCAACAATGGTAGCACTAATTTTTCTATACTTTTTAATGTAGAAATTACCCTAACTATACCTATTCATATTCTTACAAGACAACTAAATGTAACTATTATATCCTAGGCTGGTGGATTATTCTCAATTGATCGAGATTATTTCTATCAAATAGGAGCGTATGATACCGGCATGGACATTTGGGGTATAAAATTCATTTAAACAAAAAATGCAAATTATGTGATTAGACTCTTCAATTAAATATATTCAAGTAATGTTTGTATGAATTTACAGGGGGCGAAAATCTAGAAATGAGTTTCAGGGTATGACTTATATTTTCACATTTTATCTTTTATAAATCTATTATTGCGTATTATCAAATGAGTATTTTAAATCTTAATACACAGCTATAGGTTCACGATTAATAATTTATTATCCCAAGAATTTCAAGTACCCATCGCCAATAGTTTTTAATTTATAAAAAATAATCTATTACTAATCGTCAAAATTACTGTAAGAACAGGTGTGGCAATGTGGAGGCCTTCTTAAAATCGCAACCTGCTCGCATGTAGGACATGTTTTCCGTGACAAAAGCCCCTACACTTTTCCTGGGTATGAATTTAAAAACGCAGGAAATGCAGTAAAATGATAAATTAATGATTTTTATTTGAATTATACCTTAATTGAATTCCGAATGTTTTGCAAATAAGGGGAGTTTCAAAGATTATTCTTCATAACACGGCGCGGGTCGCCACAGTTTGGTTGGACGAGTGGAAACACTTTTATTTTGAAATGAGTCCAGGTTATTATTTTATTTTAAATTTTCTTTCTTTTCTGTTGTCATTCTTTCCAAAACAAATTAACGGAGAAATAACATGTAACATGTTTGTAATGTCTTTTTAATACTAATAATGATGTTATCGCGTAAGCCTTACTACTAGCCTCCGCTGTGTACTTCCGCTTATCTAAATGTCTGTGTGTCGTGTTCAATAAGGCCAAAATGTTTGTGGGTATAATTTTTATGAATAATCTGTGTTTAATTCAGAATAACCTTCGAATTAAACGACCAAAGTGAAGGTACTTTTAGATTAGAGTAGATAGACGGGGTGTAAAAGTAAAAGGTGTAAGGTATGTGTGGTTGTAATTATTGTGTAATATTGTGTAGGTAGTTTTACTAGGAAGTACCTATGACCTAGGTAGCACATTAATGTGGGTAACGTGAGAAGGAAGACGCATCAGTCAGAGTGATACTTTTGTTGTAGATTCAATTCGCGAACAAAGTAATATTTCTGAACCTTTTAAAATGTTTTAAAAAATGCACACAATAGGTCTGGATGTGTGGAGGTCGTTTAGCGATTTCCCCTTGTTCCAGGGTTGGTCATGTTTTTCGAAAAACGACGCCTTATACCTTCCCTGGAGGCACATCACGAATCGTTGATAAAAATAACGGACGGTTGGCTGCCGTCTGGTTAGATGAATGGCGTTCGTTCTACTTCGCCATGTTTCCAGGTCAAAATTTAATCTTGGACTTTTAAGCCACGGATATATAAAGCACCCCTGCAATCCCACAATTTTTTTGTTCACCTCAGTTCACCTCTCGTTTTTATCACGTACACTAACTAAGAAGTTAGCACATGGTTTTATAATTTGCATATTACGAAAATTGGAGACAGAGAAAACTTGGTTCCGGAATTTCTGCCGTATATTTTAATTATCAAGATTATTTGGTCGTGTTATGGTTATGTTTATTATAATTATTATCACTCACCGAGGTTCACGAAAATACACCTTTTGGCACAGGCACAGTCGCTGGTTGTTTTGTTTCGCTTTATGTTTGCATGGCTTACGGTTTTTCACCTGCATGTATTTTTGTTTGGGAATTTTCACTGTTTTGTTTTATCGCTTCTTTGTGGGACAAGCTAATAATGCTCTTCTATACTATCTTTTTGCAAGTCCGTCATTGCCTTAATCTTTTACATTCATGAAAATAATGTAAATTATTATGTACAATAGGAGCAAGGACGGTCGATATTGGAGATGTTTCGGCACGTATGAAATTGAGAAAAGACTTAAAATGCAAAGGTTTCCGTTGGTACTTGGAGAATGTATATCCTGAATCACCAATGCCACTTGATTATCACTACCTGGGTGAAATTCGTAATGAAGAATCCCAGTACTGCCTGGACACAATGGGAAGAAAGAGTGGTGAAATGTTGGGAATGGGATATTGTCACGGGCTTGGTGGAAATCAAGTAAGATTTCGCCAATTTAAATGGTTTTTATTATTATATTAGTTCATATGTATTAATATGTTGGAGGTATTGAACCAATTTAATTGTCTCGAATCTAGGTTTTTGCTTACACAAAACGGCAACAAGTAATGTCCGACGATAACTGCTTGGACGCTACGTCTTCCAGCACAACCGTTAAGTTAGTCAGATGCCACGGTCTAGGGGGTAATCAGGCTTGGCATTACAGCCTCGTTGACAGAACTATTAAGCATGTTGCTAGTGGAAAGTGCCTATCTAAGCCAGGGCCCAATGACCTTACAACTCCAGTATTGGCGTACTGTGATGGAAGTGAGGGACAAAAGTGGACGATGGATTCCAAATTCAAGTGGCAAGCTCAAAACGCAGATGACGACGAAGTCTGATGAAGTTCTTTAACGATGTCCCGACATGAAAGTGAAAGTGGAAATGCATTATCTCTGTAGTTTCCATTTATAAACTCGACTTCTTCGTTGTTTGTAGAAGGGTTTACAATATAATGAGACTGTGTAGGTTTACGAACTATGAACCATAATTTTAGTGGTCATGTGTATGTAGCGTGTAGTTTGGTGAATGGTAGATGCCAACATGAATCATTGTATTCAGATAATAATCCGCAATCATAATCTATGCATATCCAGCAATCAAAGAAGTGCAAGTAAGTTACACTGGAACTAATTTAAACCAATCGTATTCAGTCATTTAGTAATTATTTATTATAAAGAAACTGTGTATTTCAATAAGTTTTGATTGCATTTATTGATGTAATTTAAAGAGTAATTTATGTAAGGTAAATGATGTAGTGATTTAGTTTTAGTTTTGCTTGTCAAAATATGTAGATGGTACTTTCTTGAAAATCAACATTCCAAAGCGTGATATAACATATCTTCACCTGATAATAATTTTATTACTGTTTTGTTAGTATGATGATAAAACTACGAAATGATTTCGAATCAACAACTCAACATTTTTATTCTTTTTAATGTTAACGGTGATGCTTTGATATCAATCACTTTATAGTGAGTAATTAATTATGAATTATGGCATTAAATTGTTGTTGAATCAGTTGAATATTTTTATTTAAAGTGCATAAGTAGATACATAGATAAATATTTAATATTCACAGCGCTGATAAGACTATAAGACAGTTTAGTATGTAGGCTAGTGTTACCCTGTTAGTATTTCAAAAAAAAGAATATGGAATATGACATTATTATCAAGTTAGGTTAAAAAATAATCAAAGACATCATACACGGGGCTACTCTAAAATATTTAGTTTTTGACTAATTATAACATGAAAATCTCAACCAACTCATCAAAAAGTTTTCCTGATTAATTTTTCCGCTTTGTATACTAGTGACAAACAAAGAAATGAGAAAACTATGTATATTTATGAAAACATTGTAATTATAGATATGATGCCAACTTTGTTATCTATTTATAATGCAACAACACATCAGGAAAAATTAATTAAAATGACGCATTTACGTTTTAAACCATGTATTCCAAGTTGACTAAATTTTTTATAACACCATCATGCATCATTCCCTAATGATGACAGCGCTCTAGCATGAAAAGACCCTGTTTTTGTTGCTTACATAATGTAAATGTACAGCCTCTACATTTATACAACACAAATGACATTGGCAGTACAAAACTAGTATTATTATTATTATATTACAAGATTCAGATACCCTGCTTCGTATGGAAACCCTGTTTTATGTTTTCTTATTAGGTAAAGTAACAACCAAAACTTTTCTAAAGTTTCTTCATTTTGTAAATCCTTTTTAGCTGGTCTTCAACACGGCGGTGTTTTCAACCAAGCAGAAATTAGATTTGCCATTGTAAATTTTGGATGTTGGAACGTCGTACTGAGTTTTAAGTTTAGTTCCAAGTCCAAAAGCTTGTTGTTTCAATTCAGCTCTGTAGCAAATCATAACTTGATGAAGAAGATAAATGACCCAGACTATCATGGAAGGAAGAAAGTAGAGGCGAAGAGCTCCCTGGAGAAAGTAGTCTTCACTACTTGACAAATAGAGAAAAATCGTGCAACGTGCAAGCTCAAAGTATGAACCATAGGGATTTCCTTCGGAGAGAAGACCAATGGACGTCAGTGTGACCAGAAGATATGCTACAGTCATTGCTACTGTTAGCTCATCAAAGCTCTATAAAATTAAGAAAAATCGAGTGTCACAAAGGAGAAATTGGCAGTTAATGTATTACAGGTGTTACATTGCATGTTAAATGAGGTTCAATAGATATTTAGCTGCATTCAGGCTGGCCATGGCCGGTAGTGTAGTAGTGCACTTTGTCCCGTTTCTTCTCGGTTGATAGAACAAAAAGGATTTATAGCTGAGAGCGTTACTATATGTATATATATTATACTTACCCCTTTCTGCAAGGCAAACTTCTGGAAGCATACCAAAACAGCGAAGAAGTGAATGAGGAGGTATGCTTGCAGCCACTTGGGTAGAAGGACCGTAAACTTGGGTCGTGCCGTCACCTTTCCAAAACAAAGATTAAAACATGAAAGCAGCGACCTGTGTTTATGTTCGGAATACTAAAGGAGAGTTGTGAGCCTTGTACGTACGTGGGAGAATAGGACTTAGGAACCCATAAATAATTCTAACTGCTACCATCACTCTCTCAACCACTTAGGTTGAGATAGATACGTTACGCGTATGTATGTTACATTTGTGGGGGTGATACAACCACTCAAAAGAATGATAGATGATGGCAGCGCAGCAGTCTCCCCCCGAACTTTCTCCATTATTGAAATATTGAAGCTAGGGCCACAAACAACGAATGATACCTATCTATATCTACTACTTTACATTTCCTTAAACCATCATTCATTCGCCTTTAACTGTTAGAGTTTCTACGACATAAGAAATCCTTGAACTGAACCACAAGAGAAAGTTGCATAAAGCTGATTGAGACCTCCTAGTATCCTTATAGTGAAGAAAGGCATTAATAATTCCTACATAACACATCCCCTGCGTAATTCAGCTCATTTTTTGAGAACTTAAATCTAATCTAAAGTTCCTTGAGTTCAAAGTCAAAAGGAATTGAAAATTAAATGAAAACGATAATTCATATTGGTTAAAAGAGTAGTACAGAATGCATTAAACATGCACTCATTTTGGCTTTAACCCTCCCATTACAGATTACATAGAGACTCACTAATTAAATGCCCACGTGCATTTAGGGATTATGTAGACCCAAATTTTTTCATTTTTTTTAAAAAACTGTAAGACTTACGTTCACTTTATCTTCATCCTTGCCCAGCCTTGGAGCACCAGGAATCCAACTAGGTCCAAAAAACAAAGCTCTGAAACTGTCTCCCCAACTTTTCTGCATCTTTGCCCATTGCCACAAGGCCGGAAATCGGTACCACTACCAAAAGAGAAAAAGGGTTTACTATATACTGTAACTCATTCATATATAGCCCATTTTTATATCTTCCTGTTGTAATTGACATTTATTACACACTATCGTTTATCCACAGCAGCCATAACCCCGATGGTGTGTGTAGGGAGGGACGGTAGAATATAGACCATAAAAATAATTGATTACGGGGAAATGTTTTAAATCGAACAAGATGCATTTCACAATTCTCACCACACCATTTTCCTTTTGGCCCATTATGGCATTTTAGTAAGTGGACTCGGTGTATATTTCTTCTTAAGTTCAACTACATACAATCTTGCACCTGTACAGTTTTTTAGCAAGTTGTACATGTCCACTTTTAAAGAACATATAGAGGCAGAGGCTATATACTTTGTACATTTTCTCTATCGTGATGAATGAGTTTTCCGATAGTAAACTAGCAGTAATTTTGACTACCCACACAGCCATCCATATAAAAAAAACTGCCACTTTCCAATTGCAAAGTTTAGGAAATGAGGTAGTTAACATTTTTTTACTGCAGCGCTGTGGTTTCATTGAGACAAAAACATGCTCATGTGTAGGTGTATAAATATATACTGAAACATGGAGCTTACCATTTGCCAAATTGGATTATGGGATTCATGCTGAAAGACTACTCCAAAAATTAACTCTTCCTCTGGTAAGAGGTCTTGGAAAGTTCCAAAAATTCGATCCCAGATGATAAGGAATCCACCATAATTCTTGTCCAGAGCATACAGATTGCAACCTAAATGAAGTGTGAAATTAAACATTATTATATAATTTATCCGTGAAGATGCATAATGTATGCATTGCTTATCAAAAATGCGGAAGGATATGATTACGTTAAGTGCGTCCCACGACAAGAGTACTAATATACTGAGAAGGTTTTGTTTATTACCGTGATGAACTTTGTGATGAGTGGGGGTATTAAAAATTAATTCCAACGGTCCAAGTGTTCCAACTACTGAGGTGTGGATCCATCCTTGGTACAGTAAATTTAGCTGTTGATGTGCCAGACATTGGGGCGGTGGTATGACGAAGGCCAATGGTAGATAAAAGAACTACAAATAAACAAAGAAATATGGGAACGAATCCAGATTGAAATAATATATGTGGTATTTGTTTATGAACCACAAGATGTAGGGCAACATGATTTTATGACATGACCTTACAAGATCAACAAGGTTGGTAAGCAAGCATACTATATACATACACCAATTGCGATGCAGAATACAAAATTCGATACTTTCACCCCATCAAAACTTTCTTTTATTGTGTAATTTTGTCGTTGACAGATAATAATAAACTTTCTTAGCATAAAATGTGAAGCATCAATAAAATATAACTAAAATTTGGGCTATAAAATATAAATTCGCTTTTCCTTCTGACTTTACTGCTAATATTTTTAACTGGAATACATGATTTGGTCGCATTTGCCCTATTGCACCAAATCCAAAAAAAAACTTCAGGAAAAGATGAAAAAAAGTTGAGCCCATGAAAGTCTAAGACTGGAAGTATGGAAGTGCTTACGTAACCCAATGCAAATTTTGATGCAAATATTCATAGATAAAAAACGAAACTCTGTAGCATTAGAATGACAACTAACGGCCTGCAGAAAAATGCTTTTGTGTGAAAAGTATATATATATATATATATATATATATTGCTTCGCAGCTTTGGCTGCACCAAACCCTTTTATAAAGTTTATGCCACACATTTAGTTTGACCATGGACGGGTTATACATATGCTTTATCCGATAAACCTTTTGTCCCAACAAACTGGCATGTGATGTGATATAGCTCAGCAAAAACTTGAACAGCGTCACGAAAATGGAATCGTAAATTGAAGGAGTTTGCTACTTTTTTCCTGCTATACTAACGCCGTTTCAACGCAATGACGTAATCACGTTGGTTGGCGATAGAACATTTCTATTAGAAAGTATAGGAAAACCTTCTAACATATACGTATTGTAAAATCACACGACGTTTCTTGTTTCATACCTTTCACACATATGAGCCGAAAAGAAAGTTTCGCAAGAGTCAGCTCGACTTAGCTTTCAGCTTAGCTTTCCCATCCAATTCAGGACCAAACGTCCATAAAATTGGGTAGTAAAGTGAGAGTCTCTAAAACGTGCTTTGAAATATTCATGCTTATGCTCGTGTTCTATCTTTTCCAAGGATTTGAATTTTTCGGACATTGTTACAACGATGGAAGTAAACCGATCTACTATATATAATTCCTTTCATGCAATACAATATAGCATGTATCTATCGCTTTATGCGTTCCAATGCAAATTTAAACCGTAGTAATAATTGAGAAAACAATACAAACGCTTTTGTGCCTGTTGATTATAACTATAAACTATGATAATATGCTAAATAGTATTCCATTTTTTCAGGTACTAGAATGTTTACCCTACTATTACCATGTTGAAGTACGATAGAGAAATAGCTATCTCAAAATTACAAATCTCACTTAACCCCATCCATCAACATTTTATCTGTTTATCCAAGCCTAAAAACATTTTGGCTTCATGCATGGTATTAATAGTTAGGAGCCGATAAAAGATCATTCGCTAGCACGCATAGCTTTACATTAAAACTTTAGTTATGGATGTCATGTACAGAACTTTATAGTTGTAACGTAACACACCTTGTGTATTGAAGTTTCCTCAACATGCATATACCCAATATACTTTTATGTACCCTGTAGGAATGGAGCACAAGTGTAAGTGACATTGCGTATTGCGTTTCAATGTAGGTAGCAGTTGGTGGTGGTGGTAATAAATGAAAAATATGCCTTTAAGCAAAGTATAGCAAATACAACGTTCATCAAGAGTAAAATCTCATTTAGTACGGGAACTGGAACGTACCGAATTGATCCAGTTGTGAGTCAGTGGATGACGGATGGCTACTGCGATGTTAAAGTCTTCAGCGCTGTGGTGAATTTGGTGCTGAGCCCAAAGAAAATTTATCTCTGAAAACGTGGAAAATATTATGATTTCAATTCCCATGAAGATGGAATCGATTACTGCTTCAAGTCTTGCATTTTTGAATGATTATTATCCTATTTCTGGATGATCAGTATCAATGCCTGGAAGCTCCAGTGGATGATGTCATTGGTAGCAAAGTTGTTGACTTACCGTGAGAAGCTCGATGTGCCCAATAATAAGCAAAGTCAACAGTAAGGAGCGCTGCATACCACGTAAATGGATTGTCCCAAGGCAGATCAATAAACCGGAAGTGATTATGAACGTAAACGTATATAGATGTTTCTACTCCCATTAGCAAAATCCTTGAACAGAAATTAAAGATTTTTTTTTGTCAAGCACATGACAAAAAATGACAATAATACATATCACTAAGAAATGCCTCTACTAAAGTAGTAAGTATTAAGAGTAAGCAATTAGGTACCCAACAAAAATTTTGTGAATGCATATAATAAACTTACTTGAACGTTTCTGATATGATGCCATGAGAAAGGGAGTTCAAGCTCTCAGTTAATCTTGGCCCTTCGCCTTTCATAGCCAGTGCAACATATTCTGCAATTACGAGGCCAATAAATAAAGGAAACATCTGGAGAAGTAAAAATAAAAACTTGCCATGTACAAAAACATAAAATGTTGTCCATTAAGACAATTATAAGGTTGCTGAGAAAACCGGCAATACTACATGCTGTAGTGCTTTTGAGTTGACGTTGACATTAATTTATATAAAGGCATTTCTAGCTTTGTGAGTGCAACTACAACCGTCATTATTTGCACTGCTAGTCATTTAATGATACCGGAAGATTAATATGGTGCTTCATCGATAGAATGATAAACACAAGAGAGATTTTATAAATTAGGTCTCTAGAATATATATCTATCCTCATCATCATTATTTGGACTATCTGAATACGATCGCATATTTTATGGTAATTAGCTAAAACAAACATTTTGGCATTGCTTGAGTATTGAGTTGAACTGTCAAATAGGAAGCCTTTTGTAGACTCTCTACCAATATTGTGCATGTTTAAAGTTTAAGGTGATCAAGGAAAAGCAGTTTGAACAAGATTTGCGAATTGAAGAACTAAGACTATTGTTGGAGCTCTGCACGTTCTTAGTTCGTAATCTTACAACAAAAAGGCATGGCTGCTGGTCTCTTTATTTAGGTAACTTGACATACTACTGTCAGTTTTTGCTTGGACAGCTAGTTAACAAATAAAAAAAAATGGAGCCGGTCAACTTTCAACTTTTGTTAGACCAACGACTAACCACAGAAACCATCTCATACTAAATATGTAAGTATAAATATATTATACAGGTTACGGTCGTGGTTTTGATTTTTTAAATGTTACGCACTATTACAAAAAAATCAGAAGCCGGTCTTACATCGGTAAATCCAAGATCGAGTTAGCAAGATCAAGTTTCTTACAAAATATCCAACAATAATTTCCCTATATTTTACTAGATGAAAGTGAAGATACTGACACATGATAGTAAAAACTGGAACTATAAGACATGGTACACATAAGACGTAGCGTGGTGTGAGGCGAAAGCTTCAGTTCCCCCAATAACACGGCATAATTTATTAAAAGAGATAAAAAACCGGTATGTTATGTGAGCATTACGTTTGTTATACAATTTGGATCATAATTTGTTGCGATAATCTTCGTAATCATGCGATGGGTGCCTGATAGACAGGCGTTCAAATCCGTTTTAGATAAAATATTAAATGTTAAATCACATAGATTCCTAACCAATTATGTTGTTGGTCTGACCTCTGAGCCGCAATAATTTAGATTGCGCTGACCATTTAATTACAATTTAATCTTTGAGTCAAATTACAACATTACTACAAGTGAGATAATATACACCAAGCAAGCTTTTCCTTCTTCTTCCAACATTTCAGGGCGTCTTGTTTATCACGAGAAGACAAATTGTGGAGACAACCCTTCCTAACCCAAACTATAGTTCTCAATCTCCCTACTCCCACGCGCACCACCCTAGAGAGAGCAAGGCCAAACCTTGTATTAAATGAATGGGGAGAAGGATTTGAGCTGATAGCTGTATTCAGCTCAGGTCTGTACAAAAATAAAGGGTAATGCAATGTGAAACTCAGCTTTTTCACATAATAGCCCCAGCAGAATAGAATGATCAACGGTTTCAGGTTCCTCATTCCATTTCGAAATTGACCTTTCCTAATGAAAGTGGACTGCGGAATCGTGGCTTGGCTTGATGTTTTATACCTCCCAGTAAGAAATGTTCCAACAACTTTCACGGAAACAATTTTTATAACATTTTTACATGTTTCAACTATACCGCTGGCGCTATATCCAACACCGGCTTTTACTCTCTCATGCTCGTCATGATAATATTCACGTTTTGCTAACTTTGGGTTTTACTTTACCTCCGAGAAGTAATAGGGCACATCCTGAACACTCTGGAACGTATTTCCTTCCGGAGGCACAACGTAGAAAAGCTTCCCCACGTTTCTCGCGATATTTGATGCGGAGCTGACACTGCAGTTTTCCCAAGTTAGATCCATTTTGGGAGCAAAACTATAACCGGGTAGGCTCTTGATCACTGATAAAAATCTATATTATCTTGAGAGTTTGAATTTACGAGAAGACTGAAAGAACCTTGAGATTTGAGAATTTTGTAAACTTGGATGCACGAGCTTCGTTCCCCCCTGACTGACTATATATTACCACACCTCAAAACTGCCACTTTAATAGCCAACACATTAAAACCTGTAACATGTGTTTACACTGTTTTCTGGCTAGAGTTAGTTGGAGTCACATTCATAGGCAAGAATTTACACGCTGACCAACCACCAAAATTTCTCACTACCCAAAGAAAATATAATGCTATATAATGTTCGTGTCTAGGTCGTTTGGTAGTCTCCAGTTTTTTTTATTTCATACTTTACACGCTAAAGGTTTTCCTTTTGAAGGTTGAATAAAGCTGGTACATGAAAGGGTAGGAATGACAAATGAGAGAAAATTTCGGTCTAATATCGTGATTTTTTTAAGGGTAAAAATTACATTGAATTACACAAAACCAGCGTCCTACGCACATTCCTATGTTTTCCTGGATTCCAACAGTGGAAGTTTGAGAAGAAAACTCTTACTTTCTTTCCATGATCCCAATCCGATTGGTTAGGTTTTGCTTGGTACAACACAACAACAGTTGACAACACTTTCTTGTCTTCTCCATTCACTGGATGAAATCTTGTCTCGTGCTTTTTTAATATTTTTCCTTCATATTTGGCTTCATTCCAAATTGTACCGATGCCAATGCCAGGAAAAAGTACAAACAATGTAGGGTTTTTCTTGTCTATATGTATATATAGTATACAGTTGTATGACGACCTTCCTCTTGTCTGGTAAATGAAGCAGTCGAATGTCGATATCCGTCTAGTTTAGGAGAAACAGAAAGACATGTCTTGAACTAGGCACGTTTTGTATGAAAGTGTAGACAACAACCATCAGCAGTTTTGCTACATAGAATCATCATCATCTCTAGTAAAAAAAATGAGTTTTCCTTAGTATCTTATTGTTGGTGTGATCTTGTAGCACTGCAAGTATCTTGAATGTTATAGAGGATAAATAAGGATAACATGTATTTTTCTACGTCCAGCATTTCTTAGAGCCATAACTCTTTTATCATCTTGCATCTTCTATCTCATGGATTTTTTTGCTCATAATGAAACATTTTTTAGAAGCAAAAAGATACATTCATAACATAACATTTAACAAGTTTCCATTCCACAATAAGCCAATAAAATTATACCATCATTGATTTGGCCAAGTCAACATCACATTTTACATGTAGTCAAGTTGAAGCTAAAATTTTATGGTTGACAGTGACAAAGTACATAACATACATTTTTAAAACCATTGTGAAGAAGGCGAAAAAGTTTGATATTAAACTATTCATAAGCACAAATCCTCTTAGGTAAACCTTAATGCAAACAAACAAACTGAAATTTTTATGTGGAGGCGATACTTTTTGTATTGTGCACCCATTTTGACTTTTTCAGTGACCGATCCAACTTAGCGCTTCTCTTCACTGTAATATTCATTTGCAATATGTAGGCTAAAGGTAATAGCGAAACGTAACACCTGGACAGGTTGGTTATTCAATATCCACACACCTAAGTTGTAATGTCAGCCATGAATGCAGTTGGCAGTGATGTTGTATCATACGATTATACAATCACATCATTGATTTTCATCATCATCATCATCATCATCAACCTTCCATCCAATCCAACAAACATGCAAGGATCCCTTACATAATTTACGAAACGCGTTTATGTAACGAAAGACCCTCGCGTAAAAAAAGTTGTTTCAAAAAGAATCACGTTCCTTTTCTGCATAGGATAGCAATAGCATCCATACATATACACAACACACATCATTAGATTACGCAACATTATGTCCAGACTTTGTAGGTGATTTTTTTTTCTTCTTCTTCTCTTTCATTGCCGTTTGACATGAAATTGGTACTGGTACTACTGGCATGGCTTGGTTGTAAGCTTCACTAGATGTGTCGAGCTTTTGAAATGCAAAGAAGCAAGCCTTGACTATAGTGTATACAATATGTAGCCATAAAAATTCAAAGAAACACATGGCAATACCGGTTAGAGAAGACGTTAAATGAAACTATATTTGTCTTGTTGAACGAACCGTAATGAATATGTGAAGGGAAGCCTTTTGAGAGCAAGGTAAGGTTTTTATCCGCTCACCAACCTTTGTTATGTCATGTAAGAGTAAAAATTATACAATAACGCTAATAAACGTGTACACACACATAATATTCGGCTGCCGTATTGCAAGAATTTTGATGCTGAGTTAGTTGATGCAGTGACAACAACAGGTGCAACTTGTGAATAACTTTTTGGCTTATGAAAGAAATATTATAGTACTTTCAATCTCTTGAAAAAAGTCACACTTCAAAGAGAACGCAAAAATCCAGAAGACAACCGTGATGGATATAAAACTTTATCTTGACTTGATAATTGACATTTGTTTGATGCATTTAGTCACAACTTGTTGACACGCATTGTTAACGTGTCATGTTGGGAATTGTGAACAGAAAAAGATATCAGAAATCACTCAGATATGAATAATGAGGTACCAGACTCTTCAATTATGGCATCTATTCGCATATTACCTTCTAAAGGATGGTAATTTTAAAAGTGTTATCTAGAACAACATGTCGAAATTTTTACTGAAGTGAATAGTATTGTTTTACTTTGTAGTCAATCATGCCCTGATGGTATAAATAATAATAATGATGATGGATGAATTATGTAACACTATTTGAACCATTTAGCAAATTCCTTGAAGCATTTCTTACTCTTGATGCCGATGCCACCCATATATATCTTCTTTTTACTGTGCGATTGTGGTGTGCATGTGTAAAATGTTGTGTAACACGCTCAGAAGATGAAAGCTAAATTGCAGCTTCCGTACTTCTATGAAGATGTAAAGTTGAGATTCTCAACTCAATCACCACCATCACACTCCCCTCCTGTGTCTTTGGTAGTAAGGTAGGTAGGTATAAAGTAAGCACGCATATTTTTGCGTGGTAGAATCTACTATCTCACTTGAACACACGCACAATATAAATTATAATCTTTTTAGTCCTCAAAAAACTTGTACCATAACTCATTTGTCATGCGTATGTATGTACTTATATGGAATATACGTTTATGCAAATTGTTCTTGAATGCACTAATCTGGATATTTTCAACAATATGACGACTAGTGATGTGGTATATGAAGCAGGTCCGTTTAAGCCGAGTGACCTTTAGAAACTCTAAACAAGCTGTGCGTCATGGATTATGGATATCAACGTGACTATGCAGTCTCCAAAAATATGTTGTTGAATATAAAGTACTTTTTATTTTTTGTAGATTGTAGGCATGGATTAATTTAGTTCTCTAGTTCATGTAGTAAGCACCACACCTTCTTCAGTTTGTTACCCCCCAATGCGTGAGACGCTATATATTACAATCATGTTTGAGAAGTTTTTCAAAAAGTATGCAAGGATGAGGAGTTTCATTTCCACAGCTTATCATTGGCATCATGCACAGTAGTATAGTCATGTTAAATATTGTACTTGTGAAGCAATATTGTATTTTTGTGATATGCCAAAATTCAAACCGATTTTAAGATCAGTAATAAATGAACTCAGCTTCGATTGATAATTATTAAAATGAAATCTGTAAAGTAGATTTATTTATTTATATACTTATCGCCTGCTTGCAGTCTTACAGTTCTGTAGTCTTTCATAACAAATATTAAAAGGTTCAAACATGTAGTAACTAATTTCTTTACAATAA
The DNA here is from genome assembly GCA_964034955.1 of Orchesella flavescens. Taxonomy (NCBI): domain Eukaryota; kingdom Metazoa; phylum Arthropoda; class Collembola; order Entomobryomorpha; family Orchesellidae; genus Orchesella; species Orchesella flavescens. The sequence continues at coordinate 29,186,134 of OZ035954.1, read as the reverse complement.
AATTATATACGAATACTAAAAAACCATTTAAGTTAAAATAGTACGTGTTAACTAACGATAGGATAAAAACAAGGATATTTTTGTGTGCCACATAACATGACGAAATAAAAAGGCACAAGAGAGCAACTGCGCTGTTACATTATAACATTGTATTTCTATTTCACCTAAAATTGGTTTTTGATGCACATTGTTCATCTCAATGTGAAACAATATTGTTATTGTCACATAAAATAAAATGAGTAGAAGTCATCTTACGGATTAAATTGAATCCGATTCAAGTCATCATGTTGGCTGGGATCAGGGCTGATTAATGTCACAATGAAACCATGAGTGAAGATCAGTCCCATCACTTCCAAAATGAGAAACGGAAGCTCCACAAGAATTGCCTTTGATGTAAGCAGATCCATGTCCATGTAGAAGGGGAGAGTGAGCAAGTTTAGGAAAACGATGATTAAAAAGCATCTCTTCAATTGGGGAAGGTCTCTCTGGAAAGTAGGACAGTACAAAGTAGAATTATGTATTTCAATGTTTTTCGAGATACTCGAAAGTCATTTTAAAACACTTTATTCAAACTTCAAGCGCAGTATGATAATCACCTCAATCACGGCTTTCTTAAGTTTCCACATTATAAACCATTCAATCCCGATCACGATGAAGGTCAGGAACAAAAGAGCCTGGACAAGAACATCTGCAACCACACATCCAATTAAATTCCACATTAAATTAACATTTTTTCATTACAATCATTTCTCTAAAGTTCAAATCGGAAATGCAACATTACATGATTGTTTCAAGTGGATTTTCTCGGCCAAATTACTGTCATGGAAGATCTTCGGGTTCTTCTTCAACTCCCCCAAGTCAATATCATTGTCTAATGGATGGGCCCAGATCAAGGGGCTCAACGCAAGGAGGACGCAAAGAACGCAAATACAAGCGCAAAAAATCTGGAAGAAACACAATCGTGTATAGATGTTTAGTTAATATTCTCTAAAGCTTTAAATGCTGAATGCTGATCTCGTTGTCTTAATACGAAACGTGATAATAATTATATATAACCACTAAGTTACTAACGAGTTTCCCCCAAACATATATTTTTGTTCCCGTCTCGAACTTGATTAGTCCACATGTCGGGTTTCTTGGTGGAAATCCCCAGAAGCGTTGCTGAATTGAATCAGTTTCCGGGAATCTGAAGTACGGAGCCATCCTTCTTTGTTTCAAGTTTCAATCGAACTGGTTAGATATTAGCATGCAGTGCTTTAATTGGTACTCGAACAAAAGTAAGTTATTTATCTAGCTAAATATTTTAAAAGTATATAGTTTCGTTTTGTTAAATAATAAAATTAAAAAATTAAATCTACAGTTGGGGAATCCAACTCCAGTCTCAATAAAATATTTGTCACTTCTATTGTATTATGTGTGTGACTCGAGTTTGAAGCTGGTATATATCACATAAACTACTTGTATTTGTATTACTTCAGTTCATTCCATTTTATCATCTCCAGATTTCATAAACGTATTTTCAATTTTTAAGTCAGCTTTCTTAATACATACCCATGTATATCTACTCATTTTCTTTAAAAAAAGGTTTCCTTGTACAATCATGGATGATGATGATATGGATCTAGTCTTGTACACACATATGCCCTTGGACATATTCATACCATCATACCTAGGTTAGGTATGCAGTACCTACTTCAGTAGTAGGTACACACATATTTTAGTTCGGACTGGGATTCAGTCTTCCCTTTAATGCCTTCCTCTACATTTTTCTCATGTACATGCATTGACCTATTTTCCTTTCTCAGACGTCTTTAACTCCCACTTTCAGGATGGTAAAAATGCATACATATATAAAGCTTTAAAATTACTCCAATGGTACAGTACGAAGAGTACACATATATTATATATTATATATCTCGTACTCCTCATCCTTTGTTTGATGTTAAAAGACCCACACAAGGCAAGAACAGTTTATGTATAATACCCCTAGCTAGTCTTAAAGGTAGATTTTTAGTCTTAGGGAAATCAAGTGGGGGTGCATAATGTGCATTTTTCTTTTTATCCAGAGACCAGTACCAGGACCAAAGTCAGGAAACATACGTACATGGTATTGGTTTGGTACATCATGTTTGGATGGATGACAACTTCATATATATTAGGATACGAGCACATAAAGAATGAACTTGTAGATGAGTTGGGTTGGGATGGATGGAAGTAGTGAGTATGTATGTACAATGCAATGTATTGCACATCATAAATGCATTTTTCGTGAAGACATGCACAAAAAAATATTATTTTTTTTATCCTACACGTCTTCAGGACAAAGTCCTTTGTTTGTCATTTGTAAAACCACTTGAGATGAAACAAAATGGGGATGCATTAAGATTTACTGCTTGTGTAGGCTACTGCAGTTGAATGTAGGAAGAAAAACGTTGACAAATGAAAACATGTAGAACAAAAAATGATATCTTGCTTTGCAAGCATAAGTATATTAGTCATGAATGAATAACATTGGAAAAAGTATTCTTATGCATCTTATTATGGAAAAAAGAAACGAATGGATAATGAATACGTTTCCTGATCAAAATTAACATTTTTGAATGAAAAAAAGGTCTATAATATAATAATATTACGCACATTTCATTCATTTAAAATCGTACTTTTATGATTCATCTTTTGTTATATCCCATTCATGCGGTTACATTAATTATAGGATACTACCAACAAAAATAATAATACCTCCTATGGAATGTTGATTGCCTTCACAGTTCACACTGTACAGTAATAAATAAATTGCATTAGTAATTTTAGGTAAAGTTAAATAAGCATTTACTTATTGGTGCCTCCGCCATACACGATGTATATTGATTGCCTCGTAATCCAATGAAAATTTTTGCACATTTTGTGTAGCAGGTGTATTTGTTTGTAATACACAGCTATCAACATAACACTCATAACAGCAGGATCATCATATAATTCATATAAATAAAGTGTCTGAAGACATTCTAATATTTTTCAATGTACCTCTTGTTTTTTAACAATCAATCATCCGCTTTACAACTTACTTAGACGTTAATCTATGAACATTAGTAAGAGCAATAGCAAAACTGATAGTCGAAGACAGAACAGGGCTCTTGCTAATCCTAGTAAAAACAGATTGCATAACAAACCTGTTTAATATTGAGTTGTGCGGTTGATGTTTTGTCCCTAAGGATAAGTGTGACTAGAATCTCGTTATTTTCCTTCCACCTCAAAAAAAATCTACGATAATATTCTATACTTGCCAAAATGATTACATATTGCAATGATGCATCTGTAGTAAAATCTACTGGGCTAACAAAAATTTCATAACAGCAGGAGGACATGTATATGCTCTAAAATGTACAAGAGGGGCAATTGAATCGGTGAAGAGGAGGAATCTATATGCTTGAAATATACTTAAAATATATGCTTAAAGCCACGGCATCCAACATCCGAGTAAAAAATCAACGAGAGGAATGTTATTCAATAGCTACTTTTCTTGATCCTCTAAATCCACACTAGACTTATAGAATAAGATGATACGAAATGTATTTGGATAATCACAATGGGCTGAATACTTTTCGAATTGAACCCACAAAACATAGATTAAACAGTATATAGTTGCTATTCTGATCGTATTTATATTTAAATATAATTTATCCCGCAGATTGCATAATAACTGATTAAGACTTAATATATCCAGCAGAGCAGAGCCTGTGGAGTATTTCTTTTTTTTAAATTTTTTTTTACAAAGTATTCATGATGCACTTGTTATTTGGACCTATAAAATGAATTAGTACGATTGTTAAGATAGTTTCTCTGTTTCTAAAAGTGTTTGATTATATATGTTTAAAAATAAGCAAGGTTTTCTCTCAGGCTAAAGGGCGTCGTCGCTACTGGTTGTTAAATTTGGATTCAGTTTTTCCTTTAGGAGTAGTATCCAAAGAATTTTTTCTCCATATTATATATGCACATTACAATCTCCAAAATTTCGTATCAAGTCACGCCAAGGGTAGTTACGTAGGAGGTGAGCTTAAGTAAGGGTTTTACGATAACTAGCTGTGTTGGCGAATAAATGGGATTCCTGATATATTCATGACACAGTACAGAAGGGGATGATGTTGATAATGATAGCAACGATGGCTGTCATGATAATACAATTTTTCTCGAAACACTCGCCCAGTTAGCTGCTTTTCATGTGGTATGACTCGAGTTTTTTGTGGTGTATCACGTAAAAGTAGACTTTCACCTTTTTCGTCATCATATGGCTACCATGATATTGCCCATGTCATTATGTATTTCTCCGTATAACCATTAGTTCTCACGTTCCCACCACACAACCACGCCAACCGCTTCTGTTCTGCTCACATCACATCACACTCACGAATTTTGTACATACGAATATACAAAAATGTGATCTTCACGCTTCTCTCCCGTTTTTTGGCAAAGATTTTTGTTATTTGCATGACTCCACATATCCTCCATTCAATGTTCCCACACCTCCGTGTATTGTAGTATTCTTGTCGACATACTGCAGCGGTTTCACTGCTCCCCAGAAAAACTATATTGCCATCATCATGACCATTCATAATAATAGTTAACAACGCTCATGTATTTGTTCTTGTTCTAATGTGCCTTGTCTTCGTTTGGGTACTACTGTTAGGGAACAGAAACTACACGTTTCAGAAGAGGCTTTATGGACCATATAATAATATAATATAATGTTGGGTTAGAGAAGATATTTGCACATATGTACTTACTTCCAGCGTAACTTACGAGTAAGCAGCGAACATGGACACATAGTTAGGTACTTTGGTTTGATATAAGCTGAATAGAACATTTTAATGTCTTTAACGAAGCTGGAGAAAAATAAGTTGAAGGAAAAAAACGGATTTTCGTTTTCTAGCTCAACAAGCGTGATGTTCGTTCTATTCACAAAGTAAAGCAGTTTGACTCTCCTCGAGAAAAAAGGAAAGCTGAAGTCAGGGAAAGTACTTTTACTTCCTTATTATTACCGAAACTTTGCCTGCCAACACGTTACCTTTTGTTTCTTGTAGCTTGTCCCGGTTGTACTATCCATACCATCCAGGTTAGTAAAAAACTCGATACAACACTAGAGGAATAGTAATGATTATGACGGCAGATAAGTGATTGTGTGTTGGAGTTGGAGGCGATCACAATCTTTCTTTTTCGTACTCGACTTGAATGGATATAAAATCTAGGGAAGTGTATAAACGCATAAGATTTCTTATCGCATAAATCCGCCGTGTCAGTATGAGTAGATGGGTTTTATATACAAAAGTGCTAATAAAAATATAGGTGAATGTACCTACCTACGTATGTACTATTGTAGAATCAAAACGAATGAAAAAGGAAGTTGTGTGGGTGGAGAGGGTAGTGCCAAAAAGTACTTTAGCATATATAGAATATCATGGCATGCGTCAGCTTAGAAGCGACTTGAAGGGGCTTGGTTAGCCCATACATTTGTAAACGTCTAAAGTTTGAAGCTCCCTGGAAATATCAGTGATTGAGGATGAACTTCTCCAGGGGTTGAATTATATACCTACTGCTGACTTATTGTTCATCACACATACATAATAAGCACAATAGGGCGATTGGGGAGTACAAAGTAGTACATACATACATTGGTTGCTTCATGGAACAATAACTTGGCCCCAAAATGTCTAGCTGAGTGTTTTTGCGATTTACTTTTGAAGTTCGATTTTTGCAAAAGCATTCAACTGTTGTTTCTAAAAAACAATCAAATTTATTTAACTCTCTTATACTTTCATTTCCTTTAAATAAAATATGGTTACATGGTCCTGCGCAATCGCGTTTGCATGCATATGAAAGAAAGATTGGCTATTTGCGATTGCGACTAAAGCGCTGAATCTTAGCCTTTCACCGTAAATTTAGTTTTGCTAGGCTTTCAGCACTGCATCGTTTTATTCGTTTATACACCGTTCCATTTCGCAAATATTCTATGACTGGAACTGGAACCTATAACTGCATTTGCTCATAGTTTTTGGATCGATTTTTTTTTGTTGGAAAGAGAGCATCAACAGTACTCACAGCCACACGGTACTTCTGTCTAAAGTCTAAGGCCACTTCCACAACTACTTATGGTAATGGCGCAGGGCGATATGATGATTTTGAGCACTTGTTAAGACAAGAAGTCTGCATGTAGCTTACCTCCATATTCCATGTTCTTTCCAAACATATGTATGTAAGGTAGGTAAGTCATGAGCGGAAAGAGTGTTAGTCTGTGTATATCTGTCATTTTTATGTGATAGGAAAACCATCGATGGATTAATGTGTGTGCATATGGTATTATTATGATATAATGTACCTAGTACCTATGATATATAAAAATTGTACCTGAGTTTATATAATCCAGCATGCAAAATGGCATAGAAAACTACCCACATTGCATGTACATTCTATTGCCAAAACCATACCAAGCTACCCATATCACCTTTTCTCAAAAAATAAACCTTTCATTCTGGATAAAGTAATTGAGCTTATTTTTGGAGTAGCACTACTCATCCATGTGTGTCGAGAAAGCTGAACGATTCAATAGAAAGAATGATCCTTGGTCTACGAGCTTTCAAAAGGATGTTTGTTCTCTTTTATTCATCAATGAAAACAAGATTTTTGTGTGTTTTCAATCTAAACTGGCATCAAAGTATGGAAAATCCTGTAAATCTGAGCAGAAATCTTTCACCGTTTTGCCACTGTGAGTGAAGGAATGTGCACAAGTGTGCTTTCATTGTTTTCTCGTTACACTTACAGAACTCTATACCATATAACTTTGCATATAGGTTTTCATTAGTATTGATATATATACATACTTATACTACCTATATGATGTATGTTTCAGTGGATTTTTTTTACACATTGCATCGATAGAGAATCGTACGATGATCGTGATAGAACTTGGCATGTGGTGTGGTGTAAAACACGACGCAGATGGATGATGATGGTTTTATTCCCCTTCTTGACTGTTTCCGTTTTTCAAGAGCTTTCGCCCATCAGACTATACCTACCTACCTTTTTACACTTTGTATTCTAGAGTTTTTTAGTAGAAAAGTCTCTTTGTGCGTTTCCTGAAAATATATGTTGTACATTCAATACAAGTGTGCATATGGTGTCGCGAATCTAGAGAGATGTTTCCGATGTCATCATCTGTATCCCTGTTGAAAGAAGGAATAATACAATAGCAACACATCTCTCTTTATACAATATGTGCTTTGATACACGCGCTCTCGAGATAAAGACTCAAGCTGCCTACAAACGATCGAGTATTCGGAACATTGAAGATAAAATAGCTAAAAAAATTATAGCGTGAGCTTTTGTAGTCTCAGAGTTTGGAATAATTTTCGTGGTTATTCTTTTCATGTCATCGTTTCAATGTGGGCTTCTTCGGTCGTATTGTATCGTTTGATCACTAAGCTTTGTAAAATTCTTTCCCCCAGCTTACCTAAAATGCCTATTATAACGAAATATAAGTATACTATAGCTAATCCCATGTCGTTTTATTCAAGACTATCGAACATTTCATGAAATGATTTTTAAACACGTGGGCGAAACAAAATATCCTGCAGTGATTTATACTTAATAGATATTGTAATAGAAGTATATATTTTACGTTATTTTTATAATATGCTTTAGCTCTGCCAAGACAAGAAACTTTGTGAGCATTTAGTCCTCTAGTTTTTTTCATAATTTCAAACAAAATTCTACACCCCCAACCCCAAGCCATTTATGAAGTTACGTACTATCACCAACGCCTACATATTATCTTGTGGTGAAAGTTGGTAAAGATGTTACGAACAGATCAAACTTTGGAGTGAAATTTTGCTTTGTCCCAAGCACGTAAAACGAACCCTTCATGCATACATAGTGCACTTTAATGCAGATTTATCGTCAGATCATTTTGCTTATTTGATAGCAAAGCCTTATACAATTACCTGTATCGTTTACGCAAAACAACGTTGTCGAATGAAAAATGAAGTAGCTCAAACTTTGGTAGATGAAACAGCCAAGATTACCATTTTGAAATGTGACATTAGCTACTCCTATCATGGCTATCATGCACAAAATCAAGGATAAGTCAACATGTCTCTTGGAAAAGGGTATAGCATGTTGTAAGCTCATAAATACTCAAAAAACTGATTGAACTTGTCAGTCTACGTCACCTTTCTGGTAGCATCTGTTTTTGACCTACAATGTAAAATACAAAAGCGGGGTCAGTAAATGGGCTACTCATCATGTGATTCAGGTTCGCATCGAGGATCGTAGTCAAAAGTCTCAGTTAGAAGAAGCAGCAGCCCAAATGCCCTTATTTTTACAGTTGTGTACACAAAATATCACAAATCCATCAAAATGGTTTCAAATGTCAAATTCATGACAAGAATGCTTAAGCAGACTCGCAACGTTTACTCAGCCATAAACAACAATGCATGTATGTACACAAGCCCAACACCACCGTCACTTGAGACTATAGAGGGGCTACGAAAGAAAGCTGCTTGGTGGAACGGTTCATCTTTTGTGCCTAGCTGGTTTGTAGTCTGTATACTAACTACTATATACAGTGGGCTCCACGAAAAGGCTCAAGAAAAACAATGTTATACCCACGTGTATATGTATATTATATAGAAACATTCATGATCAAAAAGTAGTTATAAAATTACGTGCCTAAATTGACAAATGGAGCTTATGTATTTTACGGGTTTCAAAGTACTATAACTTCTTAATAAGTGTGACGCAACCGCAGGTGGAATCTAATCCATTATTGTTTGTGAAAGCCTAAAACACATCAAGGTTTTAGTTGACTACAACGCAAAAAAATACTGTGAAAATATAGTGATAAAGGGAAGCCAATAGTAAGTACAATACTATATGTAATATAAAAGTTCAAGATAATCATAAAGATACATAAATGAAATGAACGCGTGCAAAACATTCTCCCGAAATATCTTATCTAGTTTTGCACGTAAAGCCTTACAAGCACGCTTCTAAAAACTTGTTTACAGCTTTTCATTATTTTCTTTCTCTGAATTTTGACATGTAACAATTTTTGTTCTGATAGTCGACTAAGTCAAGTCAAGTCAATGGGACCGTAAATACATACATGCCATTATTAAAACGTAAAATACCTCACTGACCGGGTCAGTACCTTCGTAATGAAACAACAATGCAAATTATAAAAATGAGCTATGATTGCTCATGTTGAACATGAACAAAGGGAAAAAACATGCACAGTGTTTCATCAGCCTTTAACTATTTCTGATGCTGGATATTTCTTCGGTAGTGACGCAAGACCAGAACGAACAGACATACATAGTAGGATCTTATAGTATGGATGTGGAAGGAAGGCACCACCACATGCAACGCCAGGAAATCTTGTTCATCTAGATCCGGGCCGAATCTAGAAACGCAATACTTCCTTGAGACTGCAGTATATAGTTGGTCATCAAGTTATTACGTCGCTGTGGACGTCACCTTCTTTCTTCGCGGGTGAACAATAACAGTGCATGCCTGACTGTGTACACCGGGAATAACATTTGGCATAACTTTGCTTATTATTCAGTAACCATACAGCTCAACCAGCAAAAAATGAATTGGAAGTAAGCATACGTGTAGCAATTTCTATAAGAAAGGATATATGATAAGAAAAGAAAAGCAGGAGAAAGTTCTGCATCGTTTCTATATTTTCTCATATACTTTCACTCAAGCAATGTATAATATATATAAGCTTTCTACATGGTAGTAATATGCCAACAACGTGCTTTAGCAGCCACACACAATCGCACACATACACCACATCCTATTGGTTGCGAAAGTAAAGTTTTTGTGTTCTATATATCCATATGTATATCCTAGCAAAGCTGTGGAAACAGAGAGCTATAGCTGCCTGCCGCTCCCGTTTTCGTCATCAAGTCTCCGTCCGAACGACCGACATTTCTCCAACCAAACTCGACATGAACGAATATTCGAAGGAGGACCTGAAAGCATTGCATCTGAGCTCCTGTAATCCAACCGTATTCATAATGCTTTAGCAAAAAACCTACTTTATTTTCGCACAGCGTAGCGTTAGCCTACCGTGTTGAAACCATTCCCATGTATTATATGATAGCTGTATATTTTCTTCCCCTACAAAAATGTTTTTTGCAAAGAACGAAACAGCTACAGTTAGTATGCCATAAACTTCCTACGCGTTGCAAATCTTCCTATATACATTTACATTTACTCTATTTTCTGACGCTCGTTGGTCCCATGACATGGGAGTAGCTCTCTGTTCGTGGTGAAAATTTTTTGGTGAATGCTGATGCTGGCATGCAGTGCGGAATTTTGTACATTGAATGGAATGTAATGTAATGGCAAATGGATGCTATAGCGTCTATGCACAGTGCACAACCATAAAACGAGAGGAGACTAGCGTTGGTACAAAGGTACCTAAATATATGTAGCATTTCATTTCATTCCTTTCCTTCCCACTGTATGAGCTAACAACACATAACATCCACTATATTTTTCAAGCTTCCTCTCATGCTTCACATTTTTTGGTGAGGATCGACTCTGCAGGTTAAAACCAATCCCTTCCAGTGGTATTGTGTTCATTCTGGATCTGTAAATTGACCTGAGAACGTACCTGTTTCTACTCTTGAGTTTTACAGAAAGAAAGTATACACACACTTACTTAAAAAGCATTGAAAAGAAAGCTGAGCCACCACTTTGAATTTAATCTATTCCTACGTCAACATCACAGTAAATTTTGCTCTCCTTCATTTTCAAACATACACATTTTTTTCCTCTCGTTTGTTTGTCTACTTAATCGAAGAAACTCACTGAGAAGAATATAAAACGGGGAAAAAACAACTTGTAGTACAACACACACACATATCCTGTGCTTCTTGCTATTCTGATTTCACCTGCAAAAAAATCTATACATTTTTTTGTGTGCTAGATATTCTTAGCAAAGCGGAGAAGAAAGTGGTTCCACTTCTGCAATATACTCACAAAACAAGCCAAGTCAGCTTCAAGCAAGCCATCCAATTCACCAATTGTGACAGGTTGTTTGCAGTGCTGCATTGCATATTCTTATTTCACTCGAGGTAAACTTTTTCCTTTCACGCAAGCAAAAAAAAAGGAGAAAACTGCAGGAGTCTTATTTTTACGTGGACCTATTTTCATTCATTCATCTAACTGAATCAAACAACGGCGCAAGAAACTATTAAGTACTCAAATATTCTCTAACATTTTTTCACTTTAAAACGACCTACGCTCAACTGAATGAAATTCTAGCCATAAATTTTTTGAAAGTATTCAAATCAATCCATACATATCGATCCCTGAGTCTGGTATAAAAAATAAATCCGCACAACAGCTAAAGTATAATCCATAATATATAGATTGAACTTACTCGAAAAACCGAATATAAAGTTTCGCTTATCCGTTGTAAAAAGGGATAAATCCTTGTGCTCCACAACATTTTCACTGGATCAGTAAGAGAAAGGGCGGATAGAAAGACGACAAGTGTACTAGTCGACGAGGACAGAAAGGAAATACAATATTTCTATTTGAAATACCAACAGGTAAACAGGATTAAATTACTATGTACATCTTTGATTGTCATTATTATTGGACTCATACTTATACGTACTTAAGCTTCTGCACAAGAAAAATTAGGCAAAAGAGGGTAAAATATATTTATCTTGCAAAGAGAACGAAACGAGCATCCACTTTATGCATTTTTTTCTGAGCTCTTTCAACCCAACATGGGCAACAAAAGCATGAGGCTTTCTTCTTCTGACTCACATGTTCCCATTACTTACGCTAAAAGATTATGTAAGGAAAGGGAACAGTGAATACGCTTAGAAGCGTAGAACATGCTTAATTGAATATTGAATCGCTGTTCACTATATATACCTCCCAGTCAGACGTTTTAGCGTAATTGATTTGGGAATACACATAGTTTGGCTGTTGCTGTAAGAATAGCTTTTACCTTTTCATGACTCACTTAAAATTAGATACAACTGGTTAGGTTTAGGAATAAAAACAAAGTGGGTGAGGGCGAACGAATAAGTGACATTGTAAAAAAAGATTTTTCTAGAAAGACACTCGGGCTAATTAATTAGAAAGGAAAAGGTGAGCCCAATAACAATCAGCGGAAAAGTTTACGCAAATTGCAAATAGGATGGTGTATGACAAAAGGTTTCAAAGTGTCACGAAATAGGTTCATGTAAATGTACTAGAATTTACCGCGCATTTCCTGTTTCCAAAAATAGGAGGTGGAATTTATAACACAATGTTAGGTAGAATAGAACGGAAGCTCTTAATTTAGAATGTAAAAGAGACACGAAGAAATAAAAACAGGCATGCTCAGTTTGTTTCGAGCAGGAAAATACAAACTGAACTGATGTGATGGGATGCTATAGTCTTTTCGTAAACGATGCAATGAAACGATAATTTTAAAGGTTGATAGTTAAGAGACTATTCTATTCCGGAATGACGACCATAATGAAATACATTTTGATTGGGTAACTTTCTCAGGCGTAGTCTTAAAGGCTATCAAAAAAAACGTTGGGACGAGGTGGTTTTGGCCCATGCAAAAAAAACTTTTATTTATTCATGGGTGGAGGTATAAAATAATGGGGTGGAATTGGATCAGGAACGTCATTTGGAGGCACATTATAATAAGATATTTAAACGGTTTTGTTTATCTTGAAACCCACACGTTTTTATCATGTACATACGTAATAAATGTACTTAGCATTATAGAAACATTATAGCTTTTGGTCGAATTTAAGTGTATACTAACAAATTTAACAAATCATATACATGTGTGGTTTGGTCTGTATCTTATGTAATCTTAGAATGCATTAACTTTACTAGCTTGTGTAAAAATCTCCAGTTCATTTATTTGTATTAATTTTGGATGTTGCAACATTTTGTGTTTCAGGGCCAGAAGAGAATTAATTTCTCCGATATTAATTAGACAAGTAAAGAAAGACTGTTCAGGCCTACATAAAACATGAAGTCAGTTATGTGCACGTTGACGCTGGCCGTCCTTCTTGCCGGAGTATGCCACGGTTGGGGTGGCCTTTTCAATCGGTTCAGCCCTGAACTGTTATCAAATATGGGATATGGCGGATTCTCATCCTACAAACTTCAACCTTTGATCAATGTAAGTTTTCTTTTAATTTTCACTCCCACACATCCTGCATCCATATCCATTCAAGAGTACTAAAATAGCAAATGCTGCTCCATTGTGCAGAGAATAACAAGCTTCCTGGTCTCTCGCGTTATTCTGCCTAGAGACTGGCAGTTATATGTTAAAAATTTATGTAGAAGGATAATCATGTAACTTGTAACTTCCAAAAGTTAAATCCTTAACTTAATGTTCAGCATGTAAATATCATCAAACAATTCTACCATGATACTAATTTAATAAACTACAAGTTGCATAAGGATGTTATGAAACATTACGATTTTAAGAAATGGGTAGTCACGCTAGTCACTCCGGTGAAACAACAATTAAATACATAGGAAACGCATTTATTCAACCTTCGCCTTGACTAGTTTACTTTTCTCTTTCGGTCCCTTCCGTGTTTGCTACTAACATTAACCGAGAGAAATAATCGGCACGACTGTTGCTTAAATTTTCATTTCATAATTGATATAGCTTTTATACCCTTAATTTTCTTACAACGTGCGATAGAGGCTTTGAATAGTTTTCAACGCAGCTTACGTATTCTCATAAAACGTTAACGATCAAATTGAAGCAAAAAGTTAGGTACAGGGAGAAGCAAGTAGTGTAAAAATATTTACACAAGCGAACAGAAAGTTAAGAGGAAATGCATGATGTATGACCTCCTGCTTCTTTTATTATGCTTGAATTACTCAAGTTTCCCTTGTTCGCCTGATATAAACTCTCTGCTCAAAACTTTCTCAAACATTGGGAGACAGGTATATTATACTTTACACCCTATTTCAAATTTTCCCTTGAGATCCCACTTCACGCAATAACTCAATCTCCACAAAAAAGAGTAGAGTGGACACGGACACTTGTTGTAAAGAAGAAGTGACACTTTAACCTCAAGAATTATGCATTGCAGTTGTATCGTATGTTTACGGAGTGAGACATGTTTATAATGCCTGCTTACTACTACTTCTTTTACCACTGCCCCCATCAATTTCCCATGTGATAGAATAATGGGTTCCATTCTTTTTCCTTCCTAAGCAAACCTATGTAAATAAAAAGCACGGAGACTTTCAGAAAATTGATCAGCAATAAAAACTTTAAGCAAACGTTGGGAAATAATAGGGAAACTACACTACACTATATATTATGATATAATATTAAACAAACTAGTAAATGCCATATTATTATTGTCCTTCTTGAAGAAATTGACCAAAGCTGCAAACTCAATTACTACGGTATGAGCTCATGCTTGAATGCTGTGTACAGTGTACACTATGTAGCGTATGAGTTTTTTTTTATAGTGCATGTCTTTTCACCAGTGAATGTTTAATAACATATGAAGTATGCAATTTTTCAAGTACAGAAGAGGTTTACTTAGTTTTTTTTGAAGACCCCTTCTATTAAGAGTACGCCTACGCTTTTGTCCATCCCATTGTATTTCAAGTAAAAGCTTTTTGAACCTATTATACATTTTTTTTGACTGGATAATTTAAGATAAGTGTTATGATTCGAAATGACGAATGGTGAAAAATCGAGAATTTTAAAAGTCCATCTGCGGGGGTGATACTGAAAATGCCAATGCGATACTCGAGAAAGAAAGCGATTTCGTATTTGGACGTTGAGAAAGTATACTAGTTATCAGTAAGTATACAAACATAAAGCTTTGGGTTCCTATATTTACCATATAATAGTTTAACATAGCATATAGCATACTACTGCAATGAATAGGTGTTTTTGTGTTTACTTTAACGTTTAACACGTGTGTGACTCAATCTATAAAATAATGTGATTACAAAAGCTTATCCGTTTGGCAGAGTAAAAACTTTTTTTCTCACGTGACAAGTTAAATGATGTGTGAGTGAGTCACACTACAGTTCATTGCCAATCAGGAAGAAAGCTGTAAAAGTCATCGCACTAGTTCTTTGTTAGATTTCTCTCTTTTTATTCACTCGTTTGAGTCATAATTTCATCATG
This sequence comes from Orchesella flavescens, assembly GCA_964034955.1. NCBI lineage: Eukaryota > Metazoa > Arthropoda > Collembola > Entomobryomorpha > Orchesellidae > Orchesella > Orchesella flavescens. The sequence continues at coordinate 29,170,932 of OZ035954.1, read as the reverse complement.
TGCAAACACACGTGATTAGTCATGAATTGAACATATGGTAGTTCACACCCGTGTTCTCATTTTGTCAGAAATGAGAAAAAAAACATCTAATGGAGAAATCACATTTTGAAAAATCATTAGTCTCTTGGGGCTGCTCATGTGAATTTCACACACGTGAATTTTTTATATACATTACAATCATATCGAATATCACCTGGTTATGATGATAAAAGCATGTTTCGGAGTTTATGAGTGTTGTTTATTCATCTCGTCGTTTCCCATAGTTTAAATCGCACATAATGTGTAAATGTCAAATTCTGTATGTGTATTAATTCTTGCACGTTATCCCTGCTATAAGGCTTTGCAATGTTGTGAAGTTGTGAGTCATTATTAGTAATGTCTTTTGTCAACAAAGTTGATGAAAGTAGATTCAACGGTATTGCTCATGGAGTCGTGAAAACGTTAATTTGGAATTTGCATAAATTTATACGATGTGGGGAAGGTCTGTAAATATAGCCGGTAGTAATAAAGTGCAGCACAACACAAAATAAAACAATAATGTGTATTGTGTCTACGGCTTTCTAAAAGCTGGAGAATATAACACGGACTGATTATTATTGCGACTTGATTTACAAAATGAGGGAGATGAAGAAGGTCACCCAGAATACATTTGGGATAAGGTATAGAATAGGATTGTGTAGAAACCACATTTCCACGAACAGAGTAGTCGATTATTTACTGAAACCACGAAAGCAGTTTATTTGTGTTCTATCACAAGGCCTTGAAATGCATGAAGCCACATGCGAATATATAATACGAAAGATTTCACGATAGAGCTTTTGAGTAGACAAGACAGGAAGAGCTTATAAGGCAAAAAGTCACAAGAGGAACCAAATTTTGTGCTCTGCTTGGTCCTTCATTACGCATGGAATTCGCGAATTTACATATTTGAATTTCCCTAGGAGCAGCATCCCAGTTTTATAATTCTTTCCTTTTCCTTGATACTACATCAAAATGTAAACATGTATAGTAGTTATGAGGAAAAGTATTGTAGGGACTCGAGCAACATTTCTCTCTCCAGTCGACTCCAAACCCAAAATATTGCCTCATGAGATATTCTTGTCATGCAGCAACTTTTAGGAGTAACTACTATGACGTAGGCACAATAACACGAGCGTGGCATCTCTATACACATTCTCTGAAGCTTCAGCACGACTTCCTCTTTTTTTTAAATTACATCACAAGTCGAAATCCTTTTGTACTCAGGATACCAAAAATTTCTAGAAAGACAACCTTGGGAAATCACAAGCAAAAAAGTTTTTATGCCTAAATGTACATACATACATACATCTACAAGCAAAATAAGCATGTTTATAGTAAGATCCTTTTTTTGCTGAAATGATCAGCTACTCTTGCCTTTCACTTAATGTGGCATAAAGAATCTGATCACTAGTCACTATACCCATCACTTTTTTGCACCATTTATTTTCTTCTCACTTCAAAAAAAAAAGCTTTTTTTGATGATGGCAGATGGAAAAGTCAGAAAATAGGGTGAGACAACCCCATACATTTCACACCAAATCAGATCAGAATCAAAGTGTTACATTAGTGTTGATAGATAAAGGGGAAAGAAATATTAGCGGAACATGCATAAATATATATTATTTTATTCCACACACAGAACCTTTCCAAGCTAATCATTATTGACGGGGGCTGATCTTGTTTTATTTACGAACAATCGAATTTTTTTCTTCTTATATCAAACGATAGGGTAAAATAAAAGCTAGAATGCGATGAAGAATTTGTTATCAGCCAGCTCCACTAATCGTAAGTCTACTTTTGCCTTTTTGTCTGGCACAATCAAAAAGTGTAGAACATGTTCATGCCATACCATACCAGTTAGCAACAAAAAAGTTTATCGCCTATCTTGCAGCAATTTCCATCAAACAAGTCAGTGTATGTGACGGAGCTCTTATTTGCGTCAGCACAAATTATGTATGTGTATAAAAAAGAGAGAAAATAATGAAGTAGCAAAAGAAAATGTTTAGACAGTTCACCAATCGTAAATTGAAGATAAAGGAAGAAAGCACAAGAAAGTACTCTAACCGTAGCTAACTCTATTATACACAATAAAAGTAATGTGTGAAAGGAAAGTAGCAAACAGAAGAAAAGAAAGAAGGAGGCGTTGAAAAAAAATCAAGCAAAGAAAAAAAATGAAAGTTTGCACAAGCAAATTGTACAAAAGCCAAACCAGATTTTTTTGTGTTTATCGCTTTCTTAGCGGACTCACCTTTCAATAACGGAAAATAGTTGGGTGGGCGTGTGGTGCTGCCACCGGTATTCATGTGCACCCTTTTTTTATTGTGTGCGATAGAAGAAATGCTATTATTTAGTTTTTTTGTCATTGAATGCCCCATGGTGAAAGGTGAGGGTAAAAGTTGGCATGTTTTTTTCTGTTTTTTTTCTTTTGATTTTCGCCTTCCTATTTGTTTTGCAATCTTGCCATTTTTAACCAAAGAATAGAAAACAGTCAATACTTAGGTAGCACGCTTTGAATATGAAGTTAAATCAACCAATCTCATCGTCAAACTTCAATTTTTTGTTGAATCTGACTATGATTATGTATAAAGTTGTCTACGTTAGTTTATTATGAAATCCCAGAATAGAAAATTCATGTGTACGAGACATAGTGAAAGTTAGTATCATATTTTTTAAATACCTATATTCATATACTTACTTATACTGATTCACCCATTTCTGGAACCATCCTGTTTCTCAGGTAGTCAAAAGAATGGTACCGTTGCGGAAAGAAAGAAAAATGTATGTAAATAAGGTTCCTTAACTTAAGCAAATTCTTTTCACCTTTTTTTCTTCGTCAGTAGCATAAGTCGCAAAGCAAAGGAAAACTACTAGTGACACTCATCTCATCTCCATTTTCTCTTTTCTTTCATGCGAGATGTGCATGAAATTCCCGTGGGTCGTTATTCTTCATGGTTTTGAGCACAGTAATAAGTACATGGGAAAGGAGGTATAGATATGCTTATTCATGCTCCATCCATAAGATGAGCGTCATATAAACATAAACTTGTTTGTTGTTAAGAATGCTATAGCACAGCTCTATACTTTATTACTCCACTCTCCTACTCTTTCTGTTGCTTTACCATTACATTATTTCAAACTTCTCTCGCTCTCCCATTTCCGCCTCGCTGAATCCGTGTCTGTGTTCCACCATTAGCTGTAGGTGTACTAAACTCTACGGAGTATTGCCATCATCACGGGTGTATGACTACGTTATTTATTCGAGTGTTCAGAAAAAAACACTGTTGTTTTCCAGAAAGATGAAAGCAGATATAAGTAGGATGGGATGCATCAAAATGAACACCTGAGCCGAGCCAATTACCATTTGTTGGTAACAAGACTTGTAGAAGTATGTATAGCGCAGTAGTGCCAACGCCAACACCGACATTTTATTCCTGCTCTGGTTCGGATGCATAAAACATTACTCTAGAAAAAACAATATGGTGTAGTGTTTGATAAGAATCTTGAAGTGCAAATTGCATAAAAAATGATAACAAAAAACCCGCTCCAAATTTAGATTTTTGTATTGTATCGTGTGACGCAGAAACGTAGAAATTGGATTCTTCTTGAAATCTCTTTTTTGGCAAGCCAAGCTTATTCCCTTAGTTTCTTTGGATTTCTCGCTATAAGTGCAATAAGTACGTGTGCATGTGTCCAAATATTACATATATTATAGGATCCCTTTGTGACTAATGCAATATAGAAGTAAAATTACTACACTAGGACACTATATGCACACTCCCTTTGGCACCCATGTGCAGGCAAATATTCATGAGATGAGAAATGAAGTGCTTCTATGATCAAAAATTGTCCTGAGAAACGGAGAAAGTTGAAGTTTCATTGGACTAAAACACGTGCGAGATTATACTAGTGTATTTTTTATGCTGGAAATTATGACAAAATTGGCAAATGGACCACTGCGTAGTCGTAACTTTTAAAGTACAACCATATAGTTGGCTATATATAAATAGGTAACTTAATAATCCCACATTTTAGAACTTTACTATCCTTTCTCTGCACACAAAATGCATATTTTTCGCTCTCGGTACTCAGGTATTATGCTTTTTAGGTATTAGCCTGGAAATGAAATTGTACCCATTTTATTGTCTAATGCCTACAGAAAGAATTTTGGGAAAGGCGATTCGTAAATATTTAAACAGATTACTATGAAAGCGTTCCCTTCCAACTGGCAGTTCTGAGAAACATCCTGCAACAAAATCGCTTAAACAAAACACATATTTGCACGTCGAATTTTTGGCACAAAAGAGAAATGGCAGAAATGAAATTTTTTTTAGTGGATTTACAAGAGCTGGCATAATGCTGCGCAGTTTATAAAATTCTAGAGCACTGCTAAAAATGCAGCGTTGAATTGAATAATGAGGGATGTAATTAATAACTAGTTGAAAATGTCTAATGTCTACTGCTCCCCATAGAATCGTTTGGGCAGTATCTCTCTTTACCCCTATAGCGTCGACACATGTTCGATTCTGTAATTTTAGTTGCAAACTTTGCAAATCGTAAATCAAACTTGACTTCATAAATAACCCAAAGTTCTTTAACCCAACAACGCATTTGATTGAAAATTACATAATCCAAAAACGCATTGAAAAAAGTTAATATGGAACCTTGGGGCACTTTTTCCACACAAATAAGGCAACGGCTTGGACTAAACTTCGACATTTTGAACGTTTGAGTTTTATGGCTTAAACGTTCTCATTCCAGCAGAGAAAATTACATATCATCATGACATGACGTCAAATTTTCTCCTTCCTCCCATATAAAATCCTGACGATAATGTTGGGTGTCTCATATGTGAATGCCAAAAGTCATAAACTTACTTATTCATTTGAATAATCACAATTGAATTGGCTGTTTAAACTTTCTCCACAATTGCTTAGCATTTCATTTCAAATGCATTGGAAATTGGAGCGTTATCATGAGTTCTGGAAAAAATTACTAAGCCATACGACAATATAATGCTATAAAATGTGATATGATATGATGGCCGTAGACAGTTGACCTTATCCAAACAAGAAAATTCATTCGGTTTAGCGAAACCCATTATAACATGCATAAGTAAGTGTACGACCATTCGCGTCGAAATTAAATACGCCTATTTCTACTCTGACCTTTTCCATTCTCAAAGAAAACTGTCTCTACCATTCACACATATTTTACCTCCCCGGCAAATGGCTTGACTTAAGATGTAAGGATTTTTTTATAGCATCTAATGATTTACACGTGTGTGATCTAGGTATAAAAATATGAGATAAAGTAAGAGTAGAAAAATTGCCTTGCCTTTTTTGTCAGTTGCTGAACTAACTGGCTTTTTTTACTTTCACCTTTATATCTCCATCGCTTACTGTTCGTACATTTTTATGATTTGATCATCTATCCTGTGAGTAAGTATAATGGCTTGTGGCTTAGACTTTGAGTCAAAATGCCGCAACGTGAGTGATTCTTCTACTACTAACAACGTAATGTAAAAGGATAATGTAAAATAAAACCTTTTGGCCAAGCTTATTTCCTTGTGTTGTCCTAATGGCATGTAATAAGGAAAGAGGTGATGTGATGACTGTTTTCACTGTACCAGACCTCATGTACTCGTCACTTTTTTGTTGTTGAAAGACTACTGCTCCTGACTTCTGGCTGTGGTTTAGGGGATTGACTTGCAATAAAAATAGGGAAGGTAGTGGTATTATATTACATACAACGTAATGTGAAAATTGGAAGATTGCCAAGCACTTTCTCCAATGAGAAAACACCTTTGTATTGATTTTTTATTCGCGTACTCTCAAGCGGGGAAGGGAAAGTACAAACACAGACGTTGTTTGAGTAGCTGAGTAGTCGTAGAAATGGCATGTTCATGGTTAGTAACTCAATGTTGTTCAAATGACGTGGATTGGTTGGACCATTTTTTTGGACGCAGATGTCGGGCTACATGATTTTATGCAAATCCGCCAAAAATAGATTTTTTTGCAGATAGTGAAAAACAAGAAAAATAGTTTCACTGGATTAGCCTTTCCGCGAATGACAATGAAGGATAATATGTATTAACATATTAAAACAAGATAGATGGCCATGCAGCGCAACCAAGCGCTCATGCATGTGAGAAAACTACTCGTATTTCGCGTAAATCCACTACAAGTCTGTAAAAATTACAATGGCAGTAGAATAACAACATGCACGACTCATGAATGGAATGATCTGTTACGTAATGGTGTCTATGTCTATATAGAATATGAATGCATTCATGAAAACAAAACTCACTGAAATGAACAGGTTTACATTATATGGCATTGCGAGTACGAAGTAGTGAACCGTGTTGGAAAACCTTTGATACGCTAAATAAAAAAAATATCTCAACCTATGCAACAAGAATTACGCACTTGAGTGCTATGTATTGCATACTCAATATCTTAGTTGGAGCGTAAAATTGGTTTTGATTGAACATTAAATTGGTATATAATCCGATTCGGTCGACGATTCAGTGAGGCTGGAAGGACTTACAATTTCGGAAGTAAAAAACAAAATAAAATTTCGAGAGAGTATTGGAAGTTACACGAGCGCAGCGCAGTTTTAAAGCTACATATTTTTGTTTAATTAGCATTAGACAAATGTGTGAGCTGGTTTTTTCCTTTGTTACAGAAGATAGAGAAAGGAGAATTGGAAGAAGTAATGAACGAAGGGATGAATGAAGGCTATGGAAAGGAAGAAGTTTGTTACGGAAAAAAGTGTACCGCTAATGAGCACTGTTGCTCCGGCCATGCTTGTGTTGACGTGGATGGAGGTAATCAAAAGAACCAACTTTTCAAATCTTATTTTCTTTCTCTACACATGTTTCTTATGTTTCACCTTGTTGATACAAGGTTTTGTTTAGTCCCATGTTTTTTTATATATGACCTAATTTGAGCCACAGTTGTTTGTGGTGCCAATGGGAAAATAAACAAAGCTTACCACACAACTATAAAAGTGAAATTAATAATAATAAGGGGGAGTGTATAAACAAGCAACTTATTTCACACTTGTACTCATATAAATATGTATGTATTTGTACCTTCCAGTTCTCGGAACTTGTCTCCCCACCTTTGGAGCAAAGCAAGGAGAAATGTGTGAACGGGATGGAGACTGCGAGTCTGGTTTAATTTGCTCAGGCTCAGACATCAAAACCTGCATTCCAGTTACTGAAGCGAAGAAACAATACGGTAAGCTAAACCTTTAGTTTTTTTTAAATGTTGGCGTTGCAAAGCATTTGCTACTATATATGTTTTTGCCACTCGGATTGGAATAAAAGATATTCCACACAAGCTTTCCCCATCCGTGAATGGCTTTGTTTTGTTATCTCACACACCCCGCTGGTTTCGTCTTCATATTTGCAGAAACAGCATGTCTAATATGCATGTTTATGTGAAGAAATAAAAAGTTTACAAGCTTTTGGCCCACCATATTTCTTTTCTGCCTTGTCTTATCACTCATTCTTGTTCCATTTCTCATAGTTTATGCATTTGGTGCGTCACATATATAGCCCATTGTATACACTTTACTGATCATACGGGTGAAAGCTGAGCTGCGAAAGTATGTAGTTTTCAGTTATTTTGCTTGAAGCAGAGAACAAGGGACGCGGATGTGTCAGCCAGACAGCAAGAGTCAACCATAATCCTCGCAATAATTCATGGTGGCTTGTGTTACCATCTGATATGACTTAGAAGCTAGAGCTAGTCTCAGTTCTCATAAATTTGTTACGGGACCTAAATGTATATGGATTGCTGCCCACTATCTATTACATTCATTATATAAATTCTTAGTTGTATCACACATATCACACACTGATCTCAACTTACAACTACAACGTTTTAAAGGATATTAATGTAAACCCCAGAGCATACAGCATAAAATATTAATCACCAGGAAAGGGATGAAACTTGTGTCACGGGTATCCAAAAGTATTTTCTGTAATTAATTACACGCTCCCATTAAACCCCACAAATGGGGGTCAGTAACCGTATCACGAAACAAAGTACCAGACCAGTAACGCTTCTCTGCTCACATTAAATATGATGTAGTATGAAAATTATACCCAACAATTTGCAGAATATTAATTTTTACTGGACGAGGCTACCTGATAAGTTTTTTGGGTGCTAGTATGCTAAACCATTTCATTATTATTATTATTATGGAATTCAGGAGAAATCAACAGGAGTACTTTCTTTAGAAACCATTGGTTCCAAATGCACATTAGTATCATCGTTTTCAGCATATTGAGTAGACATTTATATAGCCTTCTCATGCTTAGCTCAAACATTTTCAGAGATTAACAAAGCCTCTAGCGATAATGAACTGTCTGTAAGATGACACTTTGGCAAGATGTATGCGTAGGCAGATGGTGAGGTTGTCATTTCATTATTATACTGGTAAAGTCGTTACAACACACAAACTTCATTTCCAACCTGACTAATGTATGTCTCTTGAAAATGTGAGGCGCAAACAGCTATCTAGTCAAGCTCTATACTCTCACTTTAGAACGTATAGTCTAGTCACCAACCACAAAGTGGGGAACTGGAGTAAACTGGCAATTCAGGATGCTATAATATGGTTCTAACTTGGTTCTAACAAATAAGCCGGTGTTTTGTCCTTTGACATTTAACATGATTTCGTTTCGACCTCAAAGGAAAGTTCGTTGATTTGCAGCCTACTCATTTATTTGACTTGGGGCTAAAATGTCATCATAATTCAAAATGATTGGTGCAATTGAACTCATGAGAATTACACCCCGGTAGAATAAATGTATGTTAATGGAACAAGAATATGGATCAGTGTTATGATTATGTGGGTGGTGGAGGGTGGAATTATGCATACTAAAATCATATTTTCGGGACGTTAATGCAATATTATACGGAAATGGATAGAGAAGTGGGAAGTAATCTGGGAAAAGAGAAAAAATTGGCCCAAAATCCAAAAGCCACATTACGTTATGTGATGCAATTTATTTTCTTTTATTTTGATGTTTCATGATTTTGTCAAGAGTCTCATTCTATTAAATACTCCCTTCGTTCGTTCACTCCACTCAAAGGCTGCTTGTCATTTTAAGGAATATAGATTTTCACAGAGGTTCTGTCTTGAACTCACAACTTTGGTAGAAAATAGCAATTAAAATTAATGGAATGTATAATTCGCGTGGGCCGCAGGAAATTCTAAGTTTTATGATTGGGGTAACTAAATTAAAGGAAATTTGGTTTCCCACAAAGCAAAATTGATGGCAAGGTACAAAAACATGACGCAGATGATAACGGCTGAGGCACAGCATGAGTAGAGAGATGCTGATTGCTGATGCTACTTTCCGCAAGGGATAATCGATCTGATAAACTGTTTATAGCACCTTCACGATTTTTTAAACTTTTGAATTCCTAGCCGTTTTCTGTTTGTCAGTGAAATGTCGTATTATTTTTATATGCTCAGTTTTACTTGCTGTCAAACACAATATTTTCTTTCAAAAAAATCTTGAAAAATGCTTTCAGAGGCTTGAAAAGATTTTCAGTTAGTTTAATTGAGTGATGCTAGGTAAAAAACGGAAACGAGTTCAAAATCAAATGAAACAAGTTAGTAAAACCAAAAGAAAGTTTCGGAGGCTGGAGTCCTGTCACAGCAAAAAACATAGTCATAAAATTCTTGCTGTGCTATAATTACATGCGCTCTTGCTTTTCTCTTGATTCAGAAAGATGTATGTACAGGGTATGTACACATATAGTTTTTATATAATTATAAACAACAAGGCAAGAAGCAAATCTCATGGGAATTTCAACTCTTACTATATTGCTGAAGTCTGACTGACGACTGACTGGCGAGAGAGTTTGCTCTCTTCAAACATACTAAACAATCTGGATCTAACTGGAATTTACAAAACTTGCAACAAAAAGATCTAAATATCTCCTTGGGGTTAAATGAAATCTCACTTTAGGGCTTCGGAAATCCAATCAATCTAAAAATAATAATTTTTTAGTAACCATTAATTTTGTCCCCACACAGATGATGGTTGATGTGGTAAAAGCTTTTAAGCAAATTGTCATTACAATTTGCCCATATTTGATCGTGACCTTTACCGTAATTCAAGACTTGGGTTGGAAAGTTGGTAAACCAAATGTAAAAAAATATGGAGCACCCACATGTGTTCAATCACACAGTCCTACAAAATGGACAGACAGACAGGGAGAGGAAACAATTACTTTCGCTTCAATTACAAGTTGATAAGTATGGGGATGAACATTTTTGTATATGTGACGCACTAGGGAACTTGAGTGTAAAGACTCCAGTACTTTTCCTGAACAAATAGGCCTCCATCATCACATTACCCTTCCCTGTTTTAACTATATGCTATACTAAAAGTACGGTATGTATCTAACCCAGCCCTACAGCCATTTTGAAATGAGAAATGTATACATTCCCTTGCATCCCTTTTCTGATTACGCAAGCAGTGAAAGGAAAGCCAGCAGGAAATGACTAAATATTTGCTCAGTGTCGCAAATTCATTTTAGTTTTTACTGATGACATCTGCTCTCCCCGCGTGTTAATGCATGTTTACGAAGAAAAAAGTTCCCATTTGCTGTCGTTGATTATAGGAAGGAGGATATAAACATAACTCCAACAACATTGTAATAAACACTGACTGTCAACTTATTTACCCTAATTTGGGTTCCTCATTACACCAAGCCAAGAACATCTGCGTCTTTTTCAAAGACACATGGTATAGGGTGGTGACCTGGTTTCATTTTTTGCAATGCCCCAGTCAGTTTTTTGGCGTCGTTTTTAACGTACAAACGCTCATACGTACTTCCTATATGTTTTTCAAATTTAATTCGATCTTTGTTCGACTTCGTCCACGTATGTATAATATATTGTAGGATGTGTAGGGAGGAAAAAATTATTCATCCAACAAAAAATGTTACGATGGGTATAGCTTGTTCCGTTGCCTTACTGCCTCAAAGTAGTTATCCTTTCTAGTTATGAAATAAAAAAAGTTGGCTTGTTTGTATTCTGTGAAGATGTATGCTCAGTTCATTCGCCATTTAAACTACTAGTTGCGTTTACTATTACTTCTATATACCGTGGTTGCAGCATAAATTCCCAAGGGTCTCATAGTCAAAGAGCAAGCTCAAAGAGGACTGCGGAAGAAGCAAGTTGTTTGAACTGGGCAGAATAAGAGCAAGAAAATTGCGAAATCTTTAGTAGCTGGACCTAGGTCTATATATAAACCTTAGGTACACATATATATTATAGACGTTACGAAAGTACCTGATTAGGTTTTTCATGAAGCAGAATAGGATATACAAGAGAAATGTAGTACTATGTCGAGACAGGAGCCTAAAGCATTTGTACTCTCTTTTGATAGAGCTTTTCTAGTACTAGTCCTTTTGTAGTGTTTCCAATAAAGTAACGGAAGTAACATGAAACGACGTGAGCCTTTTTTGGTTTTTAGTCTCCAAAATGTTCATTGGGCATTACTTGAGTATTTTATGGCGTATTTGGACTTCAAGTCGTTTACTCTACAAGGGAAGTATAGAGGAGGCAAACGTTATGGTTGTGGTGGTTGTGCTGACGCACAAAGTAAGTGAACAATAAATTGCATGTCTTGCATACATTCCTCCCTTATAGTCTCGTCTAATAATGCTGAACAAAGCAGTGGTGTGGTATTGCACAATAATAATTTTAACTTTCGATTTGAAGGATACTCTATAAAAAACACAGAAGCTGTCCCTACAATCATAAACCTGTCAGTAGTAATTTTTCACGGGGGAAAATATTACATTCCAGTTCCTATTTTTACATATAAAGTGATGCAAGTATAAAGTTGGAGGAACCCAATATCAATGTTTAGGATTTAATATTCTTCGAATTGAAGCAGGAAAACAAAGCCGTGTTTGTATAATACTATGTGTTTGGCTGGATGGTTTAAATTGCCATTCCTTTCCGTTTTGATAGCCTTTTTGGGCTATGATAAGGGTAGGGGAAAGCAGTAACTTTATATATCATTCATATCGTCTAATAGCTAAACAGACGAGAAAGTCTAAATAAAACTCACAACTTCCCACGCAGTTACTCCACTTTCGACATATGTCTTGCGTTTTGTAGGCGGAAAAAAAGTTTAGACTGGAGTCGAGTTTAAATTTTAATGCAATATCAACAGTCATATAATTTGGACATGCATGCATCATCATATGCTCCAAAACTTCTTTAATATGAGTTTCATGATGCTTTCAAATCATTATGATGGAAATAGAAAAATCAATTCATATGTGTATCGTTGAACAAGGTTGACTGAATCACGGAGTCATATAGGACGTTCGATTCCAATATGCATTTGTTTTTGTTTCTCAGCTTCCGTTTCTTTCCATGAATTTTCCGAAATGTAAATTACAGGGTAGTGGACTAGCCATTCTAACAAAATTACGATGAATTACTCATGCACATGGCATCGAGTGACGTGCAGCTAACAATGGGTCGCGTATTTACTTTTGGACTTATAATATTACACAGTCGAGTGAATATTATTGTACACTTTTTTATGTTTTACCATTATTATATATACTAAGAGTATTATATGAAGTCATATATCACCAAATCTACTTTTGTCGGTGGGTGACTACGTACGTAATGTGGCATTCATATTGCCTGGCATGGGATAATGAAGTGCCATTGTGGTAGAGTCACACAGTTTCATCAGACATTTTCCAACTTATTAGGTTTTCTAGCGAAAGTTTTATGTAGGCTTTTACATTTTCTTTTATTTTTTCCTTCCACAAAAAATCTCATTATTCATTCCTACAAGTTGAGATTAAATCTGGCGTCAACTAAACAGGCATACTGAACAATGTATTATGCATTACACGCCACCTTTGTCTTATTTTTTGCCCCGTGGTGATGGTTGGTAGTGGTATGCGAGAGGTATATAGTAGTTGTTTTTATATACAAAGATTTAAAGCCAACTTTCCTTGAGGGAATTTCACATCTTGTTCATATCCCGTCCATTCTCTTTTGCGCTGAGGGAAAAGTACTGGAGTATATCTAATATGTATGAAACATCTACCATCTACCATATTATATTTATTGCTTGCTGTAGACGTATGTCAGTTCCGGTGCAGTACCTGCTTTCATTTTGTGACGGTAACCAAGTCAAGTCAAGCTAAACTACTTACACCACCTCCAACCTTTAAATTGGAGCTCCTGTAGTCTTCAAAACGAACACACAGGAATTTCCTGCTGGCTCTCAAGCGAGCTTAATAATATTACGGATTCTGAATATTAAGTCGGCATTAGGAAACTTTTTGGATGTATACTTTCAAGATATGCTCAGCGATAAGTAATGAAGACATTATTAACTATGATAATGTGTAACAGTATGCCTTATTTAAAAATTTGAAACGATTCTATCACAACTGATGACGTCATGTTGCGATGTCGGTTTGAAAAATAAAAAGTGGGTTTATGCTCGGCTTCCTGTTAAAAAATGCAAAACCAAGATTCCATGTCATCTTGAAACTTGCTGAAATCCATGATTAGGGATATTAGTTTGGTAGTCGTTATATACTGTCCGCCTTTTTCAATATTGAGGGTAACAGTTGGCGACTAAAATTTACTGATAGCGTCATAATCATAATTAGGTTAAAAGTCAAGACTTGTCATATAGAAGGAGAGTTTTATAATTTCTAAAATATTCCAGTCCATTTCACTACAGTAAGCTACATTTAATTTTGGTTATCCAAAATAATAGCCTACTTTTTGCAGCTGTATCAATACACCTGCATGGTTGATGGTATAAAAAATCTGAATAACAAGAACTGGTCGATATGCTTTTCATCCACTTTTAATATTTGCGAACTACATAATTTTAGTACCATAAAACACAACCCGAGCTCAAATCCATTTGGCGTACCATAATGCCCCTTTTTACAAATCGAAGTAACTAGTATAATGATCAACTTCACTTCATTATAGATGATTATCAATCATCAAATAGCTAAGTAAAGAACATTGGCCTGCGGTTATAACTAATAAATAACATAACATACATTTCATCGATTTCATTAAAAGCTTCTTGTTTCACTCTACTAAAGCCATATCATATCTATCGCTTTCAAGCTTACATTCGTATTGCCAACCCTTTTTTATGTTTGAAATGGGGTTTCATTAATATTAATGTGCTTTTGGTTTGTGTTTTTTTATCACAGGTGAGGACTGCATCATGTCAAGCGACTGTGACATCACAAAAGGACTTTGCTGTCAAGTTCAGAGACGACATCGCCAGGCTCCACGCAAGGTACATACACACACACATGCACATTTTTATTTACGAACACGTCATGACCAATATGACCTCAAGTATGCATTTTCATCAAGTGACGGCAGACGGACAATAATATTGCATTGGTACTATGTTGCACCGAGACGAGGACACCTCTACTGTATTACATTACAATTTTCCATAACGTAACATTTTTAGAACAAGTTAAAAAAAACTTTCTCTCCATACGTCTATGCTTGGATCTGTAAATATATATAGTTTCAAAGTAAAACACGACTAAACTTTCTTTGAGTACTGCATACTGCATTGCATCCTTGTTGTATATCCCTACTGAATAGACCGCTGTGTGTATGAAGGACATGTAAGTTGTTAAAACTAATTCCAGCTTTTATCTTGATTTCGGGAAACGGAAAGCATCGAAAACCTCACATTTGATAACACTAAACTTGAATGCAATTCCTGTGCATGCCGACTTACTCTAGTCGACATTTCAGAGGAAAAAATCATTTCCAAATATATCTGTATAGAGCAGTATTCATACGGCCAAGCATAAAAGCTTGTATACGCAACACGTTTGAAAAGTTTGAAGGGAAAGGGAGTAAAATTAAAGTGCAAAATCCGCAGAAACTTTCTCTCTGTCCCAATTTGCTCAATTTTCTTAAAGTAGTATTCACTATTCATGTTGCGTTTAACCATGCAAACATTTGTAATATGTTGTAGTCAAGCTGTTGCTTACTTTAGATGTTACACATAATACAAGCAATTTAATTATTACCGAACTATCCCCTTGAGACAAGTCTTGATTCGGGATTTTCACAGAATACATTCAGCAAGGGGGATAAAAATATACACCAGTTACTAGATTTTAGTCGTCATGTCATGTTGTTTTACTTCATGAGCTGAAAAACAACTCAAAAGCGAGACTTTAGTGAAGAGTTAGCGTTTGGGTGGAAATAACAAGGAAAAGGAATGCATAACAGCAGCATCACATCACGTCCATTCTACAAACTACACAGTAAGACGTAGTTCATACATATCTGTATTCAGATTCCCAACTCCTTCGTTTCAACTACCACCGGACGAGTGAGTACATTAAATCCACACGAGCCCTATGTTATTCGAATACTTGCAAAAAACAGGGCTCAGCTTTTCAAAGGGCCTACCCACAAGTAAACGCCTATATACTTGGAATGCTCACGGTTGCTATATATTGGAATGCGATTCATAGAAAAACTCTTTTCCTCCCCAAAAACTAAAGCTTTGAAAGCAGCAAACCAACACCTACTTTTATAACGTCACAACTTTTCCTTCGTAGAAAAGAGTCATATATAATCTCTAGACGTTTTCATTCAAAAGGCTGCTGGGAAGAATAACTATTCTCTGGTAAAAGTTCAAACTTTAGCTTTCTCCTAGTTGGAAAAGCTTTTTTGGTAAAGATAAAGAGATTCTTGTCTCTGTACCGCATTATAGCATGAGCATATATATATATGTATGCAGATTTGAATTTATGACATTCTATAGACTAGTACACGGTACGCATGAATTTACAATATTTCCAACTGTATGTAGTTTAAACAAATATCGAGGAGATGAAAATGAGAACTATCCACTTTTCATTTTAATCACGCTTACTTTTTGTTAGCAAAAGTTATAATGTTGTTCTCTCTCCTCCATGTTGGGTTGTATACATGTCACCCACGCCAAAATGAAAGAAGTTAAATAAACTTTGTGCTCTTCGTCTCTAGAAGTAATATTTAAATTTCTAAAGTCGTAAAATCCTTTTATCTGCGAACATTCACACCTGGGAATCTAATTCATCTTTGTGTGTTGTTCCTTCAGTACAAAAAGAAACGCTTTTGTTTTAACTTGTTCATATATAAGAAAAAGGAGTCACAAACGTAATCCCATTGATTTTTTTAGAGATTTACGTGGATGTAGAAGTATCTAATAAGTTTGTAGACATGTTTGGACATTAATTTTTTTGATGCTCTACTGCAGTAATCTAATATGATCGTTCAGGGTTTGTGGAACGATGTCGTAAAATACCATATATCTAATAAACTTCTCAATTCTGACAAATTACTATTTTTTACGACGACGGATAGATACTTTGTTATATTTTGACTGACTATAAGCTACTACGACGATTCAGTGAAACGACGTGCCCCATTTTTTTGGGTTGAATCGACATTCCCTTAAAAGTGTATGAGGATTTGACTTACTATATCCTTTTCTAATCATTCACAGGCCTGCAGCTACTTCAAGGATCCTCTAATTTGTGTCGGCCCGGTAGCAATGGACCAAATTCGTGAGCATGTGGAGCACACTGCTGGTGAGAAGCGGATCACTGCGAAGGCTAATGCTTTCAGCCATCTCCGCTAATCATCCTCTGGTGGATCTAATGGAATGGTGAAGTGATACAAATAAAAAAATCCTCCCTACAACACATTCTCATTCTTCACATAAATATCCAAATCCATACCTACTGCATAATGGAAAATTCCTCCCACAACTACTACTACTAACTAACATCATCATCATCTTATTCTCCCAATACAAAAGAAACCGATGGAAGCGACAACAAGAGGGAAACACAAACAAGAAAAACTTGCAACAATAATTTTCTATCCCCGTTCACAATATAATAAGGAAAAAGTAATTTGACAAAGTATGAAAACAACTTAAACCATGAGGTAGCAGCAATGCAATGCAATGTGTCCAACATATAAGCATTCTATTATATCACCACCACCACCCACGCACAAAAAAATATTACTTGGTTTATGAAAATTTCTACAGTACACACCCGAGCCCCCAAAAAAATACAAGGATGAGCATGAGTATGAGCATGTCAGTTAAATGACAAAAGTTATGGATGAATGCACAGCGTAAACTGACAACAAAGAACCACCACCACCATCACCGCAAAAAAATTATGTCGCTTAGATTCCTTTTGTGTAAATGGGTTGTAGTTGTGTTGTACTCATACATAGTGGTAAAGTGAGTGGGGAGGAGATACATAGCATAATAATTAGATTAAATTGGCATGCCGTAGTTGTTAGTTGATGTAAGCAAACAATATTATGCATATCATTACATTCCTTTCATCTGGATGGAACTATGGAACACAAGGTCTCTGTGTTTTTTGTGTTAATGCGATTACATTATTATTTTGATTTATAAAGACAGTGAGATTTTTGACAGTGTAAGCGGAAAAGGTAGTCAATGTAATGAGACACAATCACACATACAGTAAAATCACATCCATTATTTTAGATCCCTGAAAATTTTATGCATAACATTATTGTGTATCAACTTTTACAATGTTCATTACATATCAAAAGTAACATCCACCACTATACCATAATCAACTTGTGGTTTGGTTTGGGTGTACTGTGTACGCTATCAAATTACTTAACCAAAATTGAATTTGCTAATCAAGCTAAGAGCTCTAGTCATTTCTCTTGTTTCTTGGAAAAACGTTTTCATTCACTGTTGCTAACAAAACACATCCGCTTTTTACAATATTTAGTAAAAACACTTTTGCCATTGCCACATATCAAAAAAAAACTTATACATATCACGTGTATTGTCTGTCAATCACCAATCACAATGCTACTATAGTTTAGGGGTAAAGTGATGGAAGGTAAGATTCCTTATTATTAGTTAAAACGATTAAAATCAGTTTGCTAAAATACTAGTATTCAAGTAGACTTCAAAACATAATCAATCATATTAGATACTATACCTATAACCATAACCATATACATATACCACGTGTTTGTGATTACAAAAGGATTATGTGTATCTACACCACATCATTATTATTACATATCAAAACTAAACCTTACCTGAAAATGGAGCCATTTTGTCTGTGAAATGTCAACTCATATCATATCATTGTTACTCATTGCAAAACAAAACTGATAATAAGCGGAAGTTGTCGTTCGATCTTTTGTTGAAACTTAAAATATACACAGGAAAGTTACAAAAAAAACCTAAAAAATTATTAAAACTTTACAAAAATAACAGTGTAGCTAGCCTAGATTATTATTATTATTGTTATGATATCATAATAAATACATCAAATCAAATCAAAATTAACCTTACATGTGTACGTACAAACAGAACATGAAAAATGAGGGGGAGTAAAAACAGTAAACACACAAGTAAAATACATTTACAATATATTAATACATACAGACATACTCCATAAATATGTAGAGAGAGTGAACTAGTTACATTACAGGATGTAATTAATTATAAATAGTATAATGTACGTGTGCCACTAATGTACTACATTATATATTATATTATACCGTATGGGAATTCAATACTTTTATGAATTATAGCGAGAGAGAAAAAATGCTTTGAAAAAAAAATGTTATAATATTTATCAACAGAGAAAAAACGTATACTATATTAAAATATTCATACAAAAACATTAGATTACTGATTACATATGAATTAAATTAATACAGATGTATGTATTTGAACAAAAAAAACAAGCTCGCAATTCAATCATCGTCAGCACTACTCCAGCACTGAGAAAAGTGGAATGAATGAATGGATGGTTTTGAGATAATTTAATATTACTACTACAAACTACATGTAGTAGATTATTGCAACAAAAATTTGTAATAATATATGTGCAAATGTATTTTCATGAGAGGAAATCGATGACGGCTGGCATCCTAGATTTCCTCTCAGGAAGATCAAAAGCAAGAGCAACCCCCGTAGTCAACAACTTTTTAGGAAACATGAAAAAACTTTTCTTCTCCAGTATTTTAGGCTGTGTGAGCAACTGTGTAGGAGATGAGCAACGGTGAACGTCAAGTTTATATTTGTAAGCGAGAAAATTTATCAATGCATGGTTGTATGTATGCGTATAATACATATAGTTTATGATTGTCTGAATATATTGTGATGATAAGGGATTTCATGGCGATTGTGATTAATTAATTTAGTTTTATAATTTCACAATTTGGTTAGAAAACAAAGTTTTCCGGTAATGGAAGGTTCGTATTGTTTTTTGTTAATTTGGTGATTGTCGAAATGAAAAGGCAAGGTCAATTTTTACTTCGTTGTTGTTCAGCTATCCAAATTCAAAATTGTCTACCCTTTTGTTAAATCGAAAAATTTATTATGTAAATTATGTTCCAGTTGAAAATATCAGATACTATTTAATGCGTTAGTTGTTTTTCTGTGAAAGTGTACACATTTAAGTAATGTTCACAATAGTAGTATTATAATTGTGTATATGATTATATAAGTCATAATATATTGTCGTTGTCTTGTATATGAAAACTGTATGTGTATGAATAATTGGTGCTGTTGTAAATGTAACTCATTAACCTGTGGAATGGACTTTGTGCATGCAATGATGCTATTATTAAATGCAACTTGCTTTGGTTCCGTATTTTACTTTTAATAATAATGGTCCCTGAAGCAATGGACGGATGTACTAGTTTAATATTATTTAATCATACGTCGGCATATCTCATAATATCATATTACATTACACGATGTGATTGCTGGTTTCATGTAGTTGTCAATGCGGAAATCATTAAATGATCGTATCTTGTTTCATCAAAGCTCGAGTTACTGAAATGCAGACATACTCCACTCCAACCTTCTTCATAAAATATCATGTTTCCTGTACAGAAACTGGAGAGTAACAAGTTGCCCCATGTTATCCAACATAAAATATGGAACAAACGTATACTAGTGCATATTTCATTGCCCCACATCACTACTTTTCTGTCTTTTTCACAAAATATACACGGTTGATCTAAAGTCACAAGTACTAAAAGAATTTAACTAAAAATTTAAAGACATTTTACTAATAAAACAGTTGACTATTAAATGCAAATGTTTCGTTTCTGGTACATTAAGGTATAGGTAGGTATCTGTTGATTTAGTCAACATTTACAATTTAACAAAGTTAGATTATGAGTTAAAGCTAGAATGCGGATTTTTTTTTACGTTTTGGGTTTTTTATTCGAATCGGTTGTTTGCTAAGTTTACTACACCACATGAAATGTAGCGATTTGCAAAATGTGTTTATGCTTAGCTATTTACTAAAATCTGCGGCTATTTTAATTTTTAACATGCACACGTATAAAGTATATATAAACGTTAGAATGCTAATATTGCGAACCAATTGTAGACTTTACGCTAAATTTTATGGTTGACAAAGTCATGAAATCATTCTAAAACTATTTCTGCGAGACGTAAATACTATAGAAGTTTATAAGCGATCACCATATTGACCATGCTCCTGAATCTAATAATGCAACATGCAACACGCATATGAAAGCAAGAAAGTTGTTGTGGGCGAGGCTGAGCAGTGCAACTGTAACACTTCGGGGTAAAAAGTCTCCATAAATGCATTCGAATCTAATTTATTCAAAAACAACTAGCTTACAAATTTTCCAACTACTTTATACCACATGATTTTACCTACGTCATGGCTCATTTAAGTCACGATGTGACATTTGACAGACGGATCAAATCTTTTGTGCTTTCTGGAAAGTTAACTTAATTTTCTTTAGCAAGCAATAAATTAGCTGCAAGAGGCGGAACATTGTTCTTGTGGTTAACCACCGAACAATGCACAAAATTGTACGAATGTATTTTATTCCTTAGGCAGTTTAAGATCATTTTTTCAAGTTTTCTTTTTAATAGCTACATTTCATGTAGACAAATATTTAAGTGGGAAGAAACTACAATTGTAGTTTCACCATTACCCATGATATTTTAAGGACAGTGCTTAATCTAAATGAAAAATAATATATTATGCATTTCAACAGAATTTAATTTGCATAGATAAATGTGCTGTGGTGGAGATAGCTAAATTTTAAATGGGAAATAAGAACATACACTACACTGCTGCATTTTAATAAACATATATAAGCATTTTTCTCCGTCCAAAGTACTTATTCTCTCAAGAAAGAGAAAGGTTAATGAAGTAAAGAGGAAAAAGTTTTTCTTGAAGAAAGAGACTGTGTGTACGTGGTAGGTCAAACGAACTGCTTCTTTCACAATTGCGAAAAGGTAATTTACTCGCATTGGACTGGAGCGCTTATCCTTTAAAGTGGTTTACAAAAAGGTTTTGTGTAGGTGTCTTATATTAAAGGACTGTGCTCTGTAAACATTTCAGAAAAACAAGTGTTCTCTTCATATCCTTGGTTTTTGCTTTCATCTTTATGTTCATTCTGGTAACTCAAAAGACGTGGTGTATAAGATGCCATACTCCATCCATTTATTTACTTCACAGACTTTTCTTTTGTGTTTGTGAAGGCGTCTTGTTCTGAATTGAATCCCTTGTCGCAGTAGTTGCAGCTTGTTGAGAGGATCAAGAAGATGCCTGAAGATGTTTGAAATTAAATTTCCTGACAAGCAAACTTTGTTCACCATACCATATACTTTTTCCAAAAAAAAGTGATGTGCTGCTTCATTTGGTAATGAAATGGTAACTTTATCCAAATTCTTTGGGATATTGTGTAAGCAAAGAAAGGCAGATTTTAAATATAGTGGAAAAATACAAAAACTAACAAGCCTTGGACGATCAGTCCGTGATCCTCGTGCAAATTTGCATTCCACTTAAATCAGGAATGCTAATTGGTATTCCATAAGTGAAAAATAGCACTCCATTATAAAACAATGCAAATTTACATTCCAAAATGGCAAAAATGGATTCCAATACCAATTTACTGAAAAGCTCATTTAAGCAGCTCTGAAACTTCATATTTTGAGTGGATTAGCAAAGTTAAAAATTTAATTCAATATTTTCACTTTTCCACATTGAAACCCCGTTTCTAACATTGCACAGAATATTCGACACGTGGAAAAATATTACAAGCCAAATTGTCCTTCTGGAATTTTGGACTCATATTTAATATAAATAATTAAACACAAAATAACTTATTTTCAAATTTTAGAATAAGGATTTCTAAAGCTTTCTCAAAATCATCTAGATTCGTTTTTAGATTTCTAATTGTCTGACCACTCAAGTATATGGTTGTCCAAAATTTCCAAATAGTTTATTTAAAAATAGATTTAATTTGCACGCCTGGAAAGCCAATTTGCATGCTGATCGCTGACTGAAGAAGATTGCTCACCTACCAATTTAAAAAAAATGCACTGCATTATGCAGTAACAATAAATTTTGATAAAGCTTTTTAAAAAGTTCCATTCATTATATAATACGGTATATAGTTGATAGTAATGCCTACTTGATGTACAATATATTTTGCAGCAAAATATTACATTTTACGAATAAATTTAAAACAGCCTTGGCCCATTCACCAGTTGGGAGGCCACAGTTGGATAAACTTGTTATTACTAGAAGAATTTAGGGATGACGCTAACTTTTGAAAGGCAAATGTTACAAGTAACATGCATATTATGCAATTGATGTAATTTAATTGGTTTCTCGTTTTCCTTGGTTCAATCTTCAATAGATATTTATCTTTTCAGCCTTTTAAAGTCTAAAAACTTGTGGAAAACATTGCGGTAAACTTATTCTTAGAAATAAGAAGTAAATTCGTTTCAGGACTTCAAACAGCTCACATACATATATGTACTTATGTGCAGAAAATATTGGCATTTTATTTTGTGCTGATACGTACGTGAATCTTTTTAATATTCGCAATGAAATGGTAATACGTATGTTCAATTGCACACATTTTACTTATCTAGTAAAATCACTTTTCGTGCTGCAGCAAACGAGCTGTTGGCTAAGCTTCCGCTTAATTAGAAACAAATTGCATTGGGGTAGAACAAAAAATATTGTTACAGTGCCTTCTGCCTTGCATTCCTATCAAATTACTTCATGGTATCAAATGTTTATTGTGCTTCACCGAACGTAATCAACCATTAAATGATAATTAATTTGTAATTGGCATGACGTGCTGGCATTTTATAAGTAAAAAGTAATCAGAGCTTTGGCGACTGCAGTTTTCATAGGACACAGAATCGCATGAAAACAATCTCACATGAAGGTCACTCCCTTGGCTCTTGCCTTCAATCGAATGAAAACTGACAAGACACATTCTGTGACGGCATTGAACGAAACTTACTACTACGTGTATATACAAGATCTAATTACATTGGCCATCAGGCGCGTGACACTGAGACCAAAATTAACCATCCATGGTTGACATTTATGTGGAACAGCCTGTCATCAAGCTGTCAGATTCTGTCGACCGTGAAATTTCATCCAGGCTCCAATAACTATTTGGGTACACTTGGGACTTATTTTAAAATTTTGGAGGATGTATAATATACTCTTCATTCGAGCATGCATACCTATGTACGTAATAAAATGCTGACACATATATATTTATTCTGACCTAGCAAATCAAAAGTCAGCATCATGTCATGTCACTCTATACGCGCAAATGATTTCTGACGAGAAAGATATAAAACCCATGTTGTAACGTAACTAGACAGAAGAGACAGCTATTAGATTCTGTATTTCAATGTATCATCAATCCAGCATCCATGCTCAATATTCCCCTACATTTCTTATTGCTTACCATATAATTTGAAACATTTTGAAGCTCATAATACATGTAGGTTTTTACAAACTTCATAAATGTTAAGAATTCTGATGAACTGCATTCGTTGTTGTTTGCTTCTATTTGATAGCTATATACTCAGAGCCTTAACGCAACGTTGTGGTTTGTTTAATCAATATACAAATAACCAAGCCAAACCAAACATGCTTCTGCTCATCTACCCGTATCATCATCACGAACAACAATATAATATGTTTGTGAGTATGCGGTTAATTAAGTTAAACCATGAAATTCTACAGTTCTAAAATACTTTCAACCTTCCACTCTCCCATGATGAGAAAGCATAGTAGCTTCTTGTTAACCAAACCACGTTAATCACTAGTAGATCGATTGAAGTCGAAGCTTTGCTCTTTCCACATTCATCTGGATTGTTCCCAAGATACATGACATCAACATTTCAATCACGACCAAACTTTTGGAAGAATTGTTTGTTTTCATTGAGATATCAAAAAAAAAAATAACGACTCTTTTACTGCAAACACCCAGCCTGTATCCCGTCGAGGTCAGTTTATCATTGTTTTAGTAGTCGATTGAACCAAAAGATCTTCACTCACAACATACAAAGCACCACTTCCCAGAACGACGAAGCGGATTCGCTTTTTCCATTTTCTTTCCAAAGCTCAAGACTATATACCGTAGGTGTTGTGTGTTGAATAAGAGAATTGATTCCAGGAACGAGAGCTTTAACAAAAGTAAAAGTGACATAGCTAAAATGAAAGCAAGATTTACGTTAAAAAATTGAAGAGAAAGCAAAAACAAAAGGAAAATATACATCAAGAAGAGTAGTAGCCAACGGCAGTTGTGTTTGAGCGTGGATGCAAAATTATTAGTTTTTGTATTTGAAGGGAAAGGAGGAAATTCAATTCAATTTCACCTGAAAAAAAACTACATCCGCTCCGACCGACCTATACAACCTACGTAATATATAAAAGTTAACTCACGAAGAATAGATGAGAATTTTTAGAGACTGTAATATTTGAGAGCTGCCTTTCAGATTGGTGAAATCGTGTGGTGAGTAAAGTAACAGATAGATAAAACACACCATATCGATTTTTCATTACTACTGCTTCAACATATATTGTGTGAGATGCTTTCACAACTACAGAAATATATATATACATTATATATTGTTTCGTATTGTCTACAACGTATCTGCCATCTGCTATATACAGTTTAACTTTCTATACTTTACAGTTTACAGGTCAAAAAAGTCTGGATCAGTAGATCACTTTACCTTCTCTGCTAAGAAATGAAAAAATCCATATTTGCGGGTAATACACCCAGAGCAACTGGGAAAAGCTCTGGAGATACTTCAACCAAACCAAGAGCAGCAGCAGCAGCATCAGCATCATCACGAGTAGCTGCCACTACGGATGTAGCTGGAAGGCCGTCTTTTCTTGGTGAAGTTTCTAGCAAACCAGTTGCCAAAAAAGAGGAGAAAATGGAGACAAAGCTGGAAGAGACTGAAGAGCAGTATGATGTTGGTATAGAATATGAGGAGGAAGATGATGATGGTGATGATGTGGAATATGAAGCTACTCTGAAGTTATTGGGACGGAAAATTGAAGAAACCCCAGCTGCCAAAGTTATCGTTAGCGATGAGATGATGAGTGAAGCTTTGAGTGAAATGAAGGCTCGAAAATCTATCAATTTAGGAATCCCTAGTAGTATCAGGGTTGATGGCGATACAGATCATGCCTTGCCAACAGCATCATCATCATCATCACCAATGACGCATTCTGGAGCTGGTGATGGAAATCATGGTGTAGACGGGCAACCTTCATTTTGCTCTTCAGAGAATTGTGATGACTCAAGTGGCTGTCCACTGGAAAAAGTTTTTGAGGTAAAAAAAACGATTAATATTTCGTACAAACTAAAGATAAAGGGATAACCATACTGTACCTCTTTGGTTTAAAACCCCTTATTTTTAAAAGCATTTCAAAAATGCGTCCTAAAATTAAAACTTGATACACAATTATTGCAGTTTCTACAAGCTTTAATGACCAAGAACTACAAAAAAGCACTTGATCTTGCAAAAGAAAGTAAGTACACTTCATAACACCAATTTGGGGGTGAAAAGTTTTAATGTTTACAATGTTTACACATCACCGTCAACCGCTCGTTCATTATATTTGGAAATGTTCATTTCAATTCATTCTAGTTCTTGAACATGAGCCTGACAATGAAACTGTGAAGGAGTATCTGACTGTTCTAAATGAATTCGTGAAAAAGGACAAAGCTAATGGTAATGGTATATTTACTCCTTTTACCAATTTATTCATTAAAGTCTTTTTATAAGTACACTTTTCGATGAATTATATGCATACTATTTAATTCTACTTCAGAGAGCGAGTCTGAATCCAGCACTGATGAAAGTTTGGAAGACGAAAATGAGTATTCCGAGGAATTGTCGACTTCCAGTGAAACAGATAGTGTTTCGGAGGAAGATGGGGAAAGCTCTGGAGATTCTAGCACAACTTCTTCAAACGAGGAAAGTGATGACGATGTAGGAAACTTGGAGATTGGGGATATAGACATAACGGCCGGCATTGGAAAGAAAACTTTGGAGAAAGTTGCCCGTCTAAAACTTGGGGTATCAAAGGGTGATGATGTTTCAAAAACAGTAGTTGGTGTTCATAATCCGGCTCTGCCAACACCGCCTTCGACTTAAATACAATTACAGTAAACTTATGGAAGTAGAAATAGATCCAATCGAATACTTTTGATTTCGAAGAATATGAACCAATTTCACAAGAATAATAATTATTATTGAACGCCTACTTGAGCTGGGTAGAATTTATATGACATTGAGAAATGCTATAATGTAAGGTTTATATTGTACGATGACATCAGAATATAATATAATGCTCTCTCGAACTTCTTAATCAAACAGACAAAACAGCGTGTGTTACAACAGTTTTTGTTTGTTAAAAGAACTAATTCTTAAATTCAATCTGGATGAAGGCTCAGAAATTTTGTTTATTCTGTTTACACTTTTCATCAAGAAAAACTTGAAGCAATGGACAAGTAGAAATGAATAAGTATGCATATTTTAAACATACACACTTTGGAATATTTTTAAACGGCAAATTTTTTGTTTTCTCAAGTGCTTCCCTTGATGATTTTCATACATTTTCTGTCATATCAGACTCTGAAATAGTTGATATAAAACAGTTATACCAATTTTTATGAGATGAACGTATAAAAGAAAATAAAACGAAATCTTACTACAACCAACACATCGCTCTTTTTGTAGGATGAAGATAAACAAACAACATTTCTTCATTTATTTCACCGATTTGTTGTGCGTTATGCGTATTAGTACAGCAGCTCTTTTAGACCTGACCTGGAGGGTACTTCAATCTGCCATTATGGAATGATGTGGAGGGTATATCTACATGTTAGATGATAGCAAATTAACGTTTACATATTCCAAAAATCATGGCTGAAGTTTTATTATTATTACATTTTATTATACTATATACCATTCATGACTTTTTCGAAAGCTC
Organism: Orchesella flavescens; assembly: GCA_964034955.1. Taxonomy (NCBI): domain Eukaryota; kingdom Metazoa; phylum Arthropoda; class Collembola; order Entomobryomorpha; family Orchesellidae; genus Orchesella; species Orchesella flavescens. Next base: position 29,143,489 of record OZ035954.1, on the reverse strand, counting down.
TCGACCGGTTATTTAGAGTCGGTATTCCTCCAGAAATATTTAAAATAGGAGCTGGTGTGCAATACACAGTTTCTTTTCTGGGCAAGACTGAAATTTTTTGTAAAAGAAAGAAGTAAATTTAAACTTTAGGTTGGGTTAAATTATTAATGGCAATTAACGGTATTACGACGAATTGCATCTGGAAGAGTTGGAGGAGGAGCTTTACGCATAACTGAGGGTGGAACGGGAAAATTTAACTCGTCATGTCTTCTTTCTGTATCACATCAATCAGATCGTTAGAATTATTAAGGCCAAGCATTTAAATTGGAAAGCATATGAGTAAAAGCAAGCCTATTCTGTTTTGCCTACCATTACGTGTTGCCTTAAGCCAAATCCAAAGAGCAATAGCAATAAATGCTAAAAGTGAGCATCCAATGTAAACGGAGGTTGTCTCAAGGGAGGAAAACATGTGTGATTTCTCTTCATATGCTAAAATGGCAATAATTCTTAAAAAAGGCAACCCTCAGCTTGACATACAAACGTGTATAGCTAGTAGGAACAGTGCAGTGATATGAATGAAAAGGTATAGGTTTATGTTTGACCGTTTTTACTGATATTTAACTGAAAATACATATAAGATTTTAAGTTTTCAAATATGGCACACAATCAAGAAATATTTTTTCAGGTCGATGATGTAGCATCATAAAGAATCCATATACAATGAATAGATCCAGAATGCAAAGGCAATCGCCATGGTGTGGGTTGTTTCTATCAAGTGGGCTGGATAAGGTGTGGGTCAAGTATCAAGTACACCTACCGTAGTAGTTGTGCTACTAAAAAAACTTGAAGATATGCAATTTTGAACGCCTGCATAGAAAAAACTACATCCAGTGCAGCTGTAAGAAATTTCAGCATTAGCAAAATAAACATCGTCTTGTCCTGTACCCACAATTATTTGTGTAAATTCCCAGCGTTGGAGATAAAGAGTGTTTCACTAGGAACAACATGCATATAAGATATTTGGCTTCAAAAAATTCACAGACTTCACACGAAATGGTTTAACCTTTTTGTCGGAAACAGGTAGCTCGTTACTAAAATGTGTGCCAAAAAACGTGACGCAAAAAGACTCACATTAATCTTACAACATAACGTTTTTAGCCAAGTCTACAGAAGGAAGATCCTTTGGAAGAGATCATGACATACTGACAAAATATACACTAGAACCGCCTTTCGCCATTTGCAGTCGCTAATTTGGCGAAGGAAATGAGACAAAGTAGAACCTCAGACCAGGTGGTTGGTTACATGAAATGGGAATGGGATAGACTTGTGGTTTTCGGAAGGACTTCAAGGACATACTTATGACATCAAAATGGAATTTATAATACGTAGTGGAGCGTCATCTACGATAAATTACGAAAGTGCAAACACCCGAACCCTCATATTCAAAGTATAACTCGGTACATAAAATCCGAATGAAAAAGAAATCGAAGTGAAGTAGGAACGTATAACATACATTGAGCGATTAAATACAATGTGCAATACGCAATGCACTTTCTAGTTAGCAAAAAAACGACGTGACAGGGACTAAGAATGGATTTGTTAAACACGCCTCTCTACTAGTTACATAAGAATGCATTACATTGTCCAACTCGCATTATAACTCGCATGAAAGTATTATAGCAGACTAGAATGTGCATGTGGAGTGCTAACTATGTGCATCATAAGTATAAGTAGGTCACTCTTCATGTGAGAATGAGACAAATACATTTACGGCTACGTGTAGACATTTCTTTGTACAAATAAGGGTCTTCCAAAATCTCGGCATGATAACAGATTGCTACCAAACCTTGATGTGACAGTTCCTTTTTCATTCTCTCGCTGTCTTGTCTTTCCTGCCAGGAACGTGCTAAGTTTATGGATAACTGGTGGGACAAACAAGTCTTGTCAGAAAATATGATCATTTGTTACATCCAGTTTTATTGAAGGCGAGGGTGAGATGTATGTACCTCATGTTATGCAAGAAGGAAAACGGTAGAAACTGCAGAAAAGGGTTAAACAATTTTACTTTCTCTTACTTGTAGGACACACGTGTTATTCCGTGCTACAAAAATTGCAAGTCAGGTAAGTAAATTAGACATTCATCACTTTCCCTCGTTTCCGTGCAGTTTTATTGAACTTATTACGTGCTGAGAAATCGAATTGAGGTTGACACTGACAAGTTATATGGTTAGGTATGGAACACTTAATATGAGCTTTTCTCGCTTTCTTCATAGGTTGCAAGTTGCAATAACAGTATTAGCATTCAAACTAGCTGCTTTAACAACCTATAAGAGCTTATGAAAATGTCCAGCTCGACAGTTTATATAAGAGCTTATTTTATGCAACTTAGCAAAATTGCTAATTTCATGCTGGAAATTCATCAGTAATTTTGCTACTGGACTAGTATGTCCTTACATTATTATTATCATCATTTGGAAATGTTATACATTTTTTAGGTTTCAGTGTTGAAACAAAAAGTAATTCTTTTGTATACCATGCTAACTTTCATCATATCATTGAAATTTGTTTCTACTTTTGACTGTCTACAAATTTAATTATGAGAATTATTATGAAACACACAAACGAATCTTCTTTACAATACTCTCTAAGATTTTGAGCTTAGCAGTGGAAATTCTTCATCATTTCCAATTTGTTAGAAAATCTGAATAAAGGTATCACATTTTGGTTCGTTTGTCTTCAATGATAAGCTATGAGAGCCTATATAATTATTTTCTTTCAATATGGGACTTGTCTTTTGACATTTTTAACCTAAAAAAAGCGGACAAACTGTCGATTGCGCGCTGACTAGCATCCTCCTCCGTACGTGACATTATACATCGCAAGTTTATTACTTTTGATTGTGTACTCAGCATTCATCACTCCAGAGCCACTCTTCATTTCGGCAACCACTTGAAAATACATAACAAATGGAGCATTCTTCCTTCGGGTTTTGTTATTGCATTTTGAGTAAACAAAGTAAAAACAAACTATCATGTTTGTACCTATCTACCAAAATTCCATTCACCCAAAAAGGGACCAGAATGAGTGGATACTTTCCATTGATATTGACAAACTCAAGTGGATGGAAGTATATGTATGTTATGTTCGTTCCTGTTCACAATTTTTTTATCGTCATATAATATACCGTAAGCAGTTTCATACCTAACGCAAAAGTAGGTAATGTACAAACAAAGTGTGTACAAAGCCTTGTAAGATACTTACGGATATTACACTCACGTACATTTTGTAAGACAACAAAATTGAAATCCAATTTGTTTTACAAGTTTGAAGTAACGAGAAAAGAATTATTGTATTATACCCAAAAGTCCACATTCAATGGTAGCATCAAGGATGACACAAATACAAAAATAGCCTTTCCATTTTACCAGCTCCGTTTTAACTTTCTTCAGAAACTCTCCAAAATGATTGTGTGTAACTCTATAGAGAATTTCATTTTCCTTAGGAGGATGAGTGACATAATGTTTTTTTTGTAGTTCGAGTTCAAGTCTCAACGCGTTTTATATCAATTTATTTATCCATTTCCAAAGTTGCGTTTGGCGTATTATCCAATAAAATAAATGCTTAGCTTTACGTGTAACACCATGTCACATGTTCAAAATAAAATTTTGACTTCAATTTTATTATTTATACAATAAAGGAAAACTAAAGGTGAATAAAACAACAAAAATGTACAGCTTACTGCCTTTTTTTTACAAGAGGGATTTTGCGTATAAGAAATAAGCATAAACAAAAGTAAATGTTGTGTTATACTTTGTCCATGTAACAACATCACGTTCAAAAAGTAAAACCTATCATTTTCTTCGCAGAAACTTTTCCCAAAAGAAAAGTCATTCATAATGTTGATGTCTTTGCATTGTTTTCCCCTGTGTTCTAGTTGTTCTTCTTTTTTCTTCTACTGTCAAGAGAGGTGAAAGGAGGAAGTCTGACTAGAACATTTCATGTGTGTCTTGAAAAAAAAAGTTTGCTGCTCGTTCTTTCTTAACTTCCTTTCACGAGTCATTTGGTGGCAGACTAACTCTAACTCCATATAGAAACAGGAACATGCCGTGATCATTAAGATGTGTGTGTAGTGGACATAGGTATATTTGGCAATAAGCGTTAAAAATAAAGTACACATTTTTGCTTCCTCAATGTAATTTATGCATGTGGCACCTTGTACTTCACTTGACACACATAACGATAAGTACATAGCCATCCTTATTCCCATTTTCCATCCACTGTGGAAATTCGGTCGGATGTGTCAAGTTATTGTGTGTTTAGTTATTGATCAAATAAAGTCCAATACATCTTTTCAACCATACTTTTATTTTTTTTCTTCCATGTGCTGTGCAATTTACTCCCCATGTTTTTTGGTATGTTTTGTTGGTATGAATGCAAGGATGCATAAAACCAAGTAAAAAATTGGAATGGAGTGACGGACCATTGTATACTTTGTTTGTTGGTTGGCCATGCAGGACACTTCTTCTTTCCTTCCACTTCCTGAGCTTCATATTTCCAATGCAATAATAAGTAAAGGCTTTTATTTCAACAAAAGCTAACTAGTAATACAAAACCCATTGCCCACTTGAAAGAGTTGGTCTGCAGGCCAGCTTTTTTTTTTATCAAGAAACAAGAAAGCAAAACGTCATACCAATACCATAGAATGATTATACTAGTTCCCCAGCACCAACAACGATGAATCGTTGTCAATAAAAACTAGGCCATAACACATACATAACGTGGTTGAAACCGTAAAAAATTCTGATCCGTTGAGTTTTTTTCTTCTTTCTAACCAAGCGCAGCAGCAGCTAATAAAACAGAAAGGGGGCCATGTGTTTCAGTATCCTCCTTGCCATGAAATTGCCTCCATCAGGATGAAAGACTGTGACTTGACTGTCCAACCAAAACCAACCCCCGCCTCTTTAGTGATAAATTGGTAATGTGTCCTCTGTCGTGGTGAAACAATGTTCGTGCAGAGCACCTTCATCATCATCATCATCAACGACATATATTTCCTGAATTTTGCATAGGTGATTGTACATTTCGTGGTTCATTTGTGCGTACTTCCTGTCTGCTAGATGTGATTGCGTTGTGAAATGAGCTGTTGGTGATATCGCAGTTGTGATTGGGATTTCGAGGCGATTCTTCAGCAAAATATGTTGTGTTCGGTGCTCATGTAACGGAAATTTCAGCAAAAAATGGTGCTTTTAGTGTGATAACTTATCAGATTGTGATTGCTATGTGGAATACAACTGGAGTATAACGTTAATTCGCACATAGTTTCTGAAAGAATTTTTCAAAAAAAATAAAATGCAGAAACGCACAAGCGGTGGTTCCCAACGCTCCATGAATAATGCCCACACTACTACCAGAGGAGCTATGCAAGATCCCCAAACATATGGAATGCTTTTGTGGCAAAGCAAACTTCAGGAAAAACTTTTGGAAGAGGTAAATGATAGCTTTTGAGTTAACTTTAATGTCCTTCCCCAATATTCACTTTCAAGTTCGCGTTCCCTGTCAGACATGGCCCTTTAATGGTTTATCATGTATACATTAAAGATATCAGTATTTATGGCTCCATTACATAAAAATCCTATTTTGTAGCAAAAGGAAAAAAAGAAAAAGGAGTTAGAAGAGCAGCAAATGAGAATCAGAGAGAAGCAAGAGGAGGCTCAAACGCAACAAGAACAACACTACAATGGACAACAACAACACCAGCAGCAGCAGCAGGCTCAACAGAAACAAGAAGGACCACCGGTGGAGATCCCCCAAATGATACCTGGACCATCTCCGTATACAATTACTCCTTCGAGGCAACAAACTCCTATTTCTCTACATGACAAGTTCGAAACGTTAGCTAATGGCCCAACCACAGGTGGAATAATGGAGCAGCCACTGTTCCCAAATATTTCCAGAAGGATACGTACCTCAACTTCAAGTGATGTATGTCATATATGCTTTTAGTTTGCTAGTGGTGAAAGTCGATTGGGTGCAATTACACTCCATATTTTTATACTCTTTAAAAATAAATCATTGCAGAGCCTTGGAAATAAGCCTTCCCCAATGCTAGGAAATATAATAACTTTTCAACAAATGGGAGGAGCAGGCTCTCCCCGTCGCACACCATCCGGCAAGTTGCTGACAACACTTCGTGGTGATCCTGAAATTCGATATCATCAAAAGGATACGCGAGGATTTGACCAAAGTATTAGGTACGATACCTAACTTAATCCGAATAAAAATAGAGTAAAACAACCAATATATACAAAGCAAAAAATTATTTAGGTATCTAATGGATAGAGAAAAGGTGGTTGAGTATAAACGTGAGCTTGATCGACAACTTGAGGAGAAAAGGAAATGGAGAAGTCAACTCGGGAGCGCAGCAATAAAGGAAATAACAAGAAAAGGTTTTATTGAAAATGGAGGTAATAACAATGGCAAATCTCATGCATCCGCCTCAGAATACCATCATCTTGGAGATACATTTGTCGATAGAGTTCCGGGGATCGGAAATAACAGAAATGGGACAGAGCTTGCACCTTTAATGCGGAAATTCAATAGTTTACCCAAGTTGAATACTCTAGGTTCGACTGATGTGACTCGACCTTATGTGCAGTAAGTTTACGAACCGAAATTGGCAAAATTGTTTCCGTTTTATTTTTTTGTGGAACATTCTCTTACGTCGCTCTAGGATTGTGCTGTAGATAGTAAATTGTTCCAATGCTATATTTTTATTTTGTCAATTTTTTTTGCTTCTTCTCATTTCCATGAATAGGTTCTATCTTAGATCTAACCTTGCAAAAACTAAAAACTATAACAGAAAGTATATATATAATACAAAGTTTTATCTATGAATTGCAAGCTCCCCGAGGAACGAGTTTTTTCATCCTATTCAAGCTACGGAAGTTGCAGAGACCTTGTCCTCTCAACTAAGGGAAAAAGAATGGATTTTAAGGAGGCATCAAGAGACCGAGCGGTTGGCAACAGAGAGACATTTTCAAACGTTTTCAAATTTTTGGGGAAGGCCGGGTGGCGGCGCACCCATGCCTTTTGCAGATAAGAGCATAGGCCATGCCGTTAGCTTTGGGAACCTTTATTCATCACAACCACAGCGTGTGGGGTACAATAGAGTCAACTTGTTTAAGGCTATTCATATGACTCATCAACAGAAAAGTAGGCCAAAGTAAATGTCTGCAAATTGTGAAGAATGGCAATAGTTAGTTATGAACAAATTACAAAACAAGACTTTTGTAATGATTAGTTTAGCGGCTTGAAAAATATGACAATCTAATTTCCAAAAAAACGAAAGAACTGTACTTTACTTCTAAGCGCAATTTTTAAGACCCTGTAGTTATGTGATTTTAATTTTATGTAGTTCAGGTTTGCCCAAAATTCTGGTGAGGCAGTGTAAAACAGAACCATTCAATTCAATTTTTGTCATTCATTCGTTTCGATTTATTTAGTGGCAAAGCTAATGATTTTTGCAGTCAGCCATATTGTAGAAGATGTTATGTAAGTTAGTTTACTTATCGCATCAAAATATTTGAATGTTCAAAAAACTGTAGGAAAGTGGACACACAAAATATTACTTTACGTTAATTATCTGATTCATTTAGTCAGGACCAGCAACACTTCCTGGTGACGAAATCAAAGGTGCATTCATATTGCCTTATAACAAGTTATCATATATACATAGATTAAAAAGTACGAGACATTTCATAATTTCAATCAACTTGCGCATGCATGCGCCAAAGTAGTATATAATATATTATTAGATATGCATAATAATATACATCTTTAATCCTTCATATATTAGGAATAGGGACCACATTTTATACCCTGTAAAAAGTTATCAAGGTGCTGTAATATTATTTTCAGATTTTTATTCACTTCATGTTAGTACGTAAATTGTATAATAAACTATACAAACATCTACTGGCTGATTTATGTATACATCCTTACACATATACATACTAAGGATTTTAGATTGAAAACTAATTTGTAAGCTATAGAAATCATTTAACCTTAAAGTCCGCCTGTTTTGTTTCCATTTTTGAATACAGTTAAATCTAAATATATGACGGTTTCGCAGAATGTTTGTATTTCGCAATGGTATGATGATGTATGGTAATTAAAAAATTAAATTTACATTTTGATAAGAAAGTTTAGCTGGACTCACAGGAAGCTATTTCCAAACATTTTCTTTATTGCTTGAACTATTTTACATCCCTTTGTATGTATATATCATATACATATTAATATGAAGATTTTACATAAATGTAACCCTATTATCTAATCCCAATTCAGTGTAAAAGAAACTTTTTGTTTGTAAAAATATTCCCTTTAACAACTGCATTCATCCCTTTTGTTTTTATTTATGGTGATTGTAAAAATAGTCCTCATTCTTTTACTGTATTTTCTCTGCTTTCTTTCATAAAAAAACAACGTGTCCACTTTTAATCTTTGATGAGCTCACCTCCCTTGAAACATTCAAACTTTATAGTTCACAAAAGGCAAAAAGGAAGAATCGCATTACACTTTCAGCTCATCATCATCATCCCAGTGTAATCCGTGAAGCGAATGTTGTCCGCATTTCAGTTTCTGGGGAGACTTTCTTGAGAACTTGTGTTTTTACGATGAAAGTGGCAACGCAGGAAGGACTACTCCAGCGCATTTCCCAAATCCAACTTTGTATCCGTCTCCCTGAGCTGTTCCTGTTTTCGGAAAGAAAGGACGATTTGGAGAGTAAATAGCAGAATGTTGATATGTAGCTCAAGTAATGCGAAATGAGCCATAAGAGACATTATAATGTACTGCACCTTAGATATATGAGAAATAAGCAAAACTACATTTTATGACGTGCATGCACGTTATTTGAAACTCTATTTTGGCTTATAAACTTGCTCACACAAGAGTATAGTGCGTTTTTACATTGTATGGATATACTATAAAGAGATTCGTAGCATAAAATGGCTCTTATAAAATCAAAATGGTTTTATAGACTGAAGCTGCTAGCTCCTACCCTGATGCCTGAGTGAAAAGTAATATTAGGAGTGAAATTGCGAAATATAATTTTCTTTGAAAGCGTAACACTGTAATATACTATATAGTACATCGTCCAACAGGAAAAACTGGAGTCTGAGAACTGGAGTGTTGGATACAAAAGCAGGTCATCTACCATTCACCACAGGCTCACATGGAGAAAAGGGAATGAAAGCAAAGAAAGTTTTTGGCAAAACGTACCTCGGATAATAACCTCATCTCCGTCTTTAAGGAAATTACGTGTACTCCCATCTTTCATCTGGATTGGCTTCGTCCCTCTCCAACTGAGTTCCAGCATCGACCCGTAAGACTCAGGTGTCTGGATGGGTTCAGTTGCATCATCACACATCACATCACACGTTAAACATAAATACATAAAAAGTACATACAAATTTATCGTTAGTGTGGATAAATTTTACATGTGAAAAGGCTATATATTTATATTATTATTATCATCATCATATTTTTGGCCAATCACTGATAACCATTACACATCACCAACTAAACCACACTACACACCAAAATGTCTGGAAAATCCATGTACTGTAAAAATACATATGATATGATGATGATAAAAGTGCTTTTTAGTACCTTGATCAAACAAATTTGCGCATGAAAGCCGCGAGGTATAATTATTTCCTCGACAAGTAAGCAAAAAGAACTACAAACTTCTTAAATTCAGCTAAAGTTTTCCTACAACTCATACTTGGAAGGTTGCCTAAAAGAGTTTTGCTCTTGCTCACTCAACCAAACCAAGCTATGTATATAACTCTGAACTGAGAAGTAATAATATGAAAATTTGTTATTTATTGTATGTTGTTGTTAGTTTGAGTTTAAGATAATCAAGCAATTTATGTATGGATACAAGATACAAGTTTTCACAGGGAAAATGTTAGTAGCTAGCAGTTGAGCTACATATACAAGAAAATATTTAAACACAAATCTGTGCTTATAAGAATGTGCTACACATTCCATCCAAACTTTACAAATTTTACCTTGAAATTCCAAGCAAATTATATGACGATAATGGCTTTCTAAAATAAAACATTTATAAAGGCCGAATAATATGTAACAACAATAATTATATAAACGCTAAAATTCTTCATTAGTCGTACCGGCCCAGATATTGTTCCAGAGGCTAGCATATCGCCCGGGTTCGTATTACATCCAGTAATGGTGTGATGAGCAAGTTGTTGTTTCATGGTCCAGTACAAATAGCGGAAATTGGATTTGCAAACCGTTGTCTCTTCCGCATTGTTTTCAGCTATTTTTTTATAATCAACAAATACTGGTTGTAAAGCAAGTCAACGCTTATAAAGTTTTGGTCTGCAAATTTACTCTATAGCTTTCAGGTTAATTTCCTATCTTAACCACATTTAATGGGGTAACCAAATCTCTGCTGTGCATGTTACAACTTTATCGTACCCGTCTTACCCTTTATAAAGTTGATCATAAAAGAGAGAGAGAGAATGTATATTATAGATAGCTTACGCCTGATGGAGACTGTCAGCGGGATGTTGAAGGTGAATGGATCATTATGCTGGAGATAAGGAAATGGAGTGGGATCTTGTGCATAGTTTTCCACCCGAAATGGCTCAAGAGCCGCCAAGGTGACAATCCAAGGTGAAACTGTTGTCCCAAAGTTCTTGGCAAGAAATGGTCCCAAAGGAACATATTCCCATTTCTGAATATCCCTAGCACTCCAGTCATTACATAAGCATAGGCCAAAGATATGATCCTCTGCTGACGACACTGGAATAGGCTCTCCTAATGAGTTTCCAGGTCCAACAAAAAATCCCATTTCCAACTCAAAGTCCAACAGTTTACATGTTCCGAATACTGGAGGCTGATTCTCTACTGGACACATTTGGCCATTTGGTCGACGGATTGGAGTACCTGACACAACAATGGAACTAGCACGACCGTGATATCCAACAGGGAGGTATTTCCTGTAAAAATGTTGTTTTGTTTGTTTTGTGAAAGTATATGAACATCACATCAAAGCATAATAGTAAGACATACAGTAGTAGTACACATTCCTATTATACTAGTCATTAAGTCCTTGCCTAACACCTAACAACGCCGTAGGAAATGGAAGAAGGAACTGAAATTGTCTATTTACTTTAGGCTTCTCCCAACTAAAAGTAAAACAAGAAAAGGACAAAGAAATTTGCTCTTCCTTTGTCATCAACTACCTTTCAATTATACTTGAGCGGTAATACCCATCACGTTAGGACAATGAAAGGGGATATGAGATGAGATGAGATAATATACCAAGGGAATAACTTTCCTAGATGTTGGCCCAAATGTCACTAACCCAAAACAATACATTGCTCATAATTACACACATATATATAGCTTATACGGGCATATATATAGAAACAAAGTCTACTTTCAGAAGACAGTGTGTGGGTGAAATCGTTCTGGTTGCCATTTTAATTAAAATCCTAGCCAAAAAAAACTTTCATTCTTGTTTGCAGGGATTTTGAAGAGATAAAAGGAAGGATATTAGGGACTAAGCGTGTAAGTATGAAAAACCTCAGTGGGACACAAAGTGACTGGAATTCTATTGTATTAAGATCATTAATCTCTTTTCTATATGAAATGTAACACTAAAACCTAAAACTACTGACCATTCCTGGTTGTAGAAGCGGCAGAAAAGTTGTAGTTTGCAAAAGCAGCTCAAGAAAACTCATTAAGTTCATGCTACTTTATATATACCATAAATAATGGTAAATCTCTATATAAACTACACCTGCCATTAGTAGCGTGCTTGTGCTTCCTTTAGAGTTTTGTCAACACCAACCATATATAGGAACCAATATGACTATTAAGGCACAGGTACATTCCTTAGAGTAATAAGTGCTTACCAGTTTGCCATCAAAGCATTTTCCTTTCCCCGGAACATGGTTCCGACATTAGTTGCATGATCGATCGAAGAGTAAAAGTCCGTGTAGTCGCCAATCCGTGCTGGAAGATGCATAGTGACGTCTGACTGTGGGACTAATGCCCTGTAATTACATTACATCTTACTTGAATGGAGATAAAACCCATACATACATGTATGAAACTATACTTGCAAAATCTTTTTCAATATGTAAAGTAAACAATTGACTAATGCGGAAGTTTTGCGAAAACAAAGTTAATTGAAAAAGGAGCTCATGTAAATACAGAAACAAGGAAGTCTTGTATTTATGGTACACATTTGATAACTATATATAAGAAGAGAACGTGCAAATTTTTAAGACAAGTAAAGTGCTTTTATTACGTTTTTCGCAGGGGAGAATCTCGCAACACGGATTCGGAACTGCTGAGAATTCGCTGAAGCGTTTCACGGCATTCCGTCCAGTGAGACTTTCCAAGGCCCATCAAGCCATTTAAAGAATCCTTCACACGAAATGTTTACCATTAAGTTACATTTGCATGGAAATGATTTAAACGTTCGTTTAAATTACCTTTTGATGTATTTCTACTTACTGTGTCAAAAACATGGACGCTTTTTGACATCAATGGTCCAACAAACAGGCTTTTGATTGCTTGAAGGTCCAACACTTCATTCCCAATTGCGACTCCAGGCCGTGGATTGGGCTATAGAGGGATTTAGATTATTACATTAAGTTGTTTTTAGTTACGCCAAACTAGATCGAGCTAGTAAGGTTGGGTTGAGTTTAAATGAAAAACAAAAATATTGAGCTTTTACGTTATCCTTGGTTGAGAATATTCCATAAGGTAAGTTTTGGATTGGGAACTCCGAACTCGAATCGTACTCAACAAAACTTTGCATGATTAAAAATTGAAGTCAACAACGGAAATAGAAATTGAAAATATATATGCACAATATTTGAGGTTTGCTGTTCAAAAAATTTCCTTAATTCAGTCACATATAGAATTAAAACAGAACCGAAAATAAGACGAGTCAATTGACATTTAGAAATGGATTACAACTAAAAGGTTGTTGCGTGAAAGCGAAGGCATTAAGTACATGATTTTGGTTTTGGTAGTGAAGAAAAAGAAACGTGTTTGTTATGGATAAAAATGATTGCGTAAAAGTTCCTCTGTCATGTGGTGTATATAAAAAGAACATTAGTAAGCTGTAGCATGTGTATGCATTAATAGAATCCAGTTCTGGATTACGTAAATTCAAGGTCAACCCGGTTGCTCTGATTGGTTCAAAACAGAGGCTGGAACCTGTATTGTCAGAGATGTACAAGCGTAGATAAAAACAAGTTTAGTTTTTTACAGAATGAATCGAATGTGTTGCATTGCGTGATTCACTCTCTAGAGGCTATATGCTGTCAATAGCTTTTTGACGATGATGATGACTTAAAATGGAATGTTGATTTCAACAGTTGGAATATGTAGACTACACTACGGCTAATGCTTGCTTAGCGATTTATAATTTTATTGAACTTATTTTTGGCTCCTTTTGACATATATGTGTATAAAATCGAATTTGATGTCTCATAGAAAATTAAATAGTCTTGTTTTTTAACCTACATAATCATAAGAGTACGCGTACTGGACACAATATGACATTTGACATGACAGGACTAAATACTGTACTGTTGTAATTTAGTGTAGACACTTAATGCAATTGTTTACCGCAGTTTAGCCTAACAAGGTTAACATTAAATTAAGTAAATATTTAAATTATCATGTAATTGAAAGTAACAGCAAAGTTCCAGCCATCCATCAAGAACGGGATGCCTTGACGTAAGTAAGTGATACTCATCTCGGTCTACTCTACATCATCATCATCCTCCTCCTTGTAAAAAATCCTTTTTAGAATGTCTGTTGATGCAAGTTATTTGTTGCGACTGATAACTGAGATGGAGACTCTTCACGTTCTTGGGACAGCATGTCAGCCTGATGAGTATGTCTTCTTCTGAGAAGGGTAGAGAACTTGTGGAAAACACCTCTCTTTTTTAGCGTTCCACTACTGTATACTACCGAGTGCTTTTGTTGCTGTGTTATTTGGTGAAGTATCATATCACACGTAAACTCTCTGGAAAATGTTAGGCAATTGAGAATTAGGCCACTTTAAATGCTAAATGCTCTTATATGTATGAAATGAAATGAAATGTTGACTTTGATTTGTTTGTGCAGAACAAACCTCACTCTTGCAGCCTTTTCTGCTTCCAGTCGGAATTCCATCAACCTTTGTCTGCATGAGTCAAATTCTTCCTTGGTTTTCTCACGGTAATTATCCCATTCCTCCACTAGCTTTTCCAAAACTCCAAAATCTGAGTCGTTAATGAAGCTTTGAGAGGAAGCCAATTCAGGAAATTTGAGGAGATGAGGACATGTGCAAATTGAATAATATTTTAGATACAACTTTCCATGCTTTGAGAAAGGTCTATAAAACATGACATGTAAATCTCAAACTCATGGATAATTCATGTCACATTTGAAGTCAATTAACATACCACGAAAACTCTGGGATATGAACATCACTAATCAGCTCCGCTAACGTCATCATGCTAAACTGCAGCGAAATATTGTTGTTTTGGGTTGACAACTTTTCTAACAAACAGCTTTTGGCCTGCATGAACAAAATTTCAATTAAGTTAGGTAGGTCTATACCCCATGAGGATTTGTCATCCTAATAGCTAAGCCAGTTTGAGGGCTACCTATAACTATTTTAGCATCTAATTTGCAGGATTTGTACTGGTCTTCGTAGAAAAATAACTGTACTGTATATTTTTCATGGCTTATTTTTTATGTATGTGTATATATACACGTACCACGAATTATTACGACTTGGTTAGAGAAGCTAGATGTAAAATGGGCCTTAAAATTTTTATCGTATATCATACCTGTCGACGAGCTTTTGCTTGAATTAATTTCTGCTGAAAACCTTCCAGCGCAGGTTTATGATGTGATCCGCAGGACTCCAAAATCTCTGAACATTGGCATCTTACATTTGATTCAGAAAGGGAGCTGAGATTTGCTTTGGTATCGTCAAGAACTTCCTTCATGAATTTCTGAACTTGGTCCAGCACAGTTTGACAGTCTCGGGATACTTCAAGGAACTTTTACAAAAATAAGTAAGTTTCACACGCACATGTCAAATTACTAAGGTCGAGGAACTTATGGCAAAAAGTATATAAGTACACGTGTATACCTCTCTGTGAATCCTTTCTATTAAAACATCTTCCAGGTAAAATGCGCGAGAAAATGCGACAGACGCTTGATTTCCCAGAACAATTTCGGATGCTATTTTAAGTCTCAACAATTTGTCATATGATGATGGCTCCATATTGGTGCCTTTCTTATGAAGAGGTTATTTCTTCACAAAATATAGACAGTCACGAAAACCGGTTTTTTAATAAAAATGTTTTTGGCAAAAATAATTAAATGCTTCTAAGCGGCAGAACACTTTCAATCACTTTTCACTACTAAAGCACTTAAAGAACTACTTTTAAACCCCAAACTAGTTAATACGTTCTCATTTTCCAGCATAGAATACATTCATGTAATATATATACAAATGCATGCAGTAAGAAGGAAGTGGTGGACACGGACGCTTGATATATAGATTCCTAGTTACTCTTGCAGTACTGTATTGGCTTGATTTACAATGCAATAAAAAAAACTAGCTTACTTTTTTAATAGTGTGTTTGGCTTTAATTGGTTAATCCACTAAAATAATAATTATTTGCTAAAGTTAGAAATGTGAGCATGTGTGTGGTAAAAACTTTTATAAAAACTGTTGTGTACAACCGCAAATCGACGTGCTCATAAATTATGTGAGTATATACTATATACGTATGTAAATGAAAAAAAAACATTTGTTTTGCATCAGCAGCCACAAACGAGCGTCGCTTCATTTGGACTGATGCAGAGTAGAACTGCTGCGCATACAAGCAACCAGATAGTCAAACAACTCATAACAATAATCATGCCTTCGATTACGCTGAAAATGAAAAGAATTGCCAAGCACATTTTTCTTTATTATCCTTCTCGTGTGATTCATGAATGTGTCAAATGTGTAAAGTAAATGAGAAAATGATTATGTGATTACTTTCAGTATATGCGTTTATTATTATTACACATGATTCACAAAAACCAGAACCCCAATCCTATGAGTTCTACTATATGTTATATATATACAACATGATTTTATAAATATATGTATTAATTAAGTCTTAATATTTTGTATTTTCTGTTGTATCAGAAACATTTACATTCGCATTGTAGCAGTTTAGATGCTGACTAAGACTACATATATGTACATATAATATCTTATATATAAGTACTTATCGTCATCGTTAGTTGAAATACAAAACGAAACCGCACTAGTGCTGCTTTTGGGTTTTTATCTGCTGTCTTGTTCGCAGACAGACCTAAGGATGTGTGACTTTCATCCTCTTCTCCTCATCTGCATAAATATACGGTACAAAAGTATTCATTTGATCTGTGCGAAGTTTGTAAGAAGAGTGTGTGTGTTGTGTAATGTGTAATGCAACGAAAGTTGGAAGGTTCAATAACAAGAAAAAGGATGTTAAAATGCATACATGAGCACGAAACCATATTAATTTTTTTCTTTGCAAGATTTGCTTGTTTCGTGCCTGCTTGCCTTTTGCTCATACAACTAGAAATATCCATGAATCATGACACATGAGGCATAAAAACCCGTCCTTTTCGGGATATATATAATAATATAATGTGCAGAGTTTAGTCAAGAGCAAAAATCTTTTGAAGACGTACGTCTCCAAAGTTTTCCATTGGTATATTTGGTTGGGTTTACTCATGTGCAATATTATTATATGTATTTTGTTTTATGCGAAAAACAGGAAGGAGTGGTTCATGACTGTAAAAAATGTGAATTCTTGCAAAACAGTCACAGTTTATCAAAATGAAGAAGAGGGAGAGGACGAGAAGGAGAAAAAATTGAAGATGTACATAAATATAATGTCTTGACTGAGTAAATGCATGCTTGCATGCATCATTTTGGCAAGCCCAGAGATGATACAGACTCACATAATAATATATTTTAGGGGAGTTTTACGATGCAACATTATATGTCATCATGAGCATATAATACTTTAAAATTATGAATATGATGTAGTGGTTAGATCTATTTAAATTAGATAACGCTCTGATTGATATCCATTGTAGCTTCATATTTTCTATTATATATATCACACTACATGATGATGAAAAACAATATTCCATTATGTCGGCAATCTGCTTTGGTAGACGATGCCGTAGTTATATAATGTAGGAAAACCCACTGTTTCCTACTCTTACTTTTTACCATCATCATCATCACCTCGCATGCAGCTGAGTGATGTGATGTGATGGGAAGCTATCTATTTTATTCTCATGTTTTATTTGTAACTCTCGCTCAAACAACTTTACTCTGATTTGTAACATGCATTTATGCATGAAGCTTTTGACCTCCCATTTAATACTCTTATTATTAGAAATCAAACATCCTGTGAAATTTACCTCCTTTGTGTCATGAGTTCATTATGACACAACAATGAGACTTTCTAAAAAGGGACAGGTCGATAGCCTACCATTCTAAAGCTATTGACACAATTATCTTGGGGTATAAATACTCCAAGAAAAGCGTCGCTCAAGATCGAATCAAGTCAGACGTTACTCAGAAGCCAACCAGAGTATTGGTGTCTCAGCTACAGTTACCAACCTCTTTACAGGGGATTTGGCTTATGCCAAATTCCCTGCATCTTTTATTATTCTTATAGTTTACCGTCCTTGTTTTTTAAGAAATAAATATCTCTGTTTTATAAGTTCTTTCGTTTCACAAGTTATTATCATAACGCACGAAAGTCCAGGTCAGATAACCAACTGAGAGATCTGCTTGTACAAGAAGGACTTGCAAACCTCATACGTACATCACGCGTATCTCCTACATGGCGAATTGGGGCTTTGGGTTTTGAACACCCATGGACTGCCGAGACCTGTACCAGGATTCAAGCTTCAAGATTCACGACTCAAGATTCCAGTCTTCAAGCTGAACTGACCTGATGAAGAGAATTCAAAAGGAACTCAATATTGCTACCTTATGGACAACCCTTAATTGAAACAAAACTCAACCATGTGTGGAACACCAAGGGAAACTACAAAAGACAAGTTTGACAATTAACAAAATATTATTTTTCCTCTATATGAACATTTCATAAATTATCGGGCTAAAAATCCGCTCTAATATGAGGATTGACTCATTCTGGGTTCGCGTCTTCGTCCATCTCATTTAATTTTAAATAACCCGATTGAGATTTCATTCCTCGGAAACATTGCTTGCATTGATTCCCATCGCGGTACTCATAGGCGTAGGAATTAGGAACCATACATGTTCATGAGGAAACGACTTTACGTAACACTCACAATTCTACAAGAAATATTGCTGCCTGAAAGGATGTCCAACTGTACTCCAGTGATCACCCCCAACACCAGAAAATGAGATACAGTGCTTCCTGACAGATAAAATAATTTCTACAACTTTTGACATGGCCCTCACCAACCTCCCCTTGTCCATCACATCATCATCATCATTACAACTCAACTTTACGAATTGACTACAGCATTTTCCTTTGATGACATCTATAGACCTTTGCTAGCTGACAAAATAACTTCATAAATTTTGCTGAAATTCATTGTCATGAATTAACTAACAACAGCAACATTAATAACTTGCAACATGCAAGAGACTAGACAACAAACAGAAATTTCAAAAACTTGCAAGATAAAATCAAAATTCCAAAAACATAACCCACTTATCAAGAAGAAATATTACTAAGAAAATTAATATAAAGAAATATAACAATACAAAAGTCAACATAAATATACTGAAGAATCCGTGCGATCAGAAAACTCAAGAATTTGAGTTCAACAACGAGCAAAGAAATCCAGTTTGCACACTATTCAAGCGTGGGAAGAAAGGAAATAATATTCCCACAAGGAGAACCACTTTCTATCTTTTGTCTTTCAAATTTCCAAGCAAAATTCTACTCTACCCATTAGACTACAATTGATAACAACTTTACAAACAACATTTCACAATTCTTTGCCAACTTGACTACATGTTTATAGAGTGACTTTTCTAAAATGAAAACTCATTTTTCTATCAAATAAATGTACTCACGGCAAACATCGTATTAAAATTCCCAGTTACCTCACCATTACACAATCCTACCACTTCATAATTACTTTATCCAATTAACCTAATTTAACCTTTTTCCACGAGACTAATTATCTCTCCTCTCTCTCTGTCTCAAGAATTACCAACATTCTCTTTCTAATACCGTTCTCTTTCTCACGTTTGTACCCCACCTTCCTTTGCCGTACCTGACCACTTTATCAACTATGAAGAAATGCAACAACAATACAAATAATCTATCAGTAAAACCAAGCACAATAAGAAGAAGAATATTACATAACTGAAGACTTTAATTAAGAAGAAAAAATATTAAGAAGAAAATAATTAAGAAAAAATATTTTAAGGTACCTATATAATTAATTCAGAGCACCTGCTGGTCGTAGTTCCGGTTCAGGTTCGTTAAATCGTGATATCCGGAAAGCTCAACCCAAACACGGACAAGGCAATGTTAATACTAGAGGCTACTAGAGATCTTCGTATAGTAACTATGGATCTGTCCCCGCACGCCTAGTTTCGATGGACAACCCCACCGTGGGGGATACCACACTAATGGCGAAGAAGTATCCAATATATATTGCCCTTTGGAGGACAGACACGCTGGATAGAGGATTCTCTACCGGTTCACGCCAACAGTCCCAGATTATCATTTGCCAGACTGCATCCTCGAGACAACCGCCATACTGCTGCCATTAACTAATGTCACAAGATGACAACCATGGATACTTCCCACAGTGATGTGCGGAACATCGGAGGAACTGCACGTCACCCAATCATTAATTCATCGTACAATTCAAAAGAATCTACAATTTTAAAATACTTGACAACATAAAATTTCTACACCTTTTTACAAGTTAGTTAAAATCTACTTGTTTGTTTACCTGATTCTACCCTGAGGACAATGACATGAAATTCCCACGAAGTTAAACAACTTCTTTTTACCTATGCTGTGATTAAAACGAAGTAAATTACCAACAACCTTTTCCTGCCTTGAAGAAGCAAAATTAAATTTCTACAACAACAACAACAACACTATCCTCACAACTTTGTTTTCAAAATTATAAGGACCAAATTCTTCACGACTCCAATGTTTTCTTCTCATCATTTCTACATCGGTATGAATCACTCTCTAATTTGAATATCCTCACCAATTTCCTTTAATCCATCAAGATCATAAAATCCATATTAGATACACATTCTAATCACCTTCGCTCCAGCATTTAAATTAGGAATTCTCATGACAGGAATAATAAGTACATTTAGAATTGAAAGTCAGAAAAACATTTTATATGTTAGTTATAAAAGCAAGAGTCTTAGTTAGACATGATTGAATATTAACCTGAGTTAGGTTAAGATTGACAGGAATAGGAGCTTGCTTTTGCTTGCATAGTTTGCTTTGCTTAGTAAAACTTTGCATGGTTTTATTTTGAACGAACAAGATCCGTCTTGATTAATAGGGAATCAGACTGTAAACCAATATATTTTCATATTCAGGTATTTAGACTAATAACGTCTACACATGGCTCACAATCGATTTCTGAGCTATTCTTTTGCTTTAAGAAATTTCTTCTCAGTTTTGAACAATTACAAATATATTCCAGTATCTTTTAACAGTAAACATTTAAAAATAATGATACATAATTCAAACTTTTCGCAGAAAGTTTGCTTTAGGACATTATATCTTTATCGAATTCACATTTTGTAACCTATCTATTAAATTTATCTTCTGGGCATACATATAACAGAGCTTGATAACAAAGTTCATGTAAAAAAACATGCACATTTCCTTTATCGGAAATATGGCGCACTCATAAATCTTGCTCTGTTACACGAACAATATCTAAGCCGCCAAAATATAATTGTATACCATTACAATTGCTCTAATATTCTTATTAGACTCACCGTTCAACATTCTTAGGGTTAAAATCTCAATAGATCCAGTAATCTTCATGCAAATGGGAAACCATACAAAAATTATACCCTACATGCATTCATTCCAATTCATTTGTTTACACACACAAGCACTCATTCTCTTTTTTCTCTCAAAATTATTCATATCGCATTCAAATTTATTCCTAAATTCTAATTCTAGTTTTGTTTCCACCTACTCTATTCCACTTAATTATAAATCACCTCTCTTTTAATTTTTTTCTCACAAAATTCTCTTCAACTTTTTTATTACTTACGTGTGTATTCACAATCCATTTTATCAGAATACCCCGTACATATACGTACCTTTAGTAAGAACTTGTTTAGCTACTTTCTGACTGTAGCTACCACTTGTTTTTTTTGTTCACAGCTCACGTTCTTCTAGCTTGCAGCTGTCTGCTATGCTGAAGACATAGTGAACAACTTTTCTAATTTGACTCTTTCAACCTTTACGTTGGAGATTTTCCATCACTACCTTTTTCATTTCTTGCTCATCTCAACAATTGCCTTGTATTGCAATGCTGCATTGCCTTTGGCACGACCTTTTTACATTCCATTTGATTACATTACTACTTTTTTTTACAATGCCATTCACTTGCATAAACATTTAACACAACTTTTCCACCCCATGAAGATTCCTATTGAAATTTACTCCTCACCACTTTGTTTACGCACACATGCACTCCTTTTGCATTAACGTTTCAGCCAACAAATATTATATGACATCTTCACCGAGTTGTTTACTCTCATATAATTTAACGGTATTAACTTGATTTTTACCGACAGACATTTCGCTCATATATTTCATCACATTTTGTGCACCAGGTTCATTTGAAATTTATACACATTTATTAGTTTTCTCACAAAATTTTGCTACTTTCATTTAATATTTTCAGACAACATTTTTTTTGCTTTTGGTCATCACACCACATGACACTAGGTCAAGTTATTTTTTTGTTTTTCACCCCCTTCATTTAATTCATATCCGATTCCTAGCATTATTAACCTGCGATCGAAGATCAATCAAAAGCAGGTTTTTTAGAATGGATCATAGTCTGTCTGTCCGTCCGTCCGTCCGTCCGTCTGTCCGTCTGTTCGCACGATAACTTTTACACCGTTGAAGATTTTCAAAAATTCTTTTTGCTAAACGATACCTTAGGTCAAGCTCTTGGCTAAGTTCTAAGATGAGCAAAATCGGTCAACGGTAACTGGGTCAAAGGTCAAGGTCAAAAAATTTTAATAGCAAAACATGGCTTATGATACATCAAAATGATGCTATTTTTCAAGAAAAACTCAACTATGCTAATATCAAAGTTCAGAAATGACCCCAGCGTGACCTATAAGTGATTAAAGGTCAATTTTTGAAAAAAATCTCAATAGCAGCCACAATTATGAAAATTTTCAAATCTTTTTTAAACCAATGAACTACTCAGACACAGCTTATGCTAACTTTATTCAGCATAAATGCTAGATCGCAGGTTACTATATATCTGCCTATTGTCAGGTTTATTTCCCTATGTTTACGTTTCGTTACCGTCCCGGTTGCAAATATTTTTTTGTAGAGGGAAATCATGGTACACACTCACTGTATGTACTTTATTGCTACTACTGCTTTTGCTATATTCCGCTTTAACACATTTTAGCCAATTTCAAAGATTATACGATTAAGCGTATTAATTAGACCGATAATGCACCTTTTTAGACTCAACTTTATTACACAAATTTTAATTTTCAACCATTTCAATTTAGTTTATTTTGACCAATTTTTCCAAAATTCTACTTGCATTATTACATGTAAACCATACATAAAAGCATTTAAACCATTTCATTTTACCAAATCTTTCACTATAATTTCTGTCTAAATCTCATTCAATTTTATAAATATTACTTTCAGTTTACATTACTATTTTCAACGATCAGATTTCACAAGCACTTGAAAACTCAAGTTTTGTATTAAGATTCAAAATTTCACTAATACTTTCTTAGAAGCTTGATCGATTACTTTAGTTCATACTTCCTACAACAAGGACACATAAAAAGTATAAAAAAGTTAGAAAAAACGAATAGCTTGAATTATTAGTATTGCTTGATTATAAGACGTTGTAATTTAGCATTTTACTTATTCATTTTATGTAAACAAAAAATACAAACATTTTATCTTTAGTTAAGTTATCTTAGAAAATCTTGATGTCTTCATTCATAAATCAATTTCAGTGTTAAGACACTTACAATTATGTATGATCAATGTAACCTCTTATGTTTCAGAGTAATTTTAAATTATAGAAGTTCATTTCATTATTTCAATTCAATTCCAATTTTGGTAATCAAAAAATAATTATGTATTTACCTTTTATTTTCTTTAACAATTGTAACTAACAATATTTCAAAAATTATTTCACTTTAATTCGTTCCATTATATTTGATTCATATTAACTTTGTTAACGTTAAGATAATTCGAAAACTATGTTAGTTTATAAGCATACAATTTTATTACTTTATTTTTTTATCATCTCGATGTAACTTTAAATTCTTTTTCCGAAGAGGAACCTAATGTAGGAAAACCCACTGTTTCCTACTCTTACTTTTTACCATCATCATCATCACCTCGCATGCAGCTGAGTGATGTGATGTGATGGGAAGCTATCTATTTTATTCTCATGTTTTATTTGTAACTCTCGCTCAAACAACTTTACTCTGATTTGTAACATGCATTTATGCATGAAGCTTTTGACCTCCCATTTAATACTCTTATTATTAGAAATCAAACATCCTGTGAAATTTACCTCCTTTGTGTCATGAGTTCATTATGACACAACAATGAGACTTTCTAAAAAGGGACAGGTCGATAGCCTACCATTCTAAAGCTATTGACACAATTATCTTGGGGTATAAATACTCCAAGAAAAGCGTCGCTCAAGATCGAATCAAGTCAGACGTTACTCAGAAGCCAACCAGAGTATTGGTGTCTCAGCTACAGTTACCAACCTCTTTACAGGGGATTTGGCTTATGCCAAATTCCCTGCATCTTTTATTATTCTTATAGTTTACCGTCCTTGTTTTTTAAGAAATAAATATCTCTGTTTTATAAGTTCTTTCGTTTCACAAGTTATTATCATAACGCACGAAAGTCCAGGTCAGATAACCAACTGAGAGATCTGCTTGTACAAGAAGGACTTGCAAACCTCATACGTACATCACGCGTATCTCCTACAATAACAAATACCACCATAAACTAAAAAAGCGGATTTATGGTTTGCTAACATCATAGAATTTGCAAATACATATGTAAATAATATATGCAAATAACCCACTATGTTGTTCAGTGTTAAGACAAATCGCAAAACGGTTATAGTTATATCGATAATAAACAACTAGCCAAATAACGTGAGATGAGATATTAAGATGCGCTGATTCGGTAGCGAATATTAATACATGACGGTTTAATATTTTCTACATTTTGGGATACAATTCCCTTGTTCTAAACTACAGGACGCGGTCAAAGGGAAAGCACACATTTGGTATCACTTTTTAATCCAGCCAATAAAATCAGTTATCACATCACCCATGCAGTCTAATATGCATACGACTGGAAAACAATACCCCAGATAACCTATTTCCTTGTTCATTTTTGTGATTAACATATGGGATAAACAAACTACTTAAATTTGATACTAAACTTGTCGGTTAATTTTCGCTCGTATATACATATGTAATTTGTAGGTAATATTCCATGGGGGCTATTCTGATTGCTGATAATGATATCATCACATCATTTCCTAAACACCATTGATGTCTGCATGATGTCGAGGTTGCATTGCTTCGTGTTTTTAGTATAATAATAATATGTTGCAATGCAGCAAGACGAGATAAATTGAGTTTTTATTTACATAACAAAGAAATCAATAAATGTAAATCATCAACAAGCTTTTTTGCAAAAGCGAACGTACATAATTTGAATACATATAAAACCTGCTGTGCTCTTTTGGAGGTTGAGTAAAATATTTCATAATATTATATGATATGAATGCAACAATATATATACTGAATGCAAAAATGAACTTTTTGTTTAGTTTGAATTTTTGTCATAGTTTACACATATTAAGGGAAAGCCTTTGTTGATAACAAAATGTATATAAACGGTATAAAGCAAATGTACAATGCATCTTCGCATAGTGCCTATCCCAATGATAATAATGACAAGGATATGCATGTATGATATAATAGTCAGTTTGTTAGCTATAGAGATTAACTTATCGATTATAAACGCTGCTTGACCTGCAATTCTTGAATTCATTTTGGTAACTGGAACGAAGCTCCATTCGTTCCAGGCGTGTGGCAGCGCTGCCTATCCTAAAAAACTAACACCAACTTCCAAAGCAAGTTATTCCAGCTCTCAAAGCATTTGAGATTTGGAAGATGGCAAAGCAGACCCGCTTTTATTTCAGTGAGCGACAGATGCTGTATTTGGTTCAGCATGTTATTAATAATAAAGCAAACAGTAATTTTCAAAGTCGTCAATGTAATAAGCACAAAAAAACTTACAGTATAATATATATAATACAGTTATCATATAATAATAATAATAATAATAAGCCTTATCATTATTTCAGCAAATCTTTTCTGTAGTAGCGACGATGTACAAATAGAAAATATTGTGAATTTTCATACGCTCTTTCATACATGTTCATATCCATAAACATGTTGATCTTTGCCTTATCTTCTGCTGAAATATTTTTATGTTTCAAGGCTAATATCTGAAACAAGACACATATCAAAATCAGACTTAAGTATTATTACGTAGCTGATCTGAGTCAGCGTAGTTATAATTTTACTAAGTTTGTCTGTCTGTCCGTCTGTCCGTCTGTCTGTCCGTCTGTCTGTCCGTCTGTCCGCACTCTCCTGTGGACATATGTTGACCGATTTCCACCAAATTTGGCACACAGGTAGTACACCTCAAGAGCTTGCCTGGTATTGCTTTTCAGCCAAATCGGTTAAAGCGTTTGAAAGTTATGGCGCGAAAATTCAAAAATCCATCGAATTGGCTGAAACTCAGTATATAAAGGTTATCTGATATGCTGAATGGATTGCTTATGGTGGTAATGCTCTATAAACAGTATTTCATGCAGATTTAAATGTTTTTGAGCGCGAAAATTCAAAAATAGTCCCATTCATCACCCAGTATTCCTATTCATCGCCAGAATTCATATTCATCACCCAGAATTCCCATTCATCGCCTAGAAATCCTATTCATCACCCAGAATTCCCATTCATTGCCCAGAATTCATATTCATCACCCAGAATTTATATTCATCGCCCAGAATTCATATTCATCACTCAGTTCAGCTACGTATCTAGGCCTGCTTACAAGCAGTTTATTAGCAATACCTTCAGGACCAGGATAAAAAATATTTTTCTTAAGCAAAGATATGATGTGCATAGTTTGAGTTGACGTTATAGTAATTTACCTTAATATGTATTGTGTCAAAAGGAAACGCTTCCAATAAGAGAAATTCATGTTCATCAAGATGTAACGCAAGAAAATCTACAGAAGTAATGTTCATGGCCCATAAAATGGAAGACAAAGGAAAGCACTCAACCTTATAGTAGAGGTGCTCATCATCATCATCGTCATCATCAATTTCTCTCTTCAAGAGTGAGTTTCCGTAGCGCAACGATGTATAAATCGTTTGTGTTTCATCCTCCCATGAATACTTCACATGGTTCCCATTTCCGCTAATGTAAACCTTGCAAATTCAAAACATCCTGGATGATTTCCCGTTGCAATAAATGTATAAAAGTATGCACATATATTATTAAAATTAATAAAAGTTTCTAGCTATCGAGCTCTTCTTGCACCATTGTTGGGTAATTGACCGAAACGCAGAGGTTCGCTATCCATGCCAAGCGATGCCGGTTTTTGAGCTCTTGAAATAAAATTGGGGAGGGCTCCAACAACAACCCTGTCCACGAACCTGTTAGCTCCAAGTTCAGCGTGTGTGAGGTTTGAAGACCATCAAATGCTCTGTATTCAACGAAAATTCCATCGGTCTGTAAAATCACATTCGAATAAAATAGGTTCTCAGACCTTCTCATGTAGCCCCAATTGTCAATCGTTGAAAGCTTTTCTTACAATTCGTAATCTATCCAGCAAACGACGTTCCTTGTTTTTGAAATCATCTGAATATGATATACTAGAAGCAAGATCATAAGGCTCTCTGGATGGTGGCAAGATATGCTTCTTTAAAATGTAATTAAGGAGGACAGAATCATTCGGGTAAATATTTGAATCGCTACTGAATACCTTAGCTGAATAGAGAGGATAAATGCAGCAAAGGTATATAAGCTATTGGTTTTTAAAGCTTTACTAGAAACTGTAAATACAATTATTTTACTTTACACCTAATCACCTGATATCATAGGTGGGTGCCTGCTTCGAGTAGTCAACATCTTTTTCGGGACTGAATTAAAAGGACCACTTAAAATTACAACGACCAAACTGATGAAGAATGTCAAGGACAATGTCCACACCTTCATGTGATAATGCGTAGGAAGAAATTTTACTTTCATCTTTACGAGTTCAGTGGATTCCGTTGTCAATTTCAAATATATTCGTGGCTTTTGTAGAACTTTGAGCTGTTTGAGCCATTCAGCATTTGCTATTTGCTTTGAGTACAGCGGTACAGCTGAATGATGCTCCAATTTGAAGCTTTGCTTTACTATATACTTGAAGCTTTAAAGTATTTGTGTAAGCTGCTACGACGACATTGCTGACCAGCATTATGTAACATGTACCACCCAATAATTTGTGCCAAAGTACGCGTGAGTGTGACCTGTACTTGTAGCACAATTACATTTTCATGATGTGCTATAAAAATTAGTATTTAAAAATTAAAAAAACATTTTGAGCCCTGCATCCTAATCTACACTACATTACGTGGCATGGTATTCTTCAGTGTTGTTTTTCAAGCTAGACCTTATATATTTAGTTTTCATGTTCACCATCCCATCATTCCCTCCTGCTCCCGCAGTCAGCGTTTTAGTTTTATGAAGCCATGAAAGCAGAGGACAAAAGAGGTTCTAATGAACATTGTGGTGGAAATTAGGGTGTAATCATAAAATGAAGGCTGAACTATACTATACTCTACTTCGGCATCTCACAGAATTTTATGTATGCATCGTTTCCACACTTTCTTCTCTCCACATTTTTCCCATCCCTCATTTCCTCAACACGAGCACCGATGAGACTGGAAGAAGAAAGCTATAGCAAGTTACCCATGTTGAACGTATCAAAGTGATGCTCCGGAACTAAAACCAGAAGATGTAAATGGAGCTTCTGTTTTTAAGCTTGTGAAGAAGGACTACATGTATATAGGTAAACACCTCGAATATACATATATTTAAGTTGCCCACATTATGTGGTCACTACAAATACATTAAGTTCATGCAGTAAATTTTTTAAAAGTAAATTCAGTGCGGTTCACAACCTAAAGTTTACATCACATCCGTCCATCTCCTCCTCCTCTCCTCTCCCTATTTTGTGTTTTACGTTTAATTAGATATTAACATCGTGCTCCCCTTTCCACGCAACTTCCATCCAAGTTCCAAATCCAGCTTGATGCTGCTGGCCGGTGAAACACATTCGTAATTGAAGCACATGCAAATATAGGTATTTAAATACATAGATAAAACATGATGTATATATGTATATATTTTGCAAGCTTGCATGCATGCCTCCATGTTTGTCTTCATCCTTGTTTTTTCCATAGGTAATTCTGTTGGATAACCATGAACCCCTCAGAGAGATTAGGGTACAAAATGAGAAACAGTATACAATTTTTGAAATTCAGGTCGAAGTAGCGGAAGGGGGTGACGCGTTTGCATCACTATTCCATAATTACATTTTACAGATTTTACATTACATTTTTAGGTCGATTGACCAATTCCGCTTGAAATTATTATTGTTAGAATACCGTTAGCACTCAGCTTCATTCTAGTTATTCTGCTATTACTTTTCAAAAAAAAACTTTACAATTTACTTCCTTCCAACAGAAGAACAGACAAACAACGTAAATTTAAATTAGTGTAGAATAGTTTTCCCCTCTCATAACATAACCCAACGAGAGTGTATGCATATAATGTCCTTTGCAAGCTGGGGATTACGCTTTGGAATAAAGACAGAAAGTGACACAGCCCCTTTGCTAATGTAGTGCGGGAGCTGTTATGCATTATGTAGCTACTTACACAGTTCTCTCCAACACTTTTCGTCTCTTTCTTTCACTAGAAGAAGGAGCCTAGCCTAGATGACCCGAAATGAGATGTCGGAATGACGATCTTATTTCTACTTTCTTCATATTATCATGTGATGCTTCTTGACTACTTGGACACTTCATGGTACATACTAGATGAGGAAAAAGATCAGAGAAGTGAAGAGAAAAAAAACAAGAAAAACACAAGTGCTAATACGGGCAACATGCCTACACTTAAATTGCTACTTGTATGTATTAAAGCTAAAACTACATTTTTGTTGATCAATGTTTTCTCTCTCAGTTGTTCTCATCTCTTGGTCTGAATCTCTTTTCTGTGATGTGATATGTGATACTTAAGTAAGTAACCACAATGATTTCCTTCTCAAAAAAAGAAGAAGAAGTTGGAACTACGTAGGTTTCTCGTGCCGTAACATTAACAGCAAAATCATATAGAGAGATGAAAAAGTGGTGTGTATGTTAGATATATATCATCATACCCATTTCGTTAACGTTGTCGGCTCTCCTCTGCAGTTTATCTTATTTCTCTGCATCCATCCTTTCCATCCAAGTTGTATAGTGGAATTCCCTCAGGCTTTTTCTATTCCAAAGAGACCAAGACTCTTTTTTTCTGATTCACAACTGTCCAGCTCTTTCTCCTTTGCTAGTTTCTTCCTCTATTAGCCCCGCCACGTTATTCTAGAGTCTAGAGGTGAAAGTAGCAGGACTCTACGTACTGTAGTAGTAGAGGAACAGAAGGACAGATCATGTCTATAAACATAGGATATTACATGTCATGATGGGTTTTCTTTTTTTCGACTTGTTAGATTTTTTTCAAAGTGCTACTTAATTTATTCTGTACACCATCTCCAAGCACATGTCTAAAAATTACTGGCGTGATTGGGGTGAAGCTTCTCAAAAGGCTGAAAAAAGTGGAGATTCATTTCCTATTTTTTAAGAAACGGGAAGAAAACGTCTGGAACATGGTTTGTGTTTATAAGAAGATAGAGGGAAAACACATGAGGTTTTCTCAAGAGAGCCTTGGACTTTTTTTTCTTAACCCGTTTACGTACAAATGAAATGAATGGAATGGAATGAAAGTGATAGTTTACTTTGTGTTGGTATGCATTGCTTACTTTGGCTGTTGTATAATATCTGTTTGTGTATGAGCGGGTTCCTCCTTAAACCAACTTAGTTTTCAATGTATAGCTTATAGGTGATTTTCTAAACGAGCTTTTTATGTCACTCTTTTTACAACGTAGGTTGAAACGGTTGGAGTTGGAACACTCCAAAATCAAAAGGGACTTTGGAAAGGGAACACTTTGTGACGAAGAAAGGACCAACCGGAACTAAATCAACCTTTCTTAGAAAGAGTTTGAATATACGGGAAGGGAAACGGCTGCACTGAAGAATTTTAAGGGGATAGTTGACACTTGGTAAAAACCGCGTCGATTTCCATTCCACATCCTCAGTTAGCATAGCATAACACCACACACACCACAATCTGGAGCATTCTGGATTCTACTCAAACGTGGATTTTCACTTTCTTCTGTCTCATTTTATCCTGCATTCCAATTCCAATCCAAAATAAATTCATGGGTTGAAAAAAGTGGTATTGGTTTGGGGGTATCAATTGTTTTCCAGAATGTGTTTCAGTTGCAGATATCATATTCCAAAAGTTTTTTTTTTTATGAAAAGGATGTTTTGTTTGGTTACATCCCTCAACATGATGACAAAGGATGCAAAGATTTATTTGTATGCACTAGCCTGAAACCAAAACTCCTTTGAATTTCAACTGTATCTAGCAACCTAAAACTGTATTTGATTTGAATGAATTTTATTTATGCCTCGGTAAGTTTTTGTTACGCCCACAAAAACGGGAAACTGGAAAAAAGAAATCATATACAAATTATGGCCTAGATGCTATTTATAACCATTTTTCTTTGTTCTCGCTGTCCAATATGATATTATTCGGTATCTTGTTTTATTGTAAGCTCCAGGTAATATGTATATGTCATAAAATAAAATGTAAGTTAATATCGTAACATTTAGCCTAGATGTATGTAAAACAAAAGCGGAAAAACTCTTATGATGCTTGAATTGAAGTATCAAAGCAGACCGTTCTTAGCATGCTATTGGTGTACCTAAGATTGCATTCTGATAGGAAATCAAAAGCACACTGATCTCCTTTGTGGAATCACATTTACTTAATACCACAAAGAACACCGACCCTTCTGTAATCTCAGTCACATATCCACAGGTCACATTTCTCTGCCAGTTTTGGCATATCAAAGAGAAAACGTACACAATACACACACATACGTATATAATCCTTGAATAGATAAGTGAACGTCTATTACTGTGTTGACCACAGATTCTTGATATCGAATTGAAACAAAGAAAGGGAAAGAGGAAAGCATAGCAAAGTTGGAAGTAGCAGTAATTCTATATATCTATTGCATATAGTGATTCAAAACCTCAAACATACCATGTAGTGTTTGCTCTTCCGTGAGCGATTTGCATTCAACTGAAAAAGGGTAAACAATTGGGAAATAGGAAGAAAATAGTCGAAAAATCAGAACAGGCCCACCAAACCCTGAACAACAATAATATTCTTATTCACAAAAAAGCGTCCGGCAGGCATTAAAAGAATGTGCTCGATTGTAATAGCGTATAGTAGCAATCCATTTCCACAGATAAAGTGAACTCCTTTTTTCTTGCTTGGACTATTGGTGCTTTGTACACTCATATCGGCAAGTTGGGAATTTAACTGATGCTATAAAATCGATCTCAAATGTGAATCCCCATTTATTCACGTTAGGGCTAAAGTACCTATGTATATTCCAAATGGGGGGAACGTTGAGTCAAACAAGGAGAATAGGATTTTTGACGACAAATTTCTTCAACTACTTTTATTCCTTCAGGGCCTTCTTTTCCACGTTATGGAGCTTTCGACAGGTTGAATATTGCATTAAGGCTATGACTATGTAGAGAGCAATAAGGTTGCTTACTCTCCTTTTTTACACTACAAAAATTTTCTGGTTATTGCCTTGCTTTATCTTTGTTATCTCATCCTCTTGTTGCTTGCGTACTGGGAGGAAGAAAAAAGTAATATAATATGCGTAAGCTTTGTTTATTGTTATGCATGTTATGTTGTATATGGTGTGGTGTGGTATTCATGTGAATGAAAGCATGCAATGTATCCCTGGAAAGAAGATGTAGTTACTACAAGAGGCGATTTATAAATAAAATGGAAACTAGGAAGCTAAATTACAAGTTAGAAAAAATGTGAGTACAAGTTTTGAGGGAAGCGAGGCCCATTTACGACCTGGTCAGGTCAAAAACATTTGCAAATGGAAAAGGAGTATAGTGAGTGACCTTACAGCTTAAAAATAACATAATCTCATTCAAGTGATAGTGCGATAAGTCTCAGTCAATTCTATGGTGTTCAATCTAAATTGCACCAGTTTCCATAAGCGCCATGTCTTTACTTCCCCCATTGAAAATAAAAGTTATGTTTTTGAGAGGAAAACAAAAAAATCGGTTGGAAATGGCCAGGGGAAATTGGAATCTTTCCTACGGCCAACCTGAAAAATGATCCTGCTGACAAATATGTACGAAGACGATAAAAAAACTATCTTGGCTCATACATCCACGAGCTTTTCTTCATGGAAGGTCGTAACTTTTCTTCGATTCCTTTGTTTTTTTCTTATCGTTGATACGTCGATAGCATTGTTTTCCATGTAAGTTTAAAAGATATAGCTTGTAAAAGCTGGGGTCAATATACTTTTGCATGGAAAGGAATTTGTTATACATTAATTTACTAGGGCGGAGTAATCATCACTGAATGAATGAAACCAATACGCATCTGTCTTGTTTGTCAAGTTTTGTCTGACAGTGACATTTCGCATGCGGTTCCAGTGGGAGTACATTGGGGCCACCTCATGTCACTTTGATTCAAAGGTTATTCCTACATAAATTGAACGGAAGGTTTCACAGCTGCATATTTACATTCCCGACAAGAGAGAACCTCAGTCAGTTGGATATGTTGGAGTGGTAGTATTATTGGGTAGCATAGTTATTTCAAACTAATTCAAAGTTTTTTATACACTATGTACATATCCCAAAGAAACAGGGAAAAAGTATTCAAGTCAGTTTTATTCTATATCGCTTGATACTTGACTTGAGTATAGCATGCATTGGCTTGCCTATAAAGATGGAATAGGATATGCTCCCCATCATTCATCGTTCCCTAATTTCATCGTTTAACTTCTCTTGTTTCCAATTCCTAAAATTATCGATATCTTATATTCTTCCTCTTGGAATCGCTACAAGCACGTAATAGCTTGAAGAGAATGAAGAGTCCCACAGGAGCTTGAAAAATACATATAAAATACTTGCATGCTTTCTCATCTAAAAATTCGAGCATGGTTGCATGGGAGTAGCAAGTCATAGAAGAAGCAGAGACCATACCATGATCATCATCATCATCATCATCAACAACAGGAAATCTTGCTGCATATCCTTTCATTTTCAACTCGGAGAAAAAATCCAACTGTTGTACATCCTACCAGACCAGACCACTACCACCACCTCCAGTATTTCTCTGTTGAAAAGATAAAGTGGAGAGGGTCGATGTCACCATGCGATGTAAAGTGGGAGATGAGGGTACTTATTCCCTTACTTATCACCATTGTTCACATTCAGCTGGGGTAAAATGGATAATCCAACTTGAAGTTGACGAAGGCAAAGCCAAAGAGAACGGCACGGGAAGAAGAATTCAAGTGAGTGGTAGAAGGCGAAAGCGGTAACTGCATCAGCGTGAGTGTGTCGCAGTTACCATCATCAAAGTAACCATGATATGGTGACGCTTTTATATGGACTATTTTTTTACAAGTATTCTCAGATCAAACCACTTTTCTTTCTTGGACTACTTGCAATTCCTTCCCTGCTTTCTTTTCCTATTACATTCTAGTATTTTCTCATTTTACTCTTGCTCCTTATTCCCTTCTTTCTGTTGGTCCCAATTCACTTTCTAAATGTATGAAACAACTAAAAGACGAACCAACTTTGTGAACTTGTACATATCAGATCCCACATTCGTTTTTTAGGCTATGAGTAGGGTGGTTGGTTGAGGTAATACTCATACATCACTAAAAATGCAGTTGTGAGTGTAGGCATCTATAAATATAAATATATGTGTGTACATATGTGGAGTACCAACCACACTACTACTACCTATATGTGTAATTCTCATAGAAAAAATGGCTTTTTCCAATGGTAAAACGGGAAATATACGAGAATGAAGTAATGGAGACATGGAGAATACAAACTCCAAAGCCCAGTTTTGCGTTCCGGTGTGGCGGTTGTGTGTATGTGTAAACTGAGCTATAAATTGCTACATACATACATACATACATACATATATATTTCCAGTCCCGAAAAATATACTTATTGCATTTTAGTTCGGAAGAAAGAATGGTTAACTTTCAACCATACCCATATAATCTCAAGTATTGGTACGGTGGGTGATGTGATAGCAGTTTGTTGTTAGTCTTCTTTGTGTGTTAGCGTTAGCAAATTTTGCTACTCTTCCTTTTTCTATATCGTCTTCTTCCCTCTCTCTCTAACTCCAACTCTGTGTCTCTACATCCTTTTCCAACTTTTTCTTATTGGGTTACTCTTTCTAGTTCTGCTTATTGCCAAAGCTTTTCTGCCCAACCTTGTCTTTTTGCCTTGGCTTTCTCATGTATGCATATGCTTAGCTCACAGCTCACAACAGTCGTGATGCGGAAGACCAAGACTCGCCAAAAAAAATTCGGCTAGTGTATTACAGGCTCCCTACCCGGCAGGATGGAACCGTGAAAGCCTCGTGCTTTTCTGTACCAACACCAACAAAGCAACTTTACTGCTACTATTTCTCCTTTACTCATCATCATATAAACCATACCTACACAAAGCAATTCAACTGAAGTGCTAGTAGTGCTTCTAATATCGCTACTCTTTACTAGCTCCTACTACCAACAACAATAGTACTTAGCTCTCGGTGGTGGCTCTTGGTTCGTTGTTTCTCTACTTTTTCTTGGCTTTCCTTAGCTTCTTCTTTCTCTCTTCACTTTTGTAGGAAATAATGTGATTATGTATTATAAACATCAGCAACATCAATCGTAGTTAGAAAACGAGAAAAACACTTGGAGAGGTACACGTGGAGAAAGGAAATATAAAAAAATACAATATTATTACTATGTACTTTCCTCGCCTCAACAAAAATACAAGACAATCCTGACGATCGAAAGAAATAAATGATGCTGTTGCCTTTCTCCCTTTGTTGGTCGTGTTTTCACTGTATTCTGAAAGCTTCCATCGTAGCATAATATATTACTTGTACTGATCATCATCATCATCATCATCATCTTCATTTCATTTGTTAAAAAAATTGCCAACCATCCAATCAACCCGACTGATTAACAACAACTAGAGGAGGAAATGGAAACGTGCAAAGTGTTTCAATTTACTTTCATTCAGTTTGCGATTTCCTTTGTAAAAGTTGGAATGTGATAAAAACTCTATCGATATATATATATATATATACAGACACTCTACATATATATAAGAACATGCTCACTTGTATTCATGTCCATTGATTTGTGAAGGGGGTGGATAAGTGGTGGAAGAACTGTGACAAGGATTGTCAATCCATCATATTCCAAAAGACACGAACACCAGACCAGGCCAAACCAGTAGTGTAGTACATGAGTAGTAACCATATATCGTAGTCTTGTCGCTAACAATTCCCTCAAGACTTTCCCCTTTTTTGTTTTGGTTCCTACTCGTTTTCTACCACAGTCCATGGATGCTAACTTATTGTGTGTGCATAACATTTTATTTATGTGCATTGGAGACTACATAAGAATATGAATGCCTTGCATTTGAAGCTACGATAGGAATAATAATTCCATTTTTACAATCTATCTATATATGGAACCTGTTTAAAGAAGGTCACCACCACCAACATGCTAAATAACAATAACCCGCTGTAATAATTTTTGTGTATGAATATTTTATCAATGCGATTTTTATTCGATGTTTTTTTGCAAAAAAAAACAACAACAGAGCTATTACCGTAATGATCAGCTGCATGACTGCCAAAGGTTGGTGCTTGCATGTGTGTAACATGTAATCGTCAGTTTTAGGGCTGGATAATATGGAAGGTGAAAGTCATGTGGCAAAAAAAATGGTGACATTACCCAGATCTCAACTAATGATACCAAAAGTACGATGCAGTTCGCATGTTATAATACATACATAGGTCCGTCAGTAGAGTTGAGTCACCTGGTTTCTCTTACCATTCTATAAAAAAAGTGTTGTTGACGGCTAGTAAACTATAAATGGGATTTACACATTTTGCTGGTGTTTACTCGTCGTTTTTTGCTATAAAAATTCCAGTCGTAGTATATAGTACGCAGCAATAAAGGATTGCTTTCCATAACCATACACAGCTTTTTTGAGCGACGGAAAAGCCAGGTGGCCTTCATAAGTATATTGGAACCCCAGCCTGATATGTTCGCAACCAAATTATGGTGTTCAAGTTTTGACATAAAGGAAAAGTCTATCGGGAGAGAGTGTTGACAAAGTGCTGTTTTCGTGATATGCAAGACGACTAAGGTCAAAGTAATCTTGTTACCGTTTCAAGGGTCAAGATTTCCGCACGGTCTCGCGTGGCTCATTCCGATTTTGCTACTCTGTGAATGGTAAGTTTTTTAAAAGAATTTTAGCCTTCATTTCAAAAGAAATAAGACAAAAGTTTTTTCTTTAAAAACAATCTCAATATCCATGCCCTGAAAATTTCGTTCCCCTTCAAGTTTTCCTTGTTTCTTTAAATGTTATGTATTTTACAATGCGGTTTCCCCTCTTCAAAAATGCTTGAGTAGACAATGGAAATGGAGCCCTACATATAAATATGATTGATGTACACCAGCAACAAGAAGCCCATTTGAAAAATATTTATGCTCCTGACACACCTCACCTCTGTTACACTTTCTCCATTTCAGAAAAGAAAGTCGTAACCTCATTATTCACGCATATATGCAGAACGTTTAAAGAACATGAATGAATTGAGTACAAATACCATAGCATAGTAATAGCAAGTATAAGTTTGAACCAGGTCTGAACATGAAAGAAGGGGATGGAAGTATAGGGAAAAGAACGGTCGTAAAATTTTTTTATGCTAATCCATACTGCCAAAATTTCACAATGCGTTTAATAATATTGCATCCACACATACAAATACTCTCACGTACACACCACTTTTGCATTTTTTACGAGTCTATAAGTAAGAAATAACACCAAAAAAACGTAGTCATAATTAGGCATATTCATAGGTCGAATGTTATGGCCGTGAAACAACTCCTCAGAGCTCATGCCCAACCACTCCAGTCCGAGTATTACTCACTCAACACGGAAACATGGTGAATGACATGTGCACTGCACGTAATGCAACATTAAAGACACGAGTAAATCAGAAATCTCACATAATTGAAACGTTTGTTCTGACAGGTATCAAATGAAGACATGTAACGTAATAGTAGCTCGCTGTATTTGTTAAGTGGGTAGATTTTTCATGTGCAGTTTGATACTCCGAATAAAAAACGTATTCCTTCTTGTAATTTGCATTGCGATTTAGTACCAAATATATGTATATAACATGAAAGCTTATCGTAATCGTTGTGTAGATAAAATGTAGTTATGTTATGTAGTGCATTGCCCAAGCACAAGTACAATACCCTGAAAATAGCGTTGACAAATGATCCCCACATTTAACAGTGTAGTCAAAGACTATTGCTCTCTGTCTGATTCAATTCTCCTGTGACTTTCACCCCCAGAGAAAACACTTGGAGACTGTAAATGGCAACTGAAAGTGTATAGGCTTACCTCGAAGAGTAGCATTCTAATCGCTCACACTCACCTCGCTCTTTGCAATACGAGAAAGCCTTGGCCTGGCCTGACTGGAATTGAATTGAATGCAACATAATTTTTTTTGGATGCAATGCAATTTATAAAAGTACTCTTGCTTCCGAGTGCAGAAACTTCTTCTTCGAATATTCATAACCGTAAAGTTTGCGTTGCATACTATAGGGATGTGATGTGATGTGAAGAAGACGAGGAAGCAATAAGTATATGCGTATTATCAGTGTTCGCTTCTTCTTCTTCTTCATCTCCTATTTCTTACGTGCTTGGTTACTAATGTTAATGTCATACGTGACCGGCTTCCTTG
This sequence comes from Orchesella flavescens, assembly GCA_964034955.1. Taxonomy (NCBI): domain Eukaryota; kingdom Metazoa; phylum Arthropoda; class Collembola; order Entomobryomorpha; family Orchesellidae; genus Orchesella; species Orchesella flavescens. Next base: position 29,104,857 of record OZ035954.1, on the reverse strand, counting down.
AGGTCTGCTGACTTCCGCCATTACCATATTATATGGGAGAAGGATCCCAAACACAAGTAGTAAAAAAGAACTTACAACACAAACATTTTCTTATACCTTATATATACCGATTTCCTTTCATTCATTCATGGTGTGATGTCCGGAAAAGGGATACCGGTGCGGTGTTCGTTTAGATATCCAGAAATGTGGAAACTAAATAGGACGACGGGAATGGCAATGGTAACTCTTGAGAGAATATACGAACGGTACTTGTGCATTGATTATTGATGACTAAAACCACCACCACCAACAAACCAGGGCACACGATATGGTTGATGGGAGAGTGGAAATGTAAGAGTTTTTGTTAGTGGTGGAGCGGCAAGAAACTTATTCCGTTTTTCTCATTGTACCTTTTCCCTCCGAGCTGGAATAGATTGGGAGCTCATGTTTTTAGCTTGAAATGACATTGTGTGTGCCGTTGGAATCGATATCCAATACATTGAGGGAAACGACTAGTTTTTAGTTTTTTTAGATGCTGAATACAGTTAAGTCAAGTGATGCATATGGGATGAAGCAGCGGGGGCGGTTCCTGTTTAATTTTAGTGAAACAAAAGAAGAAAAGCATAGATTTTGCTTTTTACCTAGAAATGCATTATTTTGAAAAACTTTTTTGGTTGATATTACTAATTTCAGAGATATACAAAATTTCAGAGTTAGTGCTGGGGAAAACTTTTCAAGCATAATATAATGCAGACCTGTTACTGCATTACATTATTACAAGTTTCTGTTATGGTTTTACTTGCTACATGAATATGACGTAGATAAAGTTGATGAAAGAATTTTTGCGTTATAAATTGATTGCATTATGCTAATAAGTAGGTACGCAATGCATAAAAGTTAAGAAAAGCTATTGAAATTAGGAGACCCCTTACTGCGTCTTCATTGCATACTGAGGAATGATGACAAAAGTTGGAAGAGGAAGGAGGAAGCGAACAAAGAATAATATTATATTACAATTCTTCCGGCGCCCACACCAATATTCTTCCATATAATGTTTTACTAGCACTCTTAAGAATCTGAAGAAAATTATTAGCTGCATCAAACCAACTTCTTTTTATTATTGCTTTGATGCATGTTGAGTTTTTCACGTGTAATGGATTGTAATTTCAATTCAGGCATCGACTGGCTCCACTGCAAATCATCAATTTAGAATAGATCGACGTTTTGAAATCGACTAGATATGCTTGAAAGTAATATACAATATTAGGAAGCAATGTTTTTTATGTTTAAACTGATTTGAAAAAGAGTTTGTCACTACGCTGGGCTCCACCTTTATCTTAATTTTGATTTTGCTTCACTTTTTTTGAAGCTCCAAGCAAATGAAAACTTTTGGCATGTCATATTTAATAAAATCTGTTGTAGGTAGTTTCATTTGATTTTAGCAATTCCTTTAATGAAATTCCAATGCAACAAAAAACTATTTTATACGTCATGCGCGCGGATATTGGCAATTGTAGGAAGCCAAGGCAAAATTCATTCAGTGTTTTTTTTATGCAACCAATTTTGGCACAGCTCTGAGGATTGCCAATATGCTAACATTGTAGCTCTAGGAAGTAAAAAGTAGTAGTACTAAACGAGCAGGATTGTAAAGCGCATTAATATATGTATCTATCTACTCAGCAAATTATATTGAGATTCCACTGTTACACCGTTAAAGGGGTACTAAATGTCAATGAATGTTAATAAATTTGGCTTGAATGTTCCATACAAAATTATAAATCAAAGGCTTCTTATCGGATAAATTTTTTTGAAAGTTGTGCCATTACAAATATTCCTTTGCTAAACTACAGTTTATATAGACTATATAACATTCAGTAGAACTCAGGAAATGGTAAAAAAGAACTTTTCATTTGATAGATAGATACATGTAAGACACTCCAATAAACCTAGAGACCAGAGAGGATTTGTTTAATATTATAACACATAATTATGTGCAGATGTATGCTTGCCATTTATAATCCTTGAGGCTTTAGATGAATCTCCTTTTTGCCATTTACTGTCCCTTTATTAGAAATTTACATTTCATTACAATTGACGCCGAAGGTTTCAAATTGGCGACAGCAAAATTGTCTTTAAATTCAAGATGTTCAGATCATTAGGCACCTGCTAAACTACACACATATCTTCCATCGGGTTGGATGCTTATAATATCCTGTTTGGAGTTGATACTACAATTTTCCAGCAAAAGTGAAGATTTTAACTGAATAGTGAATTTAGGAAAAGAAATAAAAACCCTCATTACTGACAAAGAAATGATGCAATACATCAGCATTAAGCTTCACCCACTGCCGTTATGCAATCCCTATGCGCAATAACTCCTTCGAGATTTTTTTTCTCAGGCAGAAAGCTGATGCCGCAACCTTTAGAACTTTAGACCCATTTCATCGTCCATGAAGTGAGAGAGTAGTTTGGTGTGGTGTGTGAGTGTGAGCTTAGCCAAGTGCTGTAATTGTGGTCTTTTGAGAGTTGCAGAGGGAAATGGAGACAAAAAGCTCTTGAAATTTGATTCCTGCAGACAGAAGGATTCACTTGACAAGAGGTCAAATCAGGCTAAATTTAGTGACAACAAAGCAATAAAGTGACGATGAATGAATGCAAAGTGTGACAATTTGATGTTTGAGTTAATGACATACGAGAGATGGGGAATGCTTTAGAAAAGAGAAAAAGATGCCCCGCATAGTCTCCACATATAACACATGACATGCTGCTGGCAATGGCAAAACGATATTACAAATATATACGCTCATGTGAAAGTTGCAAACAACATTCCAGGCTTATTCTCTTTTTCTGCTATTTCTTCATACTTGGAGTGCCACCATATAGCCAATATTTTTCATCAACTCCACTCAACGCCTAACCAATGCTTTCTCATGTCATGCAGATTTGACACACAATTTGGTTCCGTTATTGGTACAGCGTGTCTCGCTGGCATGGCTCAAGATTAGTACACAACCAACAACACACATGTATGTAAATTCATATATAATGTAGTTTTCTGCGTTACTACTTCACTACTTTAGTGCATTTACAGAAGGAGCAACAAAAAGCATTAAAATCACAAGTTGAGTGAAGCCAACAAAATTTTTCTTTTGCGTTCATATACATTCCTTCTATAACTAATAATAATAAGCAAGTTGTTCTCAGAGTCCCATTTTACCCTTCCCTTCTTCTGCCTCATCACCGTTGTCTGCGGGCTAAAGCTACTATATGCTAGCTTAAAATGCTGTGATTTCCTCAGAAAGACGTTACGTAGTATGTATGCCACTACTCTGCTCCTTCTTGTGTCCTTTGCCCAACTTTTTCTCTTTGTCTCCAAACAACTCGTCGTACACATTTCCTTGATCATCCACTTGAGCAGTCCGTCTCATGTTATATCGCGTTTCTCTTTATCTTCCTCTTGAAAAATGGTTGTACAATGAAGAAATGCAACTTCCTGCTTTACAAAAGAAACATAAAACATCATCATACATAAAAAAGATGTCGTCTTATCTTTCGCTCTGTGATATTTTACTCGCTGTGTGATTTATTTTTGTATCCTCCTAACCCAAAGCAAATGCATCTCTTAAGTCCCTCGAGTTTATATGAGTGTACACCAAAAGTACAAAAAAAAAGTTTTTCGCCAACAAAGTAAGTATGAATCTTTTTTATTTGGATGCCGTGTGTTTAGTTTAGTTAGTTCTATGTCATGGTATGGCGTATAATATTGCTATATACACACGCAGGCATTCTGCATACATACGCTGAGAAAGTAGCGTGTAGCTGTGTAGCCCAATTTTATGGAGCCGCCGGCTGGTGTCAAATTTCAAGTGAGTTTCTATTTATTCCCTCCCCTGCCTTTCTATTCCAAATGCCTGTATCTTTTACAAAAACATTTTCCATTCAGTAAAAGTTTCCGATGTTGGGGGCTAGTTTCATTCAACGCAACGCAACGGTGTGTAGGTTCCTACGTGCTAAGTTGCAAATCCACATTGCACACTTTATGTATTTTGGTGATTCATGGAGCTGATTCTCTCCTCACTTTGCCCTGCTTTTCCTTTGTTGTTTACAGTTAGTAAACAAGAAGCTCTTATGGGTGCTTGGGAAAATGATGTGGCGTGGTTTGTACTGACTTGACGGGTCCTGCTGGTAGCACTTTTGTTGTTGTGTTTCAGTTTTTCAGTTTATATGTATTTATTAGTAGAGGATGTAACCAAATGGGTAGTTGATGAAAATTGGGCGAACATCAACTGTAACTTTTCGGCCCATTTACCACTTGACCAATATATTTAGTATGCATTCGCATTTCATAGCAATTTCGTAAGTATATGGGACTCTTTCTTTTGAGCAATAAAAATATATATAAATCCCCCTACGCTTCTTCTGGTACACTGTGTACTGTATCCTTATGTATGGAGCTCAGCTAACATAAACATCGTAAATATTTAAGTGCAGAAATCACATAGTTCTCCCTCTAGTTTTGACACTCTTAAAAGCTCATGTAACTGGAGTTGGGCATATTTTCATTATTCAAATCTTGTTGAAATGATACAGTATGGTCGTTAAATGTATTTTTATAGTCTGCGTCTCTCCCAACAATAATATGATCACACACACTACGAGTACATGCTGAAACATTCGCCAAAATTAAGAGGGAGGTAGCTTATACCACAAATAAAATTTCAGGAAACATAATTTAGTTGGAGTACTCGTACTCAAAACAAAAAAAAAGTTTTACAAAATCTTTTCAAAGTAAGTTACCAAATATACTGAGCTGATCATAAAAAAATGTAGTATACGATAAAATTGCCCTTTTAAATATGCAACTAGGGAAAAATTATAGCGAAGCGGGAATTGGTAGCAAACAAATACTTATTACCAACCGTCAAACGTTGGCGTTGGTAGAAATGCGACGAATAAATAATATGAAACTCCAAAAGTTTCTAGGTTGGAGAGGAGGTGGTGTGGTGGTAGACAAAAAGGTATGGATATGTATATAATTTGTATTCAAGCAATCTACGAAGAAATAATGAAGAATTGGATTTTAATGAGCTGAGCACCATACTTTTCCCTACCCACTTTGGCTACCGACTCCTTTCCTTAAATGAGTTTGCAAATGCAAACATTTATTTTGCTATGAAATATTTATGACTAACTAACATTAGTTCCAACACACAGTAGTACAGTCTCATCTTTTTGTGCAATCTTTTGCTCTTCGTTTGGGGTTGGCGGGTAGTAAAGTAAGTTACTTTCTCTCTCGGAAGGACTGTTGGAAATTTAATGGAAATAAAAGCTATCCAACTTTGGTTAATAATATGTAGCTCTGGAGTTGGAGTCAAGAGGAAAAATGGCAAAGATGCTTCAACTTGTGTGAGCATTGCATATGATTGTTTTTCCAATGTAAAAAAAAGAGCAAACTGAGTTGCAGGCTCACTTCCTCGGTTTGCTTACATATGGAGTACAAGACGAGTACAGACCAATTTTCCTAGTTGGCAATGCTCTTCAGTTGAATGTATTTACAAAGTATTATTGCTGTTTCACTCCTAAAATTTCATTTCTTGTCGTTCCTATCTTTCTTATCTTTCCCAAAAATGCATAAATTTCATATGAGATGGCTTTCTTGATTAATGCATAGATGAAATGCACACAAACTTTTTTGTGTGCTTGTATATTCGTTCGTACGTGCACGCTCAAACTATAAGTACTTACTTTATATAGGTTTGTGTTTGAATATGAGTTTGAATTGCCATTAACGAGTACTTTGCTCATTTCACTTGCTCTCATTTTTTTTCAAGGAAAACCACTCTAGTGTAAGCGTATCTAATATCTTACGACGATTTCTAAAAAAATGTAGTATATAATGGGTTGTGACTACTGTTGCAGTGTATATTGCATTGCATGTGAATTTTGTTTCCCATTAAGCCATTCCATTCCATTGTTTCAAATGTATTGCTCAAACCTATAAACTATACTACGGTTGACAGCTAAATAAGCCAAAGAAATTATTTACATCTTTACATAGACATTTGGCAAAATCTGGATCAACGAAGGTATAATGAGCACAAGCTAGTGATTTGGATGAAAGTTTAATTCAAAATGCTCTGCTTCGAACACTCCGGAAATATGTTACATAGTTTTTAGTACTTACGTCACAACAAAAAAAATCCGCTCTTAAAATGAGTGTTTATTATACAAGAATAACAGTTAAATGATTAAACGGGTAGTAAAATTAATGCATGAATAATTTGCTATAAATTAAATATAAATTGCCAGTATTTGCAGCTTAAATTATGTAAGTTGAGATTGGGAATTGGTACCTAATTTTTTGCAATAAAGTAGTGATGCAGTAGCATGTAAATAATATATTATAGCATGTAGGTGGCAGGTGTATTTACTATAGTTGTATGCAAAACTGCCATAATTGTCTGTAAATTAAGTCTTTGCATCCTTTATGTTTCTCATGTGGTACCGTTTGGCTGATCCAAACCCAAACACACTTCATAAAATGTCGTAATCCTCTGCTTACATTTGATATTTATAATCGCATTAATAAAGCCAGGGGAGGGTGAAAAGAGGAACATTTATTTGGAGCTTGACCGAATCGCTAATCCAGTTATCCAGCGTGTTGCAAATAAACTTCATGCGTTGCAACTTGCCGCCAGAAGTAAAAGTAAAGTGCTAAAAAACATCATTAGTAAATTACAGATACAGTCCACATTGATAGTAACATATATTTTCCCCGTTTTATGTGAAAACCAAACAGGAAATATTATAAGTATATATTCAATTGTATTAGTCAAGTTACTCGTTATGTTGGCAAGATACTCGTAAGTCACCGCACGAAAAGGTACCTGCACACTAGAATCTGTACATAGATGGGTAGACTAACAGAATGTCTGGAAACACTACTGGTTGGTTTTTCAAAATCAGTAGTATAAAAATAGAACATTTGATTTGAGTAGCATTCTCTTCTACTTTCGGGCAGACGCTTTATGTGTTCATTGAAGCGAATCTGACATAGATAGACCTTGTTCCAACACTAACCTAAAATTCATTAGCGCCTAAGAAATTAGATGAGAATGAGGCATGGAACGGTGAAAGTACCTCCAACAAAATATGTGCATTTTAACCATGAGAAAGACTCCGACAATACATATTCCAATATTCTGCTCATCTACTTGGATGGAGCAAACATCAGATAATATTGAATGCCCTTCCAAAAATGAATACATCAGTTCATTATGTATGTATGTTGAGTTAATGAGTGACTTGGTTGGAATACATAGATATTTTGTAGCGTGTATTTCTCCACTCTTGTAGAAAGAACATGGACGGATGTAATGTGGTAAAACGAGAATAGATTTTTGGAACGTATCCTATGTTATATGATAATGGTTTGGCTTGTGGCTTAATTGTATCTGCAATTTGTACGATCCGACCTTGTCTACAATTTTCCTTACGAAATTAACAGGGAATCAGAAGTTACAGCGTTAGTGTACCATATTAAACTCGCAGGAGCAAAAACGACTGTCTGTTTGAGTCCATGTTCTAGAGAAGATGTTCAAAATAGACTTTACCCCAAAATTAATTAATCTCAGCGGAAATAGAAGAAATATATACATATATAGGTGTAGAATAGTTTCGAAATAGATACAAGAAAGGAAGGAACTTGATAAAATGAATGGACATCGTTCACCACATTGATTTTGCTTTGCGATTCCGTACCGTCATCCACAACTCGTCTTCTCAAGCTCGACGGAAGTATGGCTGTATTACAAAAACACCATTCTCACTTTGTATCTGAGTTTCTGTTGGGGAAAACACAATTAACTATTTTTTTCAGTTGGTCGGACGCGGCGGTAGCAAGTTTCAAATATATGGACTGAGAAGATATTTTTGATCTTAGTGAAAGCATAATTTTTATATTAATACTGGAAACGTTGTCGTTCTTGATGTGATAAGTAAAAATATATGACAATGAGTACTCATAAATGGACTTGCATGTACAGTCATAATTACTAAACAGTTCGATTTCATGGTCTATCTCCGTTTTGGCCACCACCATTGTGGGAAATGTCATCAAAAGTATCAGAACCAATTTCCTATTGTGCCACCGCTCTGTCACTCACCATCAGTAAGCGTCATTAAGCACATTCTTCATACTTAAGACAGATATAGTATTCCTGTTCCTAATGCATCTGTATGTATCTATACAACGAGGTCGAGCTGATGCTCATACATTAGGGTTATGACATGACAATATTACAATACAAATACGCCGAACCTAATTGGCTCATTCATTCACTCCCCCAATTATTTAATTAAGGAGGAAGTGGACTAAACTAACGATTAGCGTGACTATTTATAAACACACGTGCAGCAGTACACGACATTCACGAACGATCAAAATAGTTTATTACTACGTTTCATTTCTGAGTCATGCTACGTTCGACACTCAATGACGGCATAACCCCAATTCACCAACATGAACATGGAGAAAAACAGCATGAACACGTGTAGTTCTTATGTAATATGCAATGTCATGTCACATGAACATGCATATATATAAAGTTGGTTTTGCACAATGACACGCCAAGATTGTTAAGTCATTCAAATTCATATCATTTCTATATATGAAACTAAAAGTACTTACAAATGGAAAATAAAATTCATTACTTTGTTCATATCATTAACGCAAAGAAGAGCTCTGCAAAGTGTACTTCAAATCAAGTGCTCTCGCGACATAATCAATCCTCATTGTACTTATGATGACTCCAACTCTGCCTTCATTGCATTGCATTCGTAGCAGATAACGGTAGTCGCCTTTATGCTCATTTCTCGTTTCCGTTTCTCATTTTCTTTCAAGCAGTCTGTGGCGAATGCAAATGGATGATCTCAGTTGCGATAAACTTGAAAACCTCAATTTGAGTTTTGGATTATAAGGCAATAAGTTCTTCTGTATATGTGTATATATATGTGCGCTCAATTTATACATGCATGTAAAATTACGCCTTTCAGAATTTCGAGTGGAACAATATCTGTACTCACAATTGCTTTTGCAATTTACATCACATAACTGATTCTGCAGAGATTGTTGTCAGTTGTAGCTTCACTCCTCCTCCGTATCACAAATTGGATGTTGCTTTTGCGGTTTTGTTAAATTTCATATGCCAAATAATTTTGATAATTTCCCAAACGCTGTCGTCGTTGTCGGTTGTTTATAATTTGGTAAAAGTCATCTCATCACCCTAATCTAAAAGGGAAAGCTCCAGCACACATTTATGCTAGTGATTGTGATTTCATCCAAATCCGATTCAAAATGGGTTTGGTGAAACTGACAAAATAGGAGGCAGGATATAGCGTAGCCATACCGAAACGGTACCTCAACTTAACATACATAGATATGTGAGGTGTGTATCACTAAACAGCAAAACGTTAAGTTATTTTATGGCCGGAAGGGGGTATTTGATCCACTTTACGTCCCGTTTTCTTTCCTGACTTTTCTACTTCATGTCTGTTTTCATAACTTTGTGAAGCTTTCCCTTTTTCTATGTGAGTTGATGTTGATGCTCACTACCTCATGTTTTCTTTGGTTGACTGACTACTGGGAATGAAAATTCTCCAACTGAGCAACCCACCAATCCAACCGACATCCAACTACGGAAAACCATCCATCCAACCGTTTCGCATAGAGAAAAATATTTGGGTTGAGGGTGAAAAGTTGGTGAAAAGGTGGGTATGAAACATACTCAAACATGTAGACAAAAGCACACATACACACTCACATCGCCAAAAGGAAGAAAAACTAATATGCTATAATACTATTCCATTCACTATTCGCCTATCCAAATCATCCATTTCTATTTACCAGTTTACGTGTTTACCCAATGTTCCGCTGCCAGTGACAAAAAAACTGGCTCCAAAATAATTTTACAGTAGAATAAACTAGACTAGTTCAAATAAAACCTTTGACTTGGTTTCTGATTTCATTTGAATGTCATTCATTACCGTAAAAGACAAATAAAATTCAACAAAATCTTGTTAATTAAAACATTCTCCATTGAAATTACTCTAGCAAGTATTAAGTTTGAAATTAATTTTACTTGGGAGTCGGGATTACTATTTCAAAATTTGATGGTGGATAAGTTGCAATCTAAATGTTCATTTGCATAAAGGAGATAACCCCGTTCTAAGTTATTTAACAAGATGAACTCGATTGCTTAGTGGCAGTGAAATAAGTATTCATTTATTGCATAAGTATGCGTTGCGTCTACTTAAAATTGCATGCACAAATCCATCTGTTTAATCTTTTTTTGTGCTTGGTTAGTGTTTATACAAAAACCTGCACTACTTTCTCCTTCAGGTTCGTGGAAAAGTGTTTTCCTTTTTCTTTAAAAAAAACTCGTTTGACACACATTCATAATAAAGTATGCGTGCTGGTTTTGACGGAGCATAAACATTAGAATGGTACAGGTGATTTAAAATATTAATACCTAAGTGTTTTATCGACCTCTTGGGAATCTCTCCCCCATTTCATTGTTAAACCTTCCTTAATATGACAGAAACCAAGTTACGAAAAGTGTACTACTAGCACACATATTATGCAACTTACAATTTAAGAACTGACTGTATTGTACAGTGAGCTTATAATAATATGTACTTATAATAAAGCGAGAGCTCAAGTTCTATCATAAAAACATGCATATTGTATATCCATACACCTACCTTCTTCATCTGTGTGCTAGTTTACTTTCTGGAATGTGGTAAACTGTAATGTTCATTGTTTTTCTGTATTTGTACATAATATATGCCCAATAATGTTTATGTTCCTTGTTGAGACAAGAATACTCATAATAATAAGTATCAAGTTTGGAACTACTATATAAGTTCCATCTAACTAATACTTAGCTACCCGAGCTACACACCGCTCTACTATCGCCTCCCGTCCTTGTTACGAACATCTGTAACGAGTAATAAAGGCAAAAACATTGTCGGTTGGCAGCTGTTTCCCTAAATAGCAGTCAAGCTCACTACCGGTTTCTCATTTGCTTTTAGGTCACCTATTCAATTAGGATTTCGATTTGTCTTGCTCACTAACAAAAAAACCCGAATGCTACCTACTACTTAAAGGAATTGGTTCTCGTCGCGGTAGGTGGATTTTGGATAGATGAATGAGTTTGCGGGTGAACTTATATATAGTGTGCTGAAAGTGTCTTTGTGACCATACCTTTTCCTGTTTATATATTAGTGCTACGTTTTATGCATACAAAATACAATTGTACTTTGCTCATCAAGTCAAATATGTGGATATGCCATTCAACATTACAGCTACACATCCTCATTCCTTTCCACTCAAATAATCCATTTCTAAAAGTAATTGACATGAATGAGCGCTCAAAGTTAGGCTGGGAAAATGTAGACGATATTGATATATTGTTCAAGCTTTAGAAATAAGGATGCATATAGCAATAACTCAGAGGAACGTATGATTGGAGAAAGGTAAATACCAAACATTCTAGTATTAACCGCATCACATTCCGTTGGCACATAAATTATTGCATTTCACGTTGCCCTGAATTTTCAATCTTTTCAGCAAACGTCCATATACTTTCTTCAATAAATGTGGAAGTGGCAACGTTACTGATAGACTTTAATTTTTGGTGAAAATTTTTGTTTTAGTACGTGGATGAGAAACTTTATAAGGCTTGGAATACGTTCTGGGGCAAAGTGAACTAGTTGCAAAATCGCATACGCTTTCTTCTCCTGCATCATTTATGTTAAAAAATTCTGCTCGTGGAGCGAGTGATAGCATTAACCAGATATTGAAATGGCATAATCATGCCTTCAGCGATGACCTCCATGCTTATCAGAATGATCATCCCCTGATCCCATATCATCTCATCTGTCATTTCATATTAATAAATCATTCCGTACAAAATGGACGTATCATGTTTTTGATTCTAGGCTTCCTAATTTTTGTATTCCTCTAGTAGTATAAGCTTTCAGTAGTGAGCTACTCATGCAGTCAACTATTTCATATCATTTCCTCCAGCTGTCTTACTCGATTTGTCTGACAAATTTTGCATACTCTTTCCCAACCCAGTTTTTTTATCGAATGCCGACTGACATGCTTTCAACCTTCTGTACTTGTACATTTAGTATGTATGTATGTATGTATGAAAGTGATTTTTGCTGGATATGTTAAAGAATGTCCTAAAATAGCTAAAATAGTATTGCCTCATTTGAGCATAGAAACATTGTCTTAAATACTAATTCTGGTTCCACGTGTGTGTGTATTCCTTGGTTAAAACTAGATTTATATATATATATTTCAAGCGTGTGCATCCACAAAGCCTGTTTAGGTACGCACACGTGATTATGCCCAAATATGTACAAATACATGCATACTACATGAAATGAATGCCATGCATATTTACGATTGTGTACAAAAAAACAGCAAAAAATGTATCCATCACATTCTTGCAACCAAACTTGACAACCAACGAGCCGACCTATTTTTTCAAACACTCTGACGTCAGACGGGGAAAACCGTTCGGCTCTACTTGTATCGTAACCCAAAATACAAAAATCCAGTAAGTGAAAGAGAGGGGAATGCTATTAAATATACACAAGTCAAAGGAAAAGTAAAAAAAGAAGAAGTAAAGTGTCGTAGTAGTAAACTGCAGAAAGTTGTAGCAATACCACTATCAAGCACGGCACTCATCACATAAAGTCGTCCTCGTGTGCTCAGACAAAAAATGTCTGTGTGTATTGCAATTCACTTGATAGTTTGTTCACACATTTATAGCTTGTGGTGGGTTATATGAGTAATAATATGGAGGAAGACAGCTTTTAGCTTGTACGTGCAGTGCCCTGCTCACTCAGCCAGTTTTTTTACTTTGCTGATTGATATCACATTGTGTTGTCAGTAATTTTGCAGTATTGCACGCTAGGTACTTCAGAACATATATAACTTTATAGCTTTTCATTACACGCGGTAGTGCATTGCAAATATATACTACTACGAATGATTGAACATTCAAAATCCATACAATGGAATACATACACAAGTGACATTCGATGAACTAGGATAAGTTGACAAGAAGGGCGAAAGGAAATTGAGCAGAGAAAAAGGATAATTTGAGAATTTGATGCCACTTAATTTGTCCCATCTACAATCTACATGTACATGCATACATATATAATGTTGGGATAATAACTGCAACTACTTTTATAGCTATTGTTTTGTAAACTATATTGTACTTTCCTAGTTTTCTCCACACGTACTCAACACGAAATACACACACATGCATGCAATGCGACTACAAACTCGCGTAGTTGGCTTTTAGTTCTGGTCTTTGACAAAAAAAAAACTTTTAATAAATCTCGTGTGTCTCTGCCTACAACCATTATTTTTCGAGTTAGCTTTGACATTAATGATCATCTATCTGCCACTTTGCGATGATTAGGATGACCCTTGATTTGATATCAAAAGTGATAACCACCAGTTTTACTGTAAAAGTATAAATTGGAATTTCATACATACAATATATATATATATCTATATAGAGCCAATGCAAGAATTTGTAGGTAAAACAGCATGGGAAGTATAGTTTAAATTTGCACAGGAAATTAATATAGGTTCACACTTCGCAGCCACACTCATGGAACAATTTTCCAGTTCATTTCAAGTGACCTGGAAATGCATCAACTCTATTATGAAGCTACGAAATGAAGAAGAAAGTTTTATAGTAAATGTTCCAGCCTCAACCAGAGCTAACCATTGCAACCTAAATTGTGAAAGTAACGTGAGGGGTATCTATTGAACTATATGTAATACTCAGTTACATAATTAAAACTGGTTTAAGCTTTCTCTACTACCAGAACCTATATATTTACAATACTGTTCAAGCAAGTTAGCAAGCTATTACGTGTAAAGATCATTAGGAAGATGATTCATTTATAGAGAGTGGCACACAGAGATAAGTATTTAATTAAAGCGTTAATTATCCCTTCATGTTTCATAAATCTGGCGACTCTGCCTTCACATTTTAATATAAACTGCTGAGACTAATCCTTGATACTACGTATCTTGTGATATTAACCGTATCAGTTCTGTACACACCACGCAGATAATAGAAAATGTTACAAAACAACAAAAAACTATTACAAAGTAAAATATAACAAATACTTCCAAACAAAGTAAGGGAAACAATACCTCAAGACATAAAAACGGCGTCTTGAAGCATGGTTATTGGATTTGGTATGTTTCCAAAAACTCTTGTGGAGACAGTCGGTAGTTGAGTTGAGTCAGCAATTTGTGCATGTGTTTTTTTCTTATTCTTCGTGTTCTTTAAGTACTTCAAGTTTCTACAACCATGTGCAATCTAATATGTATGATTATGCAGTAAAGTCGGCCATGACATTATTCTTTATTTACTTAAATTAGTCTACAACATTTACATATTATGTATAGGTAGGCATCACATTTTATATATTCTATAATATCATTAGGATCCGAATAGTTAAAGTGAAAATGTTTTTTTTTCGTTCTCTCATGAAGTTGTTTCAGTTTAGCTCAGCAAGCCCTGAGCAATCGGAACGAAGCTACAAAATATTTTATACTTAGGCTCTCTATTATACATATGCTTAAAATTTTGAAATTCTGCATAAATAGGAAGGAAGAAGGAATGGAATAAATAGCCAAACTTTTACTTTATGCAGACACAAAAAGTCCAAAACTTGGCTTATCTCAGTTTTCTCGTTGCATTAAAATGCAAAACAAATGGTTTTTAAGGGCTCAGGGCGGTGAAGTGAAAGAGTCAAATGTAATACATTTTTAGAGGATTGGCCAATATTGGTTTTAGTCAATTTAAAAACAGCTTGTTCTAGGTACTTTTGAAAAAAACCTTGCGAAACACACTTGTGTCGAATAGTGTTCTAAAAATATGATACATTTTTGAAAATTTGTGCATCGAGTCCTTATCCTCCTGTCATCAAAATACATTTTTCTCTGGAAATGACCCTAGGGCAGTCACAAAACGTTGTCTGTTCTATTATACCACCACCAAAATGTAATGTAAAGTTATTTTCAGTCGATTTACTTGACTTACAATAATGCAACATGCCATGATAATACTACGAAACATAAATATACTCGTATTTTCCCTCATGTTGCTGATGCATGAATGTTGCAATACTGTTGTTTTTGCAACCTGCATTTCAATGTTGGTCGTACTTGTTAGCTTTGCATGCGGGGACGTTGAACGTTGTGCTTATGAGTCATGCAACTATAACTGCACACTACAGTTTTTTTCTTTTCGTGCTTGTGCTTACATCAACCTTCATCTTTTGACACCATCATGCCAAAATGGGTTACATGCAATGTATAATTTCTGCCCTAATTGAGTCAGGATTGTTGTGCTTTGCCGACTTTCTCTCGTGGCTTTTCCCAAATTCCAGTGACCGTGTGAATAATAAAGGATTCGATTATTCTGTATTTCATTTAGCACGTAGTACGTAAGCAGTGGCAATGTAGAGTTGAAAAAATTGCCTAAAATAATATTTTGCATGCACAGCGTTCCGTTCCTTATGAATTTGTACCACGGAATGTTATGCATTATTGGGAAACTAATAATTTATTATTTTATGAATTTGAGGATGGCTACCTAGATAAAAATGTCAAAAAGGAATCGAATTTTCTAAAAGTTGATTGTCCTATACAAAGTACATATAACATAACACAATAAATTAACCTTTTGTCTCAACAATCGTGTAACCGATTTACCTTGCAGCTGTCAGGGAGCTGTCACGCATATGTGAGTAGCTCCAATCTAACTGAAGCCCAAGTCACGACATATCACTACGTTTCCTGAGTTTCTCAATTACATACTTATACATTGCTGCTCTAAAATATGCTGTGATTATGTTGTGTGCAACCAAACCACAGTCAGCCGAACCTGCATGGTATATAGTACAATATCTGATTGGGAAATAGGATTGGAAGTTATCCTGAATATTTTCAAATATTCCTCCTGTCAATCTTGACTAATGCTTACAACGAAAAATATTTAGATTTCTAGGCCATCCAATTGTGGTGGGGTACTTAATATTTAATACATGTGTCGAGTATTGATACCCATTCTCGTAACGTCTATATAAGATAAAAGTGTGTTGGGCGGAAAAGTATCAGTACATCGATATGTGATTAATAATTGCAGATGGTCAATATATATAAAGTTTGGAGAATTCTGCAAAAAATGCGACATTTCAATAAGTTGAGTCGGTTCAGACAGAGTTTACTATCATTATTACTTATTGCTGTCACTCGGAGTCTGGAGTGGCTTTTTATTCTGAAAAAAGTCATGGTTTGGTTTAGTGTATAGTTCTGTTCTGATGAGTGGTACATTTTCATATTTCCCGAAGTATGATCAAGTTATCACAAAAATCACGTCAATGCAAAAAGGATTGCCAGTTCGCATTATTATTTACGCTCATCTGGATAACATAAAGTCAAAAGTGACAGTGGAAAGGGAATGTCACAAGAATGTGTACATTTATGGTAAAAGCGTCCACTACTCCTACCCACCCATGGGGAATTTTATTGATAAGCCATCATCATATCATTAGGCTGGCATGTCTTCAAACTTTATAAATGTACAAAGTCTGTACATATACGAATACATGTACAAAACATTAACTGGTAGTTGTAGACAAATGGACAGATAAATAGCAAACTGTTAGATCTTGCTCACTTTCACTCAGAAAAAACCACTCAACAAGCTCCATTTCTGGTTGACTTGCAGTCAAATCTGTTTTCACTTGTCGGGAATCATTTGCCATACACATCGGGGCAAAAGCATGATTTTACTTTATGTTCCTCGTTCTCGTTACACTCCCCCCGTGATATAGTCTCATGATTTTTCTGGTTCGTTGCCCAATTCACTTTGAATATTTCTGATCCTCCCTCATCGAAATGGTATGTCATTTTCTGTCAAAAAGCTTAAAAAGCACCTTCACATCTTCAGTCACATTTTTGATCTCGACCAAAAAAAATAATAAAAACAGGAGCCATTTCATGCATTAGTGAAAATCCAACCGATGCGATGCCTGATTTGTCTTGACATATAGCATACATACATGTTAAAATTACATTGAAATACAAACTTGATAGGTTAAGAGGTAGGGTTATTTATCCTCGAATTCTCCAAGTTCTATTTGCGTTCCCGTTGCGTTCTAAATATTATGACATTTTGTGGACAGGAAACGAAAATGACTAATCTTCTACCTGGCGTTGCTTTTTTTGGGGGAAAAGTGAGTTAAGGTAATGAATACAAACATGATCTTCTACGCATTGCATAAGGAATAATCTAATAAGAGCTAGTTTCCATTTTTTAAACATAGCAGCATACCATTGGTTGTCATCTGGTGAAGGTATGATATTTCTTTCTCCTTCACCTTGGAATATTAATGCGATATGACATCTTCCAATGAAAACATTTCATACATATTCAGTGATTTTTTTAGAAAGCATTTCCATAGACATGCAAGGATTACGACTTATCATTCAAGAGAAAAAAGCAAGTCAACACAAGCATTTCATGTTACAGCACCTTAACAAGCAAACAAGTTGGATATGTGTGAAAGAGAGAGAGAAAACCTCCCTCACTTCATCCTCCCAAGTATATATATCCTCTTCCTGAGGGATACAGATAAAATATAGTCGTTATAACTATGTTCCGTACTCTGACTGAATGATTCTTCCTTTTCCCAGTCTCGTTACAAACCTTTTCATTTTTTATCGAGTCAAAAAACTACCAGTACCAGTCAGTAAATGGATTTGGCTTCTTACCAAAAAAAAGTCAGCACAAAGTATATTACTCTCACTGACTTTGAAGGAAAGAGCAAAAAATCATGTTCGAAAGGAGAACCGTAACGCGGTATACACACATACAGGATACGACACGACCAACCAATACATACATATATATAACTATACCCTAAATACTTTCTTTTCTACTCTTAAGTATGGACGCTCTTCAAATTAATCATCGCTACTTTCTCCCCATTATATACGGTGTTGCGCTGCATTGCTGTGTGATCTTTCAAGTGAGAAAGAACGAAATACACCTAAAAAGTTTAGGGATGAAAGTTACTTGGTTGCACATTATTACCTATTCTTACTTTACTAAAAATTCCTTTCAATGCCAAACCAAATGAGTACATACGTGTATATATACAGTGTTCGTTAAGCAAGTGCCTATAAAGTATATACAGCATATAAATATCATCCGTTTCATGTGGTACATGCACATTAAACAGCTTGAAAGAGAGGGAGAAGTTATGTTCGGATGGAGCTCATAGAATACATAAAGAATGGAAGAGTAACAAAAACCTTCCTTTCCTGTTTTTACCTAAGGTATCATATATATAAGCTTTTTACTTTTACTACTTTGCTTTTCCCACTTCCATCATCTATTATGATGGAGATTCACAGTGACCAGCAAACCCACCGACCTGGTCATAAGCTTTCTCTCTATCCCTCTTTTCCTGTTAGAATGTGCATACTTTAGTGTATTTCTGCCTCAGTGAATAGAATCAACATGGCTAATAGTAAAATAGGTTGGAGTGTTGGAAGCTAAGTGTGACATGACTTGATGTGAGAGAATACTAAAACCTGAAATATAATCTAAACTTTGCCGTTTTAAAGTCAGGTCTTGAGCCGGGACTCGGGACTGTTATAAAGTTATCACTGCACGTTGTCATTTTAAGAATATTAACCTCATATACATATAACGTGCTATATTTTCCTCGAGTAAATTATTTTACGTAGAGTGCAGCTTTTAATGTGAATCATTTTCTGTCTGTCTGTCCTTCAATGAAATTTCGCTGGAATTAAGATAGCTCTTCTCTGACCAAACTGTTTACTTGAATTAAAAAGGGTATTTGGGTCTGGGACACCTACAGTACTTTTCAAACTTGATGAGTTTACCATAAAATCACTCAGGAGTAATAAGACCCATTGGTATGTACATTAACGGGTAAACGAATTTTCTTAATCTTGTTTAACGTGAGATTATACTTACAATATACAGACACATTCAGTGCTTTTACTAAAATAATGTAAAAATAAAGCAGTGAATTAAAGCATAAGGGTTTTATGGAGAAAGTGCTGTATAGACTGTTCATTGACAAATTTGCCTGACTACATATATGCACTTTGTCTACAGAACTACTATGATGGAGTCTTGTAAGATACAGTATAATAAAAACGTACATACGCCCATTTTCCTACCCTTCTGCTCTAAGTAAAAAATACGGAACTCCTGTTAATGACTTGATGATTACAGATGTGATTACGATTTGGTAGAATACGAAAACTTTCAACTGGGGAAAGTTAAGCTGAATACGGGAGGGAACGAAGGGGAAACTACTTTTAAGAGGATCCCCTAGTGAAGTAAGGATCAAAGTATTATATTCCTGCATTGTAGCTTCCCAAAGTCGGGTTTCTGCATGATGGATATTATGAGAGGAGCCAGATTTTCAAAGGAGCATTAGATTTCTCTCACCTCTTACTCTTGTAAAGCTAGGGTAGAGATGTTCATTATGCAGCTAAAGGTGGGAAGGAATACCTGAGAAAAATCATAGCTAGTGCAGTCAATTTGATTATACAAGACAAGCTATAGTGATGATGATGATGAGTTGTGATTGCGAGTAAATGAGTTTTTAATTAATTAATATAAAAGTTTGCATCTGACCACACATTTATCTAGTTCTCAAACTACTCAAACACCTTAAAAATTATTTTGTTCACAAACGGGTTTCCCTTCACCTTGTGAAATCGTATCCAATCAAGTACGATATGCACACACTATCCAAAATTCGTTTTTCTTCGACAGAACAAACAGTTTCCGCCAACTGTTAGGAAACTCTGTAAAAACAGTGAGCATTTTTTTCTACTAAAGATCGTTCGTCCCAAAATATCAGAGCTGGCATTTTCTTGGCCCCTCATACATTTTCCGCTTAACAGAATGTAGAAATTCTCTAGATAAACACTGTTTTTATCATTATACTACTTTTCACCTTGTGTGCTCCAACATTGCACATGAGAGAGTGAAATGTTATTTCTGGTTCCAAAAACTCTATCTTGAAGCAAGTAGCACAGATCCCAGTTCCCAGTCAAGTGAGTTAAGTTTAAAGCTCCCGACAGTGTAATTTAAAGGGATCAGCAGTAGAAGGAAAACCGTCTGAAATCCGTAAGTCAAGTGGGAACACCAAATAACAGTGAAGATCCTTATAGTACAACAATGGGGCAAAAAAGTGGAAGGTCCACAAAAGTTCCAGTCACACGAGCAGCATACCTGAGAAGATGAAAAAAGTGGGAGAACGAGTTGAATAATGCAATGAGGGGTAAAGTTAGTATGCAAAAAGTTGGCGAATCTTCTGCACTCACATTTCACGCAGCATGTACATAGAGATGAGCATTGCGTCTCCTCAAATCTTAAATCTAAGTCACCTTTCCTTTGACACGTTTATATGCGTTCTTGAAAAATCTTTAAATGAATGTTCTCTACATTACACGCTTTACAAGTAGGTGTGTAGTACGAATTTGGACGCAAGAAAATCTGAACTGGAAAGTTGTAATGATTCTGCTTCTTTAGTTCATGTTCACAATCACAAGTTAAGTTGTGTGTCGAAGTTCTAAAGTCTAAACTGAGCAAGTCTGTTGGCGTTTGGGACAGAAATGTATTTCTGCAACTCGTTCCAGCTGTAACGCTGAGTTTTGTAAAATTGTTGCAATCGAGATGTTCACAAACGATAACCTTTTCAAATGGATTTTGGGAATGGATTTGAAGAAAAACTGCTCAAAGCGAAAAAAAGCATGGAGATTCTTTTTCCGTCCAAGATGTTGGATGTGAACATGTTATTTCTTTTTATCTATACTTTCAGTCAGTGCTCAGACCCCAAAGTTTAGGTACTTTTCCATAGGTTCAAGGTTGTAGGTGAATCGAAAATTTTGTGGGATATTTTCAGCAAATGAAATTTTTTCACACAAAATTGCTGAGGAGTAGCAACAATTAAAAATCAAATTAATCAAAATTTTCAATGCCGAATTTTTTTAAATAAAAAAATTTGCATTTTTAAAAACTTCATTTGTGTGTGTCATTAATTTTCATCAATAATAAAAAGGAATGTACAATGTTTAGAAAATGATTATTTTTATCCCTGAATTTCCAGTTCTCTCAATTCAGAGTCCAAACCTTTTTTCCCATATTAAGGAAAAAATCTAATTTAATGGCTTCCCAGCCGGCAAAAATCGCAGAGATCTCTTCGTTCTAGTATTTTAGAATCGAAATCTATTTCGAAACGATTTCTTAGCGAATCGAATGCGAAAAGAAGGCTCTATGTCCGCTACGCATGCACGATTCAACTTCGACATCGTTACGACTTTCATATGAGATATCGTTTTGACAGGTGGATGAGATAACGGACATCGCTGGGATATCATTGCGATAAAGTTAAGAACTCGGTGTTATATCGCAGACAAATCGATTATGCTGATGTTTGTTAATTATGTCGTATCGATGTCGTAAAGAAATCGGAAAAATGTCGATGAGTTTGTTTTTGAATGAAAACTTATGACCAGGAAGCGCCAAATTCGATTAAGAATAATAATTGTTAATAATTAAACCATTTAGAATTACTAATAAACGATACATTAATTTAGTAAGCTCACTAAAACTAAATGGTATACTTTAAACATTTAAAATCTATTTAAAATTTCTTGTTCTTCGTCACTCATCCCGGCCTTCAGACAGCTTTGCATCAGTCTTGCTAAAAATAGAACTACACCCACTCTTAAAATATAAATAATGAACGAAACTACTCTTAATGAACTTTAAATACAAAATTAGTTTTAATTGCTTCTTCAGTGTCTTCATTCGGTTCGTAACTACAAGGATTGACAGATACATTTTCTTTTTCTTGAAATGGACTTTTTAAAATATTTGCTGGACTCTCAGAGGGTAGGCAATCGTCAGATTGATTGTCACACACAGATTCCAAAATTCACTCCGGTAGTTTCTCTGCTCTTTGGAAGGGAGGTTTAGTTGATAATTGTTTCACACTTGTGTAATTATTACGATTACTACATTTATACAATAACGAGTTTACAGTTTCTTGTCTTCTACTAGCTGAACCTTCACACATATGAAAACCTATTCTTTTCTCCATTCAACCACTAATATTTTAAGATAACACGAATATTTTGAGATAACACTAATATTTTTTTAAATAACAATCGTTATTATTTACACCGGCTTCGGCAGTCAAAAAATAAATTCTCAACATACAGCTGAGTCACCTACTGAAATGATAACGGAAAATAGCTTTAAGTAAAGCATAGGCATAGAGTATCTTTCCTTTGGCCAGTATGCATTTACGATATCGCTTCGATATCTTTGAAATCTAGATGCTAACAAAATAAAGTATATTTGGTTTTAAGTAGCGATATCTGTGCGATCGGTTCGATATCCTTTACTTAAAAAAGTGAACAAATTGAGTGTAGCTGATTTTAAGTAACGATATCTCAACTATTCACACGATATTTCTTCTTCCAGTACCTAACATAATTTAGGAAACTGTCCAAAAAAGATGCGATATCTTTACTATATGTGAGATATCGATTATGATTATTGAGTCACAAAATGATGTCGTAGGAAAATCGCTAAAATCTCAGAGATATCGATCTACGATTTTTATACGACATGTCGGCTGGGTTAGAACCCAAATTAGGGGTGTGCGTACTGACTGAGTTTAGAATTCACCCAAAGATTGCAATGCTTTGTTGAACAAAACTGGCATGTGCCCTTCTTCCTTTCTGTTTCAGGAAATAACTTTTGTAGAGGTTAGTTTTAACTTGTAATATACATACGTACATATTCTAAAAACTTTTCCCATGCTTACTTTCAACTTCTTGTATAAAGAACTATGTAAAAACAAAAGGGAACGTGCAGTGTGAAGTCCTAAAAAGACAAAAGGGAAAAGGTGGAAATGAAAGCCAGATGTTAAATGACAAAAGTGACTTATTTGCAGAAAAATCCCATTTGTTAGCAAACCATTCTTTGCAAACCGAAAAGGCGCCGGAGCTCGACTTGGTGGAAGTGAACATAAATTCTTGTAGGCTTGAAGTATATAAATATTCCGGAAAAGGGGAGCATAAACCGGGACAGGAATGAGGTTAGTCTGCCACACAGTCTACTTTTTACCTATTCCTCTTTCCTCACCTGGTTTTACTATAATTAGCAAGCGCAGCTTTACGTTTCCCGGCAAAGACACCATTTTATAAAGTTTCCTGACTTTGATGATGATGAGTCAGCATGAGGAACAACTCTGCAAAAATAGTGATCAAGGTGAGAAGTGAGAGGAGGCAGTCATAAAGAGAGAGAGAATGTATGTTCTCCCATTGTTTTGACCAAATTAGCGTTTATAATGTTTGAAAAGAGGCTTGGCTCAGCAGCGTCAATATTGTGCCCTTGTGATATCCCCTGATTACCAGATGCCAACTCAGGACAATCTCTTCAGTGACATTTGAGCTTTTACGCTTGAAAAGATAGAAAGCTGACACAACAGTGCACTGCACTATCTGAATTTTATCAGCAGTTATTTTCTTTCCAACACTCGAAATTATAAAGTCTCTAATTTTTTTAGGCTTAAACTCAAACAATAGCCCTAGCCAAGATTATTTTCTTTCTCAAAGCTGGTGTAAAGTATTCCGGTGTTACCAGCATCGGCAGCATCGACATCGGCAAGCTTCTTGGAATAGTATCAACTGCCAAGACTTCCATATTTTCGGACAATTTCTTATTCTTTTACTTTTTCTTCCTCATGCAAAAATTAGCCACGAGTTTACGTACAAAGCTACACGTACATTTATTACTGCGGAAAATTTTATAATTTATATATAAAGTCCCATTGTTAAAGCTTCTTGCATTTAGTTCTGGGCAAACATTGAATTTAAACCTCCATGAAACTTTTATGAAACATGAAGAATAATAGCGTTTACAAAAAATATTAAATAACTAATACAAAGGGAAAGTCTTGCCTTTCTTTGCTGTGCTTATTCGCACACAGTTTGTTTAATTCATTGAATTTTTAGTTATAATCGGGTTTGTTTTGTGTGCATGTCATGTGAATAGAAAGGGAGCGGGGAAGAAACGCACACGGCTACGTATGAATTTAATAAAGTGAAAAAGTTTGAGGTTGTATAGTTGTAACGCAACCCAAGTATAAAGCCTTTCGAGAGAAAAAATGTATTCACTCGTCATTCATTGTTTGCTTCAAGACTTTTGATAGTTGACTTGATATCGGTTAGTGATGATATTATGAGTACACACGACACACGACACACATGTAGAGAGACAGAGAAAGAGTAAAGGAAAGGGCCAAGACTAAAGGATGAAAAGCTTCATGATGTGATGATGATGATTCATGAGGATGATATAGCATTAACATGACAAGGCCGTAGACTACTACTTACACCAGCTACGACAACACGACGACGACTTTCATGGATGACATGTTTTGTCAGCCTCAATTTGTCAAAGTTGGTACACATTCAACCATATTATAATCCTGGGCTGTCAGCACACTTTCGCATAAAGTCCATATAACATTTCCCTTTTTCAAACCCTACTCCCTACTGCTACTCTTCTTCTTCTTGTCATATATCCTTAAAGTAAATATAAAAGTATAAATATACAATGTTAGTTAAAAGAATGGGGAGCTGCTAGGAAAGTGAAGAGACTGGAGGAAAATGGTGTCGTTACTCCATTATGCATTTCGTTACTACATTTTTTGGCTTATTATGTTTTATGCATGTATGCCGCTCACACAATGAATGGAAATACAACGTTATAAGCCGCTTCCCTCTTTTTTTTTTGTAAATACTGTATAGAAACAAGTTTTTTCTTGGTTTCTCTTTTGTTCCGCCCGACTACCATCATATCATGATGATGGGATGTTAAAGGCTGTGTGAGAACGTGAAGGAAGGGAAAGAATAAGACATTGAAGAAGAAAAGGGAAAAGTAGAGAAAGAAGTAGGAAGATATATTATAATACGATAGTACTACCAACCACCACCACACACAACCACTTTCGCGCTTTTTATGCTTGGGAGCCGAAATAGAATAAATATGCTAACAAAATTTATGTAAGTAATAGTTGGACAGAATGTGCAATTGGCTGTTTACTTGCGTACTCTGGAGTACACAAACACATACAAATACTTGTAGAAAGGGACCGACAATGAGGCAACGACCACACAACGTAACGGTAGCCGAGTCCAGTGCATTTTAGACCAAATAATTGAAGAAAGGAAAAAAGTATTCTCATGAAATATAGAAATGAGAAAGGTACTGTGTGTGTACTTACACAAGATTTTTTTTACGTGGCAAAGGGACAAACAGTAGAGCTGAAGGACAATGGCAATGGCAAAGAATGGTAATGCCAATTTATACGAACTGTCTCGGTGCTTACACCACAGTAGTACGTAACCAAACCAAACCACCAAGCGATGTGGACTTTCTCTTGTGAAGAAAGCCATTGTATTAGAGAAACTTTTTGGGTGGTAGCTTTAGCTTACAGATTTTCTCCCTTGTCCTCTTTGCTTACATTCTACTTTCAGTAATTTACAAGGTCTTTATGTTGAATCCTCTAGTTATCATCATAGATCTGATTTTGCGAAATAAAGTTACAAAGTATACATTGAAAAGAACACCGGGGCAAAATTATATGCTACTGTATATATACATAGATAAGAAAGTTGAAGCACATGTTTGATGTTATGCATTGTACATCTCATAACTTCATCCGAAACATATGCTTCTTTTGCTTGCATTCAACAAGCAAGAATGGAGAAAGGTGTCTTTGATTCAAAATATATGTAAGTGATTCAGGCTTTGAAATGCTAAAATATATATGTTAGTAGGGGTTGGTGAAAATTTTTTGGCACCTGCTAAAACATCGTCTTTGCGTACTCTAAAAACTTTTCAATAACGATGGTAAGAAGTGTCATCAAATACATAATATATACATACATAATATCGTGTATATACAGGTGCTTGTACTTCCATCACATCACTTGCTCTGAATATGTATTATAGACCCATTTTTACTTTGAATTGCAAGTTTTCAAAGACAGATCCTGCAATGCAATACTATATGAATGAGAGTCTGTATTAAAAATGGATGCTCGTATTAGGAGCTGAAGACAGAGAGTAAAATGAAAACATAATTTGAGTATAAATAATACATTCAACATTTCCAGGTAGCACAATCCCAATTGGGACCATGCACAGCTGGTCTTTTTTAGTTGCATTATATGCTATTTGTTAAATTCCCATTAAAATAACACTCATATAACATAACACATAATCTAAAAGGGGTTAAAAAAAGTTCCAAGTTGTAAAAACGGACAAGAGCATAATGTAAAGTAAAAGCATGTAGCAATTTCATTTAGATCACCTCCACGAAAGGAAACTTATGTAAGCTGGTACATTATTTTCACCATCTTCTTTATTTCACTGCTCTTCTCACTCACACAAAAGCATTATTGAAAGTGGGAACCGGTGCTCATTCATGATGACGAGAAGGAGAAAAGAATAAAAATGAAAAATGTTTTCTCTTTTTCAACTCTTGTCGTGCCGTAGCAGTAGTAGCTCCACCAGCAACCAGCAGCAGTAGCAGTCATGGAGTGCACACTGTCTCTATTTCCTTTACAAACTCAAGCCTTTAAATTTGATCTTTCACAAAACCAACCAATGAAAACACTTATGGAAAGCCCAACTTAATATAATATCCATCCTATATATACCAAACCACACAGGTGTAGTCTGTTTTAACTCTCTTTTCCATTTTTTTTTCAACAACGCCAGAAAACGTTGAATTTAGTGAAGAAAAAATGGGACTCCATACAAAAGTACTTTTTTGATCCACTTAAACACATAGCGAGAAAGAAAAAAATAATGGTGGTATGCTGCTATTCAAAAGGATTTTGCTAAAAATGTGAATTATATTTCCTCTTGCTTAACCTGACATATACGAACATTTTGCTAAAGTGTTTCTTTTGATCTGTTTTGGAGGCAAGTGGCTTGTGTTTTGTGTGTACGAGGTTATTTTTAGGCAGGCAGGTAGGCTCCATTTAATGTACTGTTTGTATTTTGTAATATTCTTTCACAAAACTGAAACTCACCGAGGCATTCTACCAATTTAGCATTTTTTTGTTGTATTCACTCTTTTGAAACTAGACTCAAAAATATATCATTTGCTTTGTTATTACTACACAAAATTCATACAACTCTCCCGGTGCACTTTCTTCTCTTTGTCTAATGCACAGCTTTGTATACATACCAAAAAACCTTAAAAAATAAATAAATGTTGTATGTTGCTATTTTGTATTGTGGAAAATGAAATGATATATGTACATTTTTGTGCATGATTTATATAAGTACAAAAAAGATATATATTAAAGTGAATGCAATATGTGATGGAGTAGCATACTTTATGAAAAGAGTTCTAAAAATTCCCTAATGCACTCACCTAATAAAAAATTTCCCTTTCTGTGTATCATATTCATGATATGAAACAACAGAGAATAGACGACGGCGACACACGGTCACGGTAAACCCGGAACACATGAAGGTGGATAAGAAAAAGTCTGAAAATGGAAAGTATGAGCGGTAGTCTCCGACTATACCTTTTTAGGATTAGTAAGTAGCAGCAGCTAGCAGCAGTTTGATACTCAACATTGATATTATGCTTTATGAACCCTTGCTTCGAGAGTAGTCTTCAAAACCTGCTTTTCATAAAGTAAACAATAAACTGTAATAAAAACCGTAATAAAAATGGAAATTTATGCCAAAAAGCATCTGCGTGGGAAAAAGCAAGACAAGGACGGCTCCCTCATCATCATCTCATCCATTTTACCATGCATGAGCTTAGCATTATCTGCTGTATAATGTAAAATTTTAAAAAAAATATAAAAAACAGAAAACAATATTTTGTACTACATGCATGTGGGGCCAAGTAAATCTATCCATGTAAAGGGATATTTTCTATTTTCCTTGAAATATTCAATCAGGATAGATTTCAAATTCATATACAAATCAAATTTCAAGGGGAAAATGGAAACTTTTGTGAAATAAATACAATATTATCTACTTAATATGGTTGAAGAAAACCCGGAATAGTTATGCTGGCTGAATGTTGACTGATATACGTAATATGTTATTCAGTCTAATTTTAGATTAAGAATTATACCAAAAGAAACTTTCTCTTTATGATTTTTAATGTATTGTTTTTTTAGGTGCACTCATCACCCCGAAAACTATGAGCATTGTACAAGACTGCAAGACATATTAAAGTGGGAGACTAAAACGAAGCCGAAGTCATTAATCATCCTTATCACAGCAGAGCTGAGCGGGGAATGAATCTGGAACACTAATTGTAGCTTCAAAATGTCAAGGAAAGGGATAGGGCGAGTGATTTCCCCCCAAAGTCTTGGTGCTCCGATTGTTCTTATCCAAATGACTTAATTAACAGAACAAATTAACAAGTCTTTTGCTAAAAAATGTTGTGTTTGGGCAAATAGTGAATGATTTGACAAGGGATGGAGGTGACAAGATTGTGGATGATTGATGAAACCAAGAGCATAATATTATTCACAAGATGATCGTTTAGTGATACCACATGATATAATACATAATACGTTTATGTAATTAGCTGAAATGCTTCCTAGGCATGAATGCAGAACTCGAACTTCTAACTAAACCATATTATGTCTATCTAATCATATAATATGCTTTGTTGACGATAGACGAGTTAGGAGCATCAAATCAAATCTAGGAGCATTATACTTATATGTGTGGAAAAACATGTCTTCCTGTTGTGAAAACCTTGGTCCCAGCTGAGACAACGTTTCACTATAGTGGCCTGTATAACTCCTGGCTTACTTTCACTCTTTGATTTTTTGGTGATTTAAGTTTTATCTTTTAGTTTAATCAGGATTTAGTTGTGAATGTAAAGAAAAGTGTTCCGGCAATTACTTTACTAGAAATAGAGTATATACAATACACTTTACAAAAAGACCGACCTGTTCTCTTCTAACTACGCATATTACAATTCCAGGAGGGAATAATAAATCCGTTGAAAGACACGCTACCATCGCCTTACGCCAGGGTAGGAACATGTAAAAACATATTATGGAAAAACAACATGGAGAAAACATGTATTTACATGGAGAAAAGAAAATTCTTTTCTCCATGGATAAATGTTTTTACATGGAAAAATGGATAAATGCTGCTGGATTAATCAAAAACTCAGAAATAACACCCTGGTGAGGTACGACTTCACTTATTTTGTCGAGCGTTGTGTTCTTTCATATTTTCTATAGTTGAGAATATACATAATACTGCGTCAATACTCGCTGAAACTTATAGTTATCGTTAGTATAATTTAATCACCCCATCTTTGAAAATAAATTCGATTGGAAGCTGCTAAAAGTTATGATGGAGGATCTTAAAAATCACTGAAAAGGAGTTCAGTCTTGCTACTCCGAGTATAAATGTGCATTTTAAAAGTATTATATCCATTATAGAGTGTCTAAAACATGCGAACGGAGTTTTTCCATGTATACAAGTATTTCCATGTTTTTTCCATGTTTTTATTATTTTTTACATGGAAATATGGAGAAAAGCTTTTCTCCATGTTTTTATCCAACCCTGCCTTACGCTGATTCGCTTTTAATTGACTAGTGATCCACATCTCGATCACGGCTGGTTTGCCTTATCCTTGGCGCAGAACCTTCAATTGGATCCGACTTTTATATTTCTCTGTTTGCGGATTTGCTTTCTCTGGTTCCGTCAACCGGCTAAATGCAATTTTCTGAGAAGTAGAAGGAGCCAAACTACGACACAAGTAACTTGATACCACTTTCGAGAAGTACTTGAAGAAGAGCAGGAGCCTTGTGTGTCTTGACTGATAATAATAGTAAGCAAACAAAGATTAGGGGATAACAAGTCGCATTGGGTGTTTCCTCCATCGGCGCTGAACGAAAAAAGACAATATGAATAATGATAAAGTAAACACGACATCAAGATCGGATTAGTTCCAAATCAACAAAGTAAGAAATCATCCCTTTTCCTTTTTATAGACAGCGATGACGTAAATACGTTTTAGTTGCTTTAATAAAGTCTCTATTATTACTTTTATATGCTCCCATAAAAGCTGAGTTACTTGTACGAAAAAGCATAAAACTACATCCTAATTTCTTACTGATACCCATCATAAAACAAAGAATTTCAATATCTTTAACTAACAGATCAACATTTTTTGTGTACATTTCATTTGCGTTGGTTTTTGTTTGTATATTATTTGGTTTGGAGCTCTGTGCTATCAAAACCAGTATCGCCTACCTTAGATGCTATAGCACTCATGATCGATACATGATACGATAATTCGATTCAGTCTCAATAAGTAATTGTTAGGATGAAATAATAAGATGGAACGCATGCAGACTAAAAAAATCCTTGGGGCACTTTGATCCCTTCTGGATCATACTTTTTAGCGTAATGCTTTCATAGATACAATGGCATGATTTACCATATAATATATAACATGGTATATTTTTTTTAAATGGTATTACTGTGTATTTTAAAGGATTTCGGAATGGAGTTATGTCTACTGCTGCCCCTTCTCCTTGGTTCATGCTCCCTTCTACCAATTTTGAGCCCAGTCATTGCTCAATACATAATATACTTGGATTCAAAGGCGCTGGAGTAAGTCGTTTTCGCTATTTCAGTCTTATAACATTGACAAACCGGTGAATATATACATAGGACAAGTAAACCAACTTGGAGGAAAAAGACCCCATAATTTTAAAATTAATTAAAAAGAGGATTTCGTATTAAACTTTTTCTGTGACCTCACCTAGTATTTTACATGAATTTGACTATAAAGCAAAGTGCTATTTGGCTAATAACATAAAAAATCCAATCCCAGTGACAGTAAATTAGAAATTACTTTGAAGCTCTGATGATAATTTTCCTCAATTTCTACTAAATTGTCATTATTATTGATGAAGCAGTGAAATGGAAAAGTGGGTCAGGTACAAAGGGTGGGATGAAGTTGAAAACATAGTTATTTTTTGGGAAAATGAAAAATGTTTGCATACTTATTAAAAGTACACAAATCTTCAACAAAATAGGTTCTTTAGGTGTACCTCCTTTATTATAGTCAATGTTTTATTTATAGGAGAACACAAAGAACCCTGAGAAATGCCAGTTAATTTACAAGAATTTTGTCCTTGTTTGTTTGATTGCTCACCAGAATTAGCACAGATCTGAGTGAAAAGGCGGCTTTGGATCATTTGCTTAGCAGCATGCGCTACGACAGAAGAATGCTACCACCTAGCGCAGGTAAATTTATATTTATAGTACTGAAAGTATAACATGTTATTAAAAACCATCCGCTCTCTGCTTTCACTTTTGTGTTGAGCTTGAGTTGTTGTCTATGAGAAATGAATTTTCTCGAGTTACATTGTTTGTTGTTTTGTGTTTTGTTGGAAAGCATTGAGGGACATACTTGTGTACCTAAACTGGATGGAGCATATCTATACAACAAATTTTTATAACAGATTTCACTTCATGTTATTGTGTGGAACGGAATGAGAATTTCAGGACTTTCATTCACTAAATCCCAGGGTACTTAAACGGCAATGAGGGGTTAGCCAAAGTACAAAGGAAGCCGGGGCTTCTTTGTTGCTAGATTTCTGTGGATGATGATAAAACGTAAAATGGTGCTGTTCACAATAATACTATTGTATTGCGGATGATGATCATGATTACTCTTCACTATAAACAGGAAAATTATAAGTGAAGCGATACGGAAGCTGCTCTCATTCCTCAAATTTTTCTTTCTAAAGTGAAGTAGCGCAACTACGCATTAACTGCCGAATGTACACAAAAAGAGAAACGATCGAGGACCCCCAAAATGTCAAAGAGGCACTTTAAATTTAATGACAAAATTTTGTAAATCTCGTGATAATTTTTCACACATACTTTTTAATTCCAAAATCGAAATGACAGTTCAAATTAATACGTAACATTTTGCTGGTGAACTGTTAAAGAAGCAGACCCTAAACTTTGATCTAGTAAAGTTTTAATCAGTAAGTTAACACTTGTCTCATAACGCTTGATTGAAATGCCTCATTGGGAGTCTTCTTAGTTTGAGAGGCTATAATAAAAAGGTTTACTGACGATGAGTAATGAAGCAGATGAATCTCCAAAGTTGGGTCATGTTCATAGGCAAGTAAAGTAGGAAAGTATATAAATAAAGTCGCATGTGTAAAATATCACAGTTTTACACTTAGAAAGATAGCTAAATGAGAGGCCGACTAAATGATGGGGAACGGGCCACATGAGCTTGAAATTTTGAAAAACTAATATTTATGTATGGTACAGACGGAAAGATATTTTTCGATGTGACAACCAACGACCGCACATGTACCTTTTTAAATTACAAAAAAGCGTATGTTGTATAATATGTGATATCATATCCATCTTGCTTTTGAAGCTCATATCTTTAGCTGAAATCTAGCAACCTGAGATTTTCATTGCACTGCACACTTGACATGGATTGATGATGATTGAGTGGCAATAACACAAGTACTTGATGTTGCACACTTTGAAAAAAATGTACTAGCAAGAAGACCAAGTTACTAGTTACGCCTTTAGAAATTTTAATGCTTGTAGTTTTAGGTTACAGGGGCAATTCAACCCTACGCTACAGTCTAGTAATAACTTACTTCCTTACATCTTTCCGTGTAACAAGATGATGTTTAGTTCAGTGTCTGTGTGAAATGAAGTCATAGTCGTACTTTGTATGTGTATATATAGGCATTCATAAATAAATGACGGAAGGAGGGAATCACACTGGGTAATATTAATATACCTATACTTTGCCCTTTCTTTTTTAGATGCGCTATCCGTTAATGTCAGCGTTTTACTTCTCACTTTGGCCTCACCGGATGAGTCATCACTGGTAAGCACAATCATAAAATATGTATTTTACTGTATCATAAGTTATTTCTCCTTTCAACCCATCGTTAAAAAACAAAATCTTTCTCCATCCCATCCACCATCGTAATTTTTGTGTTGTTGCAATGCGATATGGGATGCTGATGATGAGTAAAATCGTCCAACTATATGCTATGCTGATTCCCGCACTGAAATTTTTATTGCTTCTTCGTCATAAATGTATCGTAAATAATATAAATGCTAAGGCTCGCATATTATCCATGTAAAATGTGGTTGTAAGTGATATGATTGTAGAGATGGTTATTCAAGCGTATGAAATTGGCATACATAAACTGCATTTTGGTGAAGGTTTAAGCATGTAATGTATATGGTGGGTGGGCGATGAAAATGTTAAGCTAGCTATGTATATATATGTATGTACTCATTCTTTCTCTTCGTCTTTTCGTTTCAGTTTAGTTTTGTTCATACACAATGAGTAAGGGATTAGTTACTCTTAATAGAAGTTGAATTGAGAGATGACACTAAAATTCTTGAAGGCTGCCGGTTGGTGTTCGGTTTTTGCGTCTTCCAGATATATTTCAAACTGATTTTGCCAAAATTGCCAGTCGACCCTGTACTGTTCCGTGAGCTCTTTTATGAAGCAAATTTAAAGGAATTTTTTTAGTTGAATATGTTTGGCTAAAAACAACTTCCTATGCATGGTTGATAGCCATGTGTGTGTTTATCTTTCTCAATTGAATTTCATTTCCTTGCTTTTTGTAAAAATGTGTACACAAATGGACTGTGCTGTGTATTGCAATCTTACAATAGTGATCATCGTCACTTCCTTTCATACTTTCTTTATACTTTACTTATATGTACCTTCCACATCCTCTTCACCATTTCACTGTAAACTTAACGTCTGCTTTTTACGGAGATGACAGTGTGTGTAAAGGAAATACGTATGAATAAAAGAGAAAACGAATAAAGGGGTGACTTTGAAAGGACATGTAGTGAGCACGCTGGTTGCATTCAAAGTAAATGTTTAGGATACCACTTCTGGCAATTTCCTTTACGTATTATGTTAAAAAACCGGGCTTTGCTCGATGAAAGTCTAAGCAAGAAGACACATAATTTCATGAGAACTGTTCAGTGAAACGGCATCATCATCATATTCCACGTTCATATTTGGCTTTATATTACTGCCCACATCGGAGTGGCACTTTTCATGCTGGCAAATCCAAAGGCCGCAATCGTATGAACCGCAATAGAAACTGTTGAAAAACAAAAGAAAGTCTTTTAAAAACTTTTCTTATCCGGGTCCTCAGTAGGATAGGTAACTTTTTGACAAAAAGTATACTTTCTTAAGTATTTCGATCGTATATCTGATTATAATTTTAGCTTTTTTATTATGGGTCTAACGAAAAGGTTATTTTTAAATCAAGCATAATATTTTTTAATTATAAAAACGGCATTGCACTTTAATAACAGTTTCAATAAGTTGTAGAATTTTGCCAACATCAAAATTGCCACCTTTGACCCACCCGTTGCATGCATGTGCATAATAGATATCCAAAAGTCTATCTGTATTGGAACGTTGGAAGCTTGGCGCAACAAAATATTATTATTCGTTGCTTTCTCTTCTATTTTTACCCTTTACTTTCTGTTCTCCTCATCTTTATTCCAATCCTAATCCGACTGTCTTTTGGTCCATATCATTCCTTTCAGCTTAATCCGGTACTTACTTTATATGTCTTCAATATGAGACTTTGTATCCATTATCATAGTAGTTCAAGCGTGTGTCATCTCTCTGCCAACTTCCGTTAAACGTAAAGGATTCATGTTTTTTATGTTCATGAGAACTGTTAATATTCAATATTCTGCTTTCACCAACGATATGTTTCCCTTCGTATTTAGATTGCTTTGTATATATTTTATAAGTAGTTCATGCTGCTTATGCTCCACTTCTTCCCACTATAAATTTGGTTCTTTTTACATCTACTATATAAGCTGCTCCGACTTTCTGATCAAAGAATAAAAGCAAAGCATTTCCAATCTGAATCTTGAATGATGTAGAGCATGAAAGGGATGATTTACCTGCTCCTTTGTGTTTACAAATGTGCACAATCTGGACAAGTTGTAAATACTCTTGTGTAGCATATCTATTGGCATTCTAAATTAGATTGGTTGTTCTGTTTTGTCCAAAGGGGTTGCTGTGCTTTAAAACGGAGATATTTCTTTTCGCATGAATACATCTTTTTACATTCAGGCATGTCTATAGTCATCAAAATTTTAAAGATCTGTATTGAATGTACGTATCTGGATCACTTCAACCTTGAATAGATTAAACTCTTCAAAACTATCAGTTGAAAATACGTATGTATAGTTTGCTTTTTGAATAATAGAAATATATATATAGCATGATGTTTTCACACAAAAAAAGATTATTCAAATTTATAGCACACCTGTTGTGCCAGCTTTTGTAATTAATTTTGAAATACTGATGACAATAATATTATACATATTACTTCTTTGTCTGCATTTACTAAAAAAAATTATGCGTATCACGTCGCAAATCCTGCTGTCAATTAAAGCCTTAATTCATTCACGTTTACTTTTAATTTTCAGAAATATGAAGTGGAGTTCCTCATGCATCTCGTATGGTTTGACGCTAGGTTAAGACATCAAATTGTCAACAATACCTCTCTAGCACCACCAATCTATGCTCCTCACATTCACGAAGCAATCCCAATGCGAGCAAATCCTCAAAGAAGACCATATTTGGATGCTCTTCATCACTGGGGACGTGTTTGGGTTCCTGATGTCTATTACGTCAAGCACGGTGACTTCAGATCCAACCTGGACCCTGTCAATGTTGCCTTGCGGATTTTCCCTAATGGCACTGTCTCCTTTACTACAAGGTAAAGAAAGAAAAATACTCATTCTGAAAAAAAAAACCCTCAATTTTCTCTGCACGAACCCTGAATACGTTCTTTTAAAATGGATGCGGCTACCAAGTCTAAACCCTTCTTGTTTCTCCACTCCTTAACGTATAAACATACTATATATATTTTTTATACTTTATAAACCCAACGACCTGGACAGATTCATGAATCTCTAGTTCAAAGAAAATACTATTTGGCTCATGTAGACTCAAGTTTCTCTGTGATACAAATATAAATACGCGTACTTCACTCCAACTCCTTATTTTTCCCCCACCTCCTCCAAAATGATTTGTAATATAATAGATATAATATATTTATAAGGTTCCATATGTGTATGAGAATGATGTGTGTGTAACACTAAGCCCGAAATAATTTAAGGTAAGAATGTGCCAGGAATAACAATGTTATGTAGTCTCAACTCAACTCATTGTGCATCCAATACCCTTGTTTAAAAAACGAAAAATTACTTCCTTGTCTTTGTCAACATACCGCAGTATCATTTCCTTTTGATCAGACGGAGCAAACATGCCGTTAGTCGTAATGGGTATTGCATACGGAATCTTGTTGTTGGAGAATGTAATGGACTTTCTACGTAGAAAAATTTGCTTCAGAATTTTTTTTCCCTCTTTCGTTCGCGTAGTGTGTCGTTAAACCTACTATGTGCATAGTCGCTGGTGTATGCCTAGCTTATTTCCCTGGGTGAAATTGGGCGAGCCTACAAAAGTGAGAAAGTCAAGCCTCAATTGCTTTTATTCCTTCCAGCTTCCACCTGGAGAGTGCAACCTATTAATAATGTCTTTGTAACGCATATTCCGGTCCATTTTTATTGTTACCTTTATTTTCTTCTTTGTGAGCAGGTAGGCTCTTTCCTCCGCCCTTAATTCAACAGCGCCTAACTTTAATAATTCAATAATGAATATCAAATGTACTGTAGTGTGTATACGTATAGTCACTTGAGTAGGATGAATAATAATATTTTTGGAGAAAGCACACAAAACATTCAACTTTTTAAAGTAATGAAAAACTCAAGTAGTCCTTTTGTTTGGAAAAGGCTTCTCTAGGACTACGATCCAACCTAAAAGTTTATATTTTGTGGTCGTTGGAGTATCATCATCATCATCATCAATATTTCTTTGTGTTTTTTGGAGTCTCTACTCTCAACACAAGCCCAGCTGCAAAGTATAGTTTTAAAATGAACTTTACGCGTGTTTGCAACAAGACATATTTCTATTGAAACTCTATATTCTTATACGCAATTCCCGTGTCTTTTTGATGAAGTTGCTTATTATTAACTTTTCTTATGACGATGAAGCTTCTACAAAACTTTACATTTAGGAAATGTAAGATAATTGACCAAGGCAGCTGGGCATGACGGGCTGAATGACGCTCGCTATAACATTTGAGAAGAGCACATAAGCTAGATAAACCCTCGTTGAATTTCCATCTATCAAAATGACACTAATCGTAAGTAAAAATGCATTTAAAAGCACACAAAGCATATAAAAATGACACATTTCTTTACCCATTTCCTCCATTTTCCAACATCTGAAAACAGCACCAACGCGCAGTACATTACTTTTATGACGGGGGATTTCGCATTGTCTGGAGATTTTTTTTTAAAATGTACTTTTTCGTTTTGGAATTTCTGTTTTTCTTGGGTTGAGTAAAAGAAAAAATAAAGATCATGCTCATTTCTTAATGCATTGAAATCTTGCCGCAAGCGATAAAACAGGAGGAAATGTGGAGTTTTGTGGAATTTGGTAAATGGTGACTATGTCCGGAGGTATTTACCGGTGTTGGTTGGATGGTCCTAACACATGCTCTTAACTTACGTCTTTCCCATCGTAAGCACAATGGAGTTCCCTCTTTTTCTTTCTTTGTGCCTTTCTACCATGCCATACCGTTACAAGCTATATAATACAACACGGTGAACAGATAGAAATAGGATAGAAAGAAAAGGATCCTCAGAATAAAAACTTTGCCTCCAAACTTCTATTCAATTTAGCCTGTAAGACAGGTCATTTAGTAAAGTTGTAAAAAACTAAAACTCCGTACTTTCCTCCTTATTGTGTAGTAGTAGTAAGGGTACAAGTATAAGAAAAACAGAATAACATCCGAATTCTTGGAGAGTTGTGTAACGTAATACCTTTCCTTTTAAAAAAAAGGGGAAAAACTAGCTTTTCCTGTGCGCTATATAGTTTTTGGTAGTTGTGTTGTAGTTGATAGGTATCCCATTTATGTATGTATATAAGCTTGCTACGTTCGGAAGTAAAACAATCTCACAAACAAGCAACCAACTCCCACCACCACGAGACAGCTGAAAATATTAGGAAATATCGTCGCAACCAGCCACCATGAGTACACGAGATGCATTGAGGCAGCGACACCGCACCGCCAACAAACTCTTGTTGAGAAACAAGTATGCATCTTCATCTGGGCTCATAAATCTTGAAAGGTATTAGCTTTTGCTCACACCCGCACTTTCACTCACTCACACATGTAAAAATGAGAGTAGACAAACCGCACATCATATCAGAAAACACACACACACCTAAAATATGCATAAAAATACTAAGCTATAAGTAATAATAACAAGAAAAAGTGCAAAAGATAAACTTTCCTTGTATTTTTTCGTCCTTGTGTAATTTTTCTGTGGCATACATATAGCAGCGTGTAATAATAGTCGGCTTTCTCCAACCCGGTAGTCTTTTGTCCTAATAAAAGCAGTGGTTCTTGTAATTGTATTGTGTGTAGCTTGGATTTGTGTGGTTTGGTTTTGGAGGAAAATAAAATGACAAGTTGTGTCCCCTGAAGAAGCTTTCATATAGTTTCATTGTACACGATCTTGATGCTGATGAGATGCTGGGCAGATGGGGACCATAGGCTGGAATTGGGATTGGATATCATCATGTGTTGCTCCACTCTACTTCTGCAACAAAGGGCTTTCCAACTCCCAACAATAGTACAAGCGGAAATATATGAACTCTTGAATGTTTTACCATTACTGTGCTGGAATCATCATCATCATCGCCCTATCATCATTCCAAAGTAAAGTTCACAGCCTATTCACCGCTCTCGAAGAGAAAGGAAGGAAAAGATGAGAAGAGCGAAGAGCATCATCATCAATGTCTTCCTACGAAAGAAAAAAGGGAGATTTGAGGGAGAACCAAAGAAAAGAAATGGGGAAAGACGATACCAACACTCACACCATTACCAACTATATATACTATATACTCCCAACACTCATTCAAGAGGAGAAAGCAAGGGCAAGAGAACAAGAAGTTAATAGGCAACGCAATCCAACTCTACCAGTAGTCATTTCTCCTTCAAGAGGCGCGTTTTCTCTTTGTTATTTTAGAAATACAAGGACTAGGCCAGACATATTTACACAAGATATGTATGTGCACAACTATATAAAGTAGTACATTATTAGAAAGTGTGTATATGGATGAGCATGCAAGCTTGCATTTAGCAGTTGTTGAATCTCCGGCTACTCTAGTTCCCCCTCATTTCCTCTCAACTCCTCTTGACTTCTTGTTGATGCCTTTTGCCCACTCATGACTTCTTTTTTCTTCTAAGGCTAACCAACCACCACCAGCACTATTTTTGGACTGAAACCATCGCATAAGACATGCGATGCATCGTCTTCTAGTGCTTTTTGGTGGTAGTACACATGATCTTTAAGTGATATATATGTTTAACATTGTCGAAGACGTGGTGATGATGTTGAATGAGCCGTATCAAATCATGCCTTTTTTTAACGTACGGAACTGTAATGATGAGAAATCATGTAAGAAGTCAAGTAAGACATAAAAAAGTACAAAAGTCTTGTTGAAGTGGTTGGCAGAAATAAGTTGAAAGTACCCAAACTATTAGAAAGGATGGTGGTATCGAATGAACAAGGCAAATATAGACACATGCATACATACTTATATTTAAGGAAGCAAACAGGCAAGTCAGCCAGCATTTCCTGAAGCACTTAATTCCTTGTAGGGTATCCCCTATTTGTCTACCAATCCACACTTGATTGTTTAGTTACCAGCATTTTATGAAGGAAAAAAGTGAGCTTGGAAAATTTCATAATCCAGTTTTATAGTATTTTTGTTTTACTGATGCCGAACAAAAAGAGCACACGTGTGGAATGCAGCGAAAGAATGCCAGAAACAATCGAATTTATTGTGTTAAACAGACACAGGAGATACTCATGGCTTGATGACATGAAGATGGGGATGTTTTATATATAGCAAATCGGTTTATTTTTACATCACATTTTTTATACTACGTACGTTGTAGAAAATGAACGGGTGAAAGAAGATCCATTACTCGTTTCGTATGTTACTCGCTAACTTTTCCTTCTTAAAAGTAAATGTAACTCAATATGAGATGTGGGATGCGATATGAATGAAAAGTTATATAATATGATTTTAAGTTACTTTCTTCCATTTCTGAGTTAAGTTTAAGGTTCTCAGTGAGTCAGAAGCTTGAAAGAATAACAATGTTAAGTAAGTTAATCTGACATAAATCGATCGAATGAAATAATTTTTATTGAATTATTGATTGAATCAGTCCTACTTTCAAGTTACACGAATACTCCACAGTTTTTAAACAGCATGAAGCAAAAACTTTGTCTCATGATGTTCTAAATATACATTTGAGTAATTTAGTTTTCCCAATTCAGATCAGGTTAAACCGAATATATTTGTTTATAATAAAATACCTGGTTTTGACTTTTTAGTTTGTAATTAGTTGTTACTGGGCCGGAATGTGGTATAAATATTATTATACCTTTAATTACTATTTTGAATGTTCAAAAGCCAAAGAATTCTCAGCAACAAAGCCTCATCCCATTAAAATTGAAATGCTACAGCTACAGTGCAATTTTCTGCTCTTATAAAGCTTATATAAAGTTTATGATCTGTGGGTGTAGGACTTTCACCTTTCTATTTTCGTTTCCTCATTTCAACTTCCAAATGTGCATGATATGAAAGTGGTCTTCCTCAAAAAATTATGCTTTATGCTGTAAACTACAAACTGTAATAACGCATGAGATTCCTCTATAAAATCCTTCCCATATACTTTCTGTAGCATGTCATAAGTTTTACAGATATAATGTCATGCCATAAGGAAGAAGTGTATTAGTTCCTGTTATTTTTGTGTGGTCCACAGAGTACAATAATAATGTTCATGCTCACATTTGTTTTCGTGGAGTTCATAGTTCATAACTCATTCTTCGTATCATACTGCCCGTCTGCTTTCATATGGTTCTTGGTAAAAGTTCATTGTTGCGGTTCCAAGAAATGTGGACAATATTTCATTGGAATGACTACGGAATTTTTGCTGAGTAAAAAAGACATCTTACACATTGTATAGAAAAGAGTGTGGTTGTTCTCATTTTTGCCGTTTCCAAAAAATTCTGGTCATCAAAAACATTGACTTGTATTATACCATTTTTATGAACATAACAAGTTGAGACCATCATTGCAACGAGGAAGTTGGGAGTTTATTTACCCTGTTACATATACTGTGCACTAAATCACACATTTTTGAAGGTATTGTGAGATAAAATCTCAGTTCAAGCCATCCTCCTTTTATATTTGCGACATTTGTGTATTCAAGTGACAAAGTTATGCTAAAAATTGAACATAAACATTTTGACTTGTCGTCCTGAAATGTTTGCTGTTTTGCCAAATTATGTTGAAAGGATGGTTGTGACCGAAATGTGAGAAAAATAAAATTTAATGTTTAAATACTTGTTTTATTTTTTTATGGTTCTAGACGCCATCTTATCCTATCATGTCAAGGAAATCTGGATATTTTTCCTTTTGACGATCCAGTATGCACCTTTTCCGTCGAGAGTAGTAAGTTCGATAGCCGCTCTTGCTTTCAGAATTTTGATAGATCATAATACAATAATAAGGAAACTACAACATGCAAATCTTTCTTATTTTTATAGTATCGCACGAAAAAGACGCACTGGAGTTCCGCTGGCAAACGGATGCCGGTGTTCTTCGCAAGTCGCCTAATCTGACATTTCTCAACGCTTACTTGGCACATAATGAGACAAGTTACTGTGAATCTTCACATTGGAGAGGTACGAAAAGCTTGTTATCATTAAGTTAGTTAGTGCTAACGATGCATTGGCATAACATTTTGCATAGTATATTTCTAAGTACAACAGAAAAGTTTTTAAGAATACATGTGTGTGCATGTCACATTTGTATGTATAATACATTAGAGAAAGCAATTATTGATAGATCACTCCATCAAAACAACAGCTTATACAACCAGGTCTGCCTGTTAAATATCGACTGTAGATATAGGCATAAGATAGGTGAAATTACAATGTCTATTCAGTTACGCTAAACATCAAACCTACATAAATTAGGCTGGACAACTTGAGCGTGCATTTCTTCCAGAACTGCGATAAGATCGCCTTGTCAGCATTTCCCTTTCCGCAAAAAGACAGGATGCAGTGTATACGATAAGGAGAGTGCAATTCATCATTTCTGCATTGTTCTTTTCTCAAGAAGTGCTCGCCTGATTCTTATCAGAGCCAGCAAGGGAATTTGTCATTTTCACGGGTGACTAATGGGGTGCTGCACCAATCTTACCGTATGTATGTCCAAACGGATTGCAATCGCAATCACATCACATCATTAAATGGGCAC
Source organism: Orchesella flavescens (assembly GCA_964034955.1). Classification (NCBI taxonomy): domain Eukaryota; kingdom Metazoa; phylum Arthropoda; class Collembola; order Entomobryomorpha; family Orchesellidae; genus Orchesella; species Orchesella flavescens. The sequence continues at coordinate 29,062,158 of OZ035954.1, read as the reverse complement.
AGAAAGTTGAAGAAATGAAGGGAAAAGGAAACTATTTCATATTTGATGTAGAATAATGTATAGCATTCTAACTATTACCACTTTCCCCATTTCTCTCCACATTTTAGTTAGCACCACGGTCCACGTTTTTTCCACTTAATGCATTTCTCTGACATTAAAGGTGCATTGTATTGTAATGTATGGTTGATGTTGGCTGTTGTCTATGATGTATTCCAGAGGCCAGCCTTTTGAGCCTTTGTGTGCATGAAAATGTACTAATGGATTTGTTTTGTTACTTTCAACGTACAGGAAATTATAGCTGCCTAAAAGTTGGCTTGATTTTCAACAGAGATCGAGCATTTTACTTTACAACTGTTTTCATTCCTGATATTATATTGGTCACTTCGTCCTTTATTACGTTTTGGCTTGAGTGGAATGCTGTGCCTGCTCGTGTAATGCTTGGAGTCACGACAATGCTCAACTTTTTCACAACAAGGTACACGTTATACAAAACTGATTTGTGTTACTAAATATGTCATTTCACTTAATTTTCTCTTGTCACATCATTCGTACTATACTATTGTAATCAGACTCTTGATGTCAATTAGTCAACATTCGGAGTGTTATTTTGACACAAATACAATGTGAGTGAAAGTCAGGTGAAAGTAAAAAAACTAAAATGTAATGTTTTGTTTGATTTTTTGATCCCCAGCAATGGATTCCGATCAACACTACCAGTTGTTTCTAATCTAACGGCAATGAACATTTGGGACGGATTTTCCATGTTTTTCATTTACGCTTCCCTGCTTGAGTTCGTGTTCGTCAATTACATTGGAAGGAAACGTCCTAGACGACCTTCAGAGTTTGCAGGACCACCACAACCAGGGGGGCCTGTAAGTTATTTTGGCTTCTTTTTAAACTATATTTGCTACTGACATAACACATGTGGACAAGTCCGCATCCTAACAAAATTAGTTTGCAAGTGCTTACACATCATATCAGTATATAGTATGTACATCTAATCCAATCATGAAATATCCATCCAATGGAAATATCAATATCTTTTGCGTTTCAACTTACAAATTTCTATCATCATTTGTAACTGTTATTGGTTTTTACTCCCAAATAACTACTTCACAATATGCACCGTGTAAAAGTACCAACATTACCTTTTCTATTTACAAATCCATTATTCCACCTACATGCTACGGTATGCGGTACAGAAAGCGGTATGATTGCGTCATTTCACATGTGTGGGTGATTGACACAAAAAGAAAATGCAGTAATATGGGAACCTAAACCAAATTATCTACCATTCCAAATCATTACCTTCATTCGGTATTAGCAGTAAAACAAAATGTTACTCTTCTCAGCGAGTGGTAGTAGTATTATTACTTACATTTATCAGAATATACCCATTTTACATTGCAGAAAAGTTTTCTCTTTCTTTTCAACTTTAATAAGTATTGTATGCCTAAATGTGTTTCAGCGTGTGAAAATAGAAGATAATCAAGCCACGACACCTGTAGGAGCACCTACTCCACCGGGTAGCAATCAAAGGACAGATATTGTTGCCTGCACTGCCTGTAGTCCGTCCCCATGCACTCATCCTGCTAATAACGGCTGTGCCGCTCCACAAGTAATAACAATCACTAAATTAACCCCCACATTCACATCATCGTATATGGTTTCATTGGGTAAATTTACTTTTCCTTCATATAAGGGTTTCACTCGAAACTTTTATTTCCCACGATAAAATTATTTCTCACAGTACTCAATCTTCAATGAATCTTTCAAGTCTGACAAGAGATTATGCTTGCAGTATATGCACTTTTAAAATTATTAACCAAACGCCATGGGGGCATTATCTCTGCCCAGCTCTAATAAATGTACAAACTGTCTCAAGTTACCCACAATTTTGTATTATTAACTTTTCTTACATTCGTATCATATCCATTTCATCACGCTTTTTGTTTTTGGAATTACGCACCTGTTAACTAAGCCAGGTTCTAATCTAATGTATTGAAATTAAAGAAAAGGATTCAGTAAACCATTTTTGTAACTCCAATTCCGCAGAAATTGGTATTTTCTGTTTTTATCAACCTAAATATTGATATCCAACCGTGTTATTCGATGAAACTGATTCTCATTATATGATAAATAATCTTTATTTTTATTTTTTTCAGATGCGAAGGCGAATAATTGAAAATCCCATCCGGGTCGCGAAGACCATTGATGTTGTCTCAAGAATAGTATTTCCCATTGCATACGCCATTTTCCTTATCTTCTTTTTTGTAAAACATAAAGCGTTTGTATGATTTTTGGAATATATTTGTATAATATGCTCATAACGGAGATTGCTTCAACCATATAGGTAGTATTTTAAGATTCATGTCACTAGTAAAAGTGATACTTAATAACAATAAAATATATTCGTGACAAACTAAATGCTGCCGCGGTTCATAAAACAAATTACATAAATTCATTAAGAGTAGCAATAGCATCTAGATCACGGCAGCAAACTGCAAAATCCGATTTTTTTAGTTTTAGATAATATTATTAAAACATACTCGCCTTCTATTTCTATACAAATTATTCGCTAAATGATCGCCCTATTGTTAAACAAACGTAGACGCAGTAGTTGTAACTAGTCATGAGCTGCACAACCTTATACCGAATTTTTTGGGTAGATCGAGAACCGAATTTATGAGAATATGGCTGTATATATATGTATGCGTAAAGATTTTGTAAAGTAAAGGTATATTCATCAGCCTCAACTGGGATTTTTCAATGTAAACTTAATTAGACAGAAGTCGGATTTCGTTTAGACGTTTGGTGGGCGAAATGAGAGAATTTATTGATTAAAGACATTGTAATCTTGTTTGTTAAGTAAATTTATAATTCAATGTTCAACCCGCCCCTGCCCTTAAATGAATATTATTAGGAATTATACAATGCGAAATCTAATCCAATCGGAAGTTCACCCTATTACTTCAAGACTTTGCAATGTTCGTAATTTAAAAAAAACACAATGCTCTATAATTTTCAGTCGAGATTGTAAAAAAAACCTTGCAAAGCTACAAATACTAGTATGCAATATTAAACTACGATGCTGAGTACAGAACAGGAATACGTAATATTTAGATCGTAGACAATATACCATATTATAGACTTAAAATGTATAATATATTCATATTCAATCAAACTTTGCTCGGTACTATTAGCATAAGCCAAACATTTTCTATAGATAATGGGGCAGAAGGCCACTAATCGCAGAGTTCACTTTAATTGATGTGTGATGCCTGGAAGAACCATTCTGTACAAAATGTGATATTCTGCGGCTGCTCATGTGATAATGACTTGATTTAAAATTTGTGTTATTCCAGATTGAAGAATATGTAAAACTATGGCTAATATTTTAAAAACCTGTATGATTAGCAGTTAGACGATTGCCAGATATATAGTATATTTGTAGAACTTATCTGAATGAATAGATCAATCAATAGCCATATAATCTAAATCAATTGAAAATTTTACTGTACCTAGCTTTTCAATCAAAATTAACTTCATTCTTCTTTGTTAGTGAGGACTATAAAATACAAGCAAGGTAACTTTATATACGAACTCCACACGATAGTTGTATCAAATTGGAAAAGCATACTAATTAAGAACCTAAGAATTCGACAACTTTCTCTGTCGTCACATCATCTTTATTCCGCACTCTATATATATGCTCTACCTTATTTTGAAGTACTTCCTTACTCGAGTACCAGAAATGGTGCAGATGATTTAGTAAAAACGATAAGTACTAGGGAAATACATAGATCACAATCGGTCCAAATACTTCGCCTTCTTTGTATTGCATGCATGCAATCAGAATAAACTGCACTCTTCACTGCACCACTTAAAAACGCTTTCACTCTGCAAATTTGTACCACAATTTTCAAAAATGACAGTAAAAACTAGAAAATATTGAGAAATCACATTAAGTAAACGATTCTTAAACCTTTATAAGTAAATGCTATAAATGCTGATTATATTATTGAGATTGAAAATTTGAACCGTGGTGTGTATAAATAAATATCATTCCTCCTAATACCTATACCTAACCCCTCACCTCCTACAGGGAGACTTGACACAGGAATTTTCTACAGGAAACGATCAAAATGTTTCTTGTGTTTATCTCAAAATCTTTTTGGTTAAGTACCAGCAGCAAAACAATATACATTCAGATTTGTATCAAGAATTACTTTCAATTACATTATATATGTAACTCGACATCTTTTTCATAGCTATATATGCTTTGCTGCTATTTATATAACTCTGTCAACTTTCTCTAGATTTGTTTTCTGAATAACTTGCGTAAAAATTGAAGTCTTGGAGTCTTTTGGGAGTATATTTGATTTTTTGGAAAAATACTCTCTTCTTCTGAGATCTAAAATAATATAAAACTAAAACAATTATATTCAAATATAACATATGCCTTGTCTAACACCATTCAGCTCCATAAACATGAATGCTATAAGACAAACATGACCTCATCATTCACGATTGTGCATTATACGAGTAAGGTTGTATTGTATATCTTAACTTTGTACTGATTCCAAACATTCATGAGGATTACTGCTCTAAGATCCAGTTTCAAACAAAAGTTTTAATAGTAAGTAGTTACGGTTAAACTAAACCTGTTTCGGTATATTCATTGTTAGTTAAAATAATTATTATATAGTTGTAGTAAGTGTACTTGTAAGTCATCAAGAATTTTTAAATTCTGGAATTCGTGAAAGAAGATAGTGAGAGAAAAAAATATTAGTGCTTGACACAACAATCCCGAACATATACCACCGAAGTAGTAGTTTATTTTCATTTCAATTATATACGAGTAAATATACATTCTGGAACTATAATTGACGATTAGTGCTCTAGTTATGGAATGAAATACAAAACACTACCAAAACCGTAGATAATATACTATATACAATCGAGGCCATAAATATACGGAATTTATACTTGCATTTTTTGACACCGTTATTTAAGACAATTAATTTCCGACTTTCTACACTATTTGAGATGATAAACATTCCTCATTTAATGGGCTTCCAGATGACGGTGCCTCTTGGCCAATCAAGTTAAGACGCGCCAGCAAAAAAGCATAAACATTGCATGACTTCAAAATATTGGTGGTCAAAAATATACAGAATTTTAGAGTAAATTAATTTTACAACAAAATTTTAATATTTTGCGTGACTTTCCTTAGCTGCAATTACTGGCTAGAGTCTTCGGGGCATTGAGAAGACTAGTGCTTGCTTTACACAAGCTCCAATCGCATTCAATCTTCTTTTAGGGCTCCCTGAAGTCTGGTGAGTTTGCGTGGGTGGAGGGGCTTGGTCTTGAACCTTAATGCCAAGAATATTCCAAAAATTTTCAAGGAAGTTCGTGTCTGGGGGCTGAGAAGTCCATCCAGAACATACACCCTTCAATTTTGGAACAATCCCTGCAGCATTTTTGGTGTAATATTTGTTCCGAGGAAAGGTAAACCACTTTCACAGACCCTGTTTTCTTGTAGATATGTGCAAATTTTGCTCACAAAATTTCTTGATAGGTGAATCTACCCATCGTTGTCGCAACGAGAAAAAGATTTACTACACAGGAAGCTGTCCTACACCCCCACATCATGGTTTTCCTTGAAGTTTTGCACCAAGTCATGCGTACCATGTTGAGAAGATTTTTGCTAATTTTCACCTACCAACCAACCTTACCCGTGCTTTACAGTTTGCATAGCACAATTCGATTTAAATTGTTCTCATGGCTTCCTCACACACTTTGAGCATCGTTAGTGGCCAAAAAACCAAACTTTCTTAAAAAAACTTGAAGCACGGGTGAGATTAGTTGATTGGCCTAAACTAGGCAAAAATTCTCTCAGCATGGTACGTATGACTTGGTGCAAAACTTCAAGGAAAACCATGATGTGGGGGTGTAGGACAGCTTCCTGTATAGGAAATCTTTCGCTCATTCCGTCAACGATGAATAGATTCGCCTATCAAGAAATTTTGTGAGCACAATTTGCACATATCTGCAAGAAAACAGGGTCTGTGAAAGTGGTTTACCTTTCCCCAGAACAAATATTCGAGGCATACACCAAAAATGCTGCAGGGATTGTTCCAAAAATGAAGGGTATATGTTCTGGATGGACTTCCCAGCCCCCAGATACGAACTTCTGTGAACATCTTTCGAATATTCTTGGTATTAAGGTTCAAGACCAAGCCCCTCCACCCACGCAAACTCACCAGACTTTAGGGAGCCCTAAAAGAAGATTGAATGTGATTGGAGCTTATGTAAAGCAAGTGCTAGTCTTCTCAATGTCCCGAAGACTCTAGGCAGTAATTGCAGCTAAGGAAAGTCACGAAAAATATTAAAATTTTGTTGTAAAATTAATTTACTCTAAAATTCTGTATATTTTTGACCACCAATATTTTGAAGTCATGCAATGTTTATGCTTTTTTTGCTGGCGAGTCTTAACTTGATTGGCCAAGAGGCACGTCATCTGGAAGCCCATTAAATGAGGAATGTTTATCATCTCAAATCGCATAGAAACTCGGAAAATAATTGTCTTAAAAAACGGTATCAAGTTATGAAAGTATAAATTCTGTATATTTATGACCTCGATTGTATATGCAATGATGCTAATAACTTATAAAATGTATTCTTTGTAAGAAACAAAGGTGCTGATCCTCCTTTGTAATAGATATCTTTATAAACACACTTGGTTGTAAAAACGTTATTCACTGTGATGGAAGATTAAAATTTTAAAATACTATTTTAATCGGTTTTATAGAGGTAAAACTTTTTGTTTCGTTCAGTACAATTAAAAGTAAGTAGATATAGTAGTCAGTTGTAATTTATAATAAAAAGTACATCATTAAAAATCTTACGCTTAGTTGTATGTATCCTTATATTTTTCACGTACTCACGGGCCAGATTGTCAGTTAACTACATGTTATTATTATTGTTATTGTATGTAACATTCGTTTCTCTTGTAATACTATGAAGTTTCCTATGATTTATTGATCTGACGATTCAGATGTAACTGGAAATCTCAATAATCAATATATAACAAATAAAGAGGCACGTAGGTATTCTTATTAATTAATTTAATGTACAATGAAATGGTATTAAAATATTATACAAATACACCGAAATATAAAACCGCAAAAATAAAAGAGAAATTGACCCAATGAGTCCGTTTAAGACACACAATCAACATTGTTTTGTTAAAATAATTTCATGCACGTTTCATCAAAGCTAATAATCACCTACTATACTGCCTTTCTGGAAGGAAGAATAAACGATAAGGTAATGCCTATTTTGTTTAAAACAATAATCTACAACGGTACAACTTATCGTTATTTGTTATTATTGTGCCGTAGGATCCTTCAAAATTAAAGTATTTAAATACATCGGACCTTCCACTGTCATTTTTCTCGGTATGACTACTTTAGATTTCGACTTTTCATCTTTTATGACGCATGTGGCTTCTTCAATGGAAGTTACAACTTCACCTCCAGCAGATAACACAACACGGGTGAAAGCTTCCAATTTTGTTGGGGGTTGATCTAGAATCAAGAACTTCATTCCATACATGGGTTGTTTGGTTTTGTCCTCAAGTTGAGCCTTAAGCCAACTATGGCTGGCTTTGGCCAACTCGCGTTCCTTTTCTTGATTAATATTCCCCTCATGCCACAAAAAGTCTTCAGTGACCTGAAATTAATAAAAAAAAATAATGATAAAGTTACAACTTGTGTGAATAAAACTACTTGAAAAATACAAATGGTATCAATGTTTATTCATGATTAGAGAATATGTCTTACAGGAAGGAACTTTCCTTCATCACTGGATTGCTTTAGATACTCTGGTTTGAAAATAAATTTTCCAGATGCAATACAACAAAGAACTTTTTCACTTCGAATTAAGCTTCCAGTAATTAGTCCAATACATTGAGAATCGAAGAAAGCTTCAGTAGAGATCGAACCTCCGAGCTCACTAACCATCTCCATTGTTTTTGCTTTCTCTGGTTCTGACATTGATGATACCATGAATTTTGGATTTCTGGGTAAGGTTAAAGGAAACGTGTTTGTATTCGCTTTACTCCTTTTCCCCTTCTTTCCTTTATCAATTTTAATGGGTTGATGGCCAAGTGGAGCTGTATCTTCTCCACGAGTTTTGCTCTGACTCCTAGTCGATCTTGTTCTTGTAGACCTGTTAGAACCTTCTAAATTCGCCACACTACCAGGTTTCTTAAGTCTGCTCGATCTTTTTCTGGCTCCCAGTTCAGAGCTTTCTGAAACTTCTAGTTGAGGCTCTGGCGGCACAATTACTGGTTTTGGTGCAACCTTTTTCACTGTCGACTTTTTTTCAGTAGAAGTGGAAGGTTGTTGGTCATCATCAGCCCAGGATAAATGAGGTTGTTCAATATCTTCACACACTTCGTCTTCAACACTTGTTGGGACCAAATTCCTTACATCGCTCCCTGAACGGCGCTCTGTAACGGAAATTATCCCAATTATAGACATCCTCACCATCAACAAAAGTATACATACATAGCATTACTTATGTAAATCACGAAAAAAATTATACTTACTAGAGGGCGATGTACGTTCTTCACTAGCATTTTGAGCTGCAATAAGATTTGTTAAAGTTTGCATACGATCCGACAACTTTGACATGGGTGGCTTTGATTTCTCTACTACGTTGCCATTCTCCAATACCGAATTTTCTTTAGCTATGGTTGATTGGGTTTCAAGCACAATAATGTCAACATCAGCGACGTCGCTTTCAGATGAACATCTAGCCCGTTTACTGGTTTTCGATTCATCGTCATTTTCAGGGGATCCATCAGACGGACGTTTAATACTAAGCCTTCTGATGCCTGCCAATGGATCGATTACCTCTGCTGGCTGGTGTAATGAGGCATTTAAGCCACCTTGAGAATGCCTATTGATAGCCGCGACCTTTCTTAGTGGAGTCACGCCTGCTCTGGGAGTTGAGGTACGCGGTGACTGTCCTTGCGACGGGGATTCCAACATAGATTCTTCCTCGCGTCTCCTTATTGCAGAATGCATTCTTTCCACCATCACACTTAAAGGTGTAGATGTAGGTTGTTTAAGTTTTATTCTATTTACTGGAGTAAGTGCTAGTGCAATCTCATACTGCTCTTTCAACGCTCGAGACTCATGTCGAGGCAAACCCAAAAGCAATGGGGAATCAGGATTTGGGTCACAAAGTCTTCTTTCCTCCATTGATGTAAATGGTGAATAGTCATCCAAATTGATTCCTCTAGCCTTTAAGCCTTCCATCATACGTTCAAAACTTTCATCTGTGTATGGATCCTCTGCTTTAAATTCTGCCATTATTCGATCTATTTCTTCCTGAGTTGGACATTTCGGAAGACCCTTGAGAAAGCTATCCTCTTTCTCATCACCATTTCTGCCAATTGCTCTGTTAGATGTAGTAGGATTTCCGGATGGAGTCACACGAGGAGGTCTATTTGAAGTTGAAGGAAGGGGAGGTGTTGTGAAACCATGCTGCGCATTATTTTTGGGTTCTGATTTTGCTGCTTTAGGATTAGTTGATTCCTGTTCTACATCATTAGGGTCTGCAATTTTGTTGGTTTTCAGTGTTCGTTGATTCTTTATGATCTCTGTGGGACCAACTTTGCGCTCAGAAGGAGGATAAACACTTCGTATACTTATCATTGAATTTTTATTAGCGTGTGTTCGTTTGGGGGTTGGCATATACACCGTAGGATCCGAAATGCTTTGATTCTCCGGGTGATACAGTTGTTCATTTAAACGCTTTTTTTGACTAAAGCTGTCGATGATCCATTCGATTACCACAACTGGCACATCCCATCGCTTTGCTGCTTTAGCTTTATCATTTTCGGCATTTTTACAAATTAAATGAGTTGAACGTACATTTTTACGGTCTGCCCCATCCTTCTTAGCAAATACATCTTGATATCTTTAAAAAAATAACAATAGTAATAATTAATATTTGCTTAACATACTTCAGGTATTCTATTACGTTACATAAGCATCGAAATCAAAAAGAAATTGCTGATCCTCACCTGCCTCCCATAGCTTTTAATAACTCCACAGCATATTCGCGCTCTGATGCTACATTGTATTGACTTATGGCGACAACAACATTTTTCATTACTTCGCTCATTCGTTTGAATGACACCATTGGAACATAGTGAAATGAATTTTCCAAATCCAATGATTTGTTTTCTAGGACGTCACCCTACAAAAAAAATGAGAAAATCTAAGCATTTCCCTACACATAACAACTCATTGCACAATAATACGCACACTCTCCGTCCCAAAATATAAATTCCTTACCAGCCAATATTTCGTGTACGATTGATCCGCTTCATCTTTTAACCGTTGATCACAAATAGTTGGCAATATCATAACTTCTGGATTTTGCTGCGTTAGAATACCCCCATTGTCCGTAATTACCTCTTCAGAAAGTTCACGCTCCGCAGCGTCTAGAAGTAATACTTTAAAAGTGATTCCAGCAAATAGGCCTGGATCTTGCTCATTCTCGGTAAGGTTCGTAGAGGTACAGCTTTCATTATTATTAGTTGTGGAATCATCACCATCACTTGTATAAGTCGAATGTTTATCCGTGGTTGTTGTTGTTGTTGGGCCAGATGAACGTAAACGTTCAATGCTACCCATATTAGTATCGGAAGAGGAAGAAGACTGTCGGGTGGAAGTACTGGGTGCGATTGAAATTGACGGCTTTTCTTGCACATGTTGAGCTGAAGGAACTAAACCTTCCGGGTCTATGTAAGTCTCGAACTTGAACATTTCTTCATCAACGGGGTTTCCTTGCTTGGCAGATTCTAAAAGCCACTTAATTGTTACCAAGTATGGCCTACGAGAAAGTAAAATCAACTATTACTATTCAAGCACTCAATCAAGTAATAAGCACCACCTACTAATTTCTATTCTTTGATACATTCCGTACGTAGTATTATGTTTTAATTACATGGGATCTAAGTCCTCCAATATATCCTGGACCTGTTTAGGCAATTTTTCCTTTGTAACAATTACGTGAGTTACACCGGTAGATAGCTGGTTTAACCGAACTGCTCCAGAAGTATTCAGTACTCTTTTAAGCTCGTCACAACCATCATAATCCACCACATAAATCTTTAGAAAAGTAGGAAACATGAGAATTTAGAACACAAACACATAACAATTTCCATCTTAATTATGTTTTATTTTCATTTGATGATGTTGATCTTCGTTTGCTTACCGTACAGCCATCTAAATAGGAACCCGTTCCTTTCGCTGCCGCTCTTAACTGGGCCACAACATCATTGTGATTGTGAGTTCCTGACTGAGTACGTAATATTGAAAAGTCTGTCGTGGCGTTAATTATCATCGCAGAGCGATCATCCTCAACAACGCTCATCCGTGTAGCATTGAAGTCTACTGTAAAAACAACACAAAACTTACTTCGACGGCAAAAACCACAAACACATTCTATAAAATACAATGCTTCAATTGTAACTTACGTTCCAGTATGTGTGAATGAGCTGGGGTAGACATCAAATCTGCTAGATCACGATTGTTTACAGACACTTGGAAGTTGACAAATGGTAGCAATATTCCTTGATCAGTAGAATTTTCAACCCATTCGGGAGAAACACAAGGTAATTTCCACTTTTTGGCAAACTTATATTTTTCACCAGCAGCATTTGTTACAACTAAAACATCTGTGGATCCTTTCTTTAAGTCAGGTGAACAAGTTCCTCCTGCAACAAAATGCGAAACATTTAAGAAAATCCCACATCCTTCATTCCAAATTCCAACTGGACTTGGCATCAACCCTTATCAAAATACGCCAAATTCATTACCTAAACGTTCAATGGCCGCCTTCAAAGTAGCTTTCTTTGCAGCACTTATTTGGGACAAACATACTTTGACATTGTAAAATATTGGGCATGCAAAAGTAGCATAACGTGGATCGCTGGCTTGAACAGGTTTAGTTTGATTATCCTCCCAGACTTGCTTCACCCATCCTTCTGTCATTATTGGAATTTGTTCTCTGAAAGCTTCAAGTGATTTGTTTGTGATGGCGTTAGCTGTGACGACATGAGTAACAGATTTAGTTAAAGACGGAGATATAGTTCCATTCATCAATCGTATCAATTCTTCCAGCTCCAACTATATAAATCAATAAAAACAACATTACTTTTGAGCATATCAAGTCATAGTTGTCTTCAATAGACACATTTTACATTACCTTCGATTCTCTACTAAACCCAGATAATGAGATGATCATTTTCTTCATGGCTAAGGTGTACGTAGGGTTAGACATCGTTGTAAATTGAAGCATATCAGGAGCATTAAACACAGATCGCAAAACTTGGGGACCAAAAATCCTAATACACAGACAAGAAAAAAAAATGTATGTTAAAAATGAAGTGGTTAAGATTCCTAGGTAAATGTAAATTCTGATATTCAAATATCATATCCAACTCACTCGAAAAGTGTACCTCCTCCCTTCAGCCTACGTTTTAAAACTTCGTATCCAGCACTTCTAAACGGATCAAATACAAAGATACTCCTCTCCTTATATGAAATGTTATCAGTGCACTCGTTATCCTTTATCCAACGAACAGGTAAGAAGTTTGCTTGGCAAGCCTAGATTAAAGGTCAAAATTTAATAACTATTGAATCATTCTGGTTACGTCAAGTTAACTAAATAAGTCATTTAATTCACCTGGAACATTTCTCCCAAATTAGTGCCAACGCAATCATCTTCCTTTTTTCCTGGAGGAAGAACAAAGAACATATCAGGCCTTTCCCCATCTTGACTTGCCTGTTCCGAAAACTGGGAAAATATTGGGTTTGCATAGATTTTCGATGCGTTGATTGAACAGACTCGCTTGAGACTTGTCATTTTGCTAACTCAACATTCAACATCTACTTCAAAATAATTAGAATGATTTCTTTCTACCGTCGACCTCGACCTTCTTTGCAAACCCTTTAACCCAATGTTTTTTTTCGACTAAACATTAATAAACATAATCAAAACATGGAGTTATGTCAAGTGTTGAATGTTTGCAACTGCTGACTTACAGTTGATTACATCAGATGTTCGTAAAGGCTCGCAAGAAGAAGCGTTTTGAAAATGTTTTGGAAGTTAAATCGATGGACCACAACTCCAAATTCAATCTCCAATCACAGGTCAAGGAAACGGGTGTCTAGGTGTCTACGTGTGCGTCAACGGTAAGAAATCTTATGTATCTAAATAATCATGAGAATCAGACTACATTATGCAATGTATGTCACATTCTACACTTTCATCATATATATGAAATCAACTTCAAGATGAAAAAACACAAAGCAAAAAAAATGTACATAGTGGAAATGGAAAAGTTCCTTCGCGGCACCAACCGTCTAAACAATCTGCCGCTGAGCATCCCATTGGTAAATTTTATCCTTACGATAAACACCTTTTTTATGTATCTTTTTGTGCATATATTCCATTCTTTCTGACTCTTCTCCTATTTTGTGTCTTCGGATGGATAGTATCTAATGGATGTGCATATGGATGGATGAAAGTCAAGTTTTTAGGACAAAGACAAATGACAATGCAATGTCAAATTTATGAATCTACTAAATCTACTTCGTCTGAAATATGCTTGTAAGTTAAATGCAAGTAAAAAACTATCATGAGTTTTTTTCTTTTTCATAGAGTTTTATTAGCAACTTCAAATAATTTTTGCGTACAATAATTGATAATAATTTATAATTTCAGATGTTTGAGACCTGCAAACTTTTAGCTTTGACAGTTTTGAAGGGAATTTAATAATAATAATAATTATTATAATTCTTTAGATGATAATAAGTAATGATAATATATTATTACGTAGTCTGTTTTTTTATGTACGAGTATATATATACATTATATTAAATAGTTAGTTGTGTATGGAATTTAACCAGCTAAAATGATTTGTACAATCAATAGTGATTATAAATAGTATGTATTGCTGTATCAAACTAAGAGTGCAATGATCAAGTATTAATAGTTAGATATGAGGTGCTACTACTGGTACTGAACACAAAAATTATTATAATAATTATTAATTATAGACATTCTAACGTATAGTGTTCATATTCATAGTAAGTCAAAATTTAAAGACCAAACCAATGATCTAGTTTTGAAAAAATGCGCATTGTGAATTGCGAAAGGCAATTGTGAATCGAATTTTCAACTGTGATTTTCTTTTGTTTCTTATATAAATTAAATAGACTCTTATGACATAATAAGTACATAATGTGTAGTTACATTACTAGGTGTGTAAAAGGGTTTGCATTTTGTAAAGAATAATAATAATTATTATTTAATTACATTTGAGATTCTTTTACTTTCGTTCATTGAACAAGACACAATTGCACTTATAAATAAATATCATTCATATCCTCTTATACTTACTATCAACTATGTTAATCATTATATTTACGTACTACTTATATATCATGATCATTCGTACACTTGAATTTAAATAACTAACGATAAGTAATGTTTAAGTGTTTTTTGTTGCTGGTAAGATAAGTTGCAAACTTTTGTGTCATGTATAAAAGGTTATAGCAATATAGTCTTAAAAATATTATTTATGATTACGACAGAAATCTATATAGATTATTAGTATGAAATGGTTTCATTCAACTTTCTGCTTCATATTTTCACTAGTAAAAAGAGATTTTATTCTACCATCAACCATATTCACCATTACTTTGCTTTTAGGCATTCTTTTGACCGTATTGATTAATGGATTCAGAAAAAGGAAGGAAGTAAGTACGACCACAAGCTGTGCGATAGATGCAAGCTTACAGGGCAGGAGGGGTATGTTATAAATAATATATTATGTGTGTTGCAGAGTGTAACATTTTTGTCATTATTGACTGAACAGCATTCATATAAGGACGTTTAAAACTATATAGCATGAGCATACAGTATCGAAATCTACATGGATTTCGATATTGTAGACAATTGGATGTAATGTGACTGTACATCCAGCATTTGATCAGATATTTACATACAAAGAGCATGTAAATCCAGACTGATATATTTTCATTCACATTCATCCATAATCTTTGACTGTTAAGTTTATGGGAATTATTAATAGTATTACTTAAGTATTAAAGTGTGTAGAGAATCACCGTTGCAATAATTTTCAATTGTATATTCTTCAACTCCTCACTCCACCGATACATGACGTATAAAAACTATCACGGCTTAAGTCAGCAGGCAGTTTCATGATTACGGTGTACGGTCCAATTTATATAGTCCACGAACATAGTCCACACTTTCGGCACTCATACGTTTGTTTTATCCGATCAATCAAAATCGTCTATAAATAATGTAAAACATTCATGTTTACAAAGCACAGAGTCTGTTCATCAATGGAATCACGTATTTTCTTTTTCTATCAGAAGATTGTAGTTGTAGTCATTTCATCTAGAGCATCTTGGGTTAAGCGTTTGCCTTCAGTAAATAGGACGTAGTCTCCGCGAATCTACAAAGCATTTAACAAACCACCCATTAGAAATTATCTTGAAGCAACATCCCTTCAATAATTTAATGTTGCAAAGCCCTCTACTACGGGATGTGTAGGGAATTTTTATTGTATCAAAAATCAAAAAGCTGCTATCTTAATAAATTTGCTCAACAAAACTGGAACTGGGTTGCCTGTTGTTTATTTTTTCCAGTTTTTTTACTCAAAAAACGTTATTATTACTTGAAAGCAATTTATTTTGCTACTACTACTGCTATAGCAGTTACAAATATCTAAGTCTACAATTTAACTACTCAAATTCCATTGAAGCTTTCTCTATTCAATTAAACCAAACCCAATAAGTATATATAGTTTTAAATTTATTCATCAATCAATTTATGAAACATTCTCGGAGTTCAAAAAAAGTATTTCAAAATGCCAAATTTTCAAGTACAACGGCGAGCTTTAGGGTAAACGAAAGAAAGCTTTGCCAAGATGATAAAGGAATCTTGGCTGAAAAAATGCAATTTTGTAAATCCTACTTTTGTGTCTGGAGTTAGGTAGGTATATAAATCGCATCATGAGCAAAACAAGGGGAAACATCAAACATTGGAAGTATCTTTCGCTTAATAAAACAGGGAAATAACCAAACCATCCTTTCTCGGTACTGTGTTAGTCATCATGAATGGTCTCAGTACGGAACACAAAGGTGAAAAGATTGGTGGTGTGTTAGAGTAAATGCTTTCCACACGAAACACACGAAAAGGGTGAAAGTGGTGAAAGTACGTAAGAGGTATATAAAGAGATACATATTAACAGTGGTAAGGATAGTTATATCATATAGTCCATTATTTTTATTTCACAATTTCATTTCTTTGTCATTACAAATGTTAATATCATCAATATGATTATTACATTTTTACATAGATAGTTTATTATGCAGTAGTTAGGATGTAGTATATATATTTATGTATTTTTAGGTAAATGAGCTGCGGTGCAATACTTTAGGAAAAAACAAAACAAAAAACACATAATCATCAACACATTTTATTTCACTAAACAAATCACAAGAGTAGTTTGTTCAATTAATATAAAGTATTCAATTATTTTAGAGTTTTGTGTGGCTTAAATTGACAACACAGTAGAATGGGCAGAGGGGGACATGGGAGAATATATAAGGGATGTTGTTATATACACATATGCGTAAGTTGGAAATATGGGTGTATGTATATATTGCACAAAATTATTTATTGTATTACTATTATTTTAAATATTTTGATAGTTTCAAATAAAACCTTGAGATATTATACTCATTAGCGCAACCATTTTGTAGGAGCTGACTAAGTCGCTATAATTTTTTTTATTATGGGCTTAATGAATTCGTCCTCCAGAATTTGTTGCACCATTACATTCCAATGTGACGTGAGAATGTTAGTTATGAAGTGTAAGTTGTATTGACCAACATTATAATTTTCCATTTTGTTTTTTTTTAAATATTTCTAGAACTAGAGTTAGGATAGACGCATTTCTTTGGCGTAGGTGTGCAGATTAGCTACTTTCGTGATAGCATATAGCATCACAACGGATTTCCTATCACACAGTATATTTTTCATTATCTGTTATTTTCTTTATTTTTGGTTTATTACTAGTATTCGTTCTTAATTTCAAATTTGCTTTCCCTCAAACATCATCATCATCATATATATTCTATCTATAGAAAAGTGTATAAAATCAAGGCTTCAATTTATGTTCCACCTTCATTTTGGTTTTATTAAGATCCCTATTATCATATCATGCATTTGACTTTGTCTTTGCATTGCACACCCGTGTGGTATAGGTCGTATATAGAGGACACGACATGCCTATTTAATTAATTATATTTTTATGATTTTGTCTTGAAACGCTCCATTAATGATGATGGAGCACAAGAGTCATTTTTTTAAGATAATGCTTAAATGAGTAAACTCTCTCGCTCACATACATACTATATCGTTCCTGCTAATTTACCTTCCATCTTCTTTCATTCTCATCTCATTTCGTTAACTAAGTTTAATGATTTATGTATTTTAGTGACGATACCCAAAACCAACCATCTTTGCGACCCTGTCCAGATTCTAAGCTAAAATTTCACTAATCGATCTCGTTTTTTTTGGGGGGTAATATGTGATTATTGATTTGATTGTTATCCTTGATTGATTAAGTATAAAATATGTGACATTTATCGTTGATGCAAAGTGGTAAACGAGATCCGATTTAAGATTTTTTCAGATATAAGATTGTTTCAGCTGAGACAAACAAATATGTTATTTTGGAATATATATTTTTAGCAAGCATTGAATTGGATTGGAATAGTTGAATGTGTGTACACGGGGGTTGCAATGATGGGGCACAATGTTCTTCTTACTCCTAATTCTGGATTCAATAGATGAAACTAACTGCTATAAGATTGTTCATGGTCTTAAACTGCATTTGCATTAGTAGACAATTGACCTTTTTTATTTATGGGAACTACCAATTAACTACTCACTTTTTGTTCAAACATAAGTACATAAAACCATCTAATATTCATTTACTAAACGATATCATACAACATATAGAGTATGGTTAGAGATATAGTAAATGATTTGATGGCGATTGTGACGTGACACATTATGCACCTGCATTGTTCGTAGTAAGTATATAGTTCTTTATAAAAAATTTATTTATACGTAGAGGATAGGCAAACATTTTTGGGGTGTGTTGAGATTAAAAGAAATTGATCGATCTATTAGTGCTTGACATGATGCCTTTGATTATATATTGGACATTTTTTTGTATTAAACTTTTAAACTGACGGCAAGCCCTTTTGTTGCATGAACATCATCATTTGAAGGCCATTCGTGTCGTGATTTGATTAGAGTTAACATTAAGTAAGTAAATGCACGTAACCTTTTAAAAAGGGAAGGAATAATGTAGTGACGCACTTCATCCACCCACACACTCACTCTAATTTCAATCTAAATTTTATATGTAGAAGGTAGATTACGCTTTCACTCTAAAATCATGATATGTAGATTGTTAAAAAGTCTTGAATAGGTAATCTGTTATTGTGAAACAAAATATTGAAGCACGGTTTTTTTCCAAAGGTTTCTTCTCCCTTTGTTTTGTTTCATAATAATAATAATTATATATAATGTAGCGTAAACGTTGAGTTAAATGGCTTTGCCTAAGGCTTTTTCTTCGATTGTGGAAATGAAGCCTTGTAATAATAGTAGTGTTTTATGTTTTTAAATCGAATGGAAAGTATTTGAATTCTCCAGCCCTAATATTGGAATGTGTTTTTATTATGAACTGCGCCTTTTCTAATCATATAAGTATAAATCCCTTTTTTACTACCTGACTAAAATCCATAAAACTAACTTTTTTTCTGTGTGTAGTTTTATTAATCACCTAAATCTCAAATATTAAAAATGTATTTGCCCTATGTATATATATATATTATGTAATATTTCTTATTGCACATTTTATATGTGTGTCTGTCTGTTATGATTTTTTTTATAGAAAGATGAGTTAAATTTGCGAGATTAATAGTTATTGTAAGTCGATATTCTTGATAGATACGTAATTATTATAAGTATGTTATCATTGTGCTTATTGTTAGTAAGTGCTTAACAAAGGTGACTTGTCCACTCTTTATGTATGCGCACACAGATCATTTACTATCAACGCCACCCAACACAGCTACAGCAATCTTGTTTTGTATAGCATCAATCCGAAGAATTGGTCACACAAAATCCAACCTTTTAGCAAAACAACTCACAGCAGCATCACACCCTTAAATTAAAATACCTCTATGAATATTCTTTATATACATTGAAGGAATAAATGTTTTCAATTCATCATTATAGGAGACTAGAGATGGTTTCATCTTTTGACAAATAGGTTTTTGATTATCATGCACGTGCATTATTTTTAGGCTTTCTTTTTGTTTTTATAGTTTTTAAATATTGAAGACGAGCAATGAAAACGTTTTAATAAATTATAAAACTAATAATAAAGTGTTTATGTGGATAATGGTGATAAAAAGCACACGATAGTTATTGTTTTTGTCTAGATTTTTTTTCAACTACTATAATATGCATTTTATCAGGAAAAAAGTTTCTTTCGTTGATCCTTCAGGCTTTTTTAGGTCATTTGGTAGCAATCACTTTTTTAAAACTTGATCCCCTTTAACTACAAATGGATTCACGATTCATCATGTAGATTTGTTTGACTGTTACCTGCGGGCAATTACAGGATAAATGCAGGTGGGACACGATATAGTACAAGCCGCAATAAGCCAAAAGGACCAACTTAATGATACAACCTAAAAAATATATAAGATCGTTGTGTAGAAAAATTTAAAAAACGAAAGAAAATAAAATAAAAAACGTTAGATTGGAGAAGAAGAGCAAGTTTAAAAAAATAATAAAAAAATAAAATAAAAAATCCGTTTTCTGACTAGAAAACATTAATATTTTTAAATACTTGCAGTAAAGTGATCATAAATTTGATGTGAGTAATAATGAATAGAGTAAAAAATAAATAAAACAAGAAAGCTTCAACTTGAAATTTTAAATTAAATTAAATTGTCTCGTCTATTTGAGGTGTTGGTTTAATCCAAAATTTCAAGTGAAACAGACTCTCTCATACGAACGCTTTATGCTTGACAAAGAAGAATATAAGGAATATGGAGTAGGCGATGGGGAAAACGATCCTTGAGACGACATCTATGGTTTTGGCCACCCGGATCGGATTCTCTATTATTCGGTTCCGCAGCTAAAAATCAAATAAAAATAACTTTATTATTATTTCATGTCACATACTTCATGACAAAAATATATGGTTTCAAATATTACATATGAAAAAATACTTTCACCGAATGCAATATGTGTGTATGTTATGTATGTACTTTTTATATATGTATGTGGACTAAAGATAGGTTCAAGCTTTCTCTGTTTCATATCATCATATCTCAATCATCATAATATTATATATACAATCAGTGACAAAATAGAAAAAATCTGGGATTTGTTTAGTGGCTCAACCTCGTTAATTCAAAACATTTTCACGAAACGAAGAAATTACTTTTGGAACTAAGCAAGATAAGATTGGTTTAGGTTATATTGGTTTGGTAGACATACCTAAGTGTATGCTATGCATGTACTTTTATACTTATGAGTAGAAATTTTGGAGAAGGAAAATAAGATATTTTACTGCATGTTCAAACTTTCAAAATCATCCATAATATTATCTGTTTGCAGTTTCAGGGGATTTTTTCATATTCACAAATTATTGACAGATATATTTGAATCATGCAGTTTTTTTTTCATTCCGGCATTAGTTTTAGTTTTTTTTTCAAAAACAAAATCAGGTACAATTAATAAGGTATAGGTAAGTTTATTAACCATATTAACAGCAGGGATGGAAAAACCCAACGTAGCTGCAGCGGCATGAGTTGGTGATGGGCAAGTAGCACAAGCAACAATGTCTGTAGGATTGTTGCCAGATTGTTGACCCGTAGGAGATTCCATATTGTCCCCTTCTGTCTTGTTTAACTGGAATAAATGGAATAACTGAAATTGCTTTCAATTCCTGGCATTGAAAATTTACCAAATAACTAGCTGTCTCTAGTTTTTAGACAATGAAGGCTACGAAAGTAATATTTGACAGTTTGACAAAAATTACAAATGCAAAAAAAGATATATGTTGAAACACGGAAAATATAATATAACTTTTAATGGCATACAGATTAATTTTCTTGAAAATATAGTAATCTTTTGATGAAGCACTAATAATAAAAAGTGCTGGTTAAGTATACTGAATCACAATTCCCTTTTGGCATGTTTAACAAAGTACAACCTTTTTTTTAGTTTAGAAATGTAGGAGGTTGGGGGAACAAATTCGACCTACATCTTATAATTTGTTATCTGATTGACTCCCCCAAACTTTTGTATTACCTTAATTTGACAGTTTACCAAGTAATTTTCCAGTCATATTCCACTAACATTTTAATGTGTTGATCTTTCCTGTCTGTAGGCGTAAGTGTGACATATGTTTTCCCCAAATGGAACGCTCCACAATTACGGTAGCCATATCCCATCATATTTTCCTCATCGTGCATACTATTGCATTTATACACTAATAGTAAATATAGTATGTATATTATTCTGATCATTCTGATAATATCATCTATCTGTCTTGTGCAGAAAGTAAACTTTGCGTGTAATTTTACAGCTTTTACTACTCTTAATCGGAGAACTTTCACATTTCCCCTGAAATTCTTTTGCTACATTGACTCAAATGGGGATAGCAAAGTTGAGAAAGCATACTTTCCCTTTAACTTTTTCTCACTGCAAGAGGGAAAAAAACTCGACCAATGCAATGTCACAATGATTTCTCCACTTTTCCCCCCGTTCTGCTTCTGTCTTAAAAGGAAAGAGTGAAGTGGAGTCATTTGAACTGTCCATATAGCCAAAACCATAATATCATCTATTCTTTCTCATCCTTTCTTCTGTAGGAATGAGAGGGAACAAGAGTTATCTAAAAGAATTAGAGCTCCTATAAATAGGTACATTATAATACTTGAGTAGTATCCATTCTTCTTATCGATCTCCAGTTCTGTTCACTTCATTTAAACTTCACACCTGACTAGTCTATGAAGTCGGAGCTTGATTGTAATGCTGAAGAACTAATAATGGAAAACCTCTTCCCCTTTTCACAATCCATCCTACCTCTTTATCTCCATTCTTTTTGTGAGAGGAGGAAATTCCATGAAAGGATTACATTCCTTATTATTAGCTGATGATAATCGATACACTGCACTTTCTCTAACAGTCTTCTCCAGATGGATACTCAAGGAAAAGGGATTTTATCTCATCCGCTCATCCTGTCTCAGCTCTGCAGTAAAACAATAACCGATATCTCCCTTCTTCTCATAACTTTCTCCTTCCTTCAGAAATTACTTCATATGTTATTCCCCGCAGGTAAGTCATTACTCATAGGCTTCTAGCTCATAGGTTTTTATCGATGTCGATGTTGGTTTGTTATATACATTTTGCTCTTTCTTGAGTGAAACTGAATCAGTTCCGACAGTTCAATTCATACAAAGAGTATAGTCATGAACCTTTCATTCTTTTGAAATGTTGATTCATCATCAGTATAGTTATTGACATTGTTCATGTTTAAGCTAGTAGTAGCATCTTCTATCCAAAATATGACGATAGGATTATAGTGATTTTTTTTTGGAGAAATGTGATTCTGTCGATCAAAATTGTTTAACACCTAGTAAATGAGGAGGGATATATACATACTATGTTGAAATAAAAATGTTATATAAAGGAGTGCGGAAGGTGTGTTACGTTTTGATGTTGTCACACCACAAGATAAAACAAAGTACATACACATTATTAAAGTACAAGGAAAAAGACACAGTAACGAATTATACACATGACAGGTTAGAAATACATTTCACTAGAGTTTTACATGGATATAAAAGATGTATCTACAAAAAGTCTACAACATTTAACAACAACAAGGGGAAAGCGAAACAAACACACACACAAAATGCGGAAGTACACAGACCCATAAAATAATATATATATAATGTTTCAAAACAAGGAAATGAAACAAACCTGTGCTGACGACCGAGGATCACCGGGCTCGTAAGGCCTTCTGGGACGTTTTCTCCCTATGTAATTGACGAACACAAACTCAAGCAGTGATGCATAAATGAAGAACATGGAAAAGCCGTCCCATATATTCATGGCTGTTAGATTCGAGACCACAGGTAATGTGGAACGGAAAGTATTGCTGAAAATTGAAATGAAATGTGGATATATATTATTCAAGTACAGAGTAACAGAACCTAGTATACCATAGCATTAGACAGGAAGTCCATCAAAGTTAATTAAGTGGTGATACGAACAGAAAACTAAGCTTTATGCATTTCATTTCATCTCATCTCTCTCAAACCTTGTAGTGAAGAAATTGAGCATGGTTGTGACACCAAGCATCACTCGAGCTGGAACTGCATTCCACTCCAACCAAAATGTAATGAACGATGAAGTGACTAGGATTATGTCTGGAATAAAGACGGTTGTGAAGTAGTAGGCTCGGTCACGGTTGAATACAAGTTCCACTTTGAGGCAACTGTAATTTCCTGTGTAAATAAGGGTGAATGAAAAGTTTCAACTTTAGTAATGAAACGGAACAGAAACTATATTATGCTGGATCTCTTTACAAGCAGCTTTTTAGCATTGTACTGATCAGGCTTACCTCTCCAATGAGAAGATTCGCAGTAACTCGTTTCATTCTGGGCCAAATATGCGTTAAGAAACGTAAGATTTGGAGACTTTCTCAGAACACCTGCATCCGTTTGCCACCTGAACTCCAAGGCATCCTTCTCGTGAGATACTGAAAAGTAATTGGGTTAAATTATGCAGGGGGTTTTGTATATATTTTGAAAAGATATTACAGGTGAATGAGCATCCATATATGTATGTGGTAGTTAAGTTGACTTACTGCTCTCAATGGAAAAGGTGCAAATGGGATCGTCAAAGGGGAAAATGGCTAAATTCCCTTGACAGGAGAGTATAAGATGGCGTCTGCAAAATACAAGACCAGAAAATAAACAACTTTTAATGTGGATCTTATGCGTAGTAGTAGTACAGATGGAAAAGATGAAACGGAGATTTTTCAAGCAGAAGGAGGCAGCTGTGGCAGATGTAGGACAAGTCTAAAGCCTATATGTACGTACCTTGTGGTAAGGTAGACTGTTCCATTCGTAAATATTCTAAGCGCCACATTGACAGGATCGAGATTCGACCGAAAGTCTCCATGTTTCACAAAGTAGACATCAGGAACCCAAACACGTCCCCAATGATGTAAAGCATCTAAATATGGTCTTCTCCTAGGGTTATACCGCATAGGAATTGCCTCATGAACATCAGCAATATATGGTGGTGCAGTTCCAGACACGGAGTCGTAGATTTCATGCTTCAACCTCTTGTCCATCCACACCAGGTGTAATAAAAATTCTACCTCATATTTCTACAGAATTATAAGGGGGCACAGAAAAAGAAATTCACTCACATTAGGTACGTTTTTAATACACACTTGGGTACTATATAATCCCCCATAAAATGAGCGCATTAATTTCACTTGCTACCCCCATAGAACAAGTACAATAGAAGAACCATATTATATTTTTAACAAAATGGAGAAAGTAAAAACAAAGAGCGGTAATAAGTCTTCAAAATTGTGGATGTTAATGTTAGAAACAGAATATAGTGCTTCTACATATATTCATAGAGTCTAGTTTTAGTTTATTAATCACATAATCCCCCATATATTCTTAGATTACACCAGAAGAATTATAAATGTCATCAATTACCAGAGATGATTCATCCGGGGATGCTAATGTTAGAAGAAGCACGCTCACATTCACAGGTAGATCATCTAGACATCATCATAAAAAATCACAATGGTATTAATATACCTACTAAAAATCACATTACAATACTACAAACCAAATCATAGTATACCTATATGCCTCACACGAGAGAATTTCTCATTAACAAAAGTGAGCATAATGAGCTAATGTCATACAAACAGGGTGAAAACGCTATAATGGACGAGTACTTTTGATTAATTACAGTAAAAACTTTTTTTGTGCTCACCTTTACTTGGAGGAAGTAATCGTTTATCATATCTATCTTTACTAATTAAGAGATCTAATGCGGCCTTTTCACTCAGATCTGAGCTTATTCTGTCAAATTAGAAACAAATTGCAAAGTGATAATGTAAACCCCAACTATATAATACCATTTCAAATATATTAGCCTCTACGATTTTTCTTTGCTAACCAACCTTAAAGCTGGATGTCGGGGTAGCGAAACCATTTCATCCGCTACCACCGGTCCCAGTATAGGTAGAAGGGCACAGGCGGCGACTAGTATTGGAAGGAGTTTGTTCCCAACCATGTTAAATATTTTCTAAGAAAGGAATCATATCACGTATGAGCATTAAATTCCCATCTTCTTTCTCCATATATATATGGATTGTTTGCAGATGCTATCATTATACACTTGCGCTTAATTACCTTGAACAAGTAATTTCTGCCTTCGTTTTGTAGATCAAATTGCAACGAGTCGCAATAAGTTGCTGGAGACGTGGCGGCAGCGAGTCTTGTGATATTCAAAGCGGAAATGATAGTAGATTTGGGCATCTGTACGAATGCTACAGTGTTACAAGTGATGATCCAAAGTTCTTTCTTGTTTTTTAATGGAAGGTAGATTATTAAGATTATAAATATTACGTAATTTTTTTAATAAATAGTTTATGACGTCTATATTTATTTATTTAGGAGTAATATTTAACAAGCTATATTTGTCTTCTCTGAGCAGCTTCGATGTGCAAGACGCCTGAGCTTGATTTGAATTCAGCAGTTGTAGTGTAGTAGTAGTAGTAGTAGTAGTAGTAGTAGGAAGTGGAAGTTGTAGAGTTTATAAATAGTACATGTATATTTCAAAGCACATACGCATAATTTTATTACATCTCCAGTTGAAGAAAATTGTTTACCTACTTTTCGTAAGTATAAGTATCTCGAATGTAGTATATATATATATATTTATCATTTACATAATATTTCTTTCTATAGTACTGCTTTACGTTTACCCGTCTCTCTATATTTTATACAAAAAAGGGTTGAAATGAACTTAATAAAAATTCACAAGTCGTTTCTCTGAGAAAAGTTGTTTTGTATGAAAAACACAAAGAACAAAGTTTTTTTTGCTGGAGTTTTTTATAAGGTTAGTTCGTATACCCTTGTCGTTTCTGGGAAATGCTTTGAGAGAGTGATATTTTAATGGATACTTGACTCTAATATTCTTCTCATCGAGGAGGGTATATATATAGATATATCTTTCCTTTTTTACAAAATGTTATTACATTGACTTAGCCCTAATTACAAAAAATTCGTTTTTTGTAAGGAATATTATTCCGTCAGGTTTTACATTTCATTCTCCTGCCTGGAATCAGAATTTGATGAAGTTGGTCGGGTTTGGTTTTGGTCTGGAGTAGTTGAGAGAGTAGAAGAGAGAGTTACGCAACTTATTCTTTGTTCCTATTCTTTAGAGTTGAAAAAACCCTCAGAAGTATATTATTATAGAACGGTGGCGAGCGGTAGACAGGAAGGTAAGTCCTCTTATTCAAACTTGATATTATTATATTATTATTGAACTTATAAGCAATAAAATAACACGAACACGTAACTGGAGCACCCAACTTTTCTATTTTCTTATCACAATTTATGGGATTTTTTTTTCAGTGAAGAGTTTCAGCTTCAGCACATGAGTTTTTTAGCTTAGCAAAAAAGTAAAGTAGACAGGTGTATCTATGTATGCACACAGAAATGCTTTTGCTATCTTGAGAACCTGAAGGAACTGAAAGTGCCTTTGGTGCATCTGGTGTTGCTGCTGCTACTACTTACAGAAGTACTTGGAAAAATATCAGCATCATCATGATCTTCTTCATGTACTTGTGCAACCGGTGAAAGCAAAATATTTTTTGCAAGATAGATTCTTCTTCTATTCCAGCAACTGCTGTTATTGCTATTAGGTGAGCATGAGGTTCGGTGTGATGATGATGATGATGATGATGACAGTAGGATTTTTGCCAGTCCTCTTCCTCTTAGTTTTCTCCTTTGGGTCTCATGCATCTTTGCTAATGCCTTCCAAAACTTTCCCCTCAGCCACTTTCACAATCATAAGGTAAACTTGGAACTTTAGTTTGCCGAGATAGAAACCGAGTTAGTCAAATTGGCATAACACCTTCGACCTCCAGCTCCTTTGAGCTAAATGATGGAAGGATATTTTATGCGGGTGCCGCAATGAATTTGGGCTCTGGGCTCACTTCTAAAGCGGCATCATCATAACTTTCATTAGCTTGACTGAAGTGGGGCAATCAAAACGATTGTGATGAAGTTCTCCTGGTGCTCTACCAGCTATCGTCTTTCTGAAAAAAAAATAAAATAGGTCAAAGTTAGAAATGTAAGGAAGGACATTTAATTTACAGCCGCCTGCATAATATTGCAATTCTTTTCCAAAGTAAAACTTTATGAAGTATTGTGTATGCTTGTATTTTTAGCATAGAATGAGTTTTCAATAAAACATGGCTTGATGCTCCTGCTGCTGCTGTCAGCCATCATGTGTACTTGTCATTGCTATTCTATTGCTATTGCAATCCTATTTATTCATGAGTGATCCATTCTTCATGCTTTCTATCCCCACATCATCAGACGTGGTTTAGATTTCGATTAAAATATCATATGCATCCAACTTTTTCATCGTTTAAGTTACGTACAACATCAGTTCTGAGTCCACCGGAGTTTGTGGAAATTTTTTGTTAGGCACACGCCCTTCGTCCTTATATTCTCTTGGGAAGCCCCAAACAAGGTATGCATATTTTAATATTAAATCTGAAGCAAAAAAAGCTCCCAATGCAATGCCACTCGTTTTGTCCATTAGTTTTTGCAAAGGAAATTACATTCATGAATGTACTGATAACAAATAAAATTTTAACCTGTATTCCTATATGAATGTTGAATGATCTTGCATAATCCTTACCTATACCATGTTTGTTATGAAGAAGACTAGCTACTCTGAATGGTAAACGGAAGTAAAAATTGTACAGAAAATATAAAAATTCTCTTAAAAAATGAATGCAATGCGTCTTGTAGGTAGGTAGTAAGCATTATTATGAGATATCCTTATACCATCATATTCAACATTTAATCCCTAACAAATAGTGCTGCAATGCGGCTGCCTTTTTCGTAAAACTTTTGCTGATGATCATCAACATGAAGCTATATAGTTCCGATAGAATAGAAGAGAAATAGAGCGAAGAGGAAATAAGTAAAAAAAAAAATGAGAAGAAGAACGAAACTCTTTTAAGCAGTAATTCACATTCATGAATTTCCCCATTATAAATGTATATAGTGGAAAGAATTCGGCACTATTTCTCTCGTCTTCTCATACATTAATGATGATTGCAATGTGAGCTCATTATTTCGTCACAAAAATAACTTGTTCGCCATCCTTTCCCTACATTAGGCTAATACTCTGCATTTATTAGCTCGTTTTGTGATACATTCCAGCGGATATAACTTTCCAACTGCATTGTTCCACAAATAAATGTCAGGGTCACAAAAAAGGCAGCTTGCTTGCCTGCCTTCAACAACTACTCAAAAGGAAACTCGATCTCAATGCCCCATAATATATAGGTCATAAAATGCCCTCACACAATAGAAACTACTCTGTAGAACAGGATCACTTATTATTACCATTATTAAAGAAGAATTCCACACAGCACTTTGTTCGATAATGCGGTAAATTTGCTATTTATGGGATGCGTACGTAACATACACCATCGTCGCCCGAACAGAAGAAACCCCAGCTTCTCAATTACCCCAACTGATGCTTGGAGCATGTTATATCGGAAGTTCTAATTTCTGACTGTAAATTTAATTGCTTACAATAATAAAAGATCCTCTTTCCATTGTTGTTTGTCCAGTAATCAAAACCATAATGGATAATGGAGAGAGTATAATATGTATTTATATATATAGAGCACTTTCATTTGATCTCTCAAAATGATAGAAGGTACTTATTGAAGATGACTCTAGTGATATGGCTGCAGATTTGGAATGTACGTAATTTGGGGGGAAACTTTAGCGAAATTACCAAAAGAGAGAGAGAAAGAGATCGTTACTTCTTGCTGCTACACAAATTCGTTGGAATTTAACCTAATTTAAGGCAGGTAAATAAAGCGACATTACAGCAGTGGCAGTAAACTACTGTAACGGGAGGGAAAGCCCGCTACAGAATTTTGACCAACTGGCTACTATCCGTTGGTATAAAAGTTAAATTCTATGAAAATCGTAATCTGTTTTCCTCTGGAAATTCATTGCATTATATCCAGGGAATACTGGTGTATGTGTGTGCGCAATGGCTAAGGGAAAAATGCACAAACTTTCTCAATAAATGACTTTGAAGTTCAAAATATGGACATATTGACCCAACTCATGAAGTGAGATAAATCGGATAAATGGAATTGAATATTGCGTAGCTGGCGCTATGTGTTACCAGAAATAATCATTAAACACAGAAAAGATTATAGGGAGACGATTGACTTTTAATCAAGTTAATAAATAATCAAACTGAACAGAAATAGATTTGGAACCAGAGCAAGATCCGGTCTCCACATAAATATAATATAAACTCCCTTCTTAAAGTAAATGGAACATCGTGAGACGGTACTTAAATATAATCTCAATTCTAACTTACTACTTAAAACTTAGTGAGTATATGTTAAACCTTAATACTAACTACTACTTCTAAATAGGTAACTAAATATTAATTTTGGATAATTACTCAATGCTCTATCAGATTAGGGACATCAGCAAGGATGAGTGAGATCCAAAGACCCGCAACTCATTTTAGGAATCCCTAACCGCGTATGAATTTTTGAGTGTGACAGGAAATCTATTATGCCACCAAGAGAAGAGTTCCACTGTTAGTGGTTAAATTACTCAACTCCTGATCACGCGCGCGAAGGGTTAGCTATCTTATGTTATAAGGTAAGCCAGAGCCTTTAATGCTTTTGTCACACCCAAATATGGAAAAGCAAGAGCAATACATCTATGGCTTAATTAATATTTAATTACGAAACCTCAAGAAGAAGATTCTGATCCAGTTATGACGAAATGGCCGCAGCGGATGAACCGAAGATCAGCACAAGGAAAGGGAACCGGAAATGGGAGGAATCAACCTGGGAAGAATCATCCAGGGAATAGAAAGGAATGAGACCAGAACCAATAGTCCAGGCCAATGGAAGAGGAAATGAGATCCACGAGAATGGTCCAGACAACGGGGAATAGGAATCAACCCGGGAATAATAATCCAGACCAAGGATGAGGACAAAATGACCGGAGCAATTAATCCAAGCCAAGGGGGCTGTTGATAAAAATCAACATTGAACGAACGATGAGAATCGTGAAACTAACCACCATTCACAACCTAATAAATTATGAAAGGATTCTGTACTTTTCCTTACCACTATTGTGCCAAAAAGGAAAAGGGAAAAAAGTCCTCAATCCAAAATATGGAGGACCCAATGAGGAAAATCCTATAACCAAACCACACGCAATTCCACACCGTTAATGCCACTTCAGAAACAGAGACTCAGAAATAGAATTATGTATAGGGAAAACATTCCCATTTGAACTTACAATTTTCCTATGAGAGTGGAAAGTGGGATTTGTGTTTCATCAGAAACACTTGTGGCTGCAGCACTACTTCATGGTGAACCGATGAGGTTAAATGTTTGCTGCATACTAAAAGGGAAAAGATGCAGTCGATGCCCTTTTATAGACTCGGGAGACAATAGGAAAAATCTCTGAGCTTGTACCTCATATGCATCACACTTTAACGTGTGGATTCTCTATTTACTATGGACTACTTTTTATAATCCCCTGTCTGATGTATTCATACACACAGCTTAAAGTGCATTTCCACTGCCCCTTATGGATAATCCCTAAACCTGCTGCCTCTGGATTCTACAAGTATCAATTCACAATACATCTAATAATAAAGGAGGACTTGGTACCTGAACCATAAATAATGCTTGGTGCTGGTGTAACTCTCCTCCAAAATGCTTATATAACAAGCGCCTGAGCGCAGATGCTCATGTTCTCCAAAAAGACCTACATATCATTATGCTAAATGAGCTCGAGACTACGATTGTTGATTTTACGATGGTCAAGGCTACCCAGTCATGACACGTCCCCCAACTTCTGTTTGATCTCGTCCCTTGAGATCACAAAAACGAAAAGTTTGATATTAATGACTGGTTAGCCTTTGCCCTAATATAGGTGACCGGGAGAGGAAGCTTACAGTTACAGGAATTATGAGGCAAATAGAATTTACAAAATATAAGGTCTCCGAAAATCAATCATAAAATCATGCCAAGTCACTGAAATTTGGTAGGGGCATGTCTTTTAGCCCTATCTATTATAATCTGAAGTAAAATAAATTCTTTCTCAGTGATCATAAAAAGATCATAAAATCAACTCAAGTGTCTGAAATTCGGTAGGGGCATTCCTGCTAGCATTATTTATTATATTATGAAGTAAAATAAATTATTTATGGGTTGGAAAAGAAGTTAAAAATAATTTTTTTTATGCTACTGCTATGTATGTTCGGTTTACTGCCCTTGTGCCTAACCGTTGTCAAAGGGAATCGTTAAGCCAATACGTGAAAAACACCCAATTGATGAACTCAAATTCACCAAGATGATGATGACCGTGATGAAGACAGCGAATGCAGTTGGCTCAACAAAAGAACGCAATCTCAACAAAATGAAGATGATCGTGGGGTCCCTAGAGGATTTTGAACGAGAGACAGGTGTATGGAATCTGACCCCTGTCTTAGTTAAATAGTTTTCCTCTACACATACCTGCTCTCCGAGACAAAATAAATTTTCCATCTTATTTGGAGAAACAGTACTACGTGTGTCATTGCCTACTACCCAACTGCTGGTTACAGAGACCCCGAATAAGGAATGGAAAGACGAAGAGTAATCTTCAGTACCCGACAAGTCTGAGGTACTGTGTGTTTCTATGGCTCTACTACTAGGTACCGAAACTTCAAATAAGGAATGGAAAGATGAGGAGTAATCTACAATACCCGACAAGTCTGAGGTACTACAATTTTTCTTGCTTACTATGGCTCTACTACTAGGTATCGAAACCTCAAATAATGAATGGAAAGATGAGGAGTAATCCTCCATAGCCACAAGTTCTGCTTCGATGGAATGAAGAGTGGAAGACTGGTCTCTACGAGAGAACCTGTCTCGCCTTTTTGCTCTTCGGTGATCTACTATCTCATCGATTACTACTGCGAGAGATAATAAGTGTTGGACCGTAAACCTCGTAGCAAAATTGAGGAGATCCAGAGCGTACTCTGGGTTTATGCCCTGGTTCAACTTTTGTAAGAGACCTGAAGCAGTGATGGGTTGCCCTAAATGCGTAAAGTACTCTATTAATATGTGTAGGTACTGGCTGAGGGTTTCATCTTTCCCTTGGTTACGATAACAGAGGTCTCTATACAGAACCTCGTAGTCGTTGTAACACCCCAACTGATAACTGAAGCTACTTGCAAAGTCAAGAAGGGATGGGAAAGGAACCTCAGCCGGGTGGGACTCATACCATCTGTACGCATCGCCTTTAAGGGCATATGGAATTACTTCAGAAAGCATGCACTCCTCAGAACAATCTACAAAATTCCTAAACTCGTATAACTGATCAAGAAATTCGAATGGACAAAGACAGTCGTACTTTCCTCCAAAAGTAGGAGGTTCAATGCCTCTCAAATATGCCCAAAAAGGTAAAGTAGCCCCAAACGCCTTCCCATATTCTTGGTCGCTACTGGCATTTGCGAACCTGTTCGCGAGAGCATCTTCCACCATTTGCAGCCTCATGATAATAATATGGATCTAAGAAGGGCTTTCTACTACTTTCTATCTGGTAAGGTAACTACAATACAAAATGTCATGTACATGACTCCTGAGCGATGAAACTAATTAAAGGACTGAAACTCTACTACTCGAACAATATTGGAACTATATCTATATTTCATGCCTTTTACTATGAATGATTCGAACTACGACTATGATAGTGATTTATCCGTGAGCCACGTCGTAAACTAAAGCAGTTAAAACTGGACACAGAGTTATTCTAATTGATGTAATATTATTTTTAAACTGTAGTAAGCCACTAATGATGTGCTTGTGCTTACATTACTCGACTTATAATGATACTATTAGTTACTCCTTAATTCTATATACTTCTTTAAACCAAAGTAATCTACTAATCGTTCGTACTCCCGTACCCCTTATTTTACTTCTGGTAACAGCGCTTATTCTTTCAATAGTCAGGCCAAAATTGAAATAGTTAGCATGTGTTAAAAGAACGAAAATAAAAGAATTAAAAGAGAATTAAAATCAGGAATTAAATAAAAAATGATCTGACAGAAGATTCTAGGTTCGAAACCTTACTGACGATTAATCCTGAACCTAATTATTTTGTAAAATTCAGAATTAATAAGGTTAAATTTACACTCGCCACGTGTAACGGGAGGGAAAGCCCGCTACAGAATTTTGACCAACTGGCTACTATCCGTTGGTATAAAAGTTAAATTCTATGAAAATCGTAATCTGTTTTCCTCTGGAAATTCATTGCATTATATCCAGGGAATACTGGTGTATGTGTGTGCGCAATGGCTAAGGGAAAAATGCACAAACTTTCTCAATAAATGACTTTGAAGTTCAAAATATGGACATATTGACCCAACTCATGAAGTGAGATAAATCGGATAAATGGAATTGAATATTGCGTAGCTGGCGCTATGTGTTACCAGAAATAATCATTAAACACAGAAAAGATTATAGGGAGACGATTGACTTTTAATCAAGTTAATAAATAATCAAACTGAACAGAAATAGATTTGGAACCAGAGCAAGATCCGGTCTCCACATAAATATAATATAAACTCCCTTCTTAAAGTAAATGGAACATCGTGAGACGGTACTTAAATATAATCTCAATTCTAACTTACTACTTAAAACTTAGTGAGTATATGTTAAACCTTAATACTAACTACTACTTCTAAATAGGTAACTAAATATTAATTTTGGATAATTACTCAATGCTCTATCAGATTAGGGACATCAGCAAGGATGAGTGAGATCCAAAGACCCGCAACTCATTTTAGGAATCCCTAACCGCGTATGAATTTTTGAGTGTGACAGGAAATCTATTATGCCACCAAGAGAAGAGTTCCACTGTTAGTGGTTAAATTACTCAACTCCTGATCACGCGCGCGAAGGGTTAGCTATCTTATGTTATAAGGTAAGCCAGAGCCTTTAATGCTTTTGTCACACCCAAATATGGAAAAGCAAGAGCAATACATCTATGGCTTAATTAATATTTAATTACGAAACCTCAAGAAGAAGATTCTGATCCAGTTATGACGAAATGGCCGCAGCGGATGAACCGAAGATCAGCACAAGGAAAGGGAACCGGAAATGGGAGGAATCAACCTGGGAAGAATCATCCAGGGAATAGAAAGGAATGAGACCAGAACCAATAGTCCAGGCCAATGGAAGAGGAAATGAGATCCACGAGAATGGTCCAGACAACGGGGAATAGGAATCAACCCGGGAATAATAATCCAGACCAAGGATGAGGACAAAATGACCGGAGCAATTAATCCAAGCCAAGGGGGCTGTTGATAAAAATCAACATTGAACGAACGATGAGAATCGTGAAACTAACCACCATTCACAACCTAATAAATTATGAAAGGATTCTGTACTTTTCCTTACCACTATTGTGCCAAAAAGGAAAAGGGAAAAAAGTCCTCAATCCAAAATATGGAGGACCCAATGAGGAAAATCCTATAACCAAACCACACGCAATTCCACACCGTTAATGCCACTTCAGAAACAGAGACTCAGAAATAGAATTATGTATAGGGAAAACATTCCCATTTGAACTTACAATTTTCCTATGAGAGTGGAAAGTGGGATTTGTGTTTCATCAGAAACACTTGTGGCTGCAGCACTACTTCATGGTGAACCGATGAGGTTAAATGTTTGCTGCATACTAAAAGGGAAAAGATGCAGTCGATGCCCTTTTATAGACTCGGGAGACAATAGGAAAAATCTCTGAGCTTGTACCTCATATGCATCACACTTTAACGTGTGGATTCTCTATTTACTATGGACTACTTTTTATAATCCCCTGTCTGATGTATTCATACACACAGCTTAAAGTGCATTTCCACTGCCCCTTATGGATAATCCCTAAACCTGCTGCCTCTGGATTCTACAAGTATCAATTCACAATACATCTAATAATAAAGGAGGACTTGGTACCTGAACCATAAATAATGCTTGGTGCTGGTGTAACTCTCCTCCAAAATGCTTATATAACAAGCGCCTGAGCGCAGATGCTCATGTTCTCCAAAAAGACCTACATATCATTATGCTAAATGAGCTCGAGACTACGATTGTTGATTTTACGATGGTCAAGGCTACCCAGTCATGACACTACTAGCAAATAAAATTGCACCGTACCAAACCATTTCCAATTTAGAGAGCTTTGCATTGTACATCTAATGGCGTTTGCTACATTATATATAAGACGAAGAACATGGTTGCTTATTGCTTACCCCCAACCAAGGTTTAGTTTGAATAGGGCTTTGCATCCCATCACACAATGAAAGTTACGGCATTAGTTGGAATTGAATGTAAGCTGCCAACAACTACAAGAATGCCAAATGTGTACAAACACATACGTAAAAACTACACAAAAAACATTCAATAAAGCCGGCATTAGCTCCTAAATCATCTTAGTTCAAATATTTATTCAGCTAAATAAAAATCCACTGGAGGGAATCCACCGACAATAACATGTCTTTTGTGAGCCAAAAGCCTACATTTGCTAATGGCGGTGAAAGCTCTTTTATTTCATTCTGGAAAAAAAGTCCATTATTTTCTTGTTACGCTTCACACCAGTATAGTAGTATACCACTAATACTACTACTACCGTTTTTTCAATTCGTTCTGTCGGAAACCAATGCCAGGCAATGGTGAAGGAAATCTATGTATTATTCCTGGGTAAACAAAAGGTTTATCTTGGGATAGCAATCTTTTGTATGCATATTTTCTATTTTTGTGTCGTTTGTTGCTATTATCATTTCTCGGTGTCTACATGTACACATTACTTTCTGGTTTGACTGTCCTAAAAAAAATTTTTACGAACGAGCATGCTTTGTGTCATATGTACATGTTTGTGAGAAATGAAGCTTGACAAAAGATGCATTATTAATGAAATATCTACTACTCTACTACTTTTACAGTAAGTACATATTGCTCTGCAGGCTAGGAACATGTCCAACTGTCTCTTTCCTGAATTAGAAAACTGAAGTAAATTGACCAAATATCTTTTGCATATACCTACCTGCCCTGCATTAAAATTAATTTGACTGTGCATATAGCAAGTATAGTATATAGTATAGCAATTAAATTAACAAGTTTGTTTCTAAACTTTTTTACCATTTATATTACTATACATCAGGTGTACTCCTGCTGACCAACCACTATATATGCAATCCAGCCATGCGACCTTTTATAATCGTTACACTTTTTAGGTAATCCATAAATTTTTGTTAAATATTTAGCAGCATATATACAAGTCAGGATATTTTTAGACACAAAATTTCTATTGTACAAGCTTGAAGCTTGCAAATGTCATGCCATGACGTAAAACCGTGGTGGTAGTAGTTGGCATTGGGAAAAAATAACCTTTTGATAACAAATTGTATCCTATCAGTAGTTGGTAGTGGAATTTATCAAGGTTTTATAACTTTATATGTGTATTAATATAGTATTGATGTAGTCGTATGTGTGAAAACAGGTTTTTGTGGGCGAAAATTTGGGACCGAATATAATTTATAAATTTAATGGCCACTTCAACTTTTGGAATAAACCAGAAAGCCTGGCTCTGGCCTTGTCCTGTTTGATTGTTAACACTCGTAAGTTTAAGTGGATTTTTCGGTTCCGAGCTCCAAAAATCAAACAATAGCGCTATACATTACAGCTTTTCACATTTAGGAGTGAAATGAAAGGCTCTTGTAGCACTAAAATAACATAAAAGTTAATACATACGTAGATATATCGGCACAGTTGTCTATGCAATAAAAATTAGTTTTACAAACAAGAGAAAAGCCCTTTCTTACTGTTTGGTGATCCATTTCACTGTAGATTCGTCATAAAATATTCTAAATAAACTGATTGTGGGGATAAGAAGTCTTATTAGCTCATTGATGAATTCTATAGCATTTTGTTTTTCATACTCTACATGTTTTTCCTACATCCAGTACATTCATTTTGGTTCAACATAGAATGGATATTTTTTTGCTTCCTTTTTATATTCTTCCTCGCCATCTGATTTAGGGAACGAAATTCGAGTGTTTACATTTCATTTCGTAAAAACAAACACATTTCTCTCCCTTTCACTTTCACAAGTTTCCATTCACGTATTTTTTTTTACAAATAAGAACAAAAGATACTATATACTATACATACACATACGCAGATGAGTGAAAGCTGGTTAACGACCCGTGCATGTTAAAGGGATAAAAACAGGTGGACAAACACTTTGCTACAATTATGTCTACGTTTCTATACGTAAGTACGTATTGTATGCCGTGCTGGGTTAAATGTGAAGCCACACACCCAGTCATGATTTTGCTTTCATGATTGGATTCATTAATTAATGAACAATACAGTACATAAAGTCTTTGAACAACTATGGTTGCGTTTCGAGCAATAGCATCAGGGTAGGAACATGTAAAAACATATTATGGAAAAACAACATGGAGAAAACATGTATTTACATGGAGAAAAGAAAATTCTTTTCTCCATGGATAAATATTTTTACATGGAAAAATGGATAAATGCTGCTGGACTAATCAAAAACTCAGAAATAACACCCTGGTGAGATACGACTTCACTTATTTTGTCGAGCGTTGTGTTCTTTCATATTTTCTATAGTTGAGAATATACATAATACTGCGTCAATACTCGCTGAAACTTATAGTTATCGTTAGTATAATTTAATCACCCTATCTTTGAAAATAAATTCGATTGGAAACTGCTAAAAGTTATGATGGAGGATCTTAAAAATCACTGAAAAGGAGTTCAGTCTTGCTACTCCGAGTATAAATGTGCATTTTAAAAGTATTATATCCATTATAGAGTGTCTAAAACATGCGAACGGAGTTTTTCCATGTATACAAGTATTTCCATGTTTTTTCCATGTTTTTATTATTTTTTACATGGAAATATGGAGAAAAGCTTTTCTCCATGTTTTTATCCAACCCTGAATAGCATGAGTGCTAATTAGTTCATTGCAGATACAATATTCATGTCAACCAACATCATCATGCTACGATTGCTAGCATCGGGAATGGTTCATGAAACAGCTATTGAAACCCGAAAAACAACTATTTTCTAATGCCTACATAGTCTTGTCGGTACTTGCTCAGAATAATAATGGGAATACCTTGAGAACGACTAACAATAGAAATTTTGAACAGCATACACAGCTCGTAAGTGAAGATTACTTGAATATGGTGAAAGTAAAGTTTATAAGATAAGATGAAATAAATGAGTTGGTACGGACGCAAAACGCACTTTTAAATCTAATCCAGCTTTAGCATAAAGTTACATCCTTTTACGTTTGTTGGAAGATGTATTGTATAATGTACTCATATCAACTATATATTGCTACAGTTTCAGCCCATTCCCTAGACCCAAGTGAATATAATACGATACCATACGATATATAGGCTTAGCAAATATCTCATTACTGTGGATTGGATAACTAACTTTATTAGCTTACTCCTTTCTATTTCCCCACCACAAAATGCAACTTTCATACTCTCATTTCCAGCTTTTATGTGAGTTGAATAAAGCGCACCCATGCCAGGTCCCAGCCGTAAATCTTTCAATGAGCATAATGGATAATTCCTTCTTTTGATCTTATTATACTACACTAGTCTCCCTGACTTTCTCTCACATCCAGTAACTGTAGCCGTGGCATGGCCCATGCTCCATTCAATTTTAAATTATTGTGATCGTATTACAAAGTGAAGATACATACAATATGCAGCATATGTACTTTAATACGAATACAATTCCAATGGTAAACTATTTATGATAAAAGAAGGGAACAAAATCTCATCCATAAAATGATATTATAGATAACATTTTGAAAGGAGGTATGGAATAAAAGGACAGCATTCATTGCTCAAAATTGTATCTTTTACCAATGCACCAGCACAGCAATGCGGATTCTTGAGACGGACTGAGAGAACTAAATGGTGAAAGTAGTCAAGTGCAACTCCCTTGACGCGTCTGGTTGGCTGCGTATGGTTATGCTTTGTCGTGCATCACATTCTCATGAAACAGCATCATATCTACAATGTGAGTAGTAAAGTAATAATATTTCATTGATGACAAAGGCTATATATTTTCTCAGTTTGTATTCATATATATTATATGGGCATTTACAGTTGTACTTGCATTAAATAGTACAGATATAAAATTTAGGGTACCGCACTATATTGACTATGTAAATTGTCTAGGCATATCGTTCTTACTTGGACTCGAGGCTTAAAATGTAATGCCTATAGATTATGAAGCCGGAAAAGGGAAAAACAAAGTAAAAAAGACCGAAGGATTTTTATGCTTGTCTTGTCACTGCCAAAATTTTATCGCATATGTCTATGCACGACTTGCTTTCTCAAGCCGTATAAAACGATGTGATGGCATTTCATTAGTGATGGTGTTTTAAAAAGCCAAGCCTATACGACATATTACTTAAGTATTCATTCACACAAAGCAAAGGCATTTTAAACCTCAACTTTATATCAAAGCCACTCGTCATCATGGATGATGCTCGAGAGTGTTTGGATGCCAAAATTTTATGTTATCATGAAAGAGGATGTCAAGTGTCAAACTTTTTATAAAAGTAAGTTGAAAGTTATATTTTTCTTTATTTTCTTACAATAGGTCGTCAACTAGAATAAGCCTAGGGTTAAAAGTGAAAGTTTTCACACTTTATTATTTAACGGTAAATAATGCAATATTGACTACACGAGTTTTGTTTATGTACCTCATTTGCATGAAAGTCTTTTAAGCGAAATTATCCTCTTAAATCTTGAACAACATGAAGTTATATGAGTCCACCCTAGTGATTACTATAAAATTGCTTATTATCACGTATAAAAAACTTGTAGGCAAACAACAAATAATAAAAATTTACGTCATCATTCTTGAAAAAACAAACTTTTATTACATGCACTTTATACGTTAGGTGCATGTAATCTATCGTCAATCTAAGGATATCAACACTAAAATTTTCTCTGCAGTAAATTCTTTCCAACAAAGCACGTCATCATCATGCACCAAAAATATTGTTAGGAACATAGATAATCGAAGATGTTGGCTGAATATATCTTCGCCATTAATTACGCTTTCCCAGTGCCCAAGTCCATTAAATGAGAGGAAGAAGAAAACTAATTTTATTTACACGCATCTATTTTCCGATGAGGCTTCATCAAGCTGGTTCTCTGTCGCACGAAATGCGACTTTCCACTAACTACACTTTCACTTCTATAGCTTTCTCCTAAAAAAAGCAGCAGTAGTTGGGTTGGTGTTGCGAGCTACACATATTCTAATTTGGTTCCAAAAGTGGTGTGGTGGCCAAGGTTAAGAGCCTCTTCCATTAGCTTATTCCGTCCGCACCAAAAAGAAAGGAAAACGAAGTATTTTTGCTCATTACCCAAGTTTTTTTGGTGCTATCTCTCATTCATGCGCATTATGTTTCCTTTCTATTTATCAGTTCACCATGAATCCATCATTATTTTCATTTTCCAATTTTGAGTGCAAAACATGAAAAGAGCATCTTCATTCCAGCCAGACTACTTTTCTACGTACCACCACACCACACCACTTTCCTCAGTAATGTGTTTTATACCAAGTAAGTTGTACAAGGCACTTGTGCTCTGGGGCGTTTTCCATCTCTCTCCTGACTTCCTGAGACAAATGAAACAAAAAGTATCGAATTCTCGTGTACATTTTGATTTCAGTTGAGAAACCCATTCCCAATTGGAGCAGAGGGAAAATAACGGAAGTGAACAAGAAAACTAAAATAGGAGCAGTCAGTTGGATTTTTGGCGAATAGAAAATAAAATGTATGCATGCCATGATGCCTACAAGCTTCATATATAAACCCCCGTTCGTTTTTTATAGTTGATTACTAGTACTATTACAACCTTACTGTTTTACAGTTCAGTAGGTTATCTGACACAGAAAAATTATACGGCCAACTTGTAACACGAAAACACATGTGTGCATAGGGTAATGCAGGTTTTGCTTAGTTAGTTGACTACTGCTACTATAGGGCCAGTGCCACCATCACAACCAAAGTAACTTATTTCCCTTGAAAGTCACGGTAATAATGCTGTCTGATTGATTTTCTGCTTCGTCACTCCATGCAGCTCCACCACCATGCCATGTATATGTTTGGTTCGGCTGTTATCGTGTTATCAACCAAGCCAACATAACACTAACACACAACATCCATCCACGAGCTTTATTCTTGACTTGCCATTCTATCACTTTCTAATGTGATAATATTACTATTACATAGCAAAAAATGCAGTCGTGTCGAAACGAAAAATATTGTGGATTGCTAATGCACCAATATTGTTTCAAAATGATACCCTATACTTACGTATCTGTTATCTATCAACATATCACCATCATCATATCATATTATATGTGTGTTGATAATATCATGGGCATGTTGTTAGCCTGTAGTTTGAGTGCTGTGCACAAAAAAAATAGAAGACGGCAGTTGTGGCACACTTTCTCCCACCACATTTTCACACACGGCTCCAATAAACAGTCATGCAATGCAACTCAACCTAGCCCAGAACTGGATTTGGGTACATTTTCTCGACTCTATGCTATTGGCTTGTGACTATTTTTGCGGTTGCCCTTTCTCTGCAGGACACTACAATGATATGATGGTAATCGCAGGTTTATACAACCAAAACGGATCAAGACCATGACCTCACGTTTTCAAGTGCCTATTATAAGTTCTCTATGTTGTATCAACAACTATACTTACTTTTAGAAATACATTACTCTTTGCCCTCGATCTTCGGAAGTTTTCAGCTATTTTGCAATAGAATTATCTATTAGACATA
Source organism: Orchesella flavescens (assembly GCA_964034955.1). Taxonomy (NCBI): domain Eukaryota; kingdom Metazoa; phylum Arthropoda; class Collembola; order Entomobryomorpha; family Orchesellidae; genus Orchesella; species Orchesella flavescens. Next base: position 29,019,681 of record OZ035954.1, on the reverse strand, counting down.
CATGCACACATAATGTGCTACATGTATTATCTATAATATAACTTCATATAGAATAAAAGCATATAGTGTTTTAATGTTATTGAAACTCCATTAGATTTCTCGACGAAATAGCTTGTAGTTATTGTCCAACCTTCAGGGAGAAACCATTTTTGTTATTTTTTTAGGAAAGCACCGGAAATAAGATAAAATAATGGAATCTAATGCATTCTTTTTATTTAATGATACAAGAGGGTATTTTGGATTTTTCTCATTTATTTTCCTTCTTTTAGCCCTTGAGTCGTTTGTAACTGTAAAAAAATGATATTAAATTGCGATATCATCGTTGGGTAATGTGAATGTTCGTGTTTCTCTAATCTGAAGCGTATCTATTTCCCGATTATGAAACAACTACTGGGAACTAGACGGAATGCTCCAGTAGATAAAAAAAAGTGTATCATCATGATTGTAACTTCAATATTTTCCGTGTTTTGCAAACTAATCGGCGGAAATGAGCCATTAGAGAGAGAATATTACTGTTTTTGATCTCCCATAAAAACGTGACGGGAGATGAATCGGGGTCTAAATTGGGAAAAATCGCATGCGATAAAAATACAATGCTGGCAACAACCAATCTTCTATTGTTATGCTTTACTATTTGAAAAGGTTTAACAAGAAAAGTTTCATTACTTTTCCAACCTTTCTCCCATCATCCATGTCTTCCTTTGGTAGATTGTAAGGTAAAACAATGACATGGAAAAGCGGACCAAGCTGATCGCACAAAACAGATACCATAATTGCAATCGAAATGAAAGACGAAATGAAGCGTATGAAATTTTCTGTCGTTTATATACCTAAGTATATAATATTCCCTGTCATTGCTTTGCAGGTGGAGTGACATGGACAAGGATTTTATTTAGAATTTGAAATTTATATATGGAACTTTCTCTGGGGGAAATTTGACAGTATAGAAAATAGATGTCCATTATATGATGACGCAAGAGATAAAAAGCTGTGGATGTCATGTGCGGGATAGCTCAAAGGATTTTTGTAGGTCGAATAATTTTTTTACTTCCATCCAACTCCAAAATCAGTAATCAAATCATTCCTTTCCTCCTTGAAAACTAGTTTTATCCAGCAACATATACGTATGTATACCAGAATAACCCGAGATTTTGAGACCAGGCAACCTTTAGGTCAAATTGTTTTTTCGTCTGTGCGTCTGTCTCACTCAACTCACAGCAGGCTCACATACATAAAACTCCAGTCCTATGGAATGGCATGGCATGACAAGAGTGCCATAATCAACTTGTAAACTGTCTATCAATCGATCCACTCTGTTTTATTTATAGCGTATCATAATCATCATCCAATCTACTTTGTGAAAATGTGTTGAGTGAAAACCTTCCAAACTCTCTGGAACATTCGTCATATTTATTACGAATTTTCACAGTTTATTATAGTTGCTTTACATATAAGCCTTGTCGCTCAAACCTGTGTTGATTATCATTATCATAAGTGTGTTCTATGACACGAGAAACAAACCACCTTTCCCCTTATGACAATTTATGTATTTTACAAAATTATGTACTTTTCTCATTTCATGGTAATTGAATTATTTCGTCAATTTCTACATTACGTATATTCCCGATCCCGAAAACCATTTATACAGCTTCCGTCTAACTAACTAAATTACTGAAATATATGGAACTTACTTTCTACACATGTTTAAATCTGATGCGGAAATTAAACCATTTTATCATCCTTTTAACCATAATTCAATCTTGTTTCGTTTTTAGAGAAATTAAATTTTGTTATGAAAATATTGATTGAGATTTAAATCATGAAGGTACTGTCAAAAGTTCTACGATTTCAGCACGCATTCTACATAGCATATATTTAGTTGTTAGCCTTGCCCTACTGATGATATTTCGCAATAAATGTGTGTGTGTTCATCATGTCTAAATAAATTCATAAATTTAGAGTTGGTTTGTTTTGATTGCGATTATCTAAACACACAAATCCAGCTCGACAGACAGGATCTCAGTTTACAATCTGTCATTTTAAACCTACTCTAATGTCGCATCTGTCTATCCCTTATTCCCTTCTAGCGTTCCAACTGTATGTGACAGTCTTTTCACGGGTAGTTGAAATTGAACCAACAACCATTGTACTGTAATGTAATGATGTGTGTATGTATGTATAGGCAAAAACGAAGTATAAAAACTCGGATTTGCACTTTATTCATAAAGGTAGTTGCCAAATCCTCGAGTCAATTCATTCATTCCTTCTCATCATCCTGACATATTCACATGGCCAACTTTTCATTTTCTCTTTCTTTTCCACAAATACTGACACATTCAATCCACCATCTATTATGGGGATTACTTCTAACCGTGCAGAGACGAATAAAAGAATAGGAGAAGAGAGAATATACTATTGCCGCTGCCACCAGCACCACACCACACCACCTTGAATTTATTATAGGAGCAACTCTTGCCACATAAAATGTACATATGTGTGCAATGACTTAGCCAGGGAGTTGAATGCGACGTAATATAACCCGAATATATTTATATATATATAGCGAAACAAAACCCCACATTCATGCATATATGTATTCATACAAAAGAATACTTTAATTTAGTATTCACCATCTATATACATTTTACTGTCCTTTCCTGAAGTTAAGTAGAAAGAGTGCATGTAGCGGTTGGAAAAAACCACTAGGTTTGTGCTCTTACACTCTCACTCTTTTTGATAACTTTTGCTACCTTTCACTTATTACGTACCATCCACAACTTTCCCGGTGCCGGTAGTACCATTTTAGTCTATTTAATTTGACAAGGCACATAGCAATCCCGTTTGGAAAGTGTGTATAGGCTGTGTTGTATTTGGCCATATTCCTGTCTAGCACACCATGCCATGTATTCTACTACTTATATGCGTGTACTTCTCTTTCCATTGTAATTTAAAATAGAGAAAAATTTATAAAGCAGAAGAAAAAATGTGAAAATGTAAAGTATGTTTGAATGTACAGCAATTGTACTGCATGCCATGCCATTGAAATCTATTAGGAGAAAGAAAACCTTGGCTGCTGGTTCTGGAGCTATGACTTTTGTAAATTCTGTTTAAGTGTATTATGTCTGGAACATTGTTGAAGAAAAGTATTTTTATCAAGAAAAGAATAGTTGAAAATTTTTACCAGTTTTTAATAGTATACGTAGTATATATATAGTACAGCAGTCAAGATTTTACAATACTCAAGGTGCATATTTTTTGATGTTGCATTTAATGTGAGTGTAGGAAAGCAAAGGAAGAAAACGAATTGTAATTTATCATGAAGTATAAAACACTGTAAGTATGCGTAGTAAAGAGAAAGATAGGAGAGTTGAGAGGAAGAGAACAGGGAGTAAAGGAAAGAACCAAATATTTTATAGTCCGCCTGTCTGTCTGTTGACTAAAGGTTAGCGTACATGTACAACCAGAATTATTCACAAATACCGACAATAATAAACATTATTTCTCACTATGTAGAATAGCAAGAACCACAAAATATTATTTTACCACATCACTACACAACAACCAGCACCAGCCAAATGTAGCAAAACAAGTAATAATATCCAGCCAGGCAAGTCGAAGAAATAGATAGATGTGGCCGTGGGTTGTATGAAAAACTGTTTTAGAGTAACATAAGGTAAAGAAGATATACTACTGACTCAACTTAAGTATACACCATACCACGTGCAATATTTGCACTTTCTCCGTTTCCTATAGCGTGTGTTATGTAACTTGAACTCCGCAGTAATACATACACTAGTGACAGCAGCAGCAGCATTATATTACATATTATACCAATTTCAGTGTCTGTTTAAGCATATATGAATTGTAGTTTATGTAGGCAACTATGTATAAATGTGTGTGGTAGTGACCGCTATTCTATATTCCTCTCGAATACACTTTCATTGGCTTCACAGATTCTGTGGTTTGGGATGTTTTTTTCTGTGGACAGGGACATAAATTTTTTCGACATAAAAAGCTCCCTTTTATTCTCTGACTGGTTCAGTTTAATCAATGACAATCCAGACTTTCCTTTTACTTTACTCTGTTGTTTTTTACATACGTTGTTCTTGGTCATCGTTAAAAGCAGGCTGCAAACCCCTTTTTTCTAGAGTTTCTCTCTAGTGTTGGTATGGTGTGTTTGTGATCAAGGAGAATGAGCACTTGCCCAAGGGTAATAGATCATGAAGAAGAAAGTGAAAATGGAGTAACCACTGCGCTACCAATGTCACACCCTACACTTCATCAAATAACCTAGTTTTGAATGAGGACTGCTGCTGACGGCAACTAGAAAGAAACCAAAGAGCCCCGTTAGTCCATTGAAAGTCGGTGGCTTTGGGAAAGATTAGAATAATGAGTGGTGCGTGTGTGGCTCGATGTAGCTCTTTCATGATAGAAACATCACGTACATATGTATATGTTATGTTATGGCCTTATGGGTACCGATACCGCTGCGATAGAAATGCGCAAATTAATAAATATGATCATATCATTCATATAATGGAACCACAAAAAGAAAAATGGGATTGCACCGGCAGGTAGAAACCAACAGTCATAGTATGTGGTGTGGTGTACAATATCGGACGAAATTAGTGAAAGCTGGGAACCAAATTATATAGCAACATCTGTATACTAATGACTAATGTATGGAATGTGTTATTTGAACCGTTATCTTGTACATATGCAGAAGCAGAAGCATTATTTTGTATCAACAAAAAATTATTTTCACTGCTGCAGTTTCTATTCCACTTATTATTACACCACTGCAGGGAGTGACGTGGCTGAATTTAATTTTCTTTTTACTTTATACATGTTTCTTTCAAAAAAACATTGCATACATTTGCATTTTTGAGGGACAAAGAAATAATGTAATACTTTGTTCATAAATGCATGTTTAATATTCATTTGTGGATTTATAGGGTTATAAAATTGTATAATTTTCCCTTTTTCTGATTCGGAATTCCCAGACGCTCATTAATTATTATAAATGTATAAAATATTAACAAAGTATGACTTTTGGCAAGGGGGTAAATCGAAGTAGAGGAGTTTCCAAATCTCAATCGATCCATGAATACGGTGTTCTATTCATTCGTTTCCCTCCACCAATAATACATCAAAAAGTGCCCCAAAAAATCGTTATTTCTCTCCTTTGCTCATGCTCATGCTGTGCTACATGTATAATAGTTGAAGTCATCAATCACTTTTATTAACTTTGTAATCTCTAGACTGGAAGTCTTGGGGATCCGGCAATTTTTTTACGACTGACATGTGTATATAAATAATCCATAGGATGAAGGCAATTTTTCTCCAAAGCAATACCGAAATGCATTCATCCATATCAGCTACAAAACATTGCCCAGATTTATTTCCCGAGTCAGTTCACATCAAGAAGTATTATGTAAATTGGGGAGAAGGTTTAATCAAACGGTTCGACTTTGCCTTGGGTATATTCTGGAATTTGCAATTATTCAAATACAGCTTCTACATAATGTTCTGTATTTTTTTTTATAAAAACCTATTCATGTGGCACCATTACTCATCCACATTTCACAGACAACTTTAACTTAAAAACTAACTTTTTAAAATTTTGCGCATGTGTCTTGGGTGCCATCATAAAATTTTTATATTTGATTGTTTTTCTAATGAACTTGTTTGAATCAAAGATAAAAGACAATTTTCGGAAAGTATATTATTGAGCACAAAACTTTTCGTGTGGGCATCTTGTTCCATTTGTTAAATTGTTTACACTGTCAGTAATATTATCAAACGGATATGCTACGTGTTTGCTGTTGCAAAGAGTAAGTATAGGACAACAAAGTTTCTTGGGTGGTAAAGGAGAAAACTCTTTTTTTTTATTTGTTTGAATCTTGTTTATTTACTAAACAGATGCATCAAAGCTTCAGCAAACAGTGTTGTTATTATCAATAGGAAGGATATGCATCATGTTAAAAATACCATTATACAAACAACAGTCACCCACTGCGATTTGTGAGCGTACTAGCGATGATGCTACTGCTACTACTCCTTTGCTACAGAGACATTTTCGGTGTGCTTTTCTATCTCCGTCTTTCCTTCTATTCTATTTACTTTCCTTCTTGAAAAAAAACTCTCCAAGACTTTTTTCTTTTGATTTGATGTGTAACGTTAACGTATACAATTCACACAGGACGCATATATAAGATGCCACGGCTATTTTCCTTTTTTTGTACAAATTATGTATTCCTTAACAGCACTGTCTGGTTTCGCTGTGGACCGTACATTCCAACTATTCTAAACAAATATAGATATACTAGAATACTACTTGTTATTATGTATGTTAGAATGTTACATAAAGCACACAAGTGTGTATCTATTCTGCTATCTATTCATAGGATCCTGCTCAAAGAATAACAGTGCTATTTATATGTATAATTCATGTATTCCTCTGAGTAATTCTTAGAAATAAACTGAAATTCAACACTGGTCAAAACATACGCCTCCGATTCACGTCGTAGTGTCCTGATGAACACTATTTTATGTAGCACACAGCACTTCAAAAAAAAAGGAAGGAGAGAATGAAAAGTACAAGAAAAAACCAGTAGTCAGCATCACTGAATTCTATAATGATATCCCAAATTTAAATTCAAACGTACTCCAGCCAGCCAGTACCACTTTCTCCAACATGATTAAATAAATACCTAATTACATCTTGGTTCAGTGGTTCTGGCGGCTAGAGAGGTGCTGTGTGCTATTTGTTTTTTCTGTACTTTTGCTAGACATGACTAAATTCTTGGCATGCATGTTACATTATATTTCTTTCCTTATTATCCTTCCCTTTCTAAAAATTTAATGGAATTACAAGTAATAAAAGTAGATTTCTTCTTGTATTGTGTAGCTTCTCCAAGATAATACTACATTTATTCCATCTCTACCATGCTCATCGTGTATGCTGTTGCATTATTACAATGTTGGACTATTTTTAGATGATAGGATAGGACTTTTTTTCTCATTTTTGAGGTAACTTTTGTATGCGATTATCACCACCCCAAGCCTCTGGTCACACATATATACACGTTGATGATATGTACTTTTAAAACACATTATTTCCAACTGCTCTCCCCAATAAATACTGCATCCAACAATGCTACACATGACACTAGTAGTGACGCACAAGCGGTTGCCAGTTCATCGAAAGAATGGAAAAAGGAGCTCATATTGAATTCTTCTAAAAAAAGAAAGAATGAAGAACATAAGAATGGAACTGGAAGTCATTTTGGTGGTATAGTACTATATGCAATAATCATTCATACCAAATAAAAGCTTCTCATAAACGGTCCGCTTCTAGAGGCGTCAAATCGGTCAGCATATGCCTTTTACATGCATGCGTGTATTCCAAATGAAATTGGGGAAAGAAAATTGTGCAGATTGTGTATAGAGATGTGGTAATAAATAGAGAGCTAAATGCGCATTTAATATCCGACAATATAAGCGCAATTATTTCCTGAAGTGATTATTAAATTGTAAGAAACAGGGCTTCAAAACAGTAACGAAAATACATAATCATCTAAAAAAAGCCGTTGTAATATCGAACCGCATCAAAATGCTCCTAGGCTTTCCACAGGAAGGATTCCACATGCCTATATACATATAGTAGTTTTAAATGTGTTGGAAATATCATAAAGATATTTAGTATAAAATGTACATTCAAGTACATAAATGGGAGCAGTGGGACGCTATAGGTAAGGTTTGGTTCAAGTAGGCAACTCAAACTCAAAGTTGTAGACAAAGGAGAGTAGATTAATGAGCGTCTTGTAGTAATAATATTAAAGTAGCGTCGTTCTCAGAGAAAATTACTATTCTGCTTTCTCCCTTTAAACTTGTATTTTATAAGGATATATATATATATATATACAAATATGTACAGTAGTCAGTGTGTGTTATATATGTTATTATTGCCAAAGTTTTCATGTATTTTCTCCCTCTACGCCATGCTTCTTTTCACCACACCAAACCAGCCTCGCTCTATCTTCCCCTCCTTTTGCAAACATTGAGTAAGACAAGACCAAATTCATTCTACATTTCAAAAGTACATAATATTATTGTCTAGTCTAAAGGCATTCTCATTTCATCACTCCATTGTTAAAATGAGCAAGGACGTGGCATGGTCATGAAAAATCGCAAGGAAGATGCTTACAGCTTAAACATGATGATGAGCATCATCCTCATTAATACATCCACTGGGGACCCTTTTTAGAGATTATGAAATGAACCCTCTCATCATTAGAAATGCATGCGTGTAGTAGTGGATAAAGAGAAGGGAAGAAAGAAAGAAAGTCGTTTATTAGACATTTCTTTGCCTTATTTTTGCCTCATATAATATTTAAATACCTTTTTGCTAATTGCACACTCTTTTAATTTCTCAAAGAAAAGAAAGAGAGAGATTAATGTTAATGTTGAGGGGCTAGAGTTTGAGTAGTAGTCTCTAGTTGTTTCCCCTTTATGCATTTTCCATTGAGTGTGGAGTGGCAAAATAAATGTTAAATCGATGAATGCCACTCAGGAGCACGAAAACAACAGGACAGAACCACAAGATGGAGAAAGGCGGATCTAATGAAGTAACCGAAGTAAGTAAGAAATGCATACATAATGTAGTTTTATCTCATTCTCGCATGGCTCCTGGATAAATTGCATCATCTTCTTAACTTACTCTGTTGTATCATTATCATCAGCTCAGGTTCATAATTCATTTGGATCTCTAACGACTGGAGGATCTTGAGCAGCATCCTTATTCAATTTCCTGAAGTGTGTGCTTTGTATACACACATATCTTCTTGTTTTCTGGACCACTCAACCGAAAACTTCAAGTCGAAAAAGGGAGATCGGGATCTGGTGTAGAATTGAACTAAAAGTGGGGAGAAGAAGAGACGATGTGCGGAAAACCATAGATGCCTCATTCCATCAGTTGCGCAGGAGGAGGAATGACGAGAGAGAGAGAAAGAGAGAAAGGCAATGAAATAAAATAAATCTCTCTAGCTCTTGCTCTTGTTAGTTAACATGAACATGTGTACACATGAACACTTAAGTTGTACACGAAACTGGTTGAATGCATGCATGCATGCATACATGGTATGGTTCACTTGACTAGGCTACTTGGACTTGCACACAGCTTATTCAAGTGATATGGTCATTAATATATACAAACGACGGAAGTAAGCTCCCATTCTGGGGCAGAAAGTTAGTCACTGATAAAAGAACTCGTGTAATGTGTATCTATACTTTGTATAATTTCTAATGAACCTTTTGCTTTCACCCTGGAACACATGAGATATGTGTATTTTCCCTTTTGCTTACCCGCCCCTATGCCACTTTCACACAATTTCATAAATGGGTTTGGCTCCCTTGTAGAATCCAATCATTTTCATAGTCCATCTGGAGTGAACCTTTTTCCCTACTTTTTCGCCCTTGCATTCAGACCCAATCATCATGTCTCACAGTTTTCCACTTTCCCAACTACGTTCCGGTCTCGATGTTCATTATTATAATTATCATTATTGAAACCATTCGAAGTGAATGATACTAATGATCGCATATTGGTTTGGTATGTATGAATATTTAAGTGAATCATGCATGTTGTGTCTACGGAGCTGTGACTCTGCCAGATTCAATTTTGCAAGCGAAGAGAAAGAGAGAGAGAGAGGAAGAGAAAGCCACAGGAAGGTTCGTCATGAAAAGCATTTTGAATAAATTGTATATTTATTTATTCAGATCAGAGAACAGAAGAGCAGAGCCAAAACATAATAAGATATATATTATAATGTGAAAATGGCACGACTATAAATAGAACACTTTCATCTCATCTCATGTCCAGCAAAAACCATTTTTCCAAATGAGTTTTTTCGTAAAAGAAAGTTGGGAAAAGGTTGAATGGTGGATAAAATTCATTTAGAGAAAGTGCGCAAAGGACAATTTATCGATTTAATCATGCCATGACTGCTGATATGTTACAAAAGTATACACAGCAGGGAGCCTCCCGTCCAACAGATTTATTTGCAGTGCCTACTTTACTAGATTCAATTTTCTCCAAGCTAGTGTGTGTGTGTAGGTAATATATGTATCCAGTAATTACAGTCTAAAAAAAGTTCCATTTATTTGCTTCCAAAAATACATGAATTCACGTCGAGTCAGGAACGCTTGCATTAATTTCCCATGATAGTACAAAAACTTGGCATTTGCAAATTTCCATTTCGCTCAGTTCCGTTTTAATCATCAGGAAAATCGAAAAGAACAGAGAATGTATAGGACAGAGCAAGTATCAATCAAGCAAACGTTTTCCCAAATACGAAGAAAATGATTACGTGGAAAAGGCAATATATGAATATCAATATATTTATATATATATACTCTTTTGGAAGTTCTACTAAGCAGCACTTCACCCTGTCGGGCTGTAGTAATCAACCAGGCACCAATAATGAACATGTACCCTGCTCATCCATCCATATATCCATGCATAGTTTGAATATATCTATAGCAATGACTATTTTTATCTGGATTCTAGCTGGTTTCCCATACATGATATAATAATTTTTCATGAAAAAAAAATCATCTTTGAGATCAGAGCAAGTGTCCCACAGAAAGTAATCAACACATAATCATTACGAGAGTGATAACTATGCCTTGGTGGGAAAGGAAAGTATTTCTCATGTCTGAAGAAAGCTCCAGATCCGCACTCTACTTTCCCTATTAAATGGACCCTCCATCATCATCATCTGAGCCAGAGTCAGTTCTCTTTCATCAGGGCACCCATCGCTCCGCATCTGCCATGTTCTCTGGAGAAATGATGTCAAATCCTGTTAGCGCTTCCACAACCACCACCACTAATCTTACTGCTTGTAGCACAGCTCAAGGAATGTCTCAACATAATCATCACCATTCTCATCATTCTCATCATCGGCATGACCAGCAGATACAATTGGATAGTGACAGAGGGAATCAAAGTGACAGTAGTAGCAACAGTAATTCATCACTAGCATCCTCCAGCAAATACAATGAGCGTTACCCACGTCAAGTTGGCGGAAAGGGTGGTCGGTCTAGCGGTTCTTGTGGGAATACAGCAAGTCGTAGCTCCTTCGCCAAGCTCGGAAGCCGAACCTCCTTACCCCCATTAAATGAAAACTGTCTTCTGGACGCAACAGAGTCTCAGCTGGCACTTAACCTCCGTCGTGCCACAAGATCAACATCATGGACTAACCAAAAGATTTTGGATGCAATTGATGGGCTGAACACTTGTGAAAAAGAATTGGATCCTTGTCTTGCCCTTGGAGTGGCTGCTGGCGGTGGCAGTAATGCTAGGAAGGTAATTTATCGTAGTATAGTTCCTTCAAGTCAACCCATGTTTATCGTGTGTGCTCCAAATCCAAATCCTATATCTCCCCCTTTCACGAATGGGAGCGCACATAAGATGGAAAAAATTTAGTGTCCCCTTATTCAATTCATTAAGGGACATAAACTATATCTCTCGGGATAAAAATCGTTTACATTTTTTTCTTCTTTTTCTATACATCCAATATCATGTACACACACAGGATTCACCACGGTGTTCTTTTGAAAAGTTTGTTGTTCCAAAATCGATATCCAATCTGATCATGCAATCCCGTTCCAGTGGCTCCGTAAATCCGACATCAGGCCAGAATCGAGAAAATAGCTGTTACAATTTTCTCTGTGGAATTACTGAAGATGAGGATGAAGAGCAGGATGAATGTAATAACAAGCATTCCTCTTCTGGCGCTAGCAGTGCTACGTTTCGATTGCCAATGTCTCCAGCATCAGCATCCCTTCCTCACGATGAAAAACGTAAGCACATTGTCGCCGGAGGTGAAGCTGTTGAAACAGATCCTCTAAACACAGACGATGACGAGGAGGATGATGTTGGAGCTCACGTTGATTTCAGGCGAAGATCCAGAAATGGAGGAGCCACAAACATTTCTATGAAAAAAGTTATGATACAAGAGAATGACCTTTGCTCAGATAGAGTGATTTCCATCAGATCAGAAATGGATTCTAGTTTGTGCAGCATTGCTTTCGACAAACAACACAACAATGCTGCTCACAACAACTCCCTTTATGGCGCAGGGAAAAAGGAGAGACCAAGTGCATATCAAAATCTTCATAACGTTCGGTTTGAGGATGATGACGAAGTCCCGACGCAGTAGTAGTAGTAGTAGTCTGTGCTCTGGGTTTTTGTTACAAAATCTGAAGAGAATATATATAAAACAAAAAGCAACAACATTTTGCATCCAATCCAGCAAGACTGGAAAAGCTGTAGTAGTATGTATAAAACTTTCACAGTTTTAACTATCGCAGTGACTGGCACCACAAGAAGCATTATCTTTCAAAAGTTTTATATAAAGTTTTTGGCGATGATCTATACAAATATATGCCTAAATGTGTTTCAGTGTTTCCAAACATTTATAAAACTGGATATTATCAGTCTTATCGCACAACTTGAAAAATATGTTATAATCTTTGTTGAAGGCTTTCAGAAAGCAACAGTAAAAAATTGAGCAATTTATTTTATCCACTGGTGAACCCGTCACATATTAATAATTATTGTATGCATGCAGCTGGAAAACATTTCATATACTTTTAATACGGAAGGACATGTACGTAAGCGATAGTCAGTACTATGCTCTTTCTGGTGAAAGAATGACTTCCTTCAGTTTATGGCAAACTAAAGGATATTTTGGTCCTTTGGTTGTATGTTGAAGCAAAGCGAGGTCCTTGATATTATGGCGTAAGGAAGGACCTTGTTCTTTTATTGAAGTGCTTTAATAACGGTGATGTGAGTTTGCTCTTATAAAGTAACATGGTGGTGGTGTTGGATAATATGTGTTTCAATCCAATCCCTTCTACATTCATTCATATCCTTTCATGCATGCTCAAAAACGTCTTTATTGTGTAACAACCTGAATGCACACTAAAAAAAGGAGCAGACCAGGGATAAAATCCTTCAAACATTTTTTTTATACATTTGTAATAAATCATTCCTTTTTTATTGCCCAATATTATGTGAGCAAATATTGCACATGCCAGGTGTTTATGGACATATAGTTTTCCCATACTGGTTTTATGCATTACTTCATACTTGCTTGCATCTCATCCCCATCCTCCTCTAAAGAAAACAGTTGTACTGACTGATACTAGCTCTTATAGCTCTTATATGCTATATACATATACATGCCATGTACTTATCCAAACGACTGTGAAAACGGAAAAAGTAAAGTTTCTTAGCTCCTGGAGTGCTTTATGACCTTGCTTCTTATGTTTTACAATCTTCACAACGAAAATGGAATCCCTCCAGTCTAAGTTCAGAAGAGTAAAACACTCTCTCGTTTTAACTTATGGTTAGAAGGGCTTTCAAACAACATTACGTATTAGTAATAGGGACTACGGACAACCAAGGAAAATAAAGGAGCGTCTTTATCATTATCTTTTCCAAGCTTATACGGAGTAAGCACCGAAAAGTGCGGCTTTTTATGGGAAATAGTTTTCAACAGTTGCAGAAGCTTGCAAGTTTATGAAGTAAAACTAGCACCTCACAAACTACCAACCGGCAGCCATTGTTCCATTTTCATTGTACAAACTAAGAAAGAATGAATTGATGAACAATATAAAGCTTTCACCCGCTGCACTAAATTTACATTACCCCTTTTTATAAGGATTTTTGCGTAATATACACTTGGTGCGTTTTTCCACTTTTGCAGTCAAATGGTGCCACGATTCAAGCCACTTTACTGGAATCCCTTTTCTGTAGGTCTGTCTGTCGAGCGTAAACTATCACGAAAGGGGTATTATGAGCATCCTTAAATCTCATTAATCGTTTGACTATTTTGAATTAAGTTTTTTTGACTAATCACAAATGCTGTCGGCCGTGGCCCCAAAGCAAAGCAAAGGCTGTGTCAAGCAACTAACTTTGAAACTATTTAAAGGTAAGTTTGATCCTCAATTTATCCTCTAAAATTATTACATCAATCACCAATCAACTCATCATCTATTACCATACTTAAACAACTTGTATATGTTACTGGTTACGTTATAAATCAAGATGAGGCTGTCGATTTTTCAACCCACATACCTATATATGTTTAAAATTACGCAAAATACGTTTACTAACCTCTTTAACAATCAAAAGGGAAAGGACCTGACCTTGCTGCTAACGTTATAGAAGTATGACACCATTTTCGTTTTCGTCAAGTCTCAGTTTCAACATTGCAATAGATTTTTACATGCATCTCTGCTACGATTCATGTATGGTGACTAAAATTCTGCCACACGTGTTGGTCCACAACGAAGGTGTAATCAGTAATCACAAAATATATATTTTAAATTATTGTAACGTTTTCATTTGTTCGGTAGTAGTTGTATTTTAATTTGTTTTTGTAAAGGCAAGGTTATATGGTGTATGTTGTGTTTATTGAGACCAGCATATGCTCTCATCTTCTTTAATTGACTATTGTTTTTTCGTTGACCTCAATAAAAATTTAATTGAGAAACTAAATATGGACCATAAAAAATCGTATGTACAATCCAATCGTGCTAAAGATAAAACTGCACAACCTGGGGCCAACACTTTTAACCCAGTTCCTGCTTCTTCCTTTTATAGTCGACCGAATACGCATCATCAATATCAACATCAGCACGTAAATTCGATTGCATTGAATACGAGAGGAGGCTACGGAAATAACAAAACTACTTTGGGTGGAGGCACAAGCATTCATTTCATGAGTAATTTAATCAAACAGCGAAAACGAATTAATGTAAAGCGTTCTGTGTCTGGTACAACGTCGAGACTGCAAAATTGCATAAGTAAATCGCCATCCTCATTAATTCATCCCCGGTATAATCAACAACAAAACCAATACGGTAGGAAGATGGTGGTTACATCTCAAGATCTGAGGAGAAAACTGGACGCACGTCGAAAGATTCAGGAGGAGGAACGGAAAAAACAATTGGAAATGGAACAGCAGCAGCCCGAGGTGAAGCAAGAGGTGGATCAGGAACGGTGCTCTTCAGAAAAAGTGGATGCTGATGACGATCCAGTCATCATTCTGGATACACGAAAAGAAGGAACCAACACTCCACAAATGGAAGTTGAAATCTTCAATCGTAAATCACCAGCTATGGAGTCTGCGAGTTCGAATCCGACGTCATCTTCATCCCTCAGCAAAAGTACTTTTGAGGACTTTGCCAAGACAGCTAGCACCAAAACTGGTGGTGCAAACAAACCTATTACGTTCATTGGAGGTGTTGCCGTCAAAAAAGAATTTGGAGCAAACCAGCAGCAGTACAAGTTTGACCCCAGCAAAACGCCATTCAATCGCCAATATGGGCAGCAAAAGTTTAAGGTATTTTCGCATTTAATTTTTAAAAAATCAAAATTTAAGGCCATCGGCCATCATTATAATTCCTCTAGTCAACTTCCAACTTCTGATTTTACCAATCCAATAATGTAGAAGTTTTCAATGACCCAGGGCGGAGACTCCAGATCCAGTGGCATAGTGCAGGATGCTCGTATATCTTCAGTGCGAGTGACATCAGTGACGCCAACTCCGTTGCTACCAACACCGAAGCAGAGGAATAACATGGGGGCTGGAGGCGCATGGAAGACGTACGCTCAAGCTCGTACAGAGGAAAGGATTCCGAGGTATCGTCTGGGAAAGAACTTGAAACCTAACAATCCGTTTAATTTCGAATTCAAAGAAGAAAATCAAAGATTTGCTCCTTTTACGTTTGGGGAAATCTCGAAATCTCCGTCTAAAAATGCCACCGTTGTTGAGTCCAGTGCTTCAAAGTGTTACGAAACAATGCTAACAACTTCCCATGACTTTCACCGCCTTTGTAAAGTTGGTGGAATGGAAGCTGCAAAATACGCTTACGAATGCAGCCCTGGCTCTTTCATAGCAACTGAATCAAAGTGGGGGAACGGACTGATGCCTGTGATGCCTCGGATATCTCCCCCCGTTGAAAACCCAAACCCGTCGGTAATTTAGACATTAATTTAAACAAAGCTATCGGTTTCTCCATAGTCTATGTGTTTTAATTTTTGCTAATTTTTGTATTCTTAAGATTCCATCATGGATTTAAAAAAATGATGCAAAGGTTCCCAACCCCTGCTTCGACTGATAGGATCTGGAGCAGAATCAGCTACGTTTGTTTCATTATTCTTTTTTTCTGTGCTTAATTTCTTTTTTTATTAATGTTGATAATCACAATGATGAGTGTTGTTGTATACATTAAGTTAACGCCTGTAATTATAATTTTAGTCAGTTTATATTATACTCCTTCGATCCGCAGATTTGTTACACTATAATGCGTTCTAGGGATATCATATCATATTTATGAACGTCTTTGGACTTTTATGTATGTATATATTACGCTGTAGGTATAACATAAGCAAACTAACAATCTTTACGAATTGAATTATTATTATAAGGAAGTTTAAGGAAGTAAAACGAAATGAATCTGTACTATCAAAATAAAATGCGATAGATTCTTTTGAGACTATATGGGAAAAAAATTCTAAGCTAAAAAATAAATTTAAGATGCTAAACACGCCTTTTGTACACAGAACTTCCCATCTAAATAGGTTTTTACTTCACGCTGTTTTCTTGGCTCGTACTGTACATAATACTTATGTACTGCAGTTTTATATAAACTTCTTACAAAATATATGGATTTATAGTACGTAAGTATTAGAGGAGGGAATAAAAAACTATCAGCAGAATCATAAGAACAGTTCGAAAAAACTTGGCATTGGGACTGCTAAATGATAAAAGCTATTGTGTACCTACTTGTGTGTTTTGATGTTCTTGTCTATCCCTATCAAACTATCCAACCAATATTGCTGTTTCCACTTGGTTGTTCAAGAAAGAGAGAGAGAGCCCAGCATTTACCAAAAAATATATTTTTCCCTTTCCCCTGTTTTACATTCCAATTTTATTCTCATCGCAGTCAACCCGAAACGAAACGCCGTCATGATGGAGGTTTGCTGCTCATGCTGAAGACAAACATCACTTATCGTTGTTCAGTAGACTATAATCGTACGTCTAGAAAATCTCGATTGACTCATTCGTCTCCTTCAGTCAGCGTGTGTATAGTTCCTCATACAAACCAAAAATGCCTACCATTTCTTTGCTAAAAGGCAGACACTGCGGAAAAAATGTTTCTGTACTTCCAATATGATGGAGTTTTTTTGTCTGTCCGTTCCGTTGTTGTTAAGAATTCCAAACGTAGCAACTCTGAGATTGCTTATTGCAACCCATCTCATCTCACTGAATGCAGAGAATCCCTTAGAGCTTCACCTGGCTTTTTAGTCAAGAAATACAACTGACGATGATCACTTCATACGGAACAAGTAGAATTGAAAACAGCATCAAACCATATTAACATGCTTAAGACGTCCGATCCGATCTTGCACAATGCCTACAATCGAACATGACACGAGACACGCTTCCATTCCCTGCAATAAAAGCCTTCCCGTTTCTCCACAATCTAATAAGGAAAATACATCAAGGAGTTCTAAAGAATAAAAGTTGGAGTTTCTATTAAACCTATTCTTTGAAGTGGCCAAATAAAAGGACTTACAATATACCTACCTACCGGATGCTCATGTCATGTACCCAATCCTCAAGGTAAACATATTACCAATTCTGTTTGCCTTTGGGCTGAAATGATTAGCCAGTACATTTTAATCTCTAGTTACATAAAATGATTTTCCCGATTTTTTTATCCAATTCTCAGTCTAGTCAGTCTGCATTACTTCTTCCTTGGATAGATTTACATAATATAGTTTCACAGCCCAATGATCTGAAAAAGTATTCGAAATCAGTTGTCGGTAACAGAGAGAGGCTTTCCTGCATGCGCCGATCATGAAAATTTTTTGTTTTGCATGCAATAGATGAATTGAATAAATATATGGGGTCAAATCAGTTGCTGCAGTGAACGCTAAATGTGTGTTGTGCAGAGATCAAATGTTTAGATTAGGGAGTGAATTGTGAATTGTGTAAGTATGTGTTTGTTCATTCCCAACACGTCATTTCAATAGTACCGTGAAGAACTTTGCTTGTAAATATTCACCTTAAGCCGAATGAATATCTCTATTGTAAATAGTGAGTAGAGAGGTTCATTTTTATCCTTGTGGAAAACAGCTTCATTCTCTGAGACTGACGATCGTGAGTGAGCCAAAAATACGCATTGCTGCTCTTTTATCGTTTGAATGCATTGTGTGGGGAATGATAACCTCATTTTAAAACCTTCCATGACGTAGAATGTCGACTGGGGGCAATAGAATTGTTAAAAGTCATCCATTTTATTCCCATTCAATAGAGAGAGAGCACTAGAGTATGGGTAACTTTTTTTTATAATTTTTCCCCTTGTACATACAAGAAGTCTCATGAAGAATTTGATTTAACTTCCGTTCTGGTTCTTCTTACACACTATCGTCAACGAACCGTAAACTAACTGAAGAAATTACTCGACTCAACGTATTCATGTGCAATTCTGCGAAAAATAAATGAGCGGATCTTCGCTGTTAGAAAAATTGCTCGGAGAGAGAAGGAAAAGTCTGCTAACATTTTCTAGCAGACTTTCCATCCCTTAACAGCAGCATATGGATATAAATGTAATGCTCAAGTCTCAAGTATTAAGTATGTCACGTTTTGCGATAGTGATGAATCAAGGAGAAAGAAATCCCCTCCAAAAAATAAATGTGTAGTATGAGTTGTCGCAATGCATGTGTGGGTAAGTTTTCCGCTTTCTTTTTTAGTTTCAAAACTTTTACCTCGTAAATAGCATAGCGGACATATTTGTGACCCTTCGTATATATCCTACATATAGGAGTCTAAAACAAAATATGTAGACATCCAGCGACACCTTCATCCAACTAGTAACCATTCCCTTGTTTCTCTCCCATATAGTCATTTCAAAAAATACATACGAAAATTCTTTTTTTCGGACAGGAAGGGACAGACGAAGAAAGGCGCATAAAAGTATAATGCCTAGGAAAGGAAATAAGTATTTGGCAAAAGAAATCCTTGGGAGAGTGTTCTGTCAAATCGGCACTAAGATGGAGATATCCGATAGTGGTTGATTATGAGAGCGTGTTGGGCACTTATCACTTTCGCATTACGAGAAAATGTCAGCATTACCATTTACCATCGTTGCGTCCTACATACATCCTAGTCCGATGCCTTTATTATCGTAAAAAAAGGTTTTTCCATTACAAAAGGTATTGGGCGAATCACATTTCAGTACTGTGATAAAGAAATGTGGATTGTCAACGGGTATTGATCGGGGAGATGGAGACCTATTCCTTCGGCTTCCAAAGCCCTTTGGACCATGTTGGATTTATGACCGGACTTGGTGAAGAATCCCTTCTTTTGACAATCAGGCAAGACCGAAAAATCCTGGTTTTATTAGATGAATAATACCTCTATCGTTTCTAATATAGGTACTTTTATACCTACGTCAGCCAGCACCCAGCAGAACTTATGAAACTTGTTTATGAAAGCACGAACGAACGAGTTGTGCACTTCGTGCGATTTAACTTCAGAGAACTATATGCCCTCGCCCTCATCCTCCATATTTTTACATGCAAATTACACATAATAAATTGATTTGTCATTATACGTTAAATGAAAAGTTTCTCATTTCGATTATCTTAAAATGATGATGATGATGATGATGATGATGACGAACATTTCCTTCGAAGACTGACAAGGGTGGGTGCTGATACTGACATTTCAATTTTCAATAGACCACACTGAATAATAAAAGTTGAATGCTGGATTTTCATGTGAAATGTTTCTGGCTCACGTGTGTGAGTGTGAGCCTCCTGTGGTTTATGATTGTACATTGAATGTATATTATGAAATAAAAAATGTCCTGATGTGTGAAATCCTGATCACATTTCCGACAGACTTTAACTTTCCTTCGAAACTCCATTGAAAGTTAGGAAACATATGGAGGGTGATTTTCCACGATTTTCCAAACATCTTTATCTCGCCAGGGATAACAACACATACTTACTTTCTATTCGTTCACATCGAAAAGTTCACGGTTGGTAAACTTTCTTTCCTCGTCATCACTTCTCACATCACACATTTTTGGGTTCTCATCCTTCTTATTTCCGAAACTTTACTCAGTATTGAATTTTGTAGCATGTGACGTGACGTGTGTGTTACTTACTGTGTATGTGAATGTATGAATAAATAGCATTTTTTTTTGTCGCAGAGAATAATGTTTGACTACAGCTAACATCACGGAAGATGATCCATCCATTGTAATCATATCATTTCACACTTGAAGTTAAAACCTATTTATCCAGCTTTCTTTCTTTTTGTATGCTATACAAGTTCCAAGAAAATATTCTGTTGCACCATTTTACCAGCCAGTATCAGCACTTACTTACTTTCCTGAGCAAGACTGATATTATGATCATACATACTTAATACGGTATTATTATACATGCATGTCATGTATATAGAGCAGAATACTTACTAAGTATACACATAAAAGGGTGGCTTCAATGGAGTATTATGGAGGTGTCGGTGTCGGAAAAAAACACATAGTGGAAACGCAGGAAATTACATCAGATATTCTGTAAGTAGCCGCACATTACATAACAAAACACACGAAAAACTTATGCCACTCCTGTGTACTAACTTTCAACGAATACCAAACATGTATTATGCATCAGCATGTTTATTTAACGTCATGCCATTGCCATTCTACTGGTGCCAGTTGTACGTTCCTTCATGATGCAATGTACATGATGATGATGATGACGATGATGAGATTATACTTTTTCCTTGTAGTACTACGGAAATTTAAGGATAACAATAGAAGGAGAAAGCGACGGGAGCCTTCAGGATTCGGATAATTTCATATATTTATTTGAGTGTATTCTCTTTTTCATAAGGCAAGTTTAGTTTAGTCAAGTCAAGTACATGGATATAGGATGGCTTTTCAGGGGACAAACATGAGTACAACAACGACAACAACAGGGGCATGAAATGACGAGTGAAGGAAACATTAACAAAATATGAGGAGTAGTGTACAGCAGCGCCTTACTGATGTTATGAGCTGCTTCCTACCCTACATTATAATATCTCACTTCACACCAAGAGACATGAGTCCATCAGTCACAAGAGTCTCTATTATGCCACACAAACTATTTGTTTGGCAAGAACGTGCTTGGAAAATGAAGTCTCATCACACCATCAACATCATGCCGCGCCGTGTCGCTTCTCCATTGTGAATATAATATGTGGATCTTATGTATATAATATACAAAAGTGAAACTTTAAAGAAAACCGAAGCAAAAACTTTCCCCGACCCTAGTTTACTTTTTTCTTCTGATGATGAAAGAAATTGAAGGGGGTAGCTCATCTCATCACATATCTCACTGTATGAAAATACTTTAAATTCATGGCATCTAGTATATTCTCCCGATGATCGATGCTCCCCCATTGTCAACAAATAAATATTTAAAACGGTCCCAGCTTGCTTGCTGAAGAAGGAAATATGTAGTAGTAGTATGAGTAAGAGTGAAAGTTACTTACACGGTCATACAACGGATCACTACACACATCAACGGAAGAATTGCTGCAGTGCGGTACTTATGGATGTGATGAAAGAATTTTATGGATCTCAAGTTGTTTGTGCCACATCAAGAAGGAAAGTACCAAGTTTCTCTTAGCCTGAGCTGAGTGGAAGGAATTCCTTCTAAGAAGGAGTGCTCATAAATAAAGCTGTAAAGCTGAAATGAATGCCCGCTTCAAATCTCATCTTGGTTTAGGTATTATACTTCAATCACAAATATGGTGAGCATAATTTGCGTCGCTTTTTGGTCAGGTATCTCAGTAGCAGCTTTATATGCATATTATGTTTTATGTATAGTCATAGTCAAGAGCACTCAAAAAAGTTTTTCCTATTATTTAGGCCCGGGCTCGACTCTCGCCTAATGTTACAAGCAATGTAATAACAGCTTTCCTATATGCATATAATGTAATATGGACATGGTCTCCTTCCTTGATTTGTATCACTTTAAACTTGACAGTAGTCAAATAAAATTTGTGATGCTCATTACAACTAATGACTGCTTGTATTTTGTACAAAACTTGAACCGTTCTAAGTTTGGCTTGCCAAAGTATTTAAATGAAGTGGATGGGGAAAAAAGAAACATGCAACTATTCGCCCATTTGAGATAAAGATTTCTACTCAGTCCAACTAAAAATGTTTCTAATTTATTTAAACTGTTTTATTCGGTTCCAAGTGTTCCAAAAAGGAGGATTTTTTTTCTCTCCTGTGATGGTGCTAAAAAATAACAAGATAGATGGATTCAACGTTTTCAAGTTGATTTTGATATTTTGTAACAGCCAATTAGAAGTAAATCTAATTTATAAACAAAAATTCGCAAAACAAAAGGTTTTATATCGCCCCGAAATAACGCTTGATCAATTCAAGTCTCAACATATGCATGCTTTCAGTAGCTTCATGATGCATTTAGTTTTGCTCATAAGTTCCTTATATTCTGTTTGGATTGCTTTTTGGTTATGATACTTTCAAAGTCCCGACAAAAACATGTAAATATGTATTATCATCATACGAGCACAAATGTGGTATCTTAATGTCTCTTATTGCTTGATAGTATTAATGACCATGTATATACAGGCACGAATATGTGTCACGTCACAATACAAGTTATAACCGTAAACATTAAGTACGCTTACCTGTTTCACATTCGATTTTATGTGCCCCTATTAGCTGCTGTTAAGCCCATTATATTTGTATGTGTACAAGTTTCCTTAATATATGTATACACGAATATGGTATCTATCTACATAAGATATCACGTACCAGCAAACAAAAACAGAAAGAGAAACCATTAAAACAATGCTCTTTTGTAGAAAGGTATAATCTTTCCAGGATCTCAATAGCCTTCATAATGCACGAGACGCTGCACATTGATAGCAACGTCTGTGATTAAGATGTTTTCACCTGTCGTCAGAAAGTCATTTATAGCTGATACATAAGAAATGTAACGGGAAAATATATCACTAAATGGGATACTAAAACTAAACTTTGTGGGTTTCATTGCAAGAAACCATGCATTGGCACAATAATTCTAAGAAAACTACTAGTTTTCATGCAAAAGTCATGGAAAATCGAAAAACATATTGGTTGTGTTTCCTCTCCAGTGAAAACCGGAACACTCAACAGTCAAGTTGTCGTTGCTTTCGTTTCCTGCCTTTAAAATACCCTTTGTTATCGTATCGGATCGATGACAGTTCCATTTCATCTTTTAACTTTTGCAATACCTGCAACTAATGCTACTTTACTATTACTATTTGTTTTCTTATCACATGTTTGCATGAGTGTATTAAACAAAAGTATTTAAATTGTTATGTCATGTCCAGAATGACTAAGATCAACTGCAGGAAACCTTAACTAATTTATCGATCATGGTCACTAATTCTACAATGTCCTTGTAAACGTACACGTAATACTAGTTAGCATAAAGAAATTGTTACTAGTAATTATATGGTATGTGCATTGGAACTTGGTAAATACATAATATATGATTAAATAAGGCATAACAAATTTTTGAGCATTTTGGTTCCCAAAGCTTTGCAGCAATGTAATTTTGAATTTTGGGTTTTCCCATACTGTGTAACTTTAAAGAAGCTATTACTGCATAATGCACACACTTGTTATACAGCAGGGTAAAAAACCGCTGATTTCACTTTCTGCCAGTCACCCGTCCGGTTTTACCGCAAGCCATGGTCTTTGCTGACGTGCTATGAAACATTAAGTAGAAATTACATACACTCCTTCCTTTTGCGTCCCTGTATTTGCAAAAGCTGACCTGTTTCATTACCCTGCTTTCATTGGCTACAAGAAAATTAAGAAAGGCAATTGCTCCAAGACACCAAACCACTACTGCATAATTACACTGCTTTCATGTAGTAGTGTGACGTGAGTAAAAGTGACCAATAGTTCTCCAGCTTCAAGGGCTAACCCAAGCCAAGTTACTTGTAATCAAGTAGGAGAAAGTCATTCCTTGAGCCTAAAATAATGGAGAGAGAGAGGTTAAAATTGAGGTTGAAAACAACCCTATTAAAATCCCTTACGGCTCAACTTTCACCATTGTACATAATACAAGTGGAGTTTTCCGCAAGATTAAAATAAAACATAGTTGATAGTAAAATAATAATAAGGAGTGAAGACTTTTCCCTTGAGGGATATTATTGTGATTGCCGAGTTAATTATTGTTTCAGTCACGTTTGCCCAACTTTCACTTGGACAGTTTGTGGTGCGATGATGATATGAAGATGATAATTATTACTGAAACATTATTTTGCAAAATCAAGATTAAAAAAAACAGCATGAAATCTATCTTGAGCAGGATCGGCTGTTCAAATCTTATCGAAATTAGTAGTAGTGGAGACGTGAGGTATAAAATTCATGTTGGTGCCACTGCCAGCTAGTATTTATACATCAAGCTTGCAATAGTTATTGAAAAAGAATGGAACGTAGACCAATTAGTCACTTGGTGGAAAGTTAATTGCTTCCTCTCCTTTCACTGATTGTAAATTTGAGATACGAGTAAACCTGATGGTTGTGATTAATGAATTTGTATGCCCGTGGGCTTGCATGTATTATTATTTCGGGTTGATGTTGAACTCAACAGAAAATACAAAAGAATCTGAGCACAATCTTGTTATTATGATAGGTGTGCTAACCTTGTGTAATTTGAAATTAGAATTCTAGATCAATGCCTTTACTGAAATAACAATAAACCTGCTTCGCTCTAGCTACTTTATGGTGACATAAATTTTACATGTAAATAATAATTATAATATATATTACTATGTATGCACTTGTGCACACCTTTAACCAAACACAAAGCAGGTCTGATAATTAGCAACGCTACAAAAAAGGAGACTTCAAATAGGCTCTAAAAGTTCTCCGAAGCCTCTATTTTTGTTGAATCTCTACCTTTCTCCAGCTTAAAAACTGGGTTAAATACATACTTTCTTCTTTTATTCGTATGATAAGTGGACCGTAGCCTCATTGACATTTGTGACGACCACTCCTAGTCACTTCAGCGCAGAGTAAATGAATAGTGAAAGCCGAACCCGTATAAAATGTAGATGGGAGTTTGCAGAAATGAGGCATCATAATACTAACCTAAACTAGTTCATGATGCATGCCTGCACTGACAGCTCTCCTCCCACTCGATGCATTTAAGTTTTTTGCAAAGACCACTGGACTACACGGTAATATAATGTTAATAAAACCTTGTAACGATACTTGATATATGAGCAATAATATATAACCAAACCAGTAACATTTGCAGCATGGTATGGTGGATATCATTACATATACTGTCATATATGCGTAGGTAACCTGTGCAGTGATAAACATAAAAGCACACAATTGTATTAACACTATTACTATGCGTGTATGAATCTACATGATATATTATTTAATGATACATGATTAAAGACAAGGCTTATAGCATGTACGGTGTCGCATTTCATAAACCATTTTTTATGTTTTCTGTGCCTGAAAGAATAAGGTCACAATCACAAGCAGTGCTTTAGCTCCACTTCCAGCAGTAGCAGCAACATGCTCATTGTGCATTATAAAGTGCACTGCATGGTCATTTTTTTGTGCTAGTGAACATGAACCAACAACCAGCAATGCTATATACATACTGTAAATAGTAGATTGGTCGCATAATAAGGACCACAACAAGGACCCGAGGGGATTCAACCATGTCGTTGGAAGTTAAGGTAAAAAAAAATACGTGATTCAGTAAGAAAAAACAAGAGGAACGAAGCCCATAAATGGAATATCTGATTTTTCAATCTTTAAGTCTATTTACAAAGAAGCACACGCGATGAGAATGCATGTTCCTTTTAAGAATAGTAAAAGTTATTCGCCAAGACAGGGAACAACATGTATAGTCGAATCTATACACATACATATTTATCATGCCGCGCCAACTAAATATAACTTGTGATATTGCAGTAAAAGGGAAATACTAAGAGAGCTCTTTTATTAGGATGGAAATCATGGAGTATGTATAGACATTAATACGTGACAAGAACACACGCATAATGGTTAAATTTCTGACATGCAGAATAAAGTTCATAGCTGTAGCTTTTGCATATAACAAAAACTTTTCTTGCCTTTCTACCAGGTTAACCAAATTTTCTTTTTATAGCCTCACACTACTGTTAGCAAGCGATATTGAACAATTTTTGGGAAAGCAGCCTCAGGTTCTATACCTTCTACCATTTTATTACTACTACATTTGAACCATGCGATATTATGGTTCAGTATAAAATATTGCTAAGGACTAGTTTTGGAACAAGCTACTAAAAACACAGGTCCTGCTGCTGCACTTTCCAAACCTAAAATCAAATTCAGGTCAGTGTATAAAATGAAATCAGAGGTTGTCTTTTGTACTTACCAATATAATGGAACAGGTACATTTCGTTTGCATTTTGCATTTTGTTCCATTTGATCGATATGGCAAACAGTGAACACAGTGCGTATTAATAATGTAAACCAACATGTACTGTTCCAGGCCCACTAAAACAAACTCAGTCCACACTGAAAAAAATATATAAGAGGTTCTTTGGTTTGACACGCCCCCCTCTTTTTCTACTGGCTGTCGTAACTCTGTTACTTTGTTCCGTCAAAAACAGAGGTGAGCAACTTCATCGGCGTTGTTGAGGAACCCAATGTTACCTGCATACGACATACATGGTCTTATAGTCTGACGACGTTGCTCACCCCTATGTACCTTAAAATATGCATAGTGATTTTATCGCCATTGGTTGCCGGTAAAAAATATCCTTAACGTTAAGGACGTACATACATAATGAGTTATATCTATAGCAGAGGAAACAGCTGCTTTATGTATGTATGTTGATATGAATTTTTTTTTGTAAACAATCACTTAGAAAGTAGGCCTGGAACTATACGTATATAGTATGTGGACATGTTAACATGTTTCGTGATTGGATTATGTTATAAAGCAATAAAGGTCAGAGATTCTTACACAAGATATGACCGGAAAATTCACAGAGCTCCTCCGTTGTAATTTTATTACTGTCAAAAGCTACAAAATGTACATTTCATCAGCCACCTTCAATATAAATGGAAATTTACAATGTTTACCATGCTAGGAATGAATGAGGACACAAATATTTAACTACAACTACAGTGTATCGGGTTGTTATTTCATGCAATTTCTCTTGGCATTCATCAAAAAGTTAAATAATCCTTTGGCAGTAATTGCGTCATTTAAGCATCCCAAACACATCATTAAATCAGCAAAGAACCCATTCTCGATCTTCCATGCATTTTATTGGAAGGAAAATGTGTTTTTCTGTTAGTACTCCTACCATATATTTTGCATTATTTACTCCCACTACAGAGTTGAAAGTCCGACAGCTGGTATTCATCTCAAGAGCAGGCCACAAGTGAGCAATTTTCAGCTGTCGACTTCCGTGGAGGCAGAGTCACTCTGGTGAAAGATTAAGAGATGCGCGAACGCTAATATGTTGTGGACATAAAGTGTGAATGTGAAGGGAAACCGCAGATGAAACCCATAAATGTCGAAGTGTTGTGAAAACCAACAAACTCACCACAATAAAAGCAATTTTTATAATATAGATTTGGATGTGAGCGCACGTGAGACACACTCTACTATATACCAATATGTAAAATGGAGCAGATATATATTATTTCGTCCTTCAATGAAAGAGTCAATATTTTATGAAAATGTACGTCACGTTCAATTTAGTGCATATATTTACGGAGTCAGAAACTTTTCGTGGATATATTCTTTTTTCAAAGTCAATAAACGTGGAAATGATTTTTCACGTGAATTTACATTTATTTCTGTAGATTGTCAAGAACTTTTTTTTGTTTGAGGTTCACTATAACATCATCATCCTCTATTTCACTTTTTTACGAACCTTTTTCTCCCTTTAGAAAAACGTATGTACTTGTAGTGATCATGTAATTAAATAACTACGAACCATTCAAATACCATCCATTCAAGTATGAGATACTTCCAGTTATACGTAACAGAATAGTTGGCAGTTGAATCGAATGAAGCTCAAAGGGTAGTAAATAAAACGACATTCCACATCAAAGGAAAACTTTCTCCAGCTTTCGTATGTTATAGTTGAACCCAAAGTGTGCATACAAAAAGTAATGCTTTTTTTGTGATGCTCCAATTTACGTGCTGTAAAACGACATTCCCAAGTAACTTTGAGTATAATAAACATACTCTTCGAAATCCAATTACTTTTTTCAGTGTGGATCTAAGTACGTATAAGTAGATGATGGCAAAGTATTTAATTTCCGAGAGGGAGGAAAAAAAATCCCAATATTTTTATATTGATACGACAGCGATAAAGCACGAACCACAAAATATAATGTAACAATCTCACAATCTTGTTACCCTATCCTATAACTTCCTAATAATAAAGGAAGGATGGTGGGGTAGTGAATATAATGTGAGTTTGGAGTACGTCCTACGTACGTAGTCGTTCCCTAATGCTCTTGTCTCATCTCATCTCAACCACATGCCATGCCAATCAAATGAATGAAATTTTCTGCACTCGTGTGTAGTAGTAGTATATGTGTGTCCTGTCTTGAGAGTTGAGCCTGTAGAAGAATATCATTCCACTCTTTCGGACAACTATATATACGTAGCAAATCGCTTACTAGTCGTCACACAGCAAGAAAAGCCAGCGTAATCCCTTAAGTCAACATTTCTAGTTCAAGATTGATCTCCCAGCATTAAATAATACAGCAACGAACCACGAAGAGACTTTTTTTCTCTTCTACCTCACAAGTTGCACATACTACATAGTTTTGAAAGGAGAAGTAGTAGACACAAATGTCAAAAGTCTGCATAACATACAAAGTTGTTCTGAAATGAAAATTCTGCTACTGCCACTGCCACCCCAACCAAGTTGACAAGGCATGGCCAAGTTTTTGATATGTGGAGGGCATAAAAACCCATGCGTTTTTGTGCTTGTGATTGTGATTCCGCTGTAAAAAAAATTGTAAAGACGCCTTGAGGACATCTCCTTTTCCACTATTTTCCATCTTTCGGTTGTGGCACGGCACGCATATAAAGTTACTCTCTCACGCTCTCCATCTCCGCTCTATCGTTAGTTCCCTTTATTATTACATAGTTGACAGATGTGTTGAGAAATAGAAAGAGGTTTCCTAAAGGCTTACGAAAGAGAAATAAGAGCAATACAAAGAGCTCATTTCTTGGTGCCAAAAATGCGACAAAAAGTCATAAATTTGGTTAGGAATCAGAGAAAAAATGTTGGTTTGGCTTCACTTCATCTCGAGCACGAGCCTTTTCCCATTATTTCATGGGATTCACGTTGCAATCTCCCTATCAAAGTTTAGTTAGTTGGTGTTAAATATCATGACCGCTTCCTTCTCTGTAGACATGCATCATTGCTTTATAACTTCATTTTCCTCTGTGATTGTGTTTTTGTGAGGAGTCGTCAGGCATTCGTGCAAAAGATTTTCCTCTCCTTGTTCCTAAATGTTCTAATGGGATCTCATCTCACTAGATATCTCCTTACGTTCCAAGGTAAAAAGATTATTTCGTGATGGAGGCAAAGCAAATAAGTGTGTGTTTATGCATGTGTGCTGTCCTGCAAACCTTGGGGTTTTCTTAAAGAGGAGGTATTTACGTTGAGAGGGGAAAAGTGACAGGTTTACTTGGCCGTGACTGCAGTGTCACAGTGACGACGAGCCTGGTCCTGGTACTCGCGTACTCATACATACATGTCTGATGTCGTCTTGTCTGCTGATTTTGCTAAAACTACACAAGTGTACAGAGTACAACACTCAAGAGAAACAAATAGCCATGAGAGAGCGAGAGAATGCTTTCTCAGGGAAGCATAACATTTTCCCCCAACCTCGGGTTCCTACTACACGAGACGCATCTCTATCTACTCTCTCCACATAATCAAAGTAGCGTATGTACGTACTCGCAAAATGATGCAGAGAAGTGGAAACAGGATGGAGAGTTGTTGTTCAGTCTATATATGAGCCCATAATATAATCATGTATATTCCGCCTCGTACACTCTTCAACTCAAGCCAGGCCACGGAGCAAAGTACATGCTGGTGTGGGGTGGTGTGTAGCACAGCACCGCAAAGCGCAATTTTAACTTCCGACACGAATTTCATTTTGATAATTGAAAAGGTTTTTCTGTGTTTCCTGAGACAAAAAATAACAGTTGAATCCGGGTTTTTTTCAGAGTCGCTGAAGACTCTTGTGTAGCATACAATGCATGAAATTGGTCGAACAATGCCAGTATAATGCTTGTTAGGTCGAGGACAGGCGAGTCAAGGAGGTGTACACTAATTTGTCTCAATTGTCTGGTCACAAAGTAGAAAAATGGTAGGAGAGGGGCTAGATTTAGGGTAGAGATACGGTGTTCTGGCTCGTTCTCAGATCATCCTGGGCATATATATATGTATGTAACAATTGATTTTATTGTGTGTACTCAAGTAGAAGTTATTTATCTTGCGAGCGTTAAATTAACCTTAAATCTTTTTGCTACACGCATTGAGTATTGAGAGCCTTCGAGCATTTTTTTCGGGGGTCGTAAATGAAATGTACAGAACATCATGTCATGATGCGATAATATCAGTTCCTCTTCGTTGGCTGTATGTAGTCATTGCAAACCAACAGCCCATTCGCAGCACAAAACGTATTGAAAAATAAACGGGATTTTTTAATCACAAAGATAGGCTGAATTACTTATTTTATTACTGTTTACAATGCAATGCAATAAAGAATATAAATAGGATTGATTTTCTCTTGTCGCTCATCGTCAGCTCTCAGTGTCAGAGCTTTCTCCCTTTCGAAATCTACATTTTGAGACCTCTCACAATTCAAAATGCTTGTCCTTTTCAGTTATACTTATTAGCACAGTCGCAGCCATCCTTTCATTTCAGTGATGTCATTTTAATAAAATGAAGCCTGAAAGGCACTGCGACAAGGCATGGGACATGGCGTAGCAAAAAGCAAGCACTCAAATCATTTAATTGATATCTCATCTCTTAAAGAAGACATGTGACATTTTTGCACCAAATTAGTGTTAGTGTTTGTGCTTGACATTTTTTGTAGTATGCAAAAACTTTCTCATACTTTTACCGTGACAAGTTTCATGACGCGTGAAGGAGGTTCTCAATTATGCATCAAGCAGCACTATCAACTATACGTGTACATATATGTAACGTAATTGAATTTTTGTTTTTATAAAAAAAGTCTTCAACAACATCCCGTTCTAAATTACACTTCTATTTATTAAAAACTTCAGAGGGCTTAGTTAAGAAATTCTTGCGTCAAGCAAAGTTGAAAGTTAGAGAAGAGAGGGCCATACATTGAATTCAATTGAATTCAAGATATAGAAAGCGAGTCTATCCTTTCCAAAGTACATATTTCTAACCGTCATTTTATTCAGTAAAACGTTTTCCCACATTTTTTTGATGATAATTCAGCAGATTATATTATAATACTAATGAATACAATATACATTCATCCATTATATTATGCAATGCCTTAATTCATCATAGGAAGTAAAACATATTTGATAAACCACCCGTCTTCTTCAAATATGCACATACAATAATTCTCCCTTCGAAACAAAACCGAGTTATTTTTTATCATCATTGAACTTTTAAGCCTATTTGTCAGTAGGCTTAAGGATGACTGCACTCTCTATTCTTTCTGTTCCACCTTTTCATTACAATCACAGAAATAAAACTAGTGAAGTATCTCAAAAATCTCAACTTAATTCAAGCAAGCTATGAATTTGCATTGGAAGCGACTACATTTTTTTAGACCCGAAGTTAGTTTAGATTATCTACATATCTGCTGGTTTTTCTCTTTGCCTCGTCAACTTGATTGTCTGCTTGCAAAATCATTCCACCAAAAAGCAAGTGGAAGGAAGAATGCATTTCGTTAGTTTAAAAGCGTTCAGCTGTACATTCGTTCGTATTCTCTCGCAAATACACATTTGGATAGATAATCTGAGACAAAAGGAAAACCATTTCATAGATTATCTAGACAGGCTTTTCAAACAGTATTTTGTTGCCTATTGATGTATATACGCAGTTGTCTTGTAACATGTAAATATGTATCTCAATATAATGACTCCCATTCCCATTGCTTTGCCCGCAGCTTAAATGGCAGCAGCAACCAACTTATCGTTATCATCAAACGTGAAATGACGTATAGAAAAAAGGGAACTGTATGCCAAGCAACTATACTGCTCAAGCTCAACCGGCCAAAAATTTAAGAGTTATCAAGTCAAACGTATCCTTTGGTAAGAAGATGACATGACAAAATATATATGTGTAGCAAAGAAATGCCTTGATTTACTCAAACAAACTATAGAGATATATACGTGCCAATGGGAATAGTAGTACTATATCACTAGCTGAATTTAGTGGAACGATGAACTTTTGTATAAAAGAAATGTTTTATTTAGTGTATCTTGTAGTTACATCGTTTGAGTCATCATGGAGTATTTTGTACATTTTCTTCAACCTCGCTCCCATATACAATCTGAATGTAGTAAGATTTTGCAACTAAGTTTTGCTACTGTAACTAAAACTAATGTATCTGGGTTAGGGAAACAAGATTTGTGCGACTGAGATTAAGTACTAGTCATATGTATGGTGGTGTCTCCAAAGGCGAAACATTTAACAAGAAGGAGCAAGGCAAGGCCAAACCGGGATTTTGTCTTGGTGTTGCTATTATATTCGTTTCTCCTTTCCATACACACACACACACACACACACATGCATACACACTTGAATACCATGATGTTAAAATCCCATGATTATCAAAGATTTCCCTGAAGCTCAAGTTTTTAACTCTTTTGTAAGCATTCTATTTCACTCGCTTTACTCTTTTGACTTTCAAGTTCCTGTGGCTATTTTTTAATAGGGGATGCCTCTTGAACTCTCCTATCCATCCACGTACGTTCACAATTTTTTTTGAAATGGAAAACATTTCCTGAGCATACCGTTTCCATTCTAGTTTTCCTCTACTTCCGGCATACTATTCAAACACAAAATTGACGGAATCATTGAAATAACATAGAAGAAGCCAAGAGAGATCACGTTATGGGTTACGTAGGCCAATTTCGGGTTGTTATATATAGCACATTTCCAGCTTCTAGGAAAAACCATCTTTTCTTTTCTATGAATGGGACGAAAGAAAAAGAGAAAACAAAACTTGATGTTGAATGGAAGCGAAACTTTTTACCAAAAAAGGCAACATGTACTATGTAATATACAATACGATACGTGCGCTTTTATTCAACTTGAGCATTCCTTTGAGAATATATTTTTTAAGTCTGACGAAAGACGATAGAGAAAAAAAACCATACCGTAAACATTCAAACAGGTCGATTTTACTCAAGTTGCAGTCTCTCAAGTGAAATATTTGTCTTCGTTTACAACAAATATATGGTTGTTAACTAGATTTTTTCAGTCTAGACACTTATATACATAATTTAACTTAAGGGATGTGCTAATATCCACATACGCATTCGCATGGACGATTTGTCAGAAAAAACTTTGGGGAATCTTTTTTTTTTTCCAAAACGAAAACAAACAAAACAATGCAGCATTGTCTACCACTCGTCGACCGTACAACATATATAGCACAAAGAAACAAGTATTCACCATGAATGGAAAGAATTAGAAATGAGAACTAGCCTGAACACTGAGAGCTTGGTTGGTAGTTGGTACGTCACAGAAAGAAAAAAACTACTGCATAGCGGTAAAACGTATAAGCGCATATAAAAGGCTTTGATTTTTGTAACAGAGACTTTTCTAATGGATTTTTATCACTAGACCCCTTCAGATTATATGCTTATCCAGTCAGTCCACAAGCATATATATATACCAACTACTATGCACATGCGACTGTAGACTTCAGACATAAGTAGATAGAATGGGAAAAGACAAGCTCATGAAGTTATACATTACTTGAAACAATTTTTCGGCTTTTTACTTGTTTTCATTGCGTGAATGCAGTGAATGAGATACTTTT
The DNA here is from genome assembly GCA_964034955.1 of Orchesella flavescens. Taxonomy (NCBI): domain Eukaryota; kingdom Metazoa; phylum Arthropoda; class Collembola; order Entomobryomorpha; family Orchesellidae; genus Orchesella; species Orchesella flavescens. Next base: position 28,985,472 of record OZ035954.1, on the reverse strand, counting down.
TTTCGGGGGAGTTGAGAGGAAAAATGCATGAGGACATACATACTTTGGGCAGCAGCAGACAGTAGAGCCAAGTTGGAAGTTGGAAATGGAAGGCATGTGAGTGTGTCCTTTTTCAGAATGTAGAAAAGTACAAGAATCTCCCATAGGAATGGGAACAAACACACTGGATAAAAATCTCAGTCAGATAGACACTCTCAGACTTCAGATCTCGATCTGTCTTTTTCTTCTCCTGTATAATTCAATTGTTCTTGTTTATTTCTTTGACTGAATTTTCTCTCCCCAACAGCAGTATTCCATCCGGTATCTTGAATGGGTAAAAACTAACTTGACTTTCACTAGAGCGCCTACTATATAGGTATACCTAATTTATAAGTGTATTAGCTACTATTCGATTGAATAATGCAATGCCAATTTATAGCGTCTACAATGTATGAGTAATAAGTACATACCCGAGAAACATTCATGCTGGTGAAACGTTGGCATATCCAGCAAAGTCATTGGCTTAGTATTGGATATGCCACTACCTATTTTTAGGATACCAATTCTGTACTGGGCCAGCAGGTATGATAGGCAGTGTGCGCTTACCGTGATGGCGTGACACAGTATTGGTAAAGGCAGTAACATAATGGCAATGCCAGTACCAAAACAATACCGTACCGCTACTTAGTACGATTTTGCCTACACACATCAAAACTCATAATGGCAAAATGTAATGGCCCAGTATTGGCATTGCACCTGTCTGACTGTCAGCAAGTACTAGCTTAGTAGCTGTAACAATCGGCGGGATTATACAGATATCTCATCCTCCACTATGTACAAAAATAGTCTGATGATCTTAAACTTACTTTTGTTTCCAATAATATTCATATCTTTTAATCACGCACTTTTGTATTGAAAGCTACCATTTCTGAAGTTCCGTGGACGCTTAGTCAAAATTCTCGATAAAATGAAGATGTTTTCCGTTGTTAATTTCAAGAAGGATAATTCAGTCGATTTTGTTCCTTCTACTTGGATTTCTGAAGATCAAACCAAGTGCTCTTTTCCTAAGTTCCGACCTTCAAATTTTGAACAAATTAAAAGGACCTCTAACCACGTTCCATTAAAAACATGGCCAAAATATAAAATCACATTCATCAAAGGTTACGGTAAGTAGTTGAAAGAGTAGAGTTAATTAACTAGTTGGATTCAACTTATCGTTTTGTTTGCAATAATGTCGATCGCTAATCACATGATTTTTTATTTAGATGATATAAAAAAAGCTGAAGCAAAAGTTGAGCGATGTAGTGTAAGTGCGTCATCCGATATTGACCCCAGTGAACATGAAGTGCTTCGTGGAAATGGGGTCCCACTGGTAAACGCATCGCAGCCACCAGTTGACTTAAATTACTTAAATGGTAAATATACTTTGACTGAGTATTGGCAAGTTTTACTAATTTAATCTGCAGTCCTAAAAATATATTTTATTTTTAATTGTAGAAAGCATTTTGAACAGCCAACAACAAGCCTTAAGGACATCGTTGTCACGAGCAAGTGTTGTTCCTATTCCAGACGGAAGAGTTGAATGGCCAGCGAATGGATCTTTCCAGGACCCACAAGCCCTGTTAATTAATCATCCGACACTGCAGCTTGTCGATTACCAGAAAACGCAATCAGCAGCCCAGATTCGAAGACCAGCTGAGCCAGTTCAAGCTCCTTCCCAAGTGTTGCAGCAAGGAACCCAGCTATTCACACCTGGTCGGCTGTTGGTGTCCGAAAGACAAAACATTGTGGAACCTCCAAACAATCCCTATTTCATCACATAGCTTGGATGGTAAGAAATTATATTTTAAAAACTATGAAATGGTGCAGTTTTGTAGCGGTACGCCGTTAATTTCCAGTGTGCAATTATGCTTTTCCAGAAACTTTAAACGTGATTCTGCAGAACCAGGAAATTTTGAAAGAAAACTCGTGTTATCTAACGTCTAATGGTGACGTTTGCATAATTCAAGCAATAGCTTCTGATAATTGTAAGGTAAAATATTTTAAGAGAAAGCAAAAGTTAAAAATGTATCCAATAAGTAATAGTACAGATATATCGATTTGTGTTGTTAAAAATTTATCTAAATGTATTGAGGTAATGACAGAGGAAATTGTGAGAAAATGTGTGCTATTACCTTATTCAAATAAGCAAATTTGTATCCCTCTTTGTGGGACCATTTAATCATAAAATGCAGTTCAATTACGCTTAATTGTAAGATATTGCAAGTTATTATAGATGTTGGAATGTATAATACTGCTGTGCATGATAAATAAATATAGTAAAATTAATTATCTTTTTGAATTTTTGTTATATGAACCTATTTGACATTGAAACCATATATTAGCATGTATTGGATATGTATTGGCTTCGTGTTGGTCTCGTAAAAATTCATACAGACAGTTTAGGCTGGTGTGATGTTGGTTGGATACTGGGCCAATGCAGTATTAACCATACTGTTTGCCAATACATGTCCAGCATGAAGCCAATGCCGTATCAACCATACGGTTTGCCAATACATGTCCAGCATGAGGCCAATGCCTATACTGCCAAAGCGGGTGGGTGATGGCAAAATGGTCATATCGATATTGAGCCATCATGGCAACACCGGTGCCAATCCGGCACCGCGCCACCACGAAAATGTTTCTCGGGTATACTACAGCCCATCTTTTGTAAAAGCTTTCTTGTCATGCTGGATTTTTTATAGAAAAAAATTACCCAGCACCTTCGTTTCTAGCACCTGTCAAATTGCATATTGTCACTTTTGTACAAAGTGAACCATCATGCTTTTTTAGTCACGATTTCTATTGAATATTTTCCCTTTGCTTTCACTTGAAACGAAATAAAAATTGACAACTATTTACGTTCCCTTTTTCTCTCACGGAAAAGTGAAAAGCTTAATAAGGAAGTTCCCAACTTGAACTTTTCCCTCATCATCATCATCATCATCATTGAATTATGAGCAACTTCGTCCTTTACATATTGAAAAACAGAATGATGAAAGTAACTACAAACACACTTACGCTACTTTTATTTATCCACAAAAAAATGTATTTCTCCTCTCGTTTTCTGCTCTTGACGTTTCATTTTGGTGCTTTCAACCAAGCAAATTTATATTTGTGTATTTCCTCATGCGTTGTAAAAGTACAGAGCTAACGAACCAGCATCAAGCAGCATACATATATACTGAATCAGTGAGCTTCAAAATTTGGCTTTCTCTATTCCTCTATCCATCCTCTATAGTATACATACATATACATATCCAAGTATGTATTCATTTCGTATGCATTAACGAAGATATTCGGAGCCCTGCATCTTTGTGCATAATATAATATTTTCGTTCTGCTTTTACGGGCCGCTTAAGATTCATGGGAAAAGCAGGGCTCACTCAACTCAGCCTAATATTTATATGTACATGGTACACGACAAAATATCCTCTCGTCATCCTCCATAGATTCATGAATATGCATGTTTAAATCCTGGTGAAAGCGAGAGAAGACACACGAAAGGAGAGGGAAAGCACTTAGGAAGGATTTTCAGTCTCAGTGTCTACGATCAGCTACGTACACACATACTTATCAAGAGAAACTTTCACTATTCTCAGATTTACGATACTAATGTGGAGTCTGGCGGGATAGGCATTAGTAAAGAAAATAGTATATTTTACTAGAAAATGTTCTTAATGTGGCAGGACCAAATAAACGTTTCATTTTCACTGATGCTTGACTCCTTTCTTTTGAATACATGGGAAAAATCTTATTAATCAAATGTGAATAGAATATTTTATTGCAAGCCAAAGTTAACCCACTCTTCTTCTTTTGTTCTACCATTAAAGCTTAACCCTTTTGAAATTGCTTCAAAAAGTACGCAAAACTAGTACTTAAAAAAGTAGGTAAGACTTATATAAGTACTATATATATGTACCTAAAATGGAAAAGTTTTCAGAAGTTTCAAACCTTTTAAGCAAAATATTTAAAATCGAGAGGTAGCAGCAGTAGATAAACCAAATAAGGCAAGTATTTCATGAGTTTATTTATGATATGATACGTAATACGTAATAGTCGACGTTCCAAGTATAAGCTGGAAGATTGAATTGAGGGATTTTATCCATCCAATAATAATTAATAAGCATAAGTACCCTTCTTAAAACCTGAATAAAAGGCTTACCTTGAAGAATGGAGCTCTTTTCAGCCTTTGCTTTCCATGCTTATAATTTTTGGTTTGTGAGTGGTCGTTTCATCAATTTGTTTTCACCAAATAATGGTCCGTACGATTTTTAAAGATGTTAAATACAAGTACACCAAGGAGTAAGTGGGTGAAGAAGAAGGAGATTATATATTTTATTGTACACCACTGCAAAACTCGAATAATCCATTAAAATCACATTTCACACATTACAGCTACGGTTCAATTTTGGTTTAATGGGATGGCTTTTCTCCCTCACGAGCTCCACAATAAAACATCATGTGTTACTGATCACCAATCAACATATGTATTGAAGTATATCCTTAATTCATATATAGTTGAGAACTACACACAGATGTTGTTCATCCTATACTTATCTGCAGAGTAATAGTTGGTTGGGAAGGATAGCTACTGTAATTTTTCTTGAGATTACTCACCACACTGTTTCTCTTCACAATAAATTGACTTTCTCATATACAATATAAGAGCAAGAGAAAATTGAATCGTGAGGAGGGGAGGCGAACTGAAGCTCCACAGTAAATTGGTATGTAGGTTGTTTGGCGAGTTATATATACTGCACGAAACACTGACTGACAAGCGAAAAGTGTTCTTGAGAGAGCCACAAGAGTAAGACAAGGATGAGATGAGCTACTTGTGAGAAGAGTTAGTGGAGCAAGTCTGCAACAAATTTCCTCGTTCCACTTTGTTTTTTTGATTGAATTGAACAACTACACACACGTAATAGGTTGCGTATGTATCCACCAAATATCCACATTCATCCACCTATATATTCATCTTGTATATGTGAACAAGTAGTTGTTGGTTAAAGTAAAAATGAGAAAAATATGGTTAATCTGGCAAAGCCCTGTAGATTTGTTTTACAGATTTTCTCCCACTTACTTATTCTAACACTTTACTGTCTGTTCTGTACCTTGTGGAAAACAAATTTCACTTTTTTTGGTTGTATTATTGTAACTAACAAAAAAAAATCTATTCCAGTCCACTCTCTTTCATGAAGAATCAGACTTTCATCTTGGAGAAAGGGAGTAAAACGCCAAGAAAAAAAGAAAACTTGTTTACAGCTCTTCTTCTCTCCGGATTTAATCCAATATTCCTCAAAATTTCCCCTTTTTTCACTGTTCCAATTCTCAGATTTGTTAATACAGAAAATAAGCCGAGTATTTTATTGTATAGCAGGAACCACTGCAGCGCAAACAATTTTTTCTGACAAATGTATTGTCTCCGTAAGTTATGGTATATTGCTCAAGTTGAGATAAGATATAATCTTGAAGGACAGGTGAAAATTCTTTTTTTTTTCGTTTTGGTTTTGATAAGCCTATTTATTTCCTCACTGTTCTTTGTTTTCTCAGAAATCTGACATGCACATCATCATCTTCGGAAGGAATCGTAATCACAAAAAATGCACGACACCGCAAAAGAAACAAATGAAATGAAGGGACGTGTCAGCTCGAAAGTAAGACAAGTTGAATTGCTTGCGAGGATTTGTATCTTATTGTTTGATGAGGGTGATGATGGAACCTTGTTGAGAAGGAGAAAGTCTTGTGATGTAAGGTTTTTTTCTTTCCTACTTATGGCTTCACAAACAAACTATTCTTGGTAGGATGTAGAAAAAAGAATGGGGGCTCACTTAGTTTATTTTTTGTTCTGCTTACTGAGGCTTTTTCGACATCCTAAGTCGTGAGTCATTGAAGTAGGATCTTCATATTTTCTCATTCCTGAATTGAGTCCTTAAAGCCTCTTTTTGTTTGATATATTTTTGGAACGTGTGTTTTTTTATTTGGTCACCTAGTTTTATATTCAGTGTATACAAATATACATTTCATATATTTGCAACACCAATCAAAATCACCATGATGTGCTGGTGGTGATGTATCATTTATCGAACAAACTTTCCGTGAACGTTTGGGAATGACACTCAAATACCAAATGAATGATTATTACATGTTCATGTCTTTCTTGTTCTGTGATGCATGCAGCACACCAAATCTGCTGTGGTCCCGTGTGTTTACACTTCCTCATGGAAAACAAGCAAACGTGTTTTGAGGGAGAACCAAACAAATAAAGTTTCTTCACATCAGCCCATTAGCACACTAACAACTTTCTCCACTTGCGAAAGGGGCTCCTCATTTCTTGCAAGGTTGCAACCAGTATAACCAGCCAAGCCACGTACTTGAGTGCGATAGTAGAGTAGGTTGGTTGATGATACTTTGTCGTCGTAATTTTAATTTATTACTAAAATGTTTGATGTCTCTTCCAGTTTTCCCTTCTTCCACGTTGGTTGCGTCGCTTTCCGTTGTTGTTAGAAGCAAACGGGTAGAGCTTGAGCTGAGCTGCTCTACGCTGCCGTGTCGTTCTGCTGGAACAAACAAAAAGTTTGTTACAATTTGTTTTTCCTCTTTCCAGCCAGACTCAACTTAGAATTTGAGGCACAAAACAAAAAATAACAATCTTAGTTAGTCAGCGCCCTGTTTACTTTCACTTATTTTTCTACTTTGCTTTCAAAACAAAAAAAGAGTCAGCTTCATTTTTTTGGGAACTGATGGAACAAATTCTTGAACGAAAATCATATAAAAATTTAATCCTTTCCGAATGTAATATGTGTGCTATATTTTACCCATTAAAAGTTTATGCATTGCGTAACCCTTATAAGAATACGAGTACATTACATTATTCTACCTGCCTCCCTCTACATTAGTAAACCTAACGAACGGTGGTATATGTATGGGGCAAGGGCTTACTTACACAATAAATTAAAGAAGTTTGGCAAAAATGTTTTTAGAGATCTCAACATTACTTTCCCAACATTTAACATGCGAACCACCACACCACCACCACAGATGCGATGCGATGTTCCAAATTCCCTACTTTCTTTCCATTTCCTTGTTGAGCTGAGCTACATACTTAGTATAATTCATTCCACAAAAATTTTCTCTTACTTCTTTTAATACGAACTGCTCCTCCACTCCACCACTACTCACATCATCATACAACGTCCGGACGACACACCGAACCACACACTACTCACCGCTTCACCTTAGTCTTTCCCTGCTCTTGCTTGCCTTAGTTTTGCGGAACGGCCGACAACCCTCCTTTTCGGTTTGCAAACCTGATATATATATTTTTTTCTTTCCTGTTCGTTGGTATTTTCTTTCGTCCTTCTGTTCTTCTGAAGTCACGGCTTTATGCTAGAGAATGAAGCTCTCTATTGGAAAATACAATGAAAGGATTACAGAAGGTTTGGCCCTGTAAATGTAATGTATGTAAATCGATATTAGTTTGCTACTTATGCTTTCTGGCTTTATTTAATCTTTTAAAAAAGTCAGATTGGATACGTTAAGTACATTCCGATTCCGAACCATTTCTTCTTTTCTCAGTATACATGTACGTATATATTGTACATATCAACATTTTATGTATACAATACTATATATAATATACAACTTTCTCGATAGTTTTTTTTTCACTATCCAAAATCAAATATATCTCTTTACTTCTTTACATTCCATGTTGTGCCACCGCTTTGGTGCTCACGTCAAAAGAAAACGTATTATTTCACTTGATCATTCAACCAATGGATGGTACATTCTTGTATTTTAATTCGGATATATATGTATTATGCAGTTTTATGTGCTCTGCATACTTATGCATGCATCTAGAACATCAACCAACTTCTTCGTGCTTCGCTAACAGTGACGAAACTGTATATATTGAAGATTGAACAAGCTTTTCTTTCCTAACTCACTAAACACGTTTGATCTTATACATTGTGCTATTTGTATTTGCGCTGTACTCTATTTTCTATTCTATCCTGGCATGGCTCTATATATGGCTGGTGACTCAAATATCTTTTATAGAAACATGTTGTTTGGAATCGACTCTTCTTCTCACTATCTTCTGAAGAACCATAAGTTTTTTTTCCTTTGTGTATTTTATATTATAATACTTTCGTCCGATTATTTTTTCTTTGTTCCTTTTTTTTTGAAAACCAATCCTTCAATTCAAATGGAATGATTTTTTTAAAAAAAATGGAAAAAATAAAACGATTTTTGTATGTGTACGAGTATATGTAGCTTTTCTGTTGTAAATATAAACCACATCAAAACTATATATACGAGTCCATGCACTATCAGTCGAGACGACCATGCGACAAGAAAGAGACAAAAGGATAAAAGCAGTTTTTTTTTACTTTTCCGGTTCTGCTGGGTGGTTATGATGATGATGGGTTGAGTGTGCAGAAAATATATATGCGTATACTACAAACAAGTAAAAGGTGTGATATATACAAGATAGCCTACTTTGAAGCAGAAAACAAAAGGTTTTCTGTGACTTGTGTGTTAGATGATGATGATGATGATGATGACGATACTTATACCATTTGAATTGCTAAGATGATGATGGTTGTGTTTGAAAATCTAGCGAAATGGAGGAGCTCATATGTGGTGCCTTTGAATATACGGTTGTATGTATTTACGTACATGGTGGTGGTGGTAATGCCTACTTCCGTTTACTCCACTTTTCAACATGTAGCTATCAAGCTATCCCTTTCCTCCTGTAGATTTCAACTGCATTGTGGTTTGGTTTACTGAGTGAGCCACTTGAATTTTTAAATTCTCTGTGTGAAATCGGCAACGGCAATAACACTATAATATGCTGATGTCGTCGTATCGTTTTTTCCCTCTTTTTCCTTACTACCGTAAACCAAAAAAAAACTCAGTGTGAAGTATATATACGCAGCACACTCCAAACACTAGACTATAGTGTGTGATTCTCCTATTTTCACCAGCCAGACTAGAGACTGGGCTTTAAAAATGAGTTTTTTCTTAGATATTACTCTCTATACTTGTGTGCATTTTGGTGGGTGGTTGGTTGGTGTGCATATATATAATATGTTGTGGTGTTGCTTTTACTTCTTTCTGCAATGTAGTATTATCATTAATGTGGAGTAGAATTTTTTTACATTGTGTACTAAACGAAGGAGCCAGTTAGACAAAACAAAGGAGTATATCCCCACACTACCCGCACCATTATCATGGACGGTATACGGAGTTCGAAGTAACTATGTCAGTGAGAGGGCATCGCATCATGCATATAACTTTCCATTTACAGTTTAACATGCTCAATTCTTAAGAAATTGGGTGAGACGCGTAATAATGTTCTGGAATGGATTTGTCCTGCTGCAAGATGATAAAAGAGAAGTTTCTTCGGACAAAGGAACACGTATGTATGTGTAAAAGCTTTTGCTACATATGTGTACTATCAAAAAGTTTTCTCTGCAACATTGTAATATGGAGGATGAGTGTGAGCTTAGTTACTAGCGCGTGCTAGAAAATTGAAGGGATTTCACATAGATAGAGGCTAAAAAAATACCGTATCCATTATTACGGACGTTGGCAAAAGGAGAAAACATAAGTGAACATCAAGGGCCTTTTAGCATATATGTAGATACATAAAACCCATTAAAAAGTCTTGGATTTCTCTCCATCAATAGTTTAACTGTAAATGATTCTTTGACCACTTAAAACATACGTTGAAATATATAGTGTGGCAATACTAGCCTATAGCTCTAGCAGCAGAGCTAACATTACATGGTGCAATCTATTTTGCTAAAATCGCCTAAACGTCTTTTGCATCATTTCGTTACATTTCAATTGGAAATTCTCGTTTAGAAATGGGGCTCCTGCGCTGCTGCAAAGAATTGAGAATGAAACACTCACTCGGAGTGAGAGTGAGTGCCTAAAGCACCAAGAAAAAAATTGCAATCTTGTACGAGTTAGGCTAATACTTATAAGATGGGATGGGAAAGAATGCATATTGTATGTAGTGCGGGTGCATCGGTAAGAATAAACTGATGTGTGTGTGCTCTTCTCTCTCAAGTTAGATTTCAGAGGATAGTTTCTTATGTGCCGTTGCAGATTACAGCGCAGAGAGTTGGGAGTTTTATGTGCCTAAAAAGTTGATACTGCAGCTACTACTATACATACCGACCAACTCCTTGTACTATATGCTATCTCTGTACTAGTGTGTGTATCATCCGGCCCGTTAAAGTGGGAAGCCCGGAAGATTTCTCTTTTTTCGTAGCATCCTTCCATTTTATTTGCTTTGCTTAGTCAAGAAAGCTAATCGACACATGTAGCGCCCCAGTTTATTTTCTCTGTTGTCTATTGACATGATACGGCAAGTGGATGGGTTTGGTTGGAAGTGATGTGATGTGATGCAGCCAAGCCAAAGCCTAAAAGACTATCCTTCCTCTGGGTAGAAGAGCGTAACGTCAGTGGAATGCATTTCGTTTTCTTTGTATAAGTTGCAAAAAAAACTGTAGAGGCAAGAGGCAAAACCGGCAATGGTACAAACAAAAATACACTTGTAGAGAAGGAGATCAGTTAGTAACTCAAACTAAAGGCGAGAATTTCTCAATTCAGAAGCCAAAAGAAGCGAGAAAAATCCAGTTTTAACACTTGGTCAGACACAAAAGTTAAGTTTGTACATTGTAACTTACTAGATCATAGAAATCTACATAAGAACATGGAGATGGAGACGCTAAAGATGTGTATTGAAGCCGACTGATATAGCAGAGATACAAGTGCGGGCGGATATACATACACTTTACAACTCTAACTTCTCTACAAAAGGCACGTTGCAATGCAATGGGAATGAGAAAATCAAGGAGACTCAACTTTTGCTCACTCAAAAAATTTACTTCATGAGTTGCTAGTTGAAGAAGGATATATGAGAAAGAAGCCTCAGCTACTTTTCAACGGATCACTAGAAACGAAGCTTCAAGAGGCTAAGCTGTTCAATGGGACACACGCTAAGTATAAAATTCTCAAGTTATCTCAGTTGTATATAAAGGCTTTTTTATTCACGAAAAAAAAATTGCTTTCATCATCGTCATACTTATCATCAGCTTTCCTCTCCTCTTAAACAACTTCTTGTAAGCCTAAACCAAATCAACCTTAGTTGTAAAAGACAATTTGGGACTTTTGGGAAAAGGTGGAGCTCTCTGTAGGGTGACCCCAGATTGGATTCGTCTCATTCAATTCCTAATCTAGAACTGAGTGAGTGAGTGAGGAGAAACTGAGAAAAGACGTTTCTAGCATATATTATAGCAGCCCCGCTTTTTGGCTTTAGCTTCTTCATCATCAGCTTCCCTACTTTTTTCGATTTTTAAGAGTCTCAATAATACACAACCTTTAGAAAATGAGCTCGAAGTTGAAATGGCACCGATGCCTTCATGCAACTTTGAATAAGAATTATGATAGCAAGTGAGACACGATACTGCAGAAGAAGAAGAAGACGAAAAAAAATCACCAAAAACTTACCCGCATTGATTCATGCTACATTTTTGGCAAGTGAAGTGAAAGCAATGCAAATGCAATACCGAAATACTCTAAATCCTACATCAAATTGCTACCTGATATACAAACAAATACATTAAAAGAGAGGAAGGAATGCTCGGTATTTTATAAGAGTTAAGCACATGTATTTATAGTGTACGATTGATTGGAAAAGGTAGACGATGTTCACATCTCTATACACAAGATCAAAATGTATGTATCTATCGTCGTCGTCGCAAGAAGATAAAAAAGGGGGATGAATGTGTTCCAAAAGACTAATGTTTTGCTTTCCTTGTAAATAGACCGAATCACTTGGGAAATATGACCCACAAATGTTGTCTTAAGAGAAGCCCTCGCTGATCGTGAATCGTGATCGGTCCTCTTTTTCATAAAACATTTGGCGACATTATCTCATGTATATAAGGTTTCGATTTCTGATCATGTTTCACGTTTACACATCACCTCCACCACAGTGACAGTCAGTATAATATAATGGGAATGGAAAGTGGCGGAGGATAGGCAGACATTAATATACATACAGAAAAAATCGAACAAGTAGAAACGTAAAACCAAAATGCTGTTTACTTTACCCCTTTTTTGCCGGAGACACATGATGCGCATAAACTATCAGAAGAAAAATATAGAACCAGGAAGGGATATTTGATACATTGCTCATACTTAATAGGATTTTCTGCCAGAAAGAGGAGAGTATATATTTTCAGGCATATTTGCTACTGGTGAAATATTTTTTTCTTTTTGAATTATCTCTAATGGTAAAGGTGTTGCATGATGTAATTTTGTCAGATCGAGATCAGCAACGAAAATTGAAGACTTTTTAGGCTCCTTTTTATATGACTTGTAAATGGGATTACAGAAAGAGAGATAGTTAAATATAAAAAATAAATACATGGATGAAATTATAGCATCTATATCTTTTCTAGCATTCATTCATATGTAATGCTAATGTTTTTAAATGTACATTTTCAGTATGCACAAATAGATAGCAAAAGTGCTAGACAATTTAGAAGTTAAAAAACGGGACTTTCGTATATATTATTATTCCTAGTGGTTTTTGCATATGTATAAATGAGTTCTTGAGCACTGCAGTGGCATTTTAGTTTCTTACAGTCAATTTGGCAAGCCTTTTACATTACTTGACATGGAGCGTTGTTAATCTAGTTAGCTGAATAGATTTACAACGCTGATCAAGCAATTGCTGCTACTGCTGCATTTGACTAGGCTAGAAATGCAATTTTTATTATCTTAAGTCTATAGGTACATGTGAATAAACATGTACATATGTGTCCATTCTATACTTATATTCCCTGTCATTACATGAAGGAGAAATTTTAGTGTATGTTACGTTACATACGTTACTGTTTGTAATCATTCAAGTTATGTTAAGTTTGCGTTTCGTCTTCATTCCTATTTAACACAGTAAGGCTTTGAGCCAAGGCTTCGATCACTGTCTCTTAGCTTCCGGTAATTAATGCTTTGTCTGATATTTTCTGACTGTTTTTTCTTCTTCCCCAGCATTATTATTATACCCTGATGCCTTGTGTGTACCGCAAAGCCAGCACAATTCCGAGGCTCCAAATTTCTTATAGAGCGACCGACCACATGCCAAATAAAATGTCTACATGTATTACATGTACACCTCTCAGTTGGGGAGTCTAGCATGCCAATGCCAAGCAAACCAATACCAGGCAAAAATACTTAATGTCTCCGTTTTTTGATGATGATGGTGTGAGTATATCCAAAGTGGCTTAAACAGTTTTGATGATACATTTTGCTTCTAGGACAAATGATATTTTGCCAACTAACAATTACATACCTACACACCTTATATATATGCGGTATAGCGACAGGATTTGGGTATGTAGTAGATATGTCCATTGTAACGTACACTTTCTTGGTCACAAATCAGGAGGAGAGTATTTTTTTCTCTCTTGGAGTGTGCTTCTTTTTATGAACCTTGGCTGAAATTGAAGTTCTAGATACAAACCAAACCATCAAACCATCATATATAGTTCCAAAGCACCATGCAATACAAACTATAATGCGGTAAATAAAGAGAGAAAGATGATTGCGAGTAGTAAGTATACAACTTGCTGCAAGTTGCAATTTCAGTTAAGTAACCAAAGTAGAATAAATATATATATATTTGGTGAATGTTCTACAAGAACACAAAAAGTTTGCCTTGACGCAAGCTTCCTGATGTGGCTATGATATAAGTCTGATACACTTGTCTCGTCTGTCGTGCAAAATGGAAGGGTCATTATAATTTCATGATGCTCGTCGTCTCTCCCATGGTATGATATTCTGCATACGGTGATGCAGTAGCGTTGGGTTTGGAGGAGTGCAGGGGCAAAATGTAGAGAGTGGCGTGTGCTCCAATTGTTTTTATTTTTGGTGCACTGACAATACTTAAGAAATAACGATCAAGAAGAGAAAGAAATATATTTAACGTGCAGTAGTAGAAGTGAGTGCATGTGCATGTTACATAAACTATTAAGGTTGTAATGTAATGAGGGAAATTCGCAGTTGTTCGACTCCCAATAGTCGACACCAATGTCCTTTTATTGTGCAATTAAAAAGCGGAAAAATATTAGATGGTGATTGAAAAAGTCATTCAAAAAGAGAAAAGGGGGGTTTATTACAATTTTTTTAGAAGTGAGAATACCTTTTTGTCTCTTCAATTCTGCGTTAAAATGCGCAAAGTCGTAGTTTCACGTGAAAACTGCCAAAATTTCGTATGTAACTCGTAATTTGAAATAAGAAACAACATGTTCACTATAATGTTTAATATATTGGGTTGGTTGGAGTTGGATATTTGGATATGATGAAATTAAGAGAGATGTTTAAATTTTCAGCTACGAATAACAATACACTATTTCCTATCCATTCTAAACTTAGGTTGTCGTTTTCGTCGTAATATCTTGTTTGGGGGAAAAGTATGGGAAGAAAACACACTTGCAAGTGAAATAATCCGTTTCGCACAGTAGTTCGATGTTGGCTGCTTGTACTGCAAACCGAGACTGCTAGATTTCCAAGGGAAGAAACTCTGCAAAAAGTGGCAGTTTCTGTTTGGTGCTCTACTCTTCATTGAAAATGTTTGGCATTGGCACATTCCGTATTCTGCTAGAGAGGAAGGGCGCATGGCATGGTCTCCCCAGAAAGAATTATTATGGCTTTTCATATCACAAGAGAAATTTTGTCGGTAGAAAGCCTACTCCATGCTTTTACTCTCCTCTCTCTCTCTCTCTCTCTCTCAAGGTGTGGAGGTTCCTCTCTCTGTCTTTTTCTTTGAACATTTTCTTCCTTTTTATCGGCTCCTAGCCTATAGGTATGAAAATAAAAGTTCCTGCTGTGCCATAGTGTTATGTTAGTAGTGCAGTGCGGAGAAAGCTTACAGTTGCTCTTGCCTTCAATTGGAATGGCACGGCACTGCTTCCTTCTTTTCACATTTTTTCATTCATTCCAGTCCAGTCCGCCTTCTTTTTTTTGTTGCATATCCAGCGGTGGTAATAACAATGCAAATTCCTTAGTCTGCTCTACTCTCTTAAAAAACGCTACATCTTTACCACAACACAACACATGCAATGCAACACACAATATAATCCATGCACATATTGCATACATGATACTATAATATATTAGATTCTTTTATATGCATATCTCTCCTTAAAGAAAACCATAGTCACTTTCACATTTTTTGGTGAAAGCGATGTGATAGCATACACACATGAAAAATATAGTTTACGGCGAATTCCATAATTACATGTTTTGGTGTATGGTTCCCAGTTTATGTTAATTCTTTAGAGAAATTGCATACGTGTAATTACATATGGTGTATTGGGAGTTGGAGTTTTAAATGAGAGTGGGCTACATATATGACATACGGGTTAAAGCCTAAAAAGGAACCGTCAAAAATTTCAATAATAATCATATATGTGCTATATATGCTTTTACTTTTCATACGCCTTGCGATTTGGCTCTATTAGCTCAATAACGTATCATTACCCACTTTTTGTTGTTAAATTATGAAAATTCCTCAACCTGTCATGCCATATTGGACTATACGTATTGTTCCCTGTGACGAATAAATTATTGTTGTTATAATGTTATAATCCATATCATCCACTTTCACAGACATGAGGTGCAATAATACTTTCTGTTTAATGTAGCCATACAAATTAGTACATACTGTGCATACATGTGCGGGAAAACCAGGGAGTGACAACGAAAGAATATTTTAGGCTACGGTAGAAGCGATTGAAATGTAACTGGTTTCGAAGATGAATATAGACCCCAGCGACACAAAACGATGGCAATATGATGGCGTTGCCAACACGAGTATTGGCGAAATACTGGTAATTCAGATACCGCATAAATGTTAGCGGGCCAGTGCAGGCAATGTGTCGGTTCTCAAGTTATCCAAACAAACGTTATATCTCCAGCATTGGCAATTCCCGTACTGCCGGCATTAAAGCCAAAGCCATAGGTGGCCAATAAGTTGCCGACAGTCATGCCAGTACTATTGCTGTAAGTACCATTAAGACAAGAGTGAAGAGGCAATTTGAAAAAAGGCTCGGTAACAGCACAGTTTGTGCAAGGATTTCTTTTGTTCATGTTGATTAATCATAAAAGAGAAGAAAGTTGTTTTTTTGCGCTCATGCAGACTTCTCCTTAGTTGTTTGAAAACTAAGATATATTTGCGATAGTGCAATAATAGGAGCATCTAGGAAAATGGCAGAATCACAAGAGAAGTTTTGTGTTGTTCATTTTAAAATTGACGATTCGGTTGAGGCAGTACCTATTAAGTGGTTACTTCTATCTGAAAACGAACAGTTTTATTGTAAGTTTCCACCTTCTACGACGCCAAATGTTGTAAAATTGTGCGCCAATCCTGACAAAACTCCTCCGGTTCATTGGAAACCGTTTGAAGTTGAAATCATCAAGCGCTACGGTAAGAATTCCAAACACGGAATGAAGTATTTCAAAAAGGATTATTGTTAAGATACATAACGGTAATCACTAACTTTATAACATTTTACAGTGACCTACAAACGTGCTTTGAAAAAAGCGAAGAGGTATATCGAAAACACTGATGTAGATTCGACTGACCCTGAGCTCTCTAGGCCAAGGAAGCGACGTAAGATTGAATTGGCAACCCTCCCTGCGGCTCCCAGTGCACCATTAGTTTTTCATGATTCGGATTTATTAATTGGTAAACAATTGAGTAAATTTACGGATGCTTACAGTAATTAGTAACTTATCTGCTTTCCTTAATTATTTTTTGAAGGATCCTCTCAAGTTGTGACTGTCTCCACTCCATCCCAAAATTTCATTTTCACAGATGAATCGAATGAAACTCCATCATTTGTGAAGGTTTTGACAAACGATGTGACTGAAGCAGATGGTTCTGCAGACATGCGAGGTAATTATCGATTTAAAATAGAATAGATTATGCCTACTAAAAACATTTCATGACAGATACCAATCAATATCTTAATTTGGACTTGACTTGCAGAAGATTTTGCGTCACCTTATAATCCAATGCCAACTGACACCGTTGAATCTAGTACCACTTCTCATTTATAAATGATCACAATGCCAACATTGTCGACACCCAAATATTATATTAACGTTTATTTAATTCCAGAATTTCAAGATGAGATATTGCTGAAACTAGCTCGGCTTGAAACAGATTTAAAGGATGTCAAAATATTGCTTCTACGACTCCTGGCACTCCAACATGTAGAAACTACTCCGTCTCTAGAGGTGGGATTCCCTGTTTTTCCACTAAGCAATTTAGAAGAACTATGGTGTTTGGAAACCTGGCTTGAGAATAAAAGCAACTTTGACAAACTGGTAACGCTTTACTCTTACAACTCAAAATTTTTCGTGGTTTAAACATTCAGGAAAAATTACGTTGATATTTATTAAATTTGTTGAGGTTATCGCTCTTTCGAAAATTGGTGGAGAGTCTAAGGCCAAGTCAACATATAACATTCTACGCTACGTCATCGGTACGGACCTTTCGACTGGATTACGATTGACAGCGTCAAGTGGAAAAGTAGCCATTGGATCAGCAAAGTTGACTCAAGTCATTAGAGGTGAGAGAATGTATAATATACTAAATAAAAGAATAACTAGAAGAGTTATGATCACATTCTAATGCATTTTTGAAACATACTATGAAACGTGTACATTTCAGACTCAGTAAGACTCTTTACCCAGGAAAAAATCGCAGACTCTGAGATAAATAGCTACATTGGGAAGTGGTTGCGAAACTCAGGAGATCGTGGTGGTGGACGAAAACGTAGAGCCAAGAAAAATGGAGACCCCACGGAGAACCCACCGCAGGCGGGTGCTGCTTAATTTTCGGTCATCTGTAAATCGAGTCCGTGGCGAATCTAGTCATACGAAACCTTTAGTTTTGCTTAAATCTATAGATAGTAGAAATGATGTTATAACTAGTGATAGTATTACAAGTTCAGTCCCTCAGACATTATCAAATAGTACGGCTACATGTGAGGATAACAGACTTGATTGCTGTACACAATACAAAGTACAAGATGAAGTGGTGGTTACTCATTATAATGAATTGTGTAAGGAATCAGTTAATCAAATTATGTCTAGTCATAATTTAGAGAAGACGACAGAATTAGGTCATTGGGCTATGAAACATAACGTTAGTCATGCAGGAACAAGAGATATGTTATCATTATTGAGAAAGTGGTTTCCTAATGAAAGCATACCAAAGGATCCAAGAACGGTGCTTAAAACTCCTAGATCACTGAATTTAATGCAAATTGGAAATGGTAGTATGTTTTATTTTGGATTGGCAGGTCATATCAGGAAAGCTATTCAATTAGGGTTAAATGAGTATGATACGCCTAAATGTTTGAGCTCAGAAAAACATATTATTACGTTAAAAATAGGTATTGATGGTCTTCCTATTAGTAAAAGTTCTAACGCTCAATTCTGGCCCATACTAGCCTCAATTGACCAGTCTAAAAAAATGTGTCCGTTTGTTGTCAGCTTATATCAGGGTGATAAAAAGCCTGAAAGTGTTGAAGAGTTTTTGTACCCTTTTGTGAATGAAGTGAAACTGTTAGAAAACGATGGACTACTTCATGATGATGTATATTATGTTATCAAAATTAGGTGTATTGTAGCAGACGCCCCTGCTAGAGCATTTTTGAAATGCATTAAAAACCACAATGCATATTATGGTTGTGAGAGATGCTCTAGGCGTGGCAAATGGAAAAAGCGAGTTATATATCCCATAAAAGAAGCTTCAGAGTTATATACAGATGAAAGTTTTAAATTGCAACAGTTTCCCAAGCATCATAACAGTACTTCTCCTTTATGTGAGCTAGATTTAGGAATGATTACACAAATTCCATTAGATTACATGCATCTCTGTTGTTTAGGAGTTATGAAGAAATTGTTAACAGTGTGGACCAGTGGCCCATTACCATTTCGCTTATCGTCCAGACAAATACTTAGCATTTCTCAAAGAATGATAGAATATAGGAAATGCATACCTAGACAATTTGCAAGAAAATGCAGAAGCCTTGCCGATTTAAAACATTGGAAGGCTACTGAGTTTAGATTGTTTTTGTTATACGTTGGTCCAGCGGCACTGAAAGGCATGATAGATAGGGAAAAATACAAACATTTTTTACTTTTCCATTGTGGTATTTATATTCTTTGTTCCCAATTAGCTAAATCATTTGCTTGGGTGAATTATGCTGGAGAATTGTTAAAATTATTTGTTGATAGAATCCCGGACATTTATTACAAGGAGCTTCTTTCTTATAACATGCATTCCTTACAGCATTTACATTTAGATTGTCACATTCATGGCTGTTTAGATAATATCAGTGCCTTTGAGTTTGAAAGTTTCATGCAAGTTTTGAAGCGACACGTTCGTAGTAATCGTCTACATCTCTCACAAGTAGTCAAAAGACTTTATGAAGCTGAATTTGTGGAGAGTCAAATTAATTTTCCAGATTTTAGCGTAAAAACTAAAGATTATTTTACAACTGAAATTTTTGTATCAAATAAGGCTAACGATAGCTGTTTTCAAATGACTAATGGTAAAATTTGTGTTTTAATTGAGTGTGTTACCCCAGATTTATTATCTGTGAAATATTTTAAAAATATTAAATGTAATGAAAGTTATCCGTTTGAGAGTTCAAACATGTTTAGTTATATAGTGTCTGGGTTTACAAAGAGTTATACTGTTGAAAAGTGTAGGATAAAGTTCAAATGTATTTTACTGCCTGTTAGCGATTCCTATATGTGCATTGCGTTGTGTAACTAATAAATAATGGTCTAGAAATTATATTTACTATGCAGTAATCAGTCAATCAACTTGTTTTAATGTAATTATTATATACTATTACATACAGGCGCGTTATCGGCATCCTTGTGGCATTTTATGCACGTACTGGCATCATACTGGCGAGCGACAGCCATACTGGCTTGCCATAACAGGTCATGTACCGGCCCGGTATGGTATGGCCGATGCCGGCGATGGCGCTGGCAAAGCGGCCACTATCGCGCTTTGCCAGCACTGGAATTGCCGATACCGATTATTCATTTTGCCATTACGGCTGTGTCGCTGGGGGAATATGTAATAATAAAAAAGCTTACGCCAATTGGAAAAGTTCGAATATACAAGAAAAATATAGACATATTTAAGGTATCTGACTGACGCTGATAAACGAGAGTAATATTTTTAACTCTAAAATCAATACATACTTGTCAGAACAAAAGTTTCTAATGTAGAGTTATCATGAGCGCGGTATTATTGCTGTTGCTTGAATTGATAACAAAGATATAATGATTAGTACGATGCAATGCAATGCTGAATGAGGATTTTTTTGTGTACTGCTTACATGATTTTCACGTAGTAAATGGCAGCGACACTTTGAGGAGTCAATGAAAAATAGAAGCTCCCAACTGTACTGTGGCATAACAGTATTTGAGGCTCTCCTTCTTTCCTTTTCCAAGAGATGACTTGGATCACTAAAGCATGTATGTATGTAACATTTTGTTTGGTACTCGTTTTTTTCTGGTTAGGATTAGGAAATCTCCTTTGTTGATAACTTGCCAACAACTCCCACACGTTTTTCGAAACAAAGTCCAGCCCTTCACAAATATATATTCCGAGCGGACACATACATAATTTATTGTTGTGTATATAGGTATTTATCACACAGTCCTGTTTTCTACCGACTTTTTACAAGCCTCGTAAAACTCTACTACACATTGTTGCCACTGTATACCATAATATACATATATACACAGTCTTAGAGAATAGAGAAACATAAAATGTTCAAATCACTCAGCTCATCATCATAAACCCTAGACAGTCTATTAGTCTGGCATTGCAACTTGCGATGTACACAAAGGATGGGTGGAACTTGGAAACTGTTGAAGATTTAAAACTGCCTATATTTTATGCATTGACTACTCCTTATACTTACTTAAATTACGCTACCATGCAATGTTTGCGTTACATTCGACAGCTAGAATCGAAATCAAAACTGCAAGAGAGACAAAATTAGCTTCTGACAACTTGCAAAAGATAGATGGATACTTTGAAGTGAGTAGATAAAAATAAAAGTAAAAACATTTGTACCTATAAGCATTTTGTTTGCAAATACACCTACATAATCCTCACACTTATGACTATGACTTGTGTCATATCGTCATATGTCAATATGCAATGTGAAGATTTTACTCCTTCACAGCTACGTGTCTTTATTAAATTATATAAATACGTTAGACCATTTCCTGCCTCTAAGCCGAATAGACACGGTGCTATCGAAATTCTTCAATAATAAAATGGATTACATAAAACTTATTAATGTTTTGAGAACACCTTATAGAGTAGATTATAAGAGAAAGTTATACATTGCATTGACAAGGGGCAATCCAATATTGCATTACGATGCGTAAGCTATATATTCGTAAGCAACTTTACTTTCATAAATGTGTATTATGTTTTTTTAAAAATCAGTGTCTGCATTTGCGTGTGAAGCTTATAGGCATTAACTAAGTCTTTTTTCATATAGCAATAATTTTATCACATACTTCCAGTCCTAGACTCTCATTCTAGCCATCTCCACGCGTTGATGACAATGAATCAGCAGCAAACTAATGAAGTCGTAAGGACATGCTCATGTGTATACATATACTATGTACAAAATATATATGCATTAGTAGATTTTGCCCATGTGTCATGAAATGAATATACAAAACCTTTTTTTTTTACTTATGCATTACATCTTCCTCTCAAACACCACAGTAGCCCGAGACGACGCCAAGAAACACATTCACTTTTCTACTTTTTTTTGCAGTCCGCTCCTTCTCTACGATGATGTTTGATCACTTGGATGATGCGTAAGAGATGTATTATGTATATCCATCACATCAGTAAAAAATTCAGCAAAGCTCACTAATCTTGGTAAGTACATAAGAAAAAGTTGGTGAGTTTCAATGAGAATGTTACTCAGCCCATCCATCGACTCGATTAGTTTACCCAGAGCATCTTTTCGAGTCAGTCAAGATTCAGAGAAGGTTGCTGCTCACACATAATCAAATCATCCTGCAGAGCTTTAACATTTCTAAAACGCCCAACACAACCAACCAGCTTTATATTGCATGGATTGCATATACAAAAATATTCTTTCCTTTGCTATTAAAAAGAGTTAATATATAGTGTTTTGTAAGTAAATTGTAGTTGAGTTGTGTGTCAGATTTTGTTTCTTTGAGTGTTTGCATACATGCTTATTCCATCACATTAAATTCTTACATTTTCTTACTCCTCCTTCTCGTTTTGGTTGTTGTTGTTGTTGGTGTGTCCTTTCATCAAAAGTTTTACAACAAAATTTAAACTATATTTGGTATTATACCGATACCAAGACAGCTTTGACGAAAAGGGAAAAATCTCAGAACTCTCGTGCTACCATCATTATTATCTAATACACTCCCCCATGAATTGAATGCTTCACTTGCATATATGAAAAGTGAGAAATTTCTTTGTGTCTGTGTGAAGTTGCATACATAACATAAACCGAACAGTTCCACATATTTATCGTGAACTCAAGTGTGTATCACATCACATCATCACACAGCATACAAAAAGAGGGCAAGAGACGAGGATATAGGATTGTGTGTATTTTAGGTATTTTACAACATGGGATTGTCCTTTTACCCCATATTATCTTTGCTACATATCTACTGTATTTTTCATTCCAAAGTATTATACATATACAATATTATATGCATATAACGTAACTTGTGTGGTATTGGTAATGTATAGTGGTTCCCTAAGCAAGTACAAAAGACCTGCATCAGGATGGACTCAGCTCCAGTTTCCTGCAACTTTGTGGGCAATAGCAAGATGACGAGAGCACGGAAGGTTCTTGAGGAAGCCCGAGAAATTAAAAATCCTGAATTGGATTTGGTTGAAAAGGGCCTGTCAACCTTTGACGAGCTTCCTGGACTTTGTAAGATTACATTTTTATTTATAAACCACTGTATAATAATTTTCACAGACTCATCTATCAGTTTCTTGTGTAAGCACCCAAAAATACCAATGAGAAAAGATGTAGGGATGAGCGACCGAAACATGTGTGCCTAATAAAATATCTTTCATAATTTTTATGACTTTGTTTGCCAACTGTCTGGTTATAGAATACCTACCTATAAGATAATATTTATATTAGGAGAATAAGAAGGAATAAGAAGGTGTATGAAAGACTGGTGAAACTAATATATATTAGGTACGTCTTGCACATAATGAGGAGCTAATGAAAATGCCAAAATGTGAAATGTAAATGTAAGTGCAAAAAGCAGTCTAGTCAGTTTTCTCGTGCATGTATAGTAATGAAGGAGGATTGAAGATTGTCAAAAGAAAAACTTGATGCTTGAATGTTTCTAGTTGCGGTTGCCCTTGCACCTACACAAAAAACAACTATTAACATTGCTTTTATAAGGAATAAGGACATTCCTTATTTGGAAAGGTAGAAAAAAAGAAATGGGCGAGTGAGATGGGATGTGAAATGTTGATGCTGAAGTAATAGGATATTATGATGAATGATGACAAATGTTGCTATAATATACGCATACCATAAAGGTGTTCAGAGAAGCACAATTTCAATTGTCATAAAATATAATACAGAATAGTTAAAGAAAGAAATTGATAACTCAAAACTTAGATAGCCATAAGTGCACCTATGCACCAAAACAAAACTTCAATGAGTTGATGAGTAGCCAAAAATAACGACTTCACATTTCCAGTAGTAGTGTCCGTCCCGGTAATATTAAGAAGCATCAGGCACGAGGAGTATCAAGCATGACAATTTGTTATAACATGCAAATGACTTTTTTACTACCATTTTAGGAAATGCAGTAGTTGTTCTTAGTTTACAGACAACCCAAATACCATTACCACTGCTTGTTTTAACTAAAATACAAACTACAAGTATCATCAGAATCAAAGAGACGATGAGAAAAATTATTTCACCCATCTATACCTTAGTACAGTATATCCCTACATTTACCACTACTAAAAATGGGTGATGATGGTACATCAAAGAATGACTCACTACGATACAAGTACTAAATTCATAAAAATGAGAATCAATTTTTCTGCAATTATAATTGATGATGGTGGTTGTTTGTGAGATCATACATTTCACGGTTGCATGTAAATTTTCATTAAAATACGTAAACTGCATCAGATCTGTCAAAATCCAGACATAAACGTGCTTGGGCAATGACTCGACTCGACCGCTTCTGCAGATAGCAAGCTTATCAACATGAGTTGTTCCACGATGATAAAAGCATAAAGCATAATGAGTTCATTTTATTAATAATCAACAACACGTTTTGTTATTTTGCTTGCAGTGTCAATGGAATTCGTCACTCGGTTGACTTTGTCACATAACAAAATTCGATGTAAGCGAAGTCATTGTACTTCTAAGAATAATGATTATATCATTCAACATTCAATCTTTATTTGGGTTAATATTTGCATTCAAATGTTACAGCAATACCATCTACAGTCGCAAATCTCGTGAATTTGGAAATACTCACCCTGTTTAACAATCAACTTGAGGAACTTCCAACTGCAATATCTTCCCTTCCTAAACTTCGTATTTTGAATGTTGGGTAAATATGTACACCGTCGACTTTGGTGCTAACAGTTTCATGCAAGATGCAATAGTACTAAATGTCATTCTAAGAGCTGTTGCTTCACATGGCTTTATAGATTAAACCGGTTGACGAACTTGGGGCGTGGATTTGGTGCTTGTCCCAGTCTGGAAATTCTAGATGTTACACACAACAAACTAAGCGAAGATGGGCTACCTGGAAATTTCTGGATGATGGGTACGCTTACAGGCTTACAATCTCAATTCCAGTCTTTTTGAATTAAGAATGCACAGTATAATACGCATATATTGAAATTGTTTTCTGACAGAAACACTCAGAGCATTATACATGGGGGACAATTATTTTGAAAATATTTCCCCCGAGCTCGGAAAGCTCCGCAACTTGCAAATAGTAAGCGATGGAATACATTTAACTTTAATTGCACGCATGAAGTATGAATATGCACTATACTGTACATCAGATGCTAAGTTTTGTAATTATTGTTTTAGCTCGTTCTTCGCAACAACAGCATTACTCACATCCCCCGTGACATTGGAAATCTCATACGCTTAAGAGAGTTTCATATTCAGGGAAATACTATCCAATGGCTTCCTCCAGAAATCGGTAATTTGCATACATGTAACCACACACGAGATAATGTTTTTATGTACGTAATATATGCTTGGTTGCTTTTCAAAACTAATAGCAAATCTTGACCTTGGTGGAAGTCGAAGTATTATTCGCATTGAAGATAATCCGCTTGCACCTCCATTAGCGGACCAGTGGGTTCTTGGTGCACATCACTTGCTTGAGTTTGTAAAAACGGATGCTTACAAATCGTGAGTATACAATCATTTTTTATAAAATTATAAATCAACGGAAATTTATTCTCAAGATACAAAAATATACGAATTGACAATTGTTTCAGGCTTTACGGTAACGCACATCGTGCTAGACGCTAGATATAGATGCAATTACGATCCCATTTGTGCCTCAGAAAACTGCTACTTCCCGTCGATCAGAAACCCCCGAAACTATTGAGCTGTACCCGACTCCCAATATCTGTAATTGAGACACATGCATTTGATTTCAAATCGAATTCCGAAAACACTTTGCCGATTAGTTTCGATTTAAATATATTAAACTTTTACAGCAAAAAAAAAGCGCTGTCAATCGTGTTCGTGCCATAAAGAATTGTTCATTAAATACTATATACATAATATATAATATTTACTAACTAAACATTAATTTCTGCCTTAAGTATTAATAATACACATGACCGAAAGTATTAAAATTAATTACGTCATTCACTTTTACCATATTTTCTAAGTTAAATATTTATATACAGTTGTACGCACGTGAATCAAAAATTAAATTAATGTACTGAATAAAGCATTTGCAACAGCAGTACCTTGCGAAATCAGGTTTTGTTCATTAAATCTGCAATGCGCTAATGGCGAACCCCACCACCACCACAGTTACGGATGCAGATAAGGCTTTAGACAGTCAGCAATGTATTCCCATTTCCAGAATTGTTGACTGCTGAAGGCGATTATCACTCTACCAGTGATATGTGCGTCAAATTTACTCCATTCCTTGACGAACCTGTTGTTTTGCGTGGAGCACAAAAATACAACACTTCAGAATTTAGATAAAAAACATAATCAGTTATACAAACAATTATTAAACTAAAAGAAAGCTGAAATCAGAGGGTAACTTATCAATTGCTGATCAAGACAAGTGAATCTACTTTTACTGCCTGACATTTATAGTACAAACAGTCCATCCTAATACACTTATAAAAAAGTTTTACTCTTATCAATAGCACATTTTTAGCATAAGGACAGTGGGAAGCACAAATGATGTACTTTCAAGAACACATTCTACAACAACTGACCAATGTCCATGTCCTTATACTAGCTTTCTTTACACTAATAAAGTCATAATAATAAAAAGTACGTTCGCAGGCATCATTTACCCCCGCATATAGTATAGTGCCTAATAAATCAAGCAGTACAGACTCGTTAAAATAAATTAATGTAGAAACTGAAAAGAGAGTAAGCCTAACCACGTTTTAATGCAAACATTCTGCTTTCTGTTAGGAATGAAATGAGGTTTGAAACTTGTATCCGCATAAATTATAATAATTAAGTCAAAGTCTATCTGTCAAATGTCAACTGATTGTACTTTTAAAATATGAAATCAAGTCGCTTTAAACATAAAAGCGTGAAATTGGATACAAAAACATTCGTTAAAAGTTAAATTGAAATACACATCAAATATTTACACTCCAATTGCAGGCAACATTACTACTTTGTGAAAACTGGGAGGACTGAGAAAACAGATTAACATTAAGTAGAAACATTAACTTGATAAAGCCTATTTTTTTATAGATAAAGTGGTTCACCAAGAAGAACGGGGACCTTTCACACACTCATCATCATATCATACAAACGATCTTTCATCGAAAGAATTATTATAAATTGATAACTAAAAAACCATATAAAAACAAGGCAGCTTGTCACAGAGATTCGCAACAAAGCCTATTAGATACAGTACTTATGGTAGTATGTAATTTTGTAAACCTACACATACAGTACGGTACGTTAGAACCACTCCCTACCTTTTTTTTTTTTTTTTTTAAAAATGCAACTAAAGTTTAATCATAAGTGCATAGAAAACTAGAAGAGGACCCCAAAGAAACGATAAAAACATATAAATAGCATAATAATGAGCAAAAAAATATGGTTCTGGCTGGTGATTAATAATAAGTCAAAGCCTACAAACATTCAGTTTCAATCAATGCAATATATATGCTACGCAGTGGTAGGAAATAGTTTGTAGGGTAAGACAAAGACAGTGTTTCCTTCTTCTATATCCAACCATTCCAAATCTAAGTATAATCTGTTATCATCCAAGTCACCCATCATCATCAACAACAAAAACGCATTTTTTTAGTAGAGAAAGGAGATACTGTACATAGCTGAATGAAATGCATATAAAAAATAAGGTAACAACAATACTTAAACTAGTAAGACGTAAGTGGCTATATATATAAATATAGGAATCAAAGCAATTTGTTTTCGTTACCTGACCTGATAAAAAACTACCTGAGTTAAATTCATCATCATACCTGTCTCTGGCTGCTGCCTGCACTTGCACTCATCTTGCTTGAACTCCTCATATAGAACATTTTGCTACGTTCTCTATACCTTCCTTCTCCTTTTCCTGCTGAGAGATTTCTGTATGAGAGACTCCTCTTTTTTTGCTCCACAGAGAATTGTGAGAGTGAGCGAGAATTCTTTTCCTAAATACGCTGACTGTGTGTGATGATGACTTATGAGAACACAACTTCAAAGCGTCCTTTATTATGAAAATGTTCATCTATATTCACTCGCCACCGATACCAAGTTCTTCTCATTTTTTCACTTACTACACACAGATGTTTATATAAAATAACCAACTCGACCAGTCTCTCTGTCTCCTCCCTGTTCCTGTATGATGGTCCTCTCTTCTGGACGTTGTGTCAACAAGTTAAAAGATATACGCTGACCTTTCCTCATCTCATCTCACTGCCTTGCTTGTGTACCTTCAATTCATCTTGATAACTTGGTTAGCTGATGTGAATGAATGTGATCCTCAGAAAAACGCTGACAATATATAGTGCCGTGATACAGTATATATGAATGTGGTGCAGTTTCAAACTACAATATATATATGCTAAGATATGTAACAATCAAGTTCAATAGTATGCATAAATCAACACCATGACTAAAATAACCTTTTTGGTTCCTGAAAACACGTTTTTTTTTAATTTTGTGCCACTTGTTTTTAACATACGAGATAACACTGGAATAAAAATGCACGCCACTAACTAAACAACTATTTCTTAGAATGAAATATTCTAACCAATTTTATTAAATCGAACTCAGTAAGTTAAAAAAATCTGTATATGAAAAAACCATTCGTGTTTTTTCTCTATTTTTTTGGACCTAACAGTAGTATAGAATAGATATTCAATAATGATGAGAAAACGTTAAATGGTTCAACAGGGTTTCACAAACCTGTTATCAAGTAACTCAAAACCTCCTATTATAGCCGCCGCCACCTCCCATTCCACCACCTGCGCTCGTGTAACCGCCACCTAAAAAGAAAATTAACACTCTAACTATACTAGTTATTACACAAACTCCAACTACCTAGAACCTTTTTTTTTATCTTATCTGGCCTTACATAATCTATTATCTCATCATAGGGTGAGAATCACTGAATGAAATGATAATGATACTAACCATAACTTTGAAAAATGATACGTCAACTGATTTAAAACGATACGCACTGCTTTTGAAACAACTGGACTACTGTACGATTGGTCAGTAGCAGAAACTTACCTACCTGTTTGTACTGTACTTTAACTAAAAATGATTCGATTCTTTCTACAACTAATACTTACCCTGGTAGGGCGCAGGACGATTTCCGTATTGGCTGCCTCCTCTCATTGGCCCACCACCATAATTTTGCTGGTAGTTGCCCCCAAAGTCATTGTAGCCACCAGGACCACCAGAGTTGTTGCCTTGCCAGCCACCACCCCATTGTCCACCACCACCTCCACTTGGAGGTTGCTCCCAAGGACCGGAATTGTAACCACCGCCCCAGCCTCCGCTACCGCCACCACCCCAGTTACCACCATCATTTCCTCCTCCTCTTCCTCCCCATGGATTTGGTGGTCCTCCGCCACCACCACCACCTCCATGTCCTCTAGATGGAGGTCCTCTGCCACCTCCACGGGAGCCTCCATCATCTCTTACTCCACCACCTCCTCCGCCACCACCACCCTTCATGTTAGCCATTTCAGTTCGGCTAAGAGCTTTCTTGACATCAACACGTTTACCACCAATTTCATGGTATTTGGACACTAAAGATTTAATTAAAAAATATAAAAGTAAAGAATAATGATCTACTTCTTTTTGCCATAATAATAAATCTAAAACTCCATATTTTACAAACTTACAGACAATCTTATCCACAGGGTCATAATCATCAAACTCTACAAACCCGAACCCTCGCTTCTTGCCAGTTTCCTTGCTGGTGACCAATACTACGCTAGTGACACTTCCATAAGCCTACAAAAATTGAAAAATAACAGTGAAGTTAGGTATACTATCAACAGTATCAACTATGCCTAAATGACACTCAGTCTAAATTGTTAATATTAAAAGTATTTAGTATTCCTACCTTGAAGTACTCTCTCAAGTCATCTTCTTCCACTTCTTCCTTCAACCCACCAACAAAAATTTTCCTCACAGTGGCTCCTGCTTCTGGTTTCCCAATGTCCTCCCTTGGAACAGCTCTCTTAGGCTCTACTTCCCGTCCATCCACTTTATGAGGTCTTGCATTTTGGGCATCATCCACCATATAAGCCCTTGAGTAAGTAATGAATCCAAACCCCCTAGATCGTCTTGTTTTAGGATCCTTCATAACCACAACGTCTACAATTTCTCCCCATTTGGAAAAGTGGGCTTTCAAACTCTCTTCGGTAGTCCTATAGTCCAACCCGCCAATGAAAAGCTTTCTGCATTGTTCTGGCTCATTTTTGCCCCCGTCACGGTCTCTGTCAGAGTGATTCTTATCCTCTTCCTGCAAAATCACAACCAAAATATGCAATTAATATAATATTTAGAAAGCCAAGTACCTACAAACCTACTTTTCTCCTCAATCATCAATTATATCTTTCAAGTAGGGTAGAATCAGGGTACTTTAAGTACCTAAGTACCACTCAGTCATGTATTTTCAGACTGGGGCGGTAAGAAAGTCATCATTTCTACCCTAAACCGTCAAGCTAACTAGCAGTGACATGAGATAACAATCAAATAATAATTCTAATTATTTTAATTGTAACTTACATAGTCATTGCTCTCCTGCTTCACCACGTAGTCATTCGCTTCGGTTCCCATTGCTGCTTAGAGTCCAACGACTTGGAGAGGTCCAACGATTGATAATAATAATACTTCAAAAAGTAATGTGCCTCCAAAACCTTATCACACAACTACCAGTAAAACCTACTCTAAATAATATTTTAATAAATATTTTGTTACAAACGCTACTCTTATTTTGAGAGAACTACAACAATATATATTTGTGCTTAAAAAAGTCCTCCTTCTTCAGATCTAAAAACGCACTAGCTTTTAGGGAGAACAGTCAAAAGACAGAGGAAGAATGGAAGCCGGAGAAATGCTATACGGCGAGAGTTTTTCTTTATATTTTATGGATACAAAAATGTATAAGGTATATTATGTTTGAAATGACAATGACTTAAGGATATTTTCTATATCCTTTAGTTAAAAACAAGAAGAGAAGAAGCTGCTTTTACGAACGTGAAAATACATAAGTACGTATCCTATCTATCCATCCGAGTTAGGTATGAAATGTTGAGATAAATTATGGATGGAAATAGCGAGCAAGCAAAAAGGATCAATAGTCGACAAGAAGAGATACGACTCTGCTCTATACAATACACGCCATGCCATTGCATTATGCTTTTATGCTTTGCCTGACCTGACATCAGAATCATCAGACAACTGAACTGACGCTATGACGGGGGTCTACATGCACAACGATATGAATTCACTATGTAGATATCCAGGTGAAGAATGGAACGCGTCTAACTTGAGCAGACCCGTTGCACCATAAGCATAAAAAACAGACCGAGAAAGGGGTAGGGGTTTAAGCTTTTTGATTGGGCTTTGCTTCGGTATAAAAAAAACCGGTGGGTGGTATATACCTATAAACTTTGGTTCTTGGTTTGGTCTTTATCCTTACGATATATTATGATGCTTTTAAGCAAATGTACTTGAAAAGCGGAACTTTTTTTATGGAATGTCTTGGCAGGTATATATATGGTGCAGTAAATGCAGGTGAGAGGACATGGCATTTAGGCATTTAGAACGTGAAGTGGAGATTAAAATTATGTACCAATGTACCGGTATGGAACTTGAAAGTTTCTAAAAATACATGGTCATTATTATTGATGCGAAGCAACCTTTACAACTAAAGGTGCATTAGTTCTTGCTTCATTATATTTGCTTTTAAATGAAGGACAGATGGACGGACAACCAAAAACGAGGTATAGGGGAAATGTATAGATTTAATGTGTTTTCTTGCTAGCGTGTAAAGTACGTATATTTTAAGGAAATATACCTAAAATTCTACTGTACATTTTCTCCTTAATATGACATCGCAATATCGGCATTACAAGAGTACTTAATTTATCTGGAACTTGCTTTTTAGACGCTCATTGATTGGTAGGAGATTGGACCATTTCACGCAAATAGAGTGTTTGTTGGGGAAATATGAATAAATGCAACTTTTGGAGTGTGTACAATTTTTATGTTTATTGCGCATGTGTTGTGTTTTGTGTTGTGGATGAAAATGAAAGTTGTTGACAAACGTTGAACGTCTATATCACTATTTGCAAATTGTAAATATTTTGGCAGAAATCGGCATAATTTTTTATAGATTTTATAAACGGAAGCAATAACAAGACGTTTTTTTGAGCGATTGTTATCAGATGTCAGTTTTTAGTGTACCGGGTCAGGTCGGTTTCTTCAGTCTCTGAACTCAGTCATCAGTTGTCCTTTAAATATTATAATGCCTCTTCCTCCAGCACTAGCAGCCAAATTGGCTAAACGTGGATTATTAGCAAATAAGAGTAAGCCGGCTAGTAACAATCCTCCAGGTAAGCAGTTAAGTTATAAATTGTTTGTAAAATGTTGAACATAAAACACGTGACATTATTAACATTAACACACTGGTAATTACTTCTTGCATATTTAGGTTTCGTAGAGGAAGTCATTGCCGAAAGTTACGATGATCCCAAAACAGTTGTCCCACCACAGAAAAGCAAATTAACGTTGGAGAAGGAGAAGAATAAGGAGAATGTCACGAAGCTTATCCGATTGGGTCATCAAGGATGTCCTAATAAGAACAACATTTATCACACCTGTAGCAGTTTCTGTGTGAAACAATGGGGCGTGGGAAAGACCCATCCTGAAGCCAAATACGATTTAAGAAGGAGAAAAATGCTGAAAAAGTATCCGCTACCATCAGGCTGGATTGAAGTTTTTGATCCTGGCATGTAAGCTGCATGTATTTTATACTCGCGTGTAATTGTAGATTAGATGTTTGATTATCCTTATCCTTCTATTACCTTACCGAATGATTAATACCTCAGGGGGCGATACTACTACTGGGACACCAGCTCAGATGAAGTATGTTGGCACAGTCCACAACATCCTAAAGCAGTGATTGGCAAGTCGGCGGGTGACCTCAGAGTAAAGCTAATAACAGAAGGAGATAAGGATAAGCAGCCATCATTATCAGTACCTAGACCTGATCGCCCTGATACAGTCAAAGATAGAGAAAAGGAACGAGTATATCATGATAACCGCTTCAAAAAACCAGATAACAGAGACAGGAGACGCAAAAATCGAGATGATGATGAATTGGATCCCATGGACCCTTCATCTTATTCTGATGTTCCACGGTAAGATTTGAAATTCTTGTGACAAACTCAACAACAGTAGCAGCAGAAATGTGACACTTGAATGAAAAGTATTAGCCGCTACTATTGCATGTTGACCTTAATTATTGTCTTTTGGGTTAATAGGGGAAACTGGAGTAGTGGACTCTTACCGGAAGGAGCTAAAACTGGTGTTGATACAACAGCTGCAGGCTCACTGTTTCAGCAAAGGCCTCTTCCGAGTCCAGGTGCAGTGTTGCGTGCAAACGCAGAAAGGTCAGGTCGAAAGTAAAACTCTGACAAGTCAGTCTGCAACAAACTTAGTGCAGTTGCAAGCTTGTCCTAGAATTCGTGACTCCTACCGCCTACCAAGGTATAGGTGTTATAATTTTTTATGCGAGAAATATAAATAAAAGAACCTAGAGTAATTCTACTAATTCTTGAATGAATGAAGCCAGAACTTAAGCCCATAAAGTTTTATGAATCGCTTTCGACATCTAATATCTAGTGTATGAAATTCACTTCTGGCATGCTGACAAACAGACGTTGGAAGTAGTACAGGCATATTATTATTATTATGTAAAACAAAGTTATTTATACGAACTAATAAAGTACATTTGCTTACGATGCAAATAAAGTTTTACCCATTTGCATACTAATATCAACATCAACAGAACAGTGATATATATCCAAACCGAAACTAAGTCAGTATCGTACTATCAACATATCAACAATATTCATTTGATGACAATGGCCAAAAGCTAAAATAATAATAGTTGATCGATTAGCCGAAGCTATGTAGAACCAAAAAGTTTTACAATAGAAGGGAGATTTTAATAGTGGAAGTAAGTTAACATATAAATGACTTTTTTAATTAGTTAATGTAACAAGAGTATCAAACAGGTTGCCTCCGTGCTCTCTTAACGTTCTTTCCGCTTTCTCGTATGGCATTTCTAATTCATTTACCTGTAAAATAAAAGTCAAAAGTAGGTTTCAATAAGCATCTTATCTTAATATCATGGTAAGTATTTGAAAAATGCACACCACCGATGAAAAAAGATTCAATAACTAGCAACATACCAAAAGCTCTACATCTTCCTTTTTAATCTGAACCTTTTGCAGCTCCCTTTCTTTCCTTAGTCTACCAGCCACCTCTTCCTCTATAAGGCCTCTTACCTTTAAAATAATTTTAAATACCAGTCACAAATTCGACAAATTATATTTACATTGATAATTGAGAAAGTGTCTAGAAAAAGGGTGTCGTGTAAAAAAACGAATTCAAAATCTTCAATTTTGTAGGAAGAAAGGATACGGATTCAAAATTGTTGCATAGATACATTTTGACACAACACCCTTTTTCTGGCCACTTCGTCAATTATTGATTGATTAAACAAGCAAACAAGTCGGAAAACTCAAATCGCAGCTTACCCCACTGATATCACTTCCAGTTATTTCCGTTTCTTCTGCATAATCCGTAACCTTTTCTAAGTCTGCTGCACCAGCATCATGTTTCTTTTCTTTAACTTTCTTTGCCTCCTGCTCTGACTCTTCCGTTAAATCGGTATCATTTTCAGCATCATTACTATTAGCTGGTTCTGTTTTATTTGGTTTCGGCATTGTGAACTCTAACCCAGAGGGAAAGCAAAAACTCATCAGTTTAATCATAGTTCTTATAGCGCCCCCTCCCACTTTTCTCTCCAAAATAAAGACTTTTTCAGTAGAATTTTTTAACGTACCCGTTTTCGTTCCTTAGTATTTTCACTCTTCAAAATTTGATATTGGCGATGACTGATGTTACTTGAATGCTATCAATTAATTACAAATCCCGAAAACTGTGCTATTAGTAAAAATTTAAAGCGTTTATTTGCAACCTTCACTTCACAAACCAAACAATTTAGTTTTTTTTATTGCTTTTGCTCAGTATCTTCTGTGTATGTGCTAATTCGTTTTCACACTGACTGAAACTGAATCATTTTATTGTTTTCTTATGCAGAGCTGATTGTTTAAATCCACCGCAAAAGTTTTTGATTGGCTGCCTCTAGTTTCTAAACTCAATGAGACATTCACCGCGAGCTGATATTTTTGAAGGAGAGGAATGTTCTTGTTTTGTTTTCCTTTTTGTCAAATCTTCTTTTGTTCAAAGTTGTGTAGTTGTAAGTATTTGTGATGTGTTTTGTTGTGTTGTGAGGGGACCTGTTACGCAATACACGTCGCGTGTATCGATCAAATTATTTATACGCTTAGCTTTCAGTTTAGTCTCATATTTGTATCTTGTATCATTCATTATTAGTGAGTGCTCTCGTTTGTTTGCGGACGAACACTAATTTGATTACATTACGTAATGCTAAGTTTGTATTGATCAGCTGTGTGGACTTTAATTTAGTTGTGATTTTTAGTTCTATTCGAAACCGACAAAATAAGTGATAAGAAGTAATATTCGTTCGTCCATTATTACGGCTTATGAATTCTATGTTTTAATTTTCAATTCAATGACAGTTAAACTGTTCAGTCATCAGTGACAGTGCGACTTACTAAGATCTATTGAAATTATTTCCGATGCAGGATCAAATGTTCGCCTTTAGATCATTTGATCGACAACTGTGAAAAGTCAACTGATGGGTGACATACTTCAAGTTTGTTAACTCAAACGCAAATGAATTAAACTTCGGAGCCAATGCAGAATCTTTGACATCTTGCGAACCTGTGCCACTAGCTTTCGCACATCGAACATATTAGTAAGTCTAATTTTACAATTTGTTATTCCTTTACTACATACAACATATTTATGCTGGGGAGACGCTAAGGAGGATTAAAATTAAGAAAATGCTTATTGGACTGGTCGAGGCTTGAATTTTGAAACCACCGTTATTATTATTGATCTCCCTCCCCGATCACATATCATAAAAATTTGATGCCGTTATAATAATCCGCTAAGGTTTCTGGCTTGTAAAGTCGTCATCAATATCATTTCACGCTGCTCATCATCATCATCTGTAGTTTATGACTAGCAGGCAAGCCGAGCTACGCCTCGGCATTTACTTAATTCTAATTCAAACCGTTCGTGGAAACCTTCACACAAAATTTAATCCACTGTCATACATTTAATGCCAGCCGTCCGGCTACGCCCCGACTTATACGCTACCAATCAAATTTGGTGATCGAGTAACGTGAGCAAAATTCTAGTATCCCCCTACATTCCAGTTTTAAAGTTCCCTTCAAGTCAGGTCACACTTAATAGTACTTTTTTTAAAAAATTACCTCCAGACCAATTTATAAAGAAACGACACTCCAATTTCTTCCAATGCCATACTCAAATCTCGCTTCCAGAACCATTTGTTTCAGTTCAATACATTACCAAGAATCACATGCAAGTCACACACGTAAGGCTTCAACACACGCATTAAATCAAAGATGGTTTTATGGTCATGAATCATTGCTGACTGAATCAGATATAAATTAAATTTTGGTTTTAAAAGATAAGTATACGTCCACTGAGTAGTGGGAGAGAATTGGAAGTAAAGGGAAACAATTGGGAGTAGTAAGAGAGAACTGGGAGCATTGTAAAAGAATTGGGGGTAGTGGAAGAGAATTGGAAGTATTGGGCGAGAGTTGGGAGTATTATGAAAAAATTGGAAGTAGTGGGAAAAATTTGGGAGCAACTGATGGAACAACGGTGAAGTAGCATTTTGCTGCAAATCAAATGTAAACAAAGGACAGCTGGCAAAATAAATCTATCGGGGAACATTTTACATGTAGTATATCTGTGTGCATGTGAGGCCACCTATCGTGTTTTATATACATTGCATTGTGAGTTGAGTTTCTGATGTGACTGGTCACTGCTACCGCAACGTGACGTGTCAAAGTTTTACGCTCACGACTCATTCCAGGATTAGGTATATGATATCTTATGTGATGATTAACATATTTTGTGCATTTGATTTTGCTTATCTTCAACCTTGCGGATATGTTTTACTTTTGTTAGCCATACTTATAGAATGGGAGTCAAGCGTAAACTTTTGTTTGATAGTATGTAGTATGATATGACAAAGGAAGAAAGTTAGTGTATAAATCCATGGATTGAAGATAAAGATATCTATTCATGAACACACTATTACATTCATCAATATTTCGGCATCCGGGTAATCCGTTTTGTTAATTTACAAACAATCTTTACATGATAGGCTATAGTAGGTTACTTTCACTACACCTTATAATACATGTCACTACACTTTGTATATATTCGGATATTTTTAATATAGTTTTTGACTAAATCTCAGATATTGTATGCCCCCATTGAATTAATCACATGAATTGCGTGGTTTCATGTCATTTGGGATGCAAGAAACCTTTCACTTCTGTCAAATTGATTGGTGAAAGTGTTTATTCTCATTTCGCCCCTGTGGCATGTACTAACGCAAGATATGCGAGACAGTGCAATGAAGTGTAAAAACTAAATGATAGCTTCGAAGCTTAGAAGCTAGCAGGAATGCTTTCTTTACTTGCACCACTGTGTACCGGGTACGTGGTATCGAAACCCAAACCAATGTTCAATGATGATGATGCATATTATTGTCACGAAAAAACTTCTTGCGCGAACAATGGGCAGTTTTATATTGATAACTCCTATATTCGTGTCATATGTCCTATATTCCCACGTTTGTAAATTGTAACGTAGTAAATTAATAGACGAATGTAGGCTTCAATTTTGTTGTTGAAACATTTATTGTTAGTTTAGTCATTCAAGAGTTGACATTTGAGCTATTACTGTTGATTGCCATGTATTATTGACAAACCAGACACCTGACATGCTTTATAGGAAAAAGCTTGGAACTTTTGTTCTCTTTTTACCTATTTACTTTCTCTTTTCCTTGCTGTGCTACGTTGGGATTTGAGCACAATGACAAACGTTTGGCTGTGTGTGTACTTTATTATGCCATGCCATACTATATATAATCAATAAATCGTTGATGGTCAATTCCAACTAAATGCTATATTTTCTCCGAGGGAGGTAGAGGTGAAAGTTTTTCAAGCACAGTATGGGTTCAGGTATTATTCTTCTATTAGCCGTTCTAGTTTCCTGGCATTCAAAGTTTCTAATATTAATATAGTAGGACCGTGTGTATGTCCATGAATGAATGATGTGTCGTATAAATAGAAGTGTATGGAGGAAGGAATGGACATGGCAGGACACAATTGAAGTTGCATTATTTATATTCACAGCTAGCTTTTTGCTTTTCCAAATCACGATTATGAGTATGAGAATATGAGCAAGTTTTTTTTGTGTATTTTTATTATCTCCAACCATGTCTTTCATGACATAAGTATAAGTTGGGCTGGGTAAACGGGTAAACAATCCGTTTCACTACTATTCGTCATTCGTATACATATGTATCAATGTATGTGGTTGTTAAATGAATTTGGGGTTTCGAATCATGTTTTTGTTGTTGATTGCATAGCTTATAGCATAGTGGTATGTAGTCCTACTTTTTACACATGTAGTCACATAGCCTCATACATAGATTGTACATTAAGAACTGCTACTTAACACCAAATCAGGACTAAGAATTCTAGTCTTATTGAATTAAAATTGTATTATAACTACTTTACTGATAATACCATATTGTCTTTATTTTCCAGATCCTTATGCCCTTATATCATACTAAAATTGGATTGTGGTAAATCAAAATGACTCAAGTTTCACAGTTCGGATTGGATAATCCGAACGATATTCAATTGGAAAATCTTAGTGATCTGTCCGAAGATGAAAATCGAGAGGATGAGGTAATGGCAACTTTATTACAGTTTAGCTTTTGTGTTGATGTAACTAGCAAAATATTTGTGAATTAGGTATTCTTGTATTTTGTTCTGTTAAGTGGAGCAAAATTAAATTGAAGAAGTGATTTGAATCAATTTTTTCTTTATATTATTTTTGGCAGATCAAGAAAGTTTTAGAAGCACTAAGTAATGAAACATTCGATTATGACAGTGAAGATTCATCTCATATTGGAAGTCGAAGTTCTTCAGTAAATCACAATAATAGCAATCCTGCCAGCTTTCTATCTAATAAAGACGAGTCACAAATCTTTATGAACGGCAAGGTGAACGGAGTCAACAACAATGGAGGGGTCTTAAACGGTGTAAACTTGAATATGCTTCCGAATGCGATTGGAGAGAGTCCGGGAAACTATGTGTATCCTATGAATATCAACGCAAAAATTGGAAACGCTAATACTATAAACGGACAGCTCAAAGTAAACGGATCTATTCTTAATAACGGTCACGGTTCCTCAGAACCAAATCCTACGAAACCAAAAAAGCAAGTTACGATTGTTGAGATGGCCCAGAAAAATCGTGAAGATGAAGAAATTGAGGAATCCAATCCAACTATATCACTTCTTCACAAAGACCATTGTCCTCGAAATGAAAACGGAGGACATGTGGATGGGGAAATGTGGCTTGCTGCTGAGAATAAGGAAGAACAAATGAAAACATTGTTGAACATTCGCGAGAGGCAGATACATCGAGGAGAAGAAGAAATTGTAAAATTGCAGAAGGATAAGCGTAGCTTGAATCACCAAATTGGGTTAATGAAAACAGAAATGGTGCAGATGAAATCTCAGCAGGAAGATGCAGAAAAGTTTGCCAGTAAGTTAAAAGTCAAAGATGCAATGTATTTTTCAGCAACTTTTTTCATGGACAAATAAAATATTCGTTAACTTAACTATCAAAACTACTTTAAACTACTATTACTGCATTGTAGATTTAAAGGAGCAAGAATGCGAGTATTTAAAAACTAAACTACGGGAAGCAATAGAAGAGTATGAAAAAGCTAAACGTGGACAAATTACTGCTCATGATGAAGTTTCACAATTGAATTCAGAGGTAAATGCAGGTTTCTATCATCACGCAGGATGTTTGTTTTACGTAGATTTTTTCTTCCTTTACTTTACGCTTAAATCAGTTATTAAAACATAATTTTTAATAATTCTAGTTTCCTTAATTTGCAGATTGATAAATTGAGACAAGAAGTACAGCTTTTGAGCTGCATCGGCTCATCAACTCAACAAGCAGAAGTAAGTGATGTCGTTAGACAACTTAGGGAAAAACATGCAGCTGATTTTGTGGCTTGGAAGAAAGTTGTTTCGGAATTAGAAGGGCAGTTGAGAACACATAAGGTATGATGTAAATGTAGTAAATATCTATTAATTGGGTTTCAGAATTATTAGTTTTACATTGAAATATTTTCTAACATTAATAGAGGCAACAGCAGCTTCTAATGGAGGAAAGTTTTACTGGCACCAAAATAAATGCTAGCTGTCAAACTGAGGAAAGTGCCCAATCTCAAACAAATACTCATCCATTCGGCGATATCAAGAGGAAGGAAAAGACACAGATAGCAATTATGGAGGACGCACACGATGGCGACTTTTTGATCAAAGAGAAAAAACTCATTTCTTTGAACGAAAAATTTGAAGAATTAAAACGAGAGTTTGAAGAAGAGAAAGTAAGCAAACTTTTTTTTATAGATTCCTTTGTTAGGTATTACAATGTCATAACATATTACTGAGGAAATTTTTTTATTAGTCGCAACTAGTTGAGTCTTATGAGAAAGAAATTGAGCAGTACCGACAGCGGTTATCAACATTGCCAAATGAGCTGTATCACATCTGGGAGAAGACTCAGAAAGAGCTTGGTCTACAGGCCACATTTGATACAAGTACATAAAATAAAATATTTTATAAACGTAATAATTACTTTTTAATTGTGTGAATCATGCGTATTTACTTGATTATATAGGACCAATATGTGTTGATGCATTTACATCACCGATTGAAGCAGACGAGATTCAAAGGGATGAACAGTTTACCAAAGCGATAAACTCAATTTCAACATCAGAGTTTCACGATGTAGCTGTGCAAGCGGATATCTCTTCTCCAGAGGCAAGCAATGGTGAAACGCAGTCCGACCGTGTCATCAGTAAGAGTTCTGGAAAAGATGTGTCTTCAATTTTAGTTCAAACAGATATTAAATCAATTTCCAATGCCGTGATTCAAACCGACGAAACTTTGGAGACGTACAAAATACTTGCACAACTATTAGAGTCGTGGTCAAGTGAAGTCCAGATAGCTAAAGCAAACGAAGAAGAAATGACTTTGAAATGTAGAGAATCAGAGGAGGAGTTGCACAAATTCCGCAAACAGTTCAAGTTACTTCAAAAGGTTGCTACAAAGTGCAGAAAAGAATCAAAGCGACGTGACGAAGCCTTCAAGAAACAGATTGCAGAAATGAGAACCCGGTATATGGAGGTGCTGCAACAGTTAAACGAGAAGCTGGACATAGTGTCATAAATCCGTCCATTATGAAATTTACTGCGATTTTACAGAATACGTGTACAAATTAAGTTCAAGATATACATCCACTGTATTATGATAAGTACCTTCCTACGCATGGTAAGTATGATTAAGATTAATTAATGGTTTTATAGATACATGAACTAAACCTGAATGAATAGATGTTGTATTAGTCTATTAGGAAAACTGGAAATGAATTAAACCTAAGCATGATATATAGTGAGCGTATTCATTGAAGAAAGTAATCATAGAAGTGAGTATTTATCTTCGAAAAATATTTTATTAGAATCGTGATAAACCGCTAAGATTAATTATTATGCGAAGAGTTTTCAAATGTAGGATTGAGATTGAGACAGGATATAAAGTAATCATAAGATTTTTTTTTATTATTATCCTGATTTTAATAATAATTGTAGTATAATCTTCAACTGACAAAGTGTAGATATTACGATTAAATGAAAATGAAAACCCAACCATGTCAGTGAAGAGCTTACACGATTTTGGATTCTAATACGCTTATAACGTGACCTTTAAGTTTAAGAGTAACTGGTATACTTAATTAATAATAATTAGTTTCCATTCGATTGGAAACATAACTTTGACGTTCAGACTTTAAGTCTTATCTAGCTCCGTGTGTTTATAAACATACACTACTACTATTTCTGCAACATACACTTGATTCAGTTATTCTTTTAATATTTTTTTTACTTCTACGATGTCGATGGTAGACATTCGGATATATATTTTCTTGATCAATTTTAACAGTACAGTACGATCACATTCACAACGACATTTATGTAACAAATAGCTACATAGTGACCCATTTTTAAATGCCATAAGGGAAGTAATAATTACAATAGAATACACAATAAGTATCTGGGATCTATTAATTCCAATTTGTGGTACTTAAATGATCACAACCAATAATTATTTATTATTTATCTCATTAATAATTATCTCATTTTGTCATATAATTCAATCGTAAAGGTTTTTAATTTTTTGACGCTTATAATGAACTTTATGTAACTGTATGTAAGTAAAGAATGTTTTGTAAAACTTTGAATAACTGTTTGATATTTTTGATTTTCTTTAGGTAATAATTTGATTACAATTAATGAAAACAGGAGATTAAATGTGAAATGAGAGTTTGTACTGCAGAGTATCCTACAGGTATTAATCATAGAAGTATGTCTGACTGCATGTAAATTGAGTTGTAGCTTAGTTTACACATTATTACACTAGTAACATGTAGGAGTGATTGGTTCTGAAACAATAGTACATCGAAAATACCTGGAGTTTGTGTATTTTGGTCATTTTCGTTATTATCTATAATACCAAGTAATCTTACGAATGCTAAATACTAAGATAACATAATAAGGTACGTTGTGCTCCCTATTGAAAATAATAAGGATTGATTTTTAAATAACACGTCATTTTATATACATTATTCTACAATTAACTACAGGACTAGCACATTTTTGTTTTCTCTACGTATAAATCCATTTGTTACTTTCCTGAATTTTAAATAAACTACTATAAGGAAGTACATACATGTATTTTATATGGTGTGAAGAATGCGTATTACGTATAAGCATTTGCGTAACATAAAGATCATATATGTATCGAATACAAATTATAAAAACATTAACATAAAAATAAACATTTTTAATTTGAAAGGGTGATCCATGAATAGGTATGCGAAGGAGTGGTTAACAATCACGAAATCTTTTGGCATAATTTTGAGTAAAAAAGCCAAGTTAAATCTAATTTTATAAATGCACAATGAGTTAAATACGAATATATCTCTTATTTAAATAAACTTTTCAAGATTGCCTTAATGATTTTCCTTAGCAGTAAACAAGAAGGCCGTTTATACCACCGTAAAATATCTATCTATCCAAGATTCCGACTTTGTCATTCACATGTAATTGGTATTAGTGTCTTGTCTAGTGCCTATCACCTACCACACACACTTTTTGTGTGCTTAAATTGTATTTACCTACCAAATTGCACTGATATTATATAGATAATATTTTATTTCTAATAATGTATTTTAGCGTTACGGTTGGTACGAATTCCAGTTCGCACCAGGTGCAAGGTAAACTGTTTTATTGTTGTAGATGAAGGGGACAACTCCTCTGTATGCGGTTCTTGGCACTCCAGCCTATAATCAGGTAAAAAACAAAGAATGATATAGGTGATAGTTATATAAGACGAATAATGCTTCACACATTGTTCATACAACTTACTCTGAAATCTTCCATGATTTCTAATTTTTTGGCAAATATTCTGAAGTCAGCCTTAGTTCTATACGTCAGCCTGAATTCTGCGTGGTCAGACGCTGGAGTTGAATTAGTCACCCTTTTTAACTCTTCTACAGTGGTTACTAGTTGGCTGGAGTAAACACGTTTTACAAATGCCACGTCATACTTATCCTACAAAATGTCATATATATAATCATTATCCGTTCCGTTACAAGTATATATAAGGACAATGTTTCAATTTCGTTTTACCTTTTGCAAATATGACAAATCGATAGATGTGAAAGGCACGAAATGATCATTTAGCTTGATAAACCTGAGATGGTTTTGGTAGTATGTGCCACTAAAATT
Source organism: Orchesella flavescens (assembly GCA_964034955.1). Taxonomy (NCBI): domain Eukaryota; kingdom Metazoa; phylum Arthropoda; class Collembola; order Entomobryomorpha; family Orchesellidae; genus Orchesella; species Orchesella flavescens. Next base: position 28,941,253 of record OZ035954.1, on the reverse strand, counting down.
TCAAAGATACAAGAGTAGCATTTTAAATCTATGTGATATAATAATTGACTTTGCTGTAGTATTCTATTATGTTTAAGATCTTACTGGCTCACGCCATCCTTGCCGAAGGTACTCGTTCGTGAAATTTCCGGACGAATACACGATCTGTCTTTTCTTTGAGGAGGTTCCCTCATCCAGTCATCCCAGTAGCTATTTGCACAATGCAATTGAAATAATTAATTTGAGCAAACCTCATGTAACATTTTAGGGCGAAATAGAAAAGATTCATTTGCATACCCTTTTGGCCATTTCACCATTAGTTCTGTCCACAACGACTTTGTCATTAGCCACCCCAACCCCGGAAAGAAGTCAGTTCTATGCAAGAGATCGTACGCAGTTTCATTGATTCTTTTTGGTTTTCCGTTGTCATTCCATGCGGATATGCACCATAATGTTGGATCTTGATACAGCAACGGAAGAGTTGCTGCGAAATACTCGAAAAAGTCTGGTGCAATGTCTAGATCATCTAGTTAGTAAAATATAAAAGCAAGACATAGTTAAGATTCACGTCTTTTCAAATCAATGAACATTAACATTATGAAAGTTGTTCAGATTACCTTCAACAATCAACACATTGCTATGTCCTAGCGTATTGAAAGTGTAATTAAGAGCCCATCCGTAATGACGTGCAATGTTGTAATATCCCTTCAACTTCTTTTCCTTTGGAGGTACCTTTATATCACTAAGATCTGGTTGCTGTTAAAAAGTCAAAGAGATCATTAACATATTGACAATCGGTATGCCTGTAAAAATACATGGTATGATTAAAGTGACTTGTACTGTGTTTAATTTTTTTTTACCATTATATGAGTAATTTTATCCCCAAATGACTTGATAATAGAAGTTGTGGCAGGGTGCGAACCACAATCTTGAGATACGATGATGGGGAACTTTTCTGCAGAAGGTCGATACTTAAACAACTGATCTAAATTCCTTTTTATGCTAGGACGGTTACATACAAAAACTAGCACAGCTATCACAGATCCATGAGAAGGTGACGCATCCGCGTCATTTTTTTTATGAGCTACGTAAGCGGCACCACCTCCCGCTTCAAGGACTTCGCCTTGATGAAATTCTTCCCCATCTTTGTTCCCTTCATAGTTCGGGTCCTTCACTTCTTTATGAGTCTTCAAATTCCCGTCTTTATCCAATTCTAAACTCTGAACTTCGCCGTGATGAGCCTCTTGCTGAAGCTCCTTTTGGAGTTGTCGTAGCTTTTCAGGGTCCTGTACTTTACCCCCGGAGCCCTGGTGCTGCTTATTGGTATCTGAAACCAGAGCAGAATTGCCACCTTCCCGTTTCTCGCCAGCATATTTTTCCCGAAGTTTGTTGACGAGGATACTTGAGAAAATTTTCTGAGACGCAATGTCCCCTTCGATTTCATTGAGCGTTTCTGATAATACCTTATGGTAATTCTGGAATACCAAAGATAAGAAAACACTTTGTTTAACATGACGATCATCATTAATGACAAGGTGCAAAAGTTTAAAATTCAACTTACATGATTTTGCTTAGAAGCCTGAGCTTGAGCTTGCTCTTTAGATGATAAGTTCACTTGTGGAGCGAGATGCGTCACAAATGCCCAAAATGTTACTCCAATGACCAAAATGGTCACAATATAAAACTTTCGAAAGAGAATGCGAGTCATTCCGATGATGTTCGTTGGCAACATTGACAAGTGACAACATTTATCCAATTATATAAGTATATCCTTATCTGTAGGTATCCCCAACTATATTAGTATTTACAATGGGTTAGGGTTAGCGCATGCACATTTAAGTATGTACACACTTGGTGAAGGTCAAACTCTTATCTTAGAATCATTTTTCCTTAAGGGGAAGGGAGAATAATCCTTATAGTTCTTCCGTAATTATTATTACATTTTAGCAATGGTAACGCGAACATACTCCTTTTGCTACAGATTCGCTTTTGTGTACTTATTGGCTTTTTGAAGCAACGTATTAACCAACACCCAGCCCAATCCTTTTAGAATTCATAGCTTAAAAGTTTCAAATATTATATCTCATGAAGAAAGTACAGAATCATCTATAATCTTCAGATCCGCCCTACTGCATGTCAGCTTCAACATTATCCACAAAAGCTCAACTTTTATCACTTCCTAATCCATTCACTTTTCTGATTCCAATTCCCACTGCAGTTTTGATTGCGAAAAAGATGTGGAATATGTATTTCATGTATTTTTGCAAGATTGAGGATTTACGCTACACATCATCTTCCCTTTAATCCAACAGGATTGGAAATTTAGTATAAATATTCTTCAGTATATTAATTTACGTCTAGTCTTCCAAATCCTTTAGCCCCGTTCTGTCGTATGGATAGACATGAACTGAAGTAAAGTGTTTCTGTTTGATATGATTTACTCCACTTTAACGCAGAATGAAACTGTAATCGTGAACGTAAGTGAATCTTTCTTTTTTTGTCACTTGTTTCATGTGTTCACTTTATAATCCATCTTTTTTTTGCTCTCACTAGCTAGCTGTGATCACAGTTGTTCACACAAGGTTTGTGTATATGTGTGATCATGAGGCAAAATGAGATGAGTTTGAGCAGAAGACTGAAGTGAAGAAGTGTAAGTATTGATATTGATGATAATAGTGCTTGCTGAGAAAATGTCTCATCTTCTCTTGCACATTATGTACATGCACTTCACTTTACTACTTACTTACCACTACTTCCAATAGGAAGAAAAAAAAGTCCAAATGTGCAACAACAAACCTACAGCCACACACACACAGTTCAAGCATATGAACACTTTTGAAGGTCTTCAGCTCAGTTATACACTTTTTGTTGAAGCTCACTCACACCACTTCATATCATAAACCTCACCAAGTTAGCAGAAGTTATAGTAGGTACATACATGTATTATGCATTTTTGTATTGTTTTCCTTAGTGTTTACTACCTTCGATCTCGACTTTTTCTTAGCTTGTTCATTTTCAGTTTCAACAAGAGGTTCCCACAAAAGACAGAAAGTCTTGCATTCACTTGACTTGAATTCAATACGCAACAAAACAATGACGGTGACTCTTTTTTCATACAGGTGCGAGCAGCAAATATGCTCCGTATACAATGCAATAAGAAAGTTGCATAAACTTGTAAGAAAAAACACGGCACAAAGTTACCGAGCTTGATATATTAGTAATAAGAAAAACTCGTTCATTCAGTTGCAAAAATTTGAAGAGGATTCGTTTTTCATAGTACAGCAATAAAATAGCTTGCTAAGCAGGAACTAGAAATGAAACAACAAAGTCTGTATATTCAATATTGCATACGTGGACGTGGAAGCCTCTGCCTTATCCCATTACTTACTTACTTATACAAAACTTACTACTTATAACTCTTGATCAGATATCATTTTGCAGAAAAGTAACATTTCTCTAGTCTCAGGATCAAAGATCATGAAGCAGAACATGAACTGGCTGAACTTGAATTATATTCTTTGGCTGGTATTAAAATGTATAAAATCAAAAAATGATTTTTCCTGGTTGAAGTACGCCAGGCCAGTACGCCTCAAAGATTCGACAGAATCAAAGTAAATATCATCATATCCTATATATAATCATTACTTACAATTTACCATGTATGTAATGTAGAGTAATGTGCTGTGGATGAAATAGATTCTGAAACAGATGGGTGGATTCGCATAATTTTTATCGCTTTGATTGAAATAGAAGGTTGAATCTGAATGTGCGATTACATAATGAGGATTTGAGGCTGGCTGAATTAAATGCAGAGGGATGGATGTGGTGTGCGTTGATGTTGATATTTCTCTTGCTGGTATCATGAATTACGAAGGGAATTTAGAACAACAAGCTGTCCTTTGTTGATGAAGATAATGCTGTATTAATGATGCTTGAACTAATTGATAAAGTTATTATTGATCCACTTTCTGGAATATGAAGACCACTGATATTAAGAACATCTAATTGAAGGACGGTCCAATGAATGTTTTAACATTGACCTGACACACTGACAGGTTTGTGATTTTACATGCTATTTTGCATTTGCATGCGAATTTTGTAAGATGTTTGTGTACTATAAATTTTTGGATGCGTATGTAAACTACGGACAAGGAACTTTGTCAATACTTGGATTATAACAAGCAAGGGAAGGGTGACCGGTGTCAGCGATAAGGAATATTAATTCGAAATCCATTTCAGATTATTAGAAAGTAAAGAGACGAAAGATATAGGATGGATAAAACATTTTTACCTATTTTTTATGGTGACGGTTGTGCATGGTGGTCATGTGTAGAATGGTGTGAGAGTTGTTGCATAATATTAAGTCAACTGCTGCTTTGAGTTCGACGGATACGTAATATTCATTGATAAATAATGATTACGTGGAGGTGAAATGTATATATATATTATACTGTCATGTACGTGCTAATAAGGATATACCTATAAGCAAAAGAAAATTGTTTTCGATGATGCAGTGTGGTTTGGTTCGTAGTTGCTATTGCCCATTGTCCATACGTCATTTATTCAACCTAAAGTTCACGCTTGGCTGAGCAAATAGGTCGTTAAAATTCATATCCATCTAATCTGTATGTAATATTCAGCATGGAATGTTTGTAGTTTTGTCATAGCTAAACCTTTTATAGCTTGAGCTCAACCTGCACGGAACTAAAAACATATTATTCATAATTTCATAACTCCTCCACTTCTGCACATACCGAAATATCCTCGGAAGACACAGTTGAGTTGAAGTTATTGATACTAATTCACTAAATTATGCAGTTTCAGTTCCATACTGAAACTAGGAGCTGAAGGACAACTGCCAATTCCAGAGATTTGGGAGCAAACTCTCCGAGCCGAATTCATATTTTATGGTGACTGGAATAAATGGCATCCTCTGTTAAACCTTACACAATCAGAAGCAGCAATAATAATGCAACCTTCAGCCTTTTTGTTATAAAAATGTACATGTAATATTTTTCTTTCTCTGATCATGTTGTGTTGAAATTTGGTTTCCCAACTCATTACTCACGTAGTGATATTTGTATGCTTAATTCAGCATAAAATATTATCAACTTTTGCTTTTGTAACTGAAATTTCTTTTCATTTATCTAGATACTATACGATTTCTGAATGAGGTTTGGGGCTACTTGATAATGCTAATGAAAAGTAAAAATATATTCCATCCACCATCATCAATTCATCACCATCATAAAACAAGATCAATCAGTAAAATCTCCAAGTTATAGCTTTCTTGTTTAGTCCCGGAAATCCAAGTTTTTTAAACGTAACGTAAATACCTTCATGTTTTCTAGAACCACAAAGTTTTATACAAAACTAAGATGTCGGTGACAGCATATTTGTAGCATAAGCATGTGCTTTTTGTGCATTATATTATGAACTTATCTTTTGAAAGAGCCGTGTGTGCAGTGAAATACTTAACTGCATGCGTAGTAGACTGGCATGGCGTAGACCGCGAGGCGTCCTGTTAGGCGCCGTTGAAATGGATGTCGTTGATGGTTCTTTTATGATAGTTTTTTGAGGTTTAGCAAGTGTCATTTACAAACGGTTGTCTTTCGTACACAGTAAAAACTTAACAGTTAAGTTAAATTTTATTTTATGGCCACTTTTTACTTAGCTGCTTAATTTGGAATTTGAGTCTTGAAAATTGTCATAAAAAACATCGAATGTTGAATGTTACGAAATTGTTATTTATGCATTGTCATAAATATATCCACATAATGTTACTTGTGTACGTCCCTCCTGTGACATGACTTCACGCTTCATACGACCCGTTGTTCAAGTAATTACTCTTGCTTACCGTACACACGAGACACAAAGGAATTTTATAGTGACACAGACTTGAAAGTTTTCTGTTTCTAGCCTAGCCCTAAATAAGTAACGTACAAATCGCATCCCGTAAGCTAAATACATAGCAACTATTAGCCACCCATCCTAAACAAACACAATGTATTCATTATGAGATGTAATTGCTGAACAATCTAATCAGAGTTTGTAGAAAACAAATATATAGTATGGTTCGTCTTCGTGGTATGTCATTGACAAAGAGTTATTCATTCACAGCATTTTTACACGTGCAAGTAAAAAACCATGTGCGTTTGTAATACATTGCAAATTAGATGTGTACGTGCAATGTTGGATGTCTCTGCAGATTTTAAAAAAACGATGTGCTTTATTATGTATTTTCATTACTTTCAAACAATGAATAGAGATAGTGTGATTTAGTAGTAGCAGTCGCAGTATTTTTAACCAGAAAGCCTGTTGAGGCACACAAAGTGTGCCTCCTAGAATTTATTTCACATTTATTGAGAATGATTTTCGTATGATGCCAATTCTCAAATCAAATTATTTTCCTCCGACAATCAATCAAAATTTGAGTATCTCACAACAACCAACATTCAAGTACATAAAGTATTTAAATTATTAAGGGTACTCACGTCAGCGATGTTATTGTCGTTATCGTGATTGTGTAAGATAACTTACACAAAATTACGAAGCTTCTTTAAAATTTACGAAATTTTAATATGGCAAGGGTTGGTTACGAAGCTTACACAGATAACTGGACAAAGAAGGTCAGTTATCTGTGTAAGATTTTGTTCCGTTAGGAATAAAGTTACGAAATATCCTTAACGACGTATCGAAATTTTTACCACTCACGTCATCAAGTTAGTTCCTTACGCTAATAACTTACACAATCACGATGATACCTGACGTGAGTACCCCCATTATTTTCGGGATACTCGGAAGTCATTTTGAAGGTATGCCACAACACTCGACATTTGATCACCCTTCCAACAATTGACACTTTCGCCTGTGCACTCCTTTCCTACTCCTTTAATCGATACGCAGCACAATACTCCGTTTTTAAAGTGCGTGAAATTTCTCCCCACCAATGATTAACGTAACTAAAATCCCTCTTACTCAGACTTCAAAGGCTTTTAAAGTTGTGTCATTTACTAAAAGTTACCTTAAACATTTTAATTCATCTAATACGTAGTTAAATCAATAAATCATCGCTTCTCCAATGGTCGATTGAATTGTAACATCTACACTACGCCAGACTGGTCAATGTAGTTAAAAACTCGGGCAGTTTAAAAAGTAGAATTTAACATTTCATAATCCTTCACCACAATCAACATTTCATTATCCCTTCAGCATCCAGCAACTTACACTTCATTTTGCCCGAAATTCAACATTTAGTTTCCCTCCACCTCCCATAAAACAACTCCCAAAAAATCAACATTTAATTTAATGTATAAGGAGTTTTTGTTAAGAACGCAATCCATAAAAAAGTAAACAAACGTGGTTATGAAGAAAACAGGTGACAACAATAGTCATTGTTGAGATCAGTAGTTTTTGTGCGATACATTCATTGGTTCGCGCTGTCGAGCTCCACATCCAACTTTAAAAAATTTTCCGAAAAATTTCATGACAATTTTTTTATGCATGTTGATGTAGTTATGGTAGCACCAATTGACGAATGGTAATTTAAACATTACTAAAAAATAATGCATTTTGTATGAACGTAATGTGTGGGTGCCCCTCTCATTTCTGTATTTACGCTAACACAAATAGTCATACGCTCCCATGTTAACTCACTGGACGTGCATCGTATCCTCAAACCAACACATTTACAACTACGCTACCCAGACTCTATTTATGATGGTATTAGATTATATCTAATGACAATGTCAGTTTTCATTTTCTCATATTACTGTATTGGCTTCAAATAAATGGGTTGAAAAACTTTATGCTTATTGCTTACAAGGCAGAGTTCAATACTGCTAACTTTACATGAGATTTCCACTTGTATTCATGTTTAAAATTTGAATGAAAAATACATGTTAACATACAGATGGTCTTACTTTTAGAAGAACCAAGGGTCGCACAAACTCATGGTCTCCGATTTGGCTGAAAATTTGTAGGAATATGTATTTTGATGCGTAGATTACGAATCTGAAATCTGTAACCGGTTGGAGCTATCGTGGCGTCCCCAGAGGGAAAAAACCTCGGGTCACCATGGCAACCGGGTATTTTTTCCCTCTGGGGTCGCCACGATAGCTCCAACCGGTTACAGATTTCAGATTCGTAATCTACGCATCAAAATACATATTCCTACAAATTTTCAGCCAAATCGGAGTTTGTGCGACCCTTGGTTCTTCTAAAAGTAAGACCATCTGTACAGTAGTAGGCTTGTTTTCACCTGCATGATGATATGATACCTGTAAAGCTATATTAGTATAAGAAACGTTGACGTGTTCATAAAAATGTAAACCATATTTACAAATACTCATGAAATGAAGTATCCGTTCGAAACCATCATCACGTCACATCTCGACATCTCGTCTGGTACTTCAAAAAATGGTATGAAATGAAACTGGTTTTTTTTTCTCAATATTTGAACGATTGGTTGGTCTTGGTCCACAATTTTCAATTTAGAATTATTATTGTACCTAAGAGTTATATTCCGTTTGTTATGCATACAAACTTGAAACTACAAAGCATTGAAGCATACATATTATGTACTTTACTATAGTACACTTCACTTGTCTCAACAAGCCGCATTCGTTTTTTAACCGATGATGTTTGGGATGTAGACGTGGTGTTTAAGCTGTGGTTTTTTAGCTAATCTTGTTTCCCTAATGATCGTGATGATGGCTGTAGTATATATGGTTTGCTTAGTTTGCAATATTGTACCGTTGTTTTCACACGGCTTGCACGAAAAATGGGATAATATTACAAGCTCATCCTGTCATGTGGTCCAACAACCGTTTCCTCCCCCCATTGTAAAAAGCCATTGTTAAATTACTATGATTTCAGATTTTGGGAGTCTTGTTTGTTACACGTAATACTTATGACTTATATTTACTCACAAATTCAACAATCTACACAAGTTTGATGTCTCATGCCATGAAATAACTTCTGCTTTAATAAAAATCGAGCATAAACTAACTGCTAATAACTTGAACATTTATTGTTTTTTACGTAGCCTATTTTATATTTATCACAATATTAATTTGATTAATGTGCATTAATGAGAGGGAAAACAACATAAATATTATTGTCTGATGATAGTGGTGATGGGCCTTGGCCAAATAAAAAGTGTAGAAAAAAGTAGTAAAATAGCTTCAGTTATGTTAAATTTCACTGATGATGATGCTGGTGTTGATGTTGTTGAAAGCTATTCACATCCCGTAAAAACTTTGCTTTCTGCTCAGCAAGCCTTTCATGAATGGGGCAAAGACGTCTTGTGTGCAATTTTCCGGCTTCAATATCCAAATCCTGTAATCAAGTTATTTTATGAGGCATTCATTTTACTTTAGCATATCTCATGATTTCTTCATAATACCTTTTTCATATTAAAGAATAAAGTTTATAATTATCATATCACAACAATACAAATATTCATTATCCTATTATACTTGAAGTAGCCTGGCATTTCTCTCCTGTGCTTGTATTTTCTTTTCATGAGCCACAGCACCAAGATCTTCTGGCCGTTTAATCTCTTTTAAATTCACAAGACCACGGGATTTTGCCAAAGACTTTTTGCGTTCCTCACTACAAAAAAATATTATGTGGAATTCAAAATTAATTTTCAACTCGCTCATTTGCATCTGTCATAATATCTAATGACGCATGCTGCATACATCCAAATCTTTGTTAATGATTTGTTAACTATATGTACTTCATTAACACTTGCATTTGCCTTGTGCAATATCTTTTCACACAGGTATATTGATAGGCGGATTGCCTTAAAATTGATGTGGCAAAAATTTTAAGTCTTCTCAAATATATGCTTCATTCCACTCATCCTATAGAACTTAAACGTTCGTAACCTTCAAGAACAAAAGCGAAAGCTGAGTATTCATCTGCGAGGGCAAGACAAAACTATTAAGTATTTACCTATGTCACGAAATCAAAGTTGCAGTTCTGTTCCCTGTAGCCTTGCACCTAAATATAGACTAGTTTTGGGGCAATGGCATATAGCGTCTGAGCTTTTGTCAAGGTCAAATGTTTCAAGGGCATTATGCGACTACCTCAAAATTGGTGTGTGTGACTTGACTGAATTTAAAGGGTTCGGTAAAGGACCTTCATCTAACTAACACCTTTAAGGCTGAATTGTAGTTCATGGCTTATATGGGAAATGATATGTATTACTAAGGCTAATGTATATGTTGATGGTCGAATGCTTGTAATGATGCTGGATTTTCCTGTTGACTTGGACAGACATGTTAAGGTGAAGGTAATGATGAATGGATGTGATGAATGATGATACTAAGAAGGGTAATATGATATGGACCTGGACCACACGTCCCTACCCAAATCTCAAGGATTAGAATATTTTGTAAGAAAAAAGGGACAGTTATTAACCTTTGAAGTACTTTTCTGTTTCGTTCTAGAGCTGGGGTTGTTCGTTTTACCGAGAAAAACAAGTTAACGATTTTAACAACAATGCTACTTTTCGTCAGCTATGCTATTGTATGTGTAGTTGCATATTGCAGTGTTTTATAACAATTGTGTTTTAAAATAATGTTTTTTACTTACATGTCTTTCAGTTTTTTCTCCAATTCTAATTCTTTTGCTAAGATATACTCCATTATTCCTGCAATAATAATTGTTGACACTGTTAATTAAGAGCCAAGAAGTCTGAACTGAGGTCATAGAGCATGATGCATCTATTGCTTCCGTTTCATAGCTCAACATGTTTTGGAAAGTACGAAAGAGTATGTAGCTGAGTTGAATTGGGAGAAAGAGTTCTCGGTTTTCTGTTGTGCCTGACGTGTTGCTTGGAAATGCCCTTCACCACCTAATGTGTATATTTATGCAATCAGCCCCATGTGCTGCTTGTCGAAGAGCAAACTTAGAACAAAGAGATACTTGGGGTTAATTTTTTGTGGGGTCGTCAGTTTGTGAACGATATTAATTAGGATGCCAATAGAAAATGAAAGTAAATTGCCACTGCCAAGATATGTATACCATAAGGTAGGATACTGAGTTCGCATAGTTTGGTCAACCGTATCAAGAATGAAAAAACCTGCTTTGAAATAAATTGTCTATGGCTCTTTAAAATCATGATTGCAATTATTTTTATTTCACCATTTTATGCGGCATTTTTCAGCCTTTACCATAAATGTATAAACCATCCAAAACACTGACAGCTGCGACAGCACAACATTATGTTTTTAAGGAGTAAGTCTTTTGGGGTCACGAGGAAACATTGATGTCTTTCTAATGTTGTCTAATCCCAAGTACAGCATGGTTACTCTTTCTAGACCAATCCCACCACCAGCATGGGGAGGACATCCATATTTAAAGGCATCAATGTAGCTTTTGATTTTCTCCAAATCAACAGCATGATGCTTCGCTCTCTCGGAGAGTAACTACGAAAATAAAATAATACAAATAATTGTTGAAATAGACATTAAGGAAGAAAATTGCGCAAGCATAATCATAGTTAAATCAACCTTTGGGTCGTGGATACGCTGAGCTCCAGAAAGAATTTCTTCACCCCGCATGAACATGTCATAAGAGTTTGAGTATTTTGGATTACTCGGATCTGGCATTGTATAAAATGGTCGCACAACTAATGGATATTTATCCAGAATGAAAAAGTCAGTGTCGTATTTAGCTTTCACCAAACGACCCAACAACTTTTCACTCGGGGTTGATAAATCATCCTCATCGCCAATTTCTACCCCGGCTTCTCGTAACATTTCAACTGCTTGAGGAAATTCAAGACGCAAGGGAGGATCTAAGAAAGTAAACGGACTAGCAGGATACTGCTTATTGACAGCGCTAATCTCCTCTGCATAGAGATCCCGAAGTCCACGAAATATCTCGGTAAACGTTGCCCCAATGGTATCAACAACCTAAAGAAAGTATACCCGTAACTTATCAGAACAAAAAACTTTAAATTTAAAAATCTACTTTAAATCACCTAACCTCATGATAGTGCGTATCGAAAGCCATCTCTAAATCCAATCCAACAAACTCAGTCAAATGACGATGCGTGTTACTGTCTTCTGCCCGAAAAACTGTTTTAAAAGCATTAGAAACATATTTGAATAAATATTCCGCAACAATTATAATTCAATTTTTTAAGTTGAGTTGAAAAATAGATTTACCAGAGCCAATCGTATAAACCTTTTCGAAATCAGAGGCAATGGCCATTTGTTTGTATAACTGAGGACTTTGAGCTAAGTAAGCAGATGTTTTAAAGTATGACACAGTAAACACGTTGGCACCTCCTTCGCTGGCAGCCGAGATAATTTTCGGAGTATGAATTTCCACAAAATTCTGTAACAGTGGACATCAAGTAAATAACCTAACTGTAAGTTAAAAAAGTTAAACATAGTTCCCTTATTACATACCTGCTTTTCTAAAGCTTCTCGAAAAAGTTTGCACACACCAGCTTCAATACGATATATGGCTTGATTAGTTGGGGTTCTTAGGTCTAGTATTCGATTGTCCAGCCTTGTATCTTGATTAACACGAATGCTGAGAGCATCATCATCCCCCTGTAAATTAAATAACATAGAGAAATGTCCGGTAATTAAATGCGGTTTAAAAAACGTTACCATGTTCGTACGTTGATTAATACTAGCAATCATTTTTTTATTTTTTTTTTCAATTTTTATTGACTCATTTTAAAACCTTTAACTTTGAGAAACAACCTAGACAAATATTGCACACTTGTATCATTTTCTGAAAATACTCTAAAGCTGCATAAAAACTACTTTCTACAAAGTATGTCTTACACAATACGAAGTCTGGTAGTACCAATCATGCAGTAGCATTAGCTAAGCTCAGACCCTGGTCTAATAACACCTAACGGACACTCCACGCTCAATTCTTTACTACAATGGGAGTATTCCGGTCTATTTGGTATTACGCGAGCGTTTCCAGTATTATGTGGAATGCCTTCCTATTTGCTATGGAATATACTTTATTGTTTCTTGCGCTTCGAGCCTTAGTCCAAGGAATAAGTTGCCTTGTTTATAACATCAAATTTGCAATCATGGCCTGGGGAGCGATCTTTGCCTTCCAAATACTATACAGTTTTTACCAAATCATCGCGGTAGAGGAGAGCGAAGACAGCATAGGTGTTCACCTCGACCTTGTTCATGGGGGGTATAAATCGGGGGTATCGTGGGGGTATAAATTTGCCGGCCCAAGGCCTTCGGCCTTGGGCCGTTTTATATTGTTGATATTATAGTACAATTATAACACAAGCTAGCAGCACACTCTTAACCACGGTTTTGGGGATTTAGGGAACGGGGGACTGTTTTTTTTATAAATATTAGTTATGGTATAGTTCTCTAATATTTTCTACGAAGTGTCAGAAATTTTCATCCAACCGTTTTAAATAACGACGAGCACATAGGTATGAAAACCTACCCGATTTCAGCTAAACCCTATTTTTAGCAGGTCCCAAGGGGGGGGGGTTAAGAGTACCAGTTTTTACAATTAATGTAAATCGTAGTTGGTAATTGGTTTTTTAATGCTAGAAAATGGGTAATTAGACTTATTGCAGCTTTTAGAGTCGCGAATTTTATTTCTAAATTTCAGAAAATTTATAGAAATGAATGAAATCTGCACTTATTAGTTTTTTAAATGAGTAAAAATCTGAACCATTTCTTAATTGATTTTTTTGGGAAATGAGTCAAATTTGGGATATTTTGGATTGAGATTTTGCGAATCCAGCCAGTTTTCGGCGAAAATAGTGAAATCTGGTTAACTTTAGAGAATTTTGGAGGAATTAGTGGAGTCTGGGCAATTCTAGAGAAATTTCGGACAAATCTAGCGAATTTGGCCAATTTTAGGAGAAAATAGTGAAATCTGGTTAACTTTAGAGAATTTTGGAGGAATTAGTGGAGTCTGGGCAATTCTAGAGAAATTTCGGACAAATCTAGCGAATTTGGCCAATTTTAGGAGAAAATAGTGAAATCTGGTTAACTTTAGAGAATTTTGGAGGAATTAGTGGAGTCTGGGCAATTCTAGAGAAATTTTGGACAAATCTAGCGAATTTGGCCAGTTTTAGGAGAAAATAGTGAAATCTGGTTAACTTTAGAGAATTTAGAAGGAAATAGTGAAGTCTGATTTCCCTAATCTTTGACATATGGCATAGGTCAAAGATTACGGAAACTCTCGTTTTGCCACCAGAGCAATTTGAGGTAGTATCTTTAGACTAAGCACGGATAAGATTTAAAGGGTGGCTTCTAATGGAGCGGTGGGTATGAACCATGGTTGAAGATAAAAATATATATAGCCTTAAATAAAGATGGTTGAAACAAAAGAAACAAATAAAAATTGTTAAGAAATAGGAAGTCGCATTGCAATGAGACTTCTTATGTCTTGCCTTTCGTTAGCAATTTTTATTTGTTTCTTTTGAATCTAGTATTTTGACATGGATTTTACTCGTACATCATACAAGTTTATATGATAGCCAACACTAGCATTTCCTGTGGGTATAAAATACATGATTTTATACCCCTAGCCAACGCTAGCATTTCCTGTGGGTATAAAATACATGATTTTATACCCCTAGCCAACGCTAGCATTTCCTGTGGGTATAAAATACATGATTTTATACCCCTAGCCAACGCTAGCATTATCTGTGGGTATAAAATACATGATTTTATACCCCTAGCCAACACTAGCATTTCTTGTGGGTATAAAATACATGATTTTATACCCCTAGCCAACGCTAGCATTTCTTGTGGGTATAAAATACATGATTTTATACCCCTAGCCAACGCTAGCATTATCTGTGGGTATAAAATACATGATTTTATACCCCTAGCCAACGCTAGCATTATCTGTGGGTATAAAATACATGATTTTATACCCCTAGCCAACACTAGCATTTCTTGTGGGTATAAAATACATGATTTTATACCCCTAGCCAACGCTAGCATTTCTTGTGGGTATAAAATACATGATTTTATACCCCTAGCCAACGCTAGCATTATCTGTGGGTATAAAATACATGATTTTATACCCCTAGCCAACGCTAGCATTATCTGTGGGTATAAAATACATGATTTTATACCCCTAGCCAACACTAGCATTTCTTGTGGGTATAAAATACATGATTTTATACCCCTAGCCAACGCTAGCATTATCTGTGGGTATAAAATACATGATTTTATACCCCTAGCCAACGCTAGCATTATCTGTGGGTATAAAATACATGATTTTATACCCCTAGCCAACGCTAGCATTATCTGTGGGTATAAAATACACGATTTTCAAAGTTTTATACCCACAGCCAACGCTTCGCGTTGGCTGGGGGTATAAAATTTCGAATTTCCCTATGGGGGTATAAGAGAGACCTCGAAGATCGAGGTGAACACCTATGGAAGACAGTGAACTGGATGATGAGGACTATAGCATTGTAACATTTTGCCACTCTGGATATTCGATGATGTACAACAGCTTTCTCTCATCCGTAAATATAGCTATCTGTATTGTGATCATTTGTATCTTCTTGAGCCTATTTCGAATAATTTTCGAAAATATAACCTGTGCCGTCTTTGTGTGGCTTATACTATACCTACTGTACATTGCCTATCAATTGACAATAAAAGCAATGAAAGTTTAAAGACCTATCTGTTTTTATTCAGCCAATAGCAATATGGCGTGAATCAAGCATGAAATGTCTAACGCAAATTACATGTCACGGCTAGGTTTCAAATTTAAAGAATTGACAAGACCTAAGATAACTTTACTAATATTCCATATAAAGTATCAATATGAAATACACACAAAGATATTCTTGTCAGCAGTTAAAACTTACTTCTTCCGCGACAGCTCTGGAGGCATCATCAATCTGAAGCGGAAGTCTGGGTTCAGCAAGACTAATCACCCAAAACTCCAGACAGATAAGCTCAACGTCAGATTGTGTACATGATTCAATTGGCTTCGGCACTGTTTGAACCAATCCCCTTACGTCCACAATAGATTCTTTCGGGATACTAAATAAAGGATGGGATGTCAAAATATTATAACAACCAACAACCCATTTAAGTACTAATAGTAATATATTACTATTACTTTGTCACAAATTTTAGCATCTGTTTGCTGGTTTTTTCTCCGACAGCGACGATCCCTTGAATAGTACTTCTTCCTTGACGGAGCACAACGAAACATTGCTTTCCCTTGGCACGACTTGTATGAAGTCGTGCTCTTATCCACACCGTTTGAGTTGCTTGTGAAACTCCAAGATCAGTCACTTTTTCAACCTTTCTTACAGTTTTATCTTGCGACTGATTCAGAGGACGTTCCCCATACAATCCCTCAGATATATCTGGCTCATTTGCATTGTCTTGCGGTTGACGCGCAGCCTAATAATTGAAACCAGTTAGTTAGTTATTAAACTAAGCTGTGAAATTGTCACAATCCCAATAAAAATTATTTTTTACCTGCGAAGCCTCCTTCTTAGCAGCTTTCTCTGCATCTTTAGCTGCTTTCTTCAAAGCCTTTTTTGAGGGCGCCCTAAATTAGGGGATTAATAATATATTTAAATTTTGTGTTCATAATCCTTAATACTGCTAACTGCTAATCTAAAATTAAAAACTTTACCCTCCAGCTTCTTGAGGCTCTTGCACCGTATTTGGTTCCTCCGTGCCCATTTTCTAAGCTAATTCTAAATAACCAAAAACAAAAAAATAGGTTCAAATTAGCAAAACATGAAACTTGGGCATATGATAACGAAAGCTGACACTAAACGAAAAGTGTTTGCGTCATAAGTCATGTATTAACATTTCACATCCTTCAAATATTCATATTCATCAGATCAGATCTGATGTAAGAAGCATTTGTTATTACAACTATCGACTACTTTTAAACAACAAAAAGATGACTAACCTCTTTTGTTTTAGCGATGAGCAGGTGACAGTATGGTGATTTACTCTCTCTCTCTCTCTCCTGAACGAGTAGTAGAATTAACAAACTAACGACACTCGCAGTTTTAGCTGCTTGCTCCCTCAATCGTCCAAAAAATTAATGTATCATTAACACCGGCTTGTACCACAAAGTTAAGACCACTCGAAAATTGACTTGGAAGATACCATTGAGATTGAGAATGCAATCCGTGTAATATGCTTTATTGCTACATGCATAAAAGGTATTTTTGGGACCTTTTGCTTGCGCTTGTGGAAGTGATTTTACCCGTAGCAGGCCGGTTCCCCTTTTTTCACTTTCCCCTTTGAGGTAAGTTTCCCCTTTAGGACGTTTCCCCTTTGTCTAGTTTCCTCTTTAGGACGTTTCCCCTTTGAGTTTAGTTTTCCCTTTGGTTAGTTTCCCCCTGAAAAGTTTCCCCTTTGGTTAGTTTCCCCTTTGAGTTTAGTTTCCCCTTTGGTTAGTTCCCCCTTCAATATTTTGAAACTCAGTTTTTTGTTTAAAGCTAAGGTCTCACGAAGGGGTAAACGTACGAAATTTTCACTGGAATTCCAGCGAAAAGTGGTTTTCATTCATGAATTCATTTTTATTTCGCTTACTAGTACTCACGACAGTTGTTTCGAAAATCGCTTTTCAGAAATCTGTATCATGAATGGTTATACAATCAAACACGGATTCTCATTTTAAGATGTAATTGTGCTTAAAACAATTAACATTCATTGGTTCAATGAAGCGATTAACGTAAATAAAAACCCAGGGTTGACATGTTATGGTATTATAAAAATATTGTAACCAAGACAAAACGACTTTTGCAAACATAGGAATGAAATAATCTGCTGTTTTAGTAAATGGATAAGTAGATTCGTTTTCTAAGAATAAGCCATACATACGCCATTTGTATGCATCAACTTACTAAATTCACATTGTAACATCCCAAAAGTTTGAGAATCTTTGAGATATTGACTTGAGCTAATAGATTGACGGAGCCATAGATGGGCGGCCCACAGTGGGCCATGGGCCATTTTCGTGGCCCACTGGCCCACTTGGCCCACTTTGCCACAGTGGGCCATGGGCCAGTGGCAAAGTGGGCCACCACATGGGCCAGTGGGCCATGGGCCAAGTGGCCGCCCATCTATGGACGGAGCAACGGTTTACCGTGCCGTGTTAGCTATGAAAATTCAAAAAATTATAAAACAGACTGTTTGCTTTGTATTCTAACTCTGTAGAAAGTTTTCGGATCACAGACTGTCGTATTAATTAATGCTTAATAAAAGAATATACCATAAATAGCCAAATGAATAGCCTTTTTCGTTCGTGAAAAGCTTACTGAAGTTGTTCTACCTTACCTTTTATACACGCCACCAGTTTTAGAAACATTAGAAAAATTCGTCGTAATCTGTTTGTCAAGAAAGATATGATATCATTGTGTATGAGCATATTTCATGGCTGATTTCGTTTTCATACCAGCGAAAAAAGGGTGCAGTCACCTGGGTGAAACGTGCATTTTCTTCGTTATTCGTTAATAAATGTGAAATTTTCGTCATTATTCCATTTCGACGTTTACCACTTCGTGAGAACTAAGCTTTAAACAAAAAACTGAATTATAAAATACTGAAGGGGAAACTAAACTCAAAGGGGAAACTTTTCAGGGGGAAACTAACCAAAGGGAAAACTGAAAAAAGGGGAAACTAACCAAAGAGGAAACGTCCTAAAGAGGAAACTAGACAAAGGGGAAACGCCTTAAAGGGGAAACTTACCTCAAAGGGGAAAGTGAAAAAAGGGGAACCGGCCTAGACACGATTTTACCGATACATTGTTTCTTGTGTTCACCCTAAACCGGCCGGGATGTTGGACTGGGGTATCCTAAGGATTAGAAGGTACCCCGCAGCAATTTTTTCTAAACGACGACTTTACGGGCTAAAACAAATTTCTAACACTATGCACTATCAAATACCATCAATAATTAATTTAATGAATCAATTTTTTTATTTAATTAAAAATTAAAGTTTAAATGAATTAACTTTGTAGGCGGAAAATTGAATAGGTCTGTCGTGCGGCGGGGTACCTCGGCTTTTATCTAAAAATGTGTATCTTGTTTTACTTACATCTCATTCTCATTCACACATGTGTTCACTGTGAATATTAGATGAATCGCGATTCGCGAATCGTTGTGTTTTGGATAAGTTGGTATTTAGCTGCTTCGTGATTAAAATATCTATGGAAGTGTTTTTTGCTGCTTATCCTATTAGCTATCATCTCAACATTAACATTCAGGGACTAGAATAAGAACGAAGCAATAATAGTGATCACGGGTCAAGAAACGAGTGTATTATATTGTTGATTTCTTCATAAAGGAAGTCATCTGTTATTTGATTACTCATTATTTTAATTAACTTGTCACCTTGTCAGAGTCATTACTTATTGCATTGTTTGTTGAATAATCATTAACCAATAATATTTTGATACAACAATACAGGCTGTGGTTTGCTACGAAGAGATAGTCCGAAAAATTACCAATCACCAATCACTGACAATTTACGGAGGAGCTTGACTTCATTAGGACAGAGTCCGATCTTTAGCATGCGGAAAACTGCAAAGCCGTCTCGATTACTGGACAGATTTCATAAGGGATTTGTGTGGACCTGTTTGGGGCTAACAACGTATGGATTCTACATTGCAGGGTTTCGATTTTATCAATACATGACAGTTACAAGGCCATCGAGATTAGCTGTCAAAGAAAAATTAATTCAGGAAGAAGATCCAGAGGAACTGAAATCGTAGCTAGTGGGCCAGTTGTTGAATTCCGTAGATCGAACGTGTAAATGTAGTTATGTATTAGTTTAGAATTTTTATAGAAAGCAGGATAAGTTTTGATAATGATTTGAGTGTATTTGGCATGTTAAATAACTTTCTCTAAAAGGTACAGTTTTTGTTTTACCGTAAGCTTCGATACAAAATTGTTTCATTCATACTTGATGCTTGTTTCCAAACCTTCACCAACAGCGACTAACTGTTGAGTCACAGTCACGGAACTGGTTAACTACATCATCCATTTAACTGTAAGTTGCAAGTTTCACTTTCTTTGTACAATTCTTAATTAAGTACCTCTCGTTGCGAGCATTCGATTGTCATATTTGTCATCTTATTGTCATTTTTCGTTCACAGATAGAAGAATGCTTTCAAACTCTGTAATCCGAACTTTAGGATCTCGAGCACTGGGGCTCCGTGTAAAAGCCGGAGAAAAAATTGTAGCTACATCATACAAAATGTCCTCTTCTGCATCTTCAGCAGTAAAAAATGATCCGATAACTGTAGCTGCCCTGAAACTAGGAAGATTAAATCATGTAGCGATTGCTACTCCAAATTTGGAACAAGCAACAATAATGTATAGGTAAGTGACAATGACAAACTTACTACACCTTCGGAGTCCGATCATGCAGATAATTATGTATCAGTATCGGTAAAATGATAATTAATAATTAATAATAGGGACATACTTGGAGCAAATGTTAGTGAAGCACAAGACCTTCCGGATCATGGTGTTACCACTGTATTTGTTGATCTTGGGAACACAAAGATTGAACTCTTACGCCCATTAGGAGACAACTCACCAATTCAGGTAATCACAGTTAATCATTGCTAAATAAATTCCTATTCAGCTTCAACTTTAACCGTTCTAACAGAATCTTTCATCTGTACTGTATACAGAATTTCCTACATAAAAACAAAGCAGGAGGAATACACCACATTTGCATAGAAGTGGATAACATCTTTGCTGCAGTAGAGAGTTTAAAATCTTCTGGAAAAATCAGAGTATTGGATCCAAAGCCGAAAATTGGAGCTCATGGGAAACCTGTTGTATTCTTACACCCGAAAGACTGCGGTGGAGTGCTACTTGAGCTGGAACAGGCATAATTAAAGTTGATAAACATTCTAACAATCGTTAATCGAATTTAGGAAACAATTTGAAAATCTGGTTATCGGATTTTAAGAGTCGATTTGAATAAACATAGCTTGATTTGATTACACATTAGTTATTTTCAATGAAGTTTATTGTATTGTTCGGAAATTTATTACATTGTGGATGAATACACGCGTATTTTACCATACATTTTTACATTTTGTAGTTTAACGTGTAAGATTACCTGTTTTATATCATACTGGTAAAGTAATATTGTTTGTAACTTTATCGATAGGTGGTGGTAAGTCGTAAAATGCTTATTTAACTGCAGTAGATAGCTAACGCGTCGTAAGTTGTAGCAGTCCATTGCATTGTGTGCTACACAGCTTTTGATTGATTGTATGCATTTAGGTAGCATTTCATTACCTTTTGAAAATTCTCGAATAGAAGTAGGCTTATCTACTTAAGTAATAATATTACTACTGGTAAACACTTTCTTAGCAGTATTTAATTTGTCAGGATCAGAGATGTACCTTATGTACTCATGTACACCCGCTGCTATGCTCAGATCAATGTTTTTTTTTAACTTTTAAACTACATTTATATATGAAGACCCTCAGAATGTTTATAATGACACGAGATCATGTTGTCGTCACTTTTCTACTGATTCGAGGATTGTACGCGTTTACGTTTGTACGTCTTACTATCTACTGAAGAAGAGGTTTATAGAGGTTGATTGATCATTTACCTGCCTTTGCGTGTAATATTTGATCAATCTTACACACACCTTCAGCCACTATACACAATCTTAGTCTAAATTTAATGTTATCTATTATGAAAAGTAAATATAGAATATAGTATATTTTTGCAATACAATCCTACGAAAACACTACGCAGGTCATACATCATTACGTAAAGAGCAGATAGTTATCTGTGAATGCTTATTCACAGCATAATATTTCACGTATTTTGACTAAGAAATGGCGTGATGATGATGGTACTGCCTTAACTGACTGAGACAGATACGAGATTACTCAACAACTCCTGCAAAAGAATTCCAGAGGTTGGAGGTGTGATTTTCATGAAGTACTGGATGGGTTTCCGAATGTACTCAATACATCTTACAAAGGTAACACAGTACTGCTATAAATTATTTATATACCCCGTCACCGGTTACACCTTCAGGGCAGTATAATTATTCTGCTTGAGCCCAGTAAGTAGGTTTGTTGCATATAACAGCTTCTACGAAAAGACAGCGTATCGCTTATTATTAGTAGTATAAATATAGAGTAGCAGTAAATAGGTAATAAAATAGTCTAAACTCGAGTAGTAGTGGAATCTAAAATGACTGTGCGAGTTCAAAGACAAGCGTTTTTATAAGCATTTTAGACTTAAAAATCTTGGAAGCAGGGATCTCAAATCTTGTTCGAAACTGCTGAATGTAACGGTGCAATACTAAAAACAAAAACCATAAAAAATTAACAAAAAAAACTGTTTTATTCATTCACGAAATCTAAATAAAAACAATAGATAACAAAATCGTTACAAAAAAAACGAATAAACGATAACACGCGAGCTGATTTCATACCGCAAAATCAGTAAAACAAATAATAACTAATATTATAATAAAACAGTGGTGATGTGATATTAATATGGTATGTACACTGCCAGACTAAAATTGAAATGATAAATATTACGTCTTAACACTTCATTAATACACACGTACTTAGTTTCTCTCTAAAAAAATGGTTGATATTGCAAAAATTATCTTGTTAATGGAGACGCAAAAAGTTATTGTGATTTTTTTATACATAAATAACAGCAGCGACTAATAATTATATCTATAGACCATCACATATTCAGTCCGTTCAGTCTACACAACTAAAAATACTTATATGTCTGCAAAAAAAAAGGTGTTTTACATTTCACAACAAAGGAGTTTTACGTACTTTTGAGATTTTGTACAAAATCTGCATCATGATTAAACATCATAATAAAAGACTACCGGTAAACCAATTATAACTTAGCAAATACACCTTTTGAAACCTATATCAAAGTTGCACCGGTTAAACAATATTATTATACGTACATATACGGTGATACACAGTATTGTTTGGATTTGTACAAGAGACACCGCGATGGCCTATGAAGTCAAAACTAGTTAAAACGTTTAACAATGCGATGTTACGTAAACTAATGCTAAACAATTATTATTTCTTACCACAGATTCAATGTAAACGCACCTGTCAAAATTATAATTTGAGAACGACTTGTTGCCAGTGAAATGATTTACGTGTTAGCAAAAGCATTATCGACACTGCTAGCAATATAAACCAATTCTACTAAATTAAATGTTCCATTCCCTTTGTTATTAAACATTATACCTAAGTTTCCTTCGGTAATACATACTTCCTTACACGTTTCACAGTAAAATCTAGATTTACATGACCTACAAAAGGACAAAATGAATCATTAAGTTTAGCTTATAGGAACACATTTTGCGAAAAGAATGAGATTGCAATTCTCCACAATACGGTATACATTAATTACTTGATATTCGTTTCCGCTACAAAAGCAGTTTCGGTACAGTTTTCAAGTCTATCAAAGTGTGAGTTTAGGTATATTATTTACGTATGCCTGAATGAATGACTTTTTTTACAATATCATCAGCTAAATTGTATCAATATTAACTAACATCAAAATAGGAGTTACGTCTATAATCCATCTAATTAAACAAAAATTGTTGTACTTTCGTATTCTTTTTTATCAAACCCGACAGAAAAATTAAAATACCATCTTTCTCCATACGGACAAAATAAATACCTACCTAGACATTCATCCTGCAGTTGTTTTTTTTTAAAAAAAAGAAGATATCTATAAGTATAAATGCGTTCCTGGCTGGTTTTAAATATAATTCAATAACGCTTGACGTTAAACGTTTCGAATTAAATACTTGAGAAAATGCTAAGACATATTGACATTATTCACCAAGAATAACAATCGATGAATAGATTGAATCCATATTAATATACACATAATTTCAACTAAAATTCACATTAAATCGAATGTGCTCAATTTTCTGGTTACAATGTAACTTGCTAATGTTAATCATTAGCACTACTAATACTCCACAAAGTTTAAAATAGTTTACATTAGCTTTGATCGTCTCTACTACAATGCACACATTTCTGACTTGAATCGTATTTTAAAAAAACTAATAAAAGTATAAAAACAAAATTTTTCCTTAATTGTTGTTATAAATTCAACCAATAATCTAACCACTACCACAGGATATTTCTATTTGTTTCATCATTCGAAAATCATGTCACAAGTGTCTTAGTTTACTGTGAACGTTAAATTTCATGTTACAAGTTTTGTTAAAAGTTATTTTTTTTTTATTATAGTAGCATAGATTCAAAATTCAACCGTACTAAAACACATCACTAGCTCAAAACTGATTGGAAATAGATATAGACTCAGGTTGACTTGTTCGTGGAAAGTTTGGGAAAATATTGGCAAAAAGTGAGTAATCAAGATCATTTACATCAAACTCCAAGCCCAATTCTTGTAAATCATTTCTACCCAACTTGTGATCACTCATTCGGTTATCCGGGAATAATTCAGTGAAATCAGCCTCTGTCAGCACGTTATCTTCAAGTAGACGACTTGCTTGACTTTCAATTTCAGGGTCAATCTGTAGCTCAAAACTATGTTCCAAATCATCCTCCGAGAAATCGCAATCTTTAAAACAAGACACACAAAATAAAATAAAAACATTAAAATCGTTTCCCAACAATGGCCTTATAGTATTCCTTTTAAATGTTTGTACCTGGTTGACTTGAAGTGGAATGTTCAAAGGTAGAATCAAAGGAAGCATCAGTGATTACTCCATCCGGCGTACCAGCAGTTTCTGAAGACCCAACTGAATTGAGTACGGTTTCCAACCCTTGATTACGATGCGAAGTTACGGAAGAAAGTTGAGAACGGTTTAACATATCCTGCAATTCTTGTACATCATTTATAGGGTTTCCAACACCCTGACTCAACTTTAGAGAATGATGTGTCGATGGCTGGCTACGTCCTTCAACTTTAATTTTTCCCTGTAATCCAATGTGCGTTGATGCAGTGGTGTGGTCAGATATATCAAACGCAGGGGTGGTGGTGGTAACATTGCATAAGACAGGGGGCGAATGTCCATTCAAAGACAAACATAGTTCTGATCCATTTTTAGTAGTCGCATCATTTATTTCCAATCGCCTCTTCTTTCCACCACCAGCTGCAGTATTTTCCAAGGAAGTAACGTTGCTGGAGGAATTGAGGGAGCTTATACCTTCACTTACATCCTTTATCGTTTCATTAATAATGTTACTCGCTGATGAGTCATCCGATATTACAATCATAGCATCTGCCCTCTTTAGCTTCTTTTTTGACGAGGTGACCGGTGAAAATTTGGATTCTTTGGTAACTTCAGCCGGTTTTGATTTGTCCACTCGTTTGCTTGCCTAGATTGATCACATACAAAAGTTTTTTTTAAGCAAAAGCACGTCTAATAAACCATGTTTTACATTTAAATTTCAAAGTAATATTATAACGCTTACCTTGTGACTCTTTGTCTTTAACAGAACTGTGGAACCGTTATGAGCATCATTTCCTACAGCACCAGGCGATTCCGAGGTACCAAATTCCAATTCTTTGGATTTAACTCCATACACATTTGACCTTTTTTGAGCTTTACTTTTGACACCTTTGCTAGAATTTTCCACAGTTTTTTGTTCTTTACCACAATTTTTCTTGGTGACACCACTCCCAGAAATCTTTGTATTTCTATAATCTTCTGCTACAGATGGGCTATCGTTATCAAAGAACTCGTAATCGTCATACTCTGTTTTCTTCCCAATATCTTTTTCATCGTCATTTGCTGTTCCAGTAGAAGGAATTTTTAAATCAAACCCCAACAAAACTTGAGCACAAATACTGGAATCAATTCTTATACATTGAAGTATCGAATTTGCAAGCTTTCGCTTTGTATTTCGTTCACATTTTTCACTAACTTTACAAGCTTTCTTTATCGTTTTATATTGGGACTTGAAGGAATTTCTGACATGAACCAAAAAGTCATGTCGATTTTTTAAATCTCTATTCTCAATACTGTTAGCGTTACTACTAGAATTACTGTTATAGTTATTCCCTGACAAATATAGAACACCACCGCTGAGTTGCTTTCCTACTAAACTTTTATCATCCTTGATTTCGCTAGTTTCATGGATATATATAGCTTGCGGTTCTGTTTTTATAATAATACCATTATTACTACGTGTGATTAGGGGCGGAGGAGGTGGATTAGATGCAATCTCACTTTTCCGATCCTCATTGAAAAAATCTTTTGATTTTGTCGTCCACGAAGAAGAAATGCCCGTATATTTTGCTGCGAAGCGTGGGAAAATATTAAGTTTGGCATTTTCGCTCTTCTCCTCACAAACGCTATCGGATAACAATGACTTATCTAATTGCTTAAGCGTTTTCAATTGCTCGAACTGACGAACTTCTTCGACATCGTATGATTTGAGCTCACTCCCTCGGCTACTTTCTGTCGTCTGAACGCGAATACTTAATTGAACTACACGAGAGGAAGATTTATGTTGCGCTGTCGTAGAGGTAATTTCAGTACCACTATTGGAATTACTACTATTCTTCAAATTAACCTTACTGCTTCCATTGGTGTTTGCTGGAATTATAGTGGTGTACACGTTTTTGTTCTTATCCGTAATCTTTTTCGTCGTAAATGGTGCTGAACTGCAAATGCCATTCTGAGATTTGGCATGCTTCCCTTCCTTTGTTGTGCTGTTATTAACATCTCTAGCTTTAGTCGCCTTTCCCTTTCCGTTGACAGAGCCATTTGTCAAGCCATTCTTGTAACTGAATACATCAGTAATATCAGAGGAATCTTCTTCAAATCTAAACACTGCACCAGGATCCTTCTTATTGTTAGCTGAATTCGACAATGGATATTTTTCGGATGCATGCGGACTGGAGCTGCTACTATCCTTTTGAGCTGGGTGCGCTTTGGTTTTTCTTTCCGTTTTGGGTATGATTCCAACTACTTGCATGTGACTGTGGCAGTAGCCCCTGTCTTGGTTTGAGGGGATGGCATTCAAACATTTCTGACTGTTGTTTCGAGTTACGTAGCTGCATTGTTTGAAAGGAGCTGATTTGTCTTCCAATATGTGCCTGTTGATTAAAATTGAAAATTAAAATAAAGACTCACTCATACTTACAATAAGTACAATAGGTATGTCGTCTGTTGCCAAAATAGTACCTGATACAGAACGCGTATCCGTTGAGACGTCGCTGGCGGCATACCTTCCCAGAAAACGAACAAAGTGGCTTATTGTCCGTAGGACTAAAGTGAATATGCTTTCCCTCAAACATTAGCCACCGTTGTTGGTAACCCCTACGTTGTTTTCGCAGTTTTTTTTATATTGCAACGTCAGACTAGCCTCTTTTCAGCAAGATTATAGGTGACCCCGTCTTTGAAGTAAGTAGTTGTACAGTAGGGGTATTACAAACTGTAAAATTTTCCACATTTTTTTGTCCACAATTCTCAGCAATCACTTTTTTCACTTAAAATCTTTACGAAAGAACTTACGTTGAATACGATGCTTTTTCATTACATGGAGTAAGTGAAAGTAGTGAACTCGCTTTATATTGCAGATATTCAAACTCCATACCTAATTTTATTAATAAAAAATCAGTTATTGAATAACTTTACGAGAAAACAGTCAGAGTAATAATTGTAACTCAAACTATAATATTGCAAACCCACCTAATTAAAAGTAGAAATATTTCATGTTCCGGTTCCCACTACTGCTGTTGTGAATGATTATCCCACACGCTATTGCAATCCTAATTCACTTTTACCTGTGAAAAAATGAATATCAAAACAAACATTTTTAACTGCACGCCTGTTTTAAGAAAGGTGAAGGAAATGGATCTAATCAAGTCACACGTTGACGATAGATCTTCTAAATAATACTATAGATAATTACCTCGTATTTACATATATGGTTGTTATAATTTTGGTTCACTCGAAGAATGCAAGTTACTATATCACATCTCAGTTGAAATCCTCAATCAGTCAGATCAGTTCCTTTCCATCCATTCCTCCACACATTAGCTACTTTTTGTTACCACATTCGGTTCATTTTCAATCGTCCAATGAGTTGCTGCAGTAAACAAACACATCATTTCGTTTTAAACTCTCGATAACCTTTTAAACTTTACACTCAAACAACCCGAAACTCTCAAAGTTTCGTGCTCAATCACTCTCCGCACATTTTCTTTAAATTAATGATATTAGAATGCCTTATTGCTTACTTGATTTCTTCACAATACTACTGATTTCAACAGCACAGTACATTAAATTATAACTAAGAGAAAGACTGGATATTACGGAATAGCAGACTTAGTTTAAAAATTTCTAATCAGTATTAGCTTGAGTTGTTTAACTTTTCCTTCTAATAATCCGGTCACCCTGCCTGCTCAAAAGCTTTTAGTGATTATGAAACACGTATTTACAAAAAATTAGCCTAGATTATTACTAATAATACTAGTTTTCAAAGCGTTTTCCCTTTTTTCTGACGTTTCGTTACAAAGTTTCCAGTGAACTCTTTTGTTTCTCATTCACAATTTTAGCAATGTCCACTCCGTACGTAATCAAATTACTGACACAACTCCAAACTTAAATAAAATTAATACCTAAACGGATTAATCCCTATTATCATTATTATTGTACATTATTTTTATCCGAAATAAAATATATTTCACCTACTAATAATAAATACTTCTTGCAACATATTCCATATCTTACACATTGGCAAGATCATAATATATTTTTGTACAGTTCTCTGTCTATATACTCTACACCTATCTACCTGTCGTATACACTTATATGCCTGTATATCCATCAAAAAAGGTCAGATTTAAGCCTTAAATCTGTATTTTCCAAATATGCCATTGTACGTACTTTTAAGGTAAAAATTTTACACAAACAAAATATACACATATACATGCACTATTATACCTAAGTCTTTTATACAAGTTTTCATCATTCATATAACGAAATATCGTATCGGATGAATGAATTCCTGCTTTTTACTATAGGTATAAAATACAATACTACTACTTACATATAGTGCTTAAATTGTACACTCCAGTTATGTACAAAAAAAATATATATATATATATACATTATGTACAATACAACTATAGGTAGTACACTATTTATGAGTAAACCTTAAAAATAGCTACGAGGATTCTCATACCGTCCAACAGGGGACGCTTACATAACTTCCTATTAAATATATATTTTAAATGTACAGGGACAGATATAGGATCCAATGCTTTCTCCAAAAATTACCAGCTCATCTCTTTTGACATCCAAATCCTCATTACTGTGCATAGAGAAAATTTCGGTTGTCGCTTTAAATCGGAAAAAGTAAAATTTAAGGGTTATCATCCACATTTAATGATGAAGTAGTCCTTTCAGCTGTTTTTTAATCCATCAATGACTAAAATCTTCTTGAAATTGAGCTAGGTCTTAATGTAATCTTACCAAGTCACAAGTAGTATGAGGAAATCTGTATATTCGTCGTCTGTATATCTCTAATTTGGTTTAAGGGAACTCTCCACCTAACCTGTTGTGTCTAGGGTGTGGCACAACTCGGGAACTCATGTCACTGATGAAATTATTCGAAAGTTACTACTCCCTTTAAAAGTGATGAAAATTTGGCAAATTTGATTAGTTTTGAAGAAATTTGATGAAATTAGTGAAAGAGTCCGCTAATCAAGTTGGCAGTAGGCCTTTAAGAATTTTTGCCAAAGGGAGTAAGGAATGGAAAATGATTTGAGATCTAAAAGCTTTTAAGGCAGCCCTTAAAGTTGGCGCCTCAAAATTTTGTGTATTGAGTAGTCCAGATGATGATGAGCAATAGTTGTTCAGCGGGTGAGACTCTCCAACAATAATACTACGTGAGCACTAGTCTTGAGTTGAGTAAGTCTTCGGGACGTTTTCTGTTATTTTCGTTTTTCAAAATTATTTTGCAATTCGGGAAGGATAAAATTATGAATTTTTGAATTGCTGATAATATGCTGATTGACATGGGATATTTTGGAACACGAACATTTTACAAATTTCTAGTCACCTGGTTTAGTTTTGGTAAGTGAGTTTGGAATTTTTATTTTTCAAGTTTGTAACCAAAAATTGAAAGTGACTTTGGAAAGCACTGTACACTGTTGTCAATTGTAGAGTAGAGAAAGAGAAGGTGACAGTGTGACACAAAGCACGGATACTTTTTCTAGTTCTTCATTATGATATTCAATATTATTATGAAGATTCTGTGATAAGTGAAAGCTCAACATGACCTTTGACATTTGAAGTATATTTTTAGTAAAGTTGTAAGCAGAAAGGCAAGTTCAAAAAAGTGAAAGGAGAAAAATTTTGATTAACCGAGTTGCAATGAGTACTTAAGAATTGAGTTGATAACGAAATTTAATGTAAAATATGGGCAATGGTAAAGGAGATAACTTGAGTTAATGGTGTGAGTATTGATGATTGAGCCTCAAACTTGGATTGTTGGTTTTAATTTTGAATTTTTTGTTTTTGTCTTGCAGATTAAATCTATCAACAACCTCTACCAGGCCAATTATATACTAAATGTATTAATCGTTCAATCAAATCAATCATCCTACACAACCGAGTTAATGCCTAACAGCCTAACCTGTAACCTACATTTACAACGTATCATCTATTGTCTATATGGATAAGGATAAGGTTCGACTCATCAATGTTTTGAAATTTGAAGTATACGTGATACTGATAAGATAATGCAGATTGATTCCATAATTCATGCACAATTTAACTCTGAGATTGATTATCTTGGTAGTCGTGCAGTGGTAACTGTAATGCCTACGTATAGTAAAAATTATTAATTATTATTGTTTTTGCTTGGTATAGATTTGGTGTTGAAGCAGCCAGAAGAGGTACCTGAATCCCGTAGTAGCTGGGAGCTGTGAAAGCAACGTGAAGTTAAAGTAAATGGTGTTTGGGGATGGTGTTGTGTTTAAAGGGGTAATCAACCACTGTTTGTAGACTGACTTTATCGTTAGCTAAAAGAATTGACAAGTTTGTCATCTGCCTTGTGTGTGTGTGTGGTTTTGTGTGATTGACGAAGTGATAAGTCAAAGTGATCTGATGATGGTACTTAAGTTTAAAATGTTGATCATATAGTATAGGGACAGCATTTCTATAACTGCCACCCACCCAGTGGTGGAATGCTTGCCAATGTAACAGTTTATCAACTCAGTCATAGCTATAACTCTTCTGCCAACTCCCAAACCCATCTAAATCTGAGAACTCACAT
The DNA here is from genome assembly GCA_964034955.1 of Orchesella flavescens. Taxonomy (NCBI): domain Eukaryota; kingdom Metazoa; phylum Arthropoda; class Collembola; order Entomobryomorpha; family Orchesellidae; genus Orchesella; species Orchesella flavescens. The sequence goes on along the minus strand of OZ035954.1, from coordinate 28,909,996 downwards.
TGTTCTACGAGACAGCCAGCAGCAGGAGATTTCCCCCGCCGTCAGCATTAACCGCACCAGTTTTTTTACTCAGCTTGATTATGCTTCTTGATTTGTGGGAGTGGTTTATACTTATCAATGACGGTGTAGACATCGTATTGTCAAGTTTATCCAGTGGAACTTCGTACTTGCCATTGTCCTTTATTCTTGTGACTATCTTTTTCCTCTTAATAAGTTTCTTTGCCTGGAGATCCACTGACATTCCAGATCTACCAGAGGCACCAAGGCCGCCGTATTTAATTCAGATTACTGCAGGACCTGGGTCTGGGGGAGCAAGACAGACAATAGCAGACGTGCGCTTAATAAGTGGAATAACTAATTTTGATGAGAATGAAATCCTAAGTCGATTTCAGAATATAACCACAGCGTACCAGAATATTTCTAGAAATCAAGCGACAAACACCGACAGAAATTCCCAACCTGGCACTTCGCGAAATGTTGCAGGAAGCAGCAGAGCTTCTGCAGTTGACACAACAACAACAGGTCCGAATGTTAGAGGAAGACTTCCTGGACGATCGTTTTTGTTAGGACTGCTCAGACAAACGAACCCATTTACGAGGCCAGTAGGACCCGCAATTTCTAATGCTATACGAGCACAACTTAGCTCACCGAATGTGGTTGTGTATCATCGAGTGAATGTGTATCATCATCATATTCATAGTCATCTAGGCGGCCGCAATAACCCCGCAAACACTAATGCTGCAGAACAAGCCACGAGTCGAAATACTGATCAGCCTAATAGTAGCGCTACGACCGGTGTAAATTCAGATTCATATTCACCTCAAGAACAATCTTCTTCAGACAATAGCTCAAATCCTCAAACTAGTCCTGCGGATCAATCAGTTGATAGTCAAAATATTGAACATGTTTTTCCTGCTACAAGTAATGCGAGCAGTGCTGAACGAATAGTATCACATCCAGATATTCCAGATCCAGTAAATTCAGTTTCTTCTTCTGGTGCCGTCCAAATTCAAACAGCAGTGATTGAAGCTGTTGAAGGTGCTTCTCAAAATTCCAGCCCTACCGCTTCGTCATCCACCTCATCATCAACGTTTGCCACAATGCCTAAAAGAAGTGACCAAACGACGAGCAGGGATGGAAGCAGTCATGCAACCCAAAGCAAGGCTGCTAATGCTGGTTCATCGACAGAAGAGGGAGATGTTCATTTTACAATTAAATTCCTAAATGATACCCAAATGGACGTGACTTCTCAATTAAGCGAAAAAGTAGTCGATTTTAAAAGGTTAGCTGTTAGCGGTTGTTTTGCTTGCATTTATTTATTAAAAACTATTTCCCTGCTCTTACACAGCGTTACACTTTAGTAATGTTTTGTTTTTTTGGTAATTTCAGACGTCATTTCGCTACTGAAATGTCAGAGAACAAGACTGTCAGACTGATTTTTAATGGTCGCGTATTGGATAATGACAACAAAACCTTGCGAGAATCTGGAATTTTCGAGCAATGCGTTGTTCATTGTTTGATAGTAAACAGACAACAAAATCAAGATCAAAATAGAAGTGGTGGTGGTGGGGGTACATCTGGTAACTCTACCGGACCGCAAGGAGATTCTATACAGGGAAATGTACGAAGGGTTGTAGGTCTCCCAGAGCCTGGAATGTTTTTTGTTGCGTTTATAGGGATTTTCTTAGTGTTTCTCTGGTTTATTTGTCTTCATTTTGGCCAGCATCTGTTTACACAGAGTGCTGTAGTATCTTTAACTGTACTTACTGCGATTTTTCTAATTGGTATAGTTGCTTGCTACCTTCCTTTGCCAGCAAATTAAAGATAAACTTATAGATATATAGCGCAACCCTTACTATTAAGATATATTGGCTGCGTCTGCAATTAAAATAATTTGATTGTAAAAGGGACAACTGGGACGGGACAATCGATGCTGTAGCCATAAAGTGTCAGTTCATTACTTACACCGATTACGCTTCTGTTGATTTGTTCCTTTAAAAGTTTTCAGCCATCGTAAGTATAAGTATTCCGTTTCCGTACTTCAGAATTTCACAGTAAAGATTGAGTTGTTGTTATTTAAAGAGATGAAAAGGTATTTTGCTTTAGGAGGGTTTCATTATATCATCCACTTTACTAAGTCTGTTGAAGATTTGATTAAATGCAATGAATTAATAAGCAAAACAGTTTTGATGAGTTTTAAAATTCCAATGATTTTTTCCTTGAAAAAAATATCCCGTTCGTTAGTTTAGATATTATCATTCGTGACTTTGTGAGTAATAATTGTCATTCAATGCATAAAAGTAGAAGTAAAATTAAAAATTAAAGTCAAAAGTGTGAATGGTTGTATGATTTCAAGAAGTAAGGAGTTCACACTTGGTGTGAAATATGCCTGACATGCTAGTGATAACATTGTTTCATTAAAATGTTATATATTGCTTACATTACTTGGTTTAATCATTAAACTTTAATGTCTCTGATTGATAAGAGGTTTTGTTTTTCTAGTATCTGTAGTAGTGTAAGAGCTGGTCTTATTGGTTCCTCAACTTTTAACGCCAAAAATTTAAGAAAACACTAAATTTACATACTATGCTAACAAATTGATTTGTAACAATTTCACTGTACATAATTTATCAGCAAGTGCATACGGCACGAGAGCGCAATCTAATTTTTTATATTAAGTACTAGTGCTACACATATATGATAACATCTAATCTAATTCTTTAGTAAGAATACCAAGCAATTAATATTAGTGATTAGATTATTAATATTATTATTAGGGTTAGTTGAAATATTAAAAAGTGCTGTTCCTGTATCGGTAGTCAGTCAGTAGAACCAGAACCCTTCCCAACAAAGCCGATAGCATTGCACATCATCGCACTGACGTGAACCGTTCACCATGTACATGTTTTTGCAATTTTGCTTCAAATACTGAATACTTACGTTATATTTATGAGTATTCAATGTAATTGATTGTGATGATTTATATTGACTATATATTTGTTAAAAAATTATTCTAGATTACATATTATTACGTTAGAATATCGATGGTAGGTAAACAAACGCAATACAAAGAGTATGTATGAATGTATGTGGACTGTATGTAAATACTTTTTGGCGAACTTTTCGTTGTAGAACGAATTCGTAAATATATCGCGTAAATTATCATTGTAACGAACTATTAGCTTCAGTTTCAAGAGATTAAAATACAAAAATGTTTATAACATGATCAAGAATTACGATGTTTACACTTTACGAAGGTGTGCTGATCTTAAAATCAAAGCATTAAAGCATTGTTTAAGAAAATGTTTCATTAATTTATAATCAGTTTATTCTGTATTTTTATCAGGAGCATGATATACTTACTTATTGAAAAGCTTATATATTTGGTTTCAAATGAAAATCTTAATTTGCATACCCCAAAGTTGACTGTGAATGTTGGTATCTACTGTAGAATTATCAAAAATATATGCAACAAATAGTAAATTGCAATTATTGTTCGTTCCGTTTCAGATTATCTTTAACTACCTGATGGAATTCATGATATTTATAGTCGGATGGAATAGGAAGATTCTATTGAATAGTGGCAAAAAGGCACCACCGAGATTCGAACTCGGGATCTCCTGTTTACTAGACAGGCGCTTTAACCAACTAAGCCATGGCGCCATATGGTAGCCGGGGCTGGCAGAACAACTAGTGTATCATAAACCGTTAATGTTGACAAATTCTTTATCGACCGAGTCTGTTATCAATATCATCGCATCATGCATGCCACACGCAACTGACGCAACGCATTTAGATGCACAAGCATGTATAATATGTCTGTTATCAATCAACTAATCAACATCAACCAGAAAAGGCTGAAAATCAAATGTCATTATTGTTACAATTACAAGCTTGCAAAACAATTGAGGTTTCACATTCACCTTGTTCTTATATTGATTGAAGGTTGAAATTGAAACTATTTGATTGAAGTTGAAGTTCATGCTATTTACGATACTTTTTGATTTCTAAATGAATCTGATTCGTCTTAGAGTTCTTCCAGACTATCACGAGGGCTGTCATCCCTTATCTGGGTTTATGCACTAGGTGGCTCGCTTATCCCACTTGACCCCTTACGTTACCTCTTTCATGCCTGATAACGAACTTAACGGAGTTAAAGCATCAAAAACCATCCGTTATTTCCGCTACATTATAAGTGTATCCAAAGCTAAACCTACACCATTATGATACGATACAAACAGAAGTGAGACGGATGGATACCGTTCACGTTTATCACGTAAAACTTACTAACAGTTAACTGTTAACTAATAAAGCGGAACTAAAGAAATTTCCTCAATAAAATGCTTGTTTCCTTCAGTTTAAACAACGTTTAAACCAAACTTCACTTTCTCAAATGACTTTTTCTCGGAGGAAATTAATCTCACTTTCCCCCTTTGTTTTCATTCATCTTTTATAACCTTCTGTCTTTACTGAATGGGTTATACCATGGTCCTATGTCCAAGCCACTTGGACTGGACTAGACATGGATACTACTGTTATCATCAGATCATCACCACGTTCATACTATCATCAAATCACAAAAGGTGAAAAGAGAAAGTCCGAGAAACATTTTACAATGAATACTTGCACGTAAACCTCAGTCCAGTGAGAGGATAGAATAAAATAAGCATTTAATGCACACGGAGTAGTGTGAAATACATTTTTAACTGTCATTCCATGCATCTTGAACATCAAGTTACCTCTTACCTGTAAGAGTTAGTGGGGTCAGGTTGCGCTTTACATTACTTATTTTCTTCAATTCAAGTCAGTTCTTATATTGCCCCTCGCTTACTTTCCATGCCCTTTACTTTCTTCATGATGAATGATGGGCAAAACAGAATGTATCGATGATCATCATCGGATGATGGTCGGTCGATCATAATACATAACAATTATCAGTTCCGGGGTAAATGATACTTCAATTTTTTTCTCTCTAATTGGTAGCTTACAGGTCAAACCATCAAACCAAAAGGTAACGGTGCAAATCAAAAATTAATAGTCTTTCGAACGACGCAGCGTAGTGTGGTCTATTCGCGATTTCCATTTTATTCAAACACTGCTAAAGCCCGTTTCCCATAGTAATTCGCACGGTTAAACCCAAATCAATGTATGCTTGGGACTAACGCATAAACATTTTTGAAGAAAAATTGTTATTTATCGAATAAGAATGTTTAACTTTAACTTTAATATTTATATTTTAATCCTGAGTAGTGTTGGTAGATGTAATGTTTTCCATGGTACAAAAAAGCTATTAACTTCTTTCAGAAACAACAGTGAATGTAGGATTAATAATTTTATTTTTAAAGGTCCCGAGGATCCTCGGGACCATTACCGAAGTAAAACCCAAAAATTATTCTTTGGTTAATTCTTTGGTTTTACTTCGGATTGGATTATAATTAGCAGATTGCTTGCGAAATTTAGAACATTTCAATAACCTTCACTGTTCATTTTCTAATCGTTCCGAAAAGGCAAAGTTAGCATACAGTGCGAAGATCAGGGTCAAATCGACAAATGGATAACAATTTATTGCCCCTGGAATCCACGAAGAATATATGCACCAAAAGTGGCAAAAAGGCACCACCGAGATTCGAACTCGGGATCTCCTGTTTACTAGACAGGCGCTTTAACCAACTAAGCCATGGCGCCATTATTAACAATTGCCGGTTTCATGCACTCTCTTAAAATTTCATGCATGTGTGCTTTCACGATGAGATCTATTTGATCTACTCATCATCTGTTTTTGTGTCAGTCTGAGAGACATTTCTATTATCTTCATCTTTCATCACCGTTTTTATAGCTAACTTAATGTTACATATCTCGAATGTATTTTGTTAATCATTCTCAATTTAAAGGCTAGAATTCTCAACAATCCGGTCATTATAGGTGTTCGTTAGTCAGTTGAGCGTTGAGTAGTGAAAGTCAAAAGTTGAAATGGTATTCAACGATACAAATCACGAACTGAATCTTGAATGTTGAATAGATGAGCCAAATAGTTTTTGAAAGATTACAAGGACGATGATGGAACAGACTTATAGTGATGAGGAAGTTGACGGTGTCGGCGATTTACTCCCAAACTTGTCGTTAGCAGAAGTGGCCAAAGCGAAAGAAAAAGACCCAATGATGTTTGTTTCTGGATTTGATGCTGACGACGAAGGAATTGTACCATCAGATAGACCTGGTAGTTAAAAAGGCACATTCGAATCCCTTATTTCTTATTCAATATCTTAACTCCATCTCATCCTTTTTTTTCTTCCTGACATCTGAAGATGACCCCGGAGAAAGATTACTTCGAGCGACAGAAGAAGGCGATATGGATTTATTGCATCAACTCATTACGTCAGATCCTGCCTTAGTCCATTACAAGGACGATGACGGCTACACAGCGCTTCATCGAGCTTGTTATGAGAATAACACGGATGCAGTTAAAGCGTTATTGCATTATGGTGCGAAGGTGGAAGTTAAAACCAATGAAGGATGGATGCCACTCCATTCAGCTTGTCATTGGAACTCACATGGATGTGTACGCTTGCTTCTTGAGAATGGTGCTAATATTAACGCCCAAACTAATGGAGGTAAACTATTATGTTATTTGTTATGATACCAGCAGCAACTCTTTAGTCTGTCATTAATATCATTTGCGTGAACGTTATTGAGATTAACGAGTAAAGTAAATCACTTTTTTTATTCTTCATTCATAGGTGTGACGCCTTTGCATCTAGCATGTGGCAACGGGAGTGCACGAGAAACAGTAGTCATTCTTCTGACGGAACCAGGTATTATAATCAATATCCAGAACAAAGCTAAAGAAACCCCTTATCAAATAGCAAGAAGAAGTGGGCGTTTGGATCATTTGTTTGAGATTCATCGTCCGTCATTGAGCAGAATATAGTAAGGAAGTAACACTTGCACTTAAGTGTGATTGTAATTATATTGTGAAGCAAATTCTTGCTAATGTTGAAAATTCTGAAAGCAATACTCACTTCTAAAATAACATTGAAAATTATATTTATATATTTTTTATTCGAATCGATGTGGTTAAGACATTTTATTCTACATATTACGTACGTCTTATCGATCGTCACTGCTGCTAGTTGACGTATTCTCTGTACACTAGTCATCGTACTTCTAAATAAATCTTATGATATGCAGTTGAAAGCAACCCTCTGTAATTCCATATATTTTTGAAATCTTCTGCCTGTTGATTGTAACCAGAGTCAACTGCTTTAACCCAGATTTCTGCACTGGTTTGCATGTTAATATTTGCTTCCCAGAGGACCCATGCCCAATTTCTCGTACTCTCCTATAGTTTAAAAAAAAATATTTCAGTCATCAGCTCATCAGTTAATACATAGTGAATTATTATGATTGTACATAAAATACCTATAAAAGCAAAAGTAACTTACTAAGTTTGTATTGTCAGAGATTCTTGCAATGTTCCAAGTTTTCCCCTTATCAAGGGATACTTCCACACGAACGATTTTTCTTCCTCCACCGGAAAATGCGTATCCTGCAAATAGAAAGGTCAATGTTAGGCTTAAATAGCTAATCAGTTGGTTAACTTATTCAGCAGCTTATGTAGAAAATGAAATACAAGAATTTTACCTTGTAGTTTAAGTGGCCCTATTTTCACTTTATCCCCATTATCATGAGAGCAGATGTAAGATGTCACAGGAGTGTCCATAATTGGGGGTGCTGCTGAGAAGTCTACAGTTTCAAGAGATACTGAAGGGCTGAATACTTTGTAATCCCGTTGCTGCCACGGGGATTGAGATTCCTCATCACTAATGCTAACTCTACCAAGCCATTTCACACTTCGAGCACCCACTATACCAGGCAAAACTATTCTAATAGGGAATCCATGATCAATGGGTATTGGTTTATCGTTCATTTCATAAGCTAAAATTGCGTCAAAGTTTCCGTCCAGCAGATAACTTAAAGGCACTGATGCTCCATAGCATTCACCTGACTGATCAGTATCTAGTCCGTCAAACTAAAGAAAATTTGATTTTATTACACATTGTACTTTAAAAATACAAGCAGCGTTTGAAATGCTTTCATAAATTATGATAGAAGAATAAGACGTACTTTTACATGAAGTTTTTCTGCATTCTTATATGCTTCGGGTTTAAAACCTGCCGTCCTTAAAACATCCACTAATCTTGCACCTGCATTAATACATAGTTAGTTATATGACTACACTCTTGTGTAGTTGTAAAAGTTTACCTTAAAATAAATAGTAAATAATTGTGATGGTTGCAAAAATTTACCGGTCCATTTCGCATTGCCAATGGCTCCACCAGTCCATCCTAATCCTGCCACTGGTCTATCCTTTCCCATTTCTGTTCTTCTATTGCCTCCACATTGAATTGTTGCAGAAATCGTAACTTTTGGGAATTTTTTGATGTCTTGCAATGAAAAGGATGTTTCTTTGAGATTAATTCCATCAATTTCAAGGCGGTATGTTTTGGCATCTACTTGTGGGACAGGTAGGTGGTTTCTCACGTAAAACATTTCACTATAAAACATTATAACCAAAAAAATGTTAGATAGATTGGTCTGGGGTATTTTGAAATTTTTGCAATATATTATGGAAAAAATCCCACTTACTTTGGGGTGTGAAATTTCTCAACAAGCAGTGAAGGGGGAGTTTCGCCATTAAAAGGTTTCTCGGCTCTACGTATAAGGGCTGGATGCCGCATGGGTTCGCCTTTAAAGTGGTCTACAGCTTCTTGAGCCTCCACAACATCATCTTCATTGAGATTCCCTAAAAAAATCCAAAAGAAGGAAAGTCAGCGGAAGCAAAGATGGCAGAGTCTTATTTTAAAGCACTTTGTTTTCTACGTACCAATCCTGTACTTTTCCAGAATCTGAAACACGTCAGATTTTTGGTGGACTGGATACAGTTCCCAAAATGGCTCCAAGGAACCCCCAGCAGCCATTAATATTCGAGACCCTCCAGGATGGACTGCAACAAATTCTGTCACATCATAAACACCTCTCCTGAAAGAAACCCAAATCTGAAATACAATATTATAGAAATACACTTAGGTAAGAATGAGTTATGCATAAGACGAATGAGCTTTTAGGTCCCAATACCCTTCGGGAGTCATCATAGTGCTCTGCAACTTCATTACGGCTAAAATACGGCAAGTTCTTTAATGATTGTTCATGATTCCCAGTGTCGTGGTCTTCAGATTTCTTGGCATCTATAGATAACAATATACCAACACTGATTTCGTTTATATACAGATTTTTCAGTCTCGTGCATGTAGTGGTACAGTTCTGGTACTGAACTAAAAAGGTTTCCATAAAATTATTACCTAATTGAGCTACATTTGAAGCTTTTTTCCATACTAAATATCCTGTAACTGTCAAAGCACCAATGGTTCCGCCGAGCTTACTCCATTCTGAGCTACTTTTCCTGTTAAAAGATTGACTCTGATGTTCTCGATGCTGATGAAACTTTCGTCTCTGACTTTCTCTTGCATGTCGTCTATCGTGGTGAGAAGAGGGAAGCCACAATGGTAAGAAGTAAGATGAGCATATTCTGAAGCACGGAAATAACGATTAGAGTATGCATATGCATCGTATCACATCCTCAGCGTTATGCGTACTTGGGATAATGGAGGATACTAATCAACTAATCCTTACCTAGACGAGGATAATACAGCAGACCTCATCTCGTTCATTTTACAAGGGCTATAAGCAATGTCTTCGTCAGGCACAAATGTTTCTCGTCCAATTACGAGGGAGAAAGGTTCCGTCACTCACTACTAAGTACGGTTTTTTCTATTCACAAAGTCCAGCATTCTTGAATATAACTGCATAATTATATTGAAGTTGAACACGTGCTCAACAACTAGGCCAACTTCGTCAAGGTCAAGGCTTCTGATTTTGTCCACTCAATAGTAAAGCGTATAGCTAATATTCTTTCTTATCATTTGTGGATAGCCTGAAATAAAAAGAATTTAAGTTATTTAACAGCTCAAATGCTACCCAGCATTACTTTTAACTAAGTTAGTCTGAAACTACTTGAATCGTGCCCGTGAGAACAAGAACAATGTTATCGTTCATTCGGATGTTGATATGTACGTATGAATCGATTTAACTCTTATTGTTCTAGATTGACATTGGCATTAACTGCTGGACTCTAGAGAAGAAGCTGATAGCATTGGTTGATAGGTATATACAGTTGCTGATATACTTAACACCAGGCATGAGTAATGTGAGTGTATAACTATTATTCAACACAACGGGTGTGGTTTTCCGCTTTTAGAATGATTTTCATACAAATCACTTAAAAAGGTTACGAGGTTATATAATATTAACACTAAAATAGCAACCCATTACCACACAAACTGAGACGAAATGTGTCTCTAATATCTACTCACTCATTTCAATGTTACTTCAATGATGCTATGTAATATACGCACGTTAGATTGCTAATAACTCTTTAATAAGTAACTTTGAGATCTTGATCGCATGACACGTTCAACACATTTAAGTCATTTTATGATCATGGCTATCCATGCATTACTGAATATCGTCCATCAGATTAGTTGATCAATCTCTGAATTACATACCAATCCATAACCAATAATTATCATAATATCAACTAGCCCCAAAGTTATCTACATATTTATTTCATCGTAGCAAATTGCATAATGCATTTAGGAAATAAAGGGGAGCAGATCTACACGTAAATGAGAACTTAACTACTTATAGTAGATTTCCCAACTAACTCTCTCGAAACACCAATCTCATTCCGGTGCTGTAATTAAGTTTCAAATATGCTTCCACATTCATTCATTCATTCATTCATACCCTATTTATTATTCTATTAAATTCAAACTCGCTAGTTTTAAAGGTGATTGGATTTTACGTAGGATGAATATAACATTGCATTGATATACCAATTAATTACATAGTATCACTAATTTTTACTAATTATCTAGGAGCAATGACATGAATGACATCCAAAACCAATGTAAAAGCACGCACGCACGTGGAGTGTGATTAAAAGAAAGTATACCTGGTGGAATCGAGAAGTCAAAGAAATGTATTTCAAATGTGTTTCGTATATCCTTGCTTAATTTGCCAGCAAATGTCACAGCGTTTGTTAAGAAATTCCCCTCAGAATCACGAAAAATTTCTGTTTGCAATTAGATCAGTTTCATTTCATTTCATGAAGCAGAATACTTAATTACCGAACAGAGAAAAGAAAATGCACTTTCACCTGTTCGCTTCTTTCAATGCTATGCATAACATGTTTCTTGCCTGTATGGCTTACGTAAATGCATAGGATGGATATAGAGAGATACGTTACGTGATGTGTGTTGGAAGATTTTGCTGTGTATTTTTATGCCCAATCTGGTTTACTGTGTGAGGTCCGAGACATGTAATGTCAGCTGTAATAACAAAAAATTAGTTGGGATAAGGATAAAATGATATGCGAGTTAAACACTTTTAGCTAGATAAACCTTCGAAGACAAAGAAGGTGAAATAACGATGAGAAAGTCACATACAAAAGAGTAGTGTACTAGAATTGAATGGTGGAGAAGAATTGACTTCGACATTTGATGCGGAAAGCAGATTTTTCACAAACTTAGATTCAATATTTGCTGAGCTTCAACAAGTTTACTACTAAATCATTGATCATTGATAATTTAACGACTAAACGTTGATAGTAGCAAAAAAGGTAAGTAAACAATGACTTGGTGGTTTTACTATTCCTACCCAATTTCATCAATAAAAATAATTATTTTACGAGAAAAATAATTTGTTGTTTGTATCTTGTGATTTGTTTGATGCAGGTCAAAAATTGTTAACTGGATTATCGAAACCAAACTTGGTTATAACAGCCTTAGCGTTTTGACAGTTAAGTGCCGAGGTTCCTTCGGTCGCGGTGATTCACAATGACGACGATTTCAACTGATGTAAAAACTTTGGAACACTCTACTTTAAAGGTATGCTGGGAATGAATAGGATTGGATTAGCAATCAATAATAAAAACACCACGTAACATTATTTTTATATTAGGTTCCATATGAAGTCTTAAACAAAAGATTTAGAACGGCTCAAAAGATTTTGGATCGAGAAGCAGCGTATGTTGCTCAAGCTGGAAGTGAGGTGGAGAAATTAATTGGTGATATTCCATTGCCATCCAGGAGCTCTATGAGTGTACTCTCAGGATTTGGCTCATCTTCAAGGTCCCTTGATGACGGCGGTTCCAATACTGAGGGTCCCATTCTAGTTGAAAGTTCTATAAATGTACAATCCATAGCTGCCCTTCTTGCTGGTGTGAAGGATGGGAGTGGGGAACAAATGGTTTGTGATAGTCCTCAAGGTTCTTCAGTCATTAAAGGAGAAAATGAAATGGAAGCTGAGGACACTGTTATCAGCTCGAACAACCGTATTGCAAGTATGAGCAAGCGAAGCATGTCAGACAATGGTCATGGAATGAAAATGGATCATTCTAGGAAAACACCAAAGGTGAAGGATGTAGCAAAGTTATTGGGGGTGTTGGTCGAGCGCCTTGGTTCCTTAAAACGAAAAGCTGGAGATAGCATTCAGGAAGAACTAGAAGCAGCAAATACAGTTCGTAAACGTGTTCAGCATCTAAAGTCGTACACTGTGCAAGCAGATGCTGTCCAGGCTTCTCCTAGCCAGACTAATGTCGTTCAGAAATCGTGGAAAAGAAGTCGTTTAAATCGAATGTTAATTGATCATTTACTACGAGAAGGAATGTATGATACAGCTCGCATGTTGGCAGACGACCTTGGAATTAAGGAACTAACTAATGTAGATGTAAGTATATAAAAAAATTATCTTTTGTTTTGGTATTATGGTCCTATGTTTAAGACTTGGTAATAGGTTAATATTTGATATAACACTACTGATGCAGGTGTTTTGGGCAGCTAAAGAAGTGGAAGAGTCTCTTAAACGTCATGAAACAGGACGTATGGTTCAGTGGTGCTACGAGAACAAATCAAAGCTACGGAAAATTCGTTCCACCTTGGAATTGGAAATCAGAGTTCAAGAATTTATTGAACTTGTTCGGCATGGGCGAAGGAATGAGGCAGTGAAACATGCACGGAAATACTTGGCTGATTCTGAAGGAGAGGAGTACATATCTGCTGTTAAAAAATGCATGGGTCTATTGGCATTCCCAGTTTCAACATGTAAGTTGTGAGAATACTATGTATAGATTGTTAGATAGTCTACTTAATCATGAGTATATGGGTGTTTAACATTGGTCTAATTTTTCATTCTAGCTCTTTCTCCATATGCTGAGCTATTCAGTCCAGATCGGTGGAATCAACTTATTACTCATTTTCGCCAAGAGCACGCTCGTTTGTATCAATTAGCTCCGAATTCTGTGCTTGAAGCTGTGGTGCAGGCTGGATTAGCAGCGTTGAAGACTCCCCAATGCTACCGTTCAGACACAAAGAATACTAATTGCCCGGTTTGCACTGATCCATTATCAGCTTTAGCCCTGCATTTGCCTTATGCTCACTGTGCACACAGTCAACTGGTTTGTGCTATTTCTGGAGAACCGATTAATGAAAACAATCCTCCACTAGTACTTCCTTCGTCGTTTGTGTACGGATCAAATGCGCTGCAAGAAATGGCCAAAAACAATTCAGGAAAAGTAATTTGTCCACGAAGTAATAAAGTGTTTGCAGTTACAGAGGCGGAAAAGGTCTACGTAATGTAAATGAAACTTGCTTTCAGCCTTCCCAAATGTTCTTTTCTTAGATTACTTTGCAGGATTTTTTTGTACACTTAATTTAGAAGACATAAGAACAACGGTTAGCCTAAAGTATATAAGCTACATGCTTGTATTGCAAGACATTACATTTAATAATAAAAAATATGTCTATCATTCATCATTCTTCACGCTTTTCTACGAATTTTAATGATCTGAACGGGATCGGAGACGTTTCTTGTAACCGATCAATTGGAAACGTGTGTAAGTGTATGTGTATAAATATGAATATGAAGTGTGCACCCACTTAAGATTATATTATGATTTACAGTAAAATTTAGGTTTTTCATTTATCAACTTTAACCTGTCAAATGAATTTCCCATTAGAAATTAGAATATCAATAAAAAAAGTACATTTGCCTATTTTAATGCGATTACCTACTTGACTGCAATGAAAAATAAGACAATCTATTTAATGCATAATACAAAGACTTATATATAACGCAACGCCTATATAATAGTAAGTGACCCCATGATTGTATGTGAAAGTGATCCCATGAAACTTTTACACTTTTTTAAAAAAAATTATAAACAAATTTAGTAGAAATTTCCACTTTAAAATTACACATCGTCACTTTACTTTTTTTGTTAAATTTCGTGGCATAATATCGTTTTATATGGAAAACCTACTGATTAAATTTTTTTTAACAGCTTATTAAATTGCTATAATTACACTTTCAGAGCTTCCTTGGCCTTAGCGGGCCTTCCTCGCTTACGCTTTTGAAGAATTGGTATTGTTTTAGCCTCCGGAATGACAAAAAAGTTTTCTCCAACACATGCCTACACAAATATTGTTTTTAATAACCGGAACAGATGCAGGACGAATCCGTCCAGTCGAATTGTTTGTTTATCGACTGATGTGCATTATTTCACCTCACTAAATCTGGCTTACTGAAATGATTCGGTTTGAATCGTGAGGGTCAACAATGGGGTTTTAAACAATTGTTTATTATAAACTAAAATTAATAGCTTAACCTAGTAACACCTTCTCGAGCGTTCGGAATGATCGCTTTTGCTAGCTTTAAGGCCATGATTCCACAAATGTCAGGTAGCCTGATAGTTTCCTAGACTTACAAAGGAAATTCCTATTAGGAATACAGCCCGTGACACGGATTGTATTTAGGCTCAAATGTTAAACTTTTTATCTCAGCTAGTTAGCTCGTATGACTTACATACGAGACTACTTTTTAACGTCATGCCTTAACGCGGTGTTAGATACTACTTATCTACAACCTAACTGTATGCTTAATCATTGATAAGCCCAGGATCGATTATGATTAATAACGTAACAATAACGTATAATTAATAGCGTAGCAATTAAACTTGACTGAATACATTCTGTGCCAACTGCACGAAAGACTAAGCACACCTTTACATTATCAAATATTACCACGTCTAATAATACTACAACACATACTTCTCAGTGTCTATGTCCTTCAGCTTAGAGGCTCCGGTTGCTTTAATTAAGTAAAATATTTTTTGTTCATTGACTCGGCCAGATAGTGTGTACTACTAACATTTTAAAATGTTAATTAAATAATTTAATGCCATTAAAAATTCGGTGCTGCTCATTCACTTATGAAATTGGGAGAAGCATTAATGTACAGGCAGATGTTTATGACAATAATGAGTATCAAGTTACATGTTATTGCAAGTGCTCTTTCTTGCTTACATGTATATTACTCAAAATTAATTACATCTTTATGTTCAAATGTAATCGTTAACATAAAATATATTTGATTCAATGTTTCTTTTAAAAAGTGTCATTTCCATTTCTTTGTGTGATGAAAATCCTGAGTAAGGTACAATAGTTTCATGGGATCACTTTCGTATAACGTCATGGGGTCACTTCATATTATAGAAGTGTGCGATTAAATGTAAGCCTAATACAAACCATTAATAATTAGTCATGTTAATATGCAATTATTAAATGATTGTAATATATATCATTGATTTTAAATAGATCTACACGCTTTTTTTTATTTTTGAACAATTTATTGTCCTGAATTCACAGTTATGTGCAATTATTCAAGTTTCAATAATAATTATTAAATAACTTACAGTTATATACTAACTAACTACCTCTTCGACTGAACATATATATTCTATGAAAGTTCGATTGAAAGTTTGAAAGTATCAGATAAATTGAAAGTGAAATTGTAGTGCATACATGCACATGCCTCAAGTTTGGGAATCACGATAGTATTCATTCATTTCGATTCCATTTTTAGTAAATACCAAAGTATAACCTAATAGCAATTTGCATTTTTTGGTATTCTCTTTAGCCAAGACATTACATATATACATAGCACTAGAACTTTAAATCTTTGAATGGTCAAGAAAATTCATTGCATAGCTCATATTCATCTTCTTTTGAATCATTATTGACTGACTAGACACCAAATTGTTGTAAAATTATTAGAGGTATTGTCTGACAAGGTACTACGAGTGATTACATTTTGAATGTGCAAAAATATGCACATCTACATTATTACAGGTAGTTTGATTGACTTGGCTTATACCTATCCATTCAAATATATTCTAATAATACACTAAAGCTCCTATAAATCAATTAGCCTTATATAGTCAACATTTTAGTTTATAGATATTCATTCAATAGCTTATTCTCCTTCCTACACACGCAATCTGTACTATTGAGAGGAATACCAACCGAGAAGCTGTTTGACCACAACTTTAAAGACTTTCAACTGAATTTTGATTTAAAACTGTTTTTATATCACGGAAGAATGTTGCATCAAATCTGTGTTATTTAAATTTTATATAGTGTACCTTGTCGAGGGAAGTTTGTGGCTGCAATAGGGATTGTTATAACATAGGAAGATTCTTTTACACGCAAAGATCGAAAAAATTTAATCATTGGCAGTAAACGCAATACTGCTATTGCCTATTTAAAGCTTCAGCTGTAGAATTTCAATTTACTGATTACTGACATTCGATCTGCAACACTTATTTTTCTAGATACTTATAATCCTTTATTCGTTTGTTTGTCAGTGTTGCAGGGCATGGATGATGGCATAGGTGAATTCCTGTGTGGATGATTGACCTCCCAAATCTTTAGTAAGGGACTGTAAAAGTAAAAAAATCAAACCAAATCTTGTGACTTAGCAAAAAGGAACTTGTAAACGTAAAGCATGGGTCAAATATCATTTCTGAAGAATACCTTTCCACTTTTTAGAACTTTCTCCACAGCTTTGTAGATTTTGCTACCGTGGTATTGTAGATTTACGTGCATTAGCATTTTTGCAGCACAAAGAATTACTGCAGTTGGGTTGGCCACATTCTTTCCTGCAGCTTCTGAGAATGTGTGACGTGAGCCCTGTAATAATATTAAGCAACGTTATATTTATCTATAACAGTTTACTACATCGAAGGAAGGATAAGCAACATTAATGAAAAGCTTATTTATACTTAAGTTTTAGTAATTATATAAAATGTTAGTTCAATACTGGTTCGTAAACGACGGAATTTGCAGAGTAACTAGATCCAACCACCACTCCAGCACCACCAACGAGCCCTGCTCCAATGTTGTCTACAATGGACCCGTATAAATTTCCCATCACAAGAACGTCAAACTGATGAGGATTGGAAACCATTTGCATAGTACAGTTGTCAATAATCATTGAGTCAAACTCGATTTTCGGGTACAGTTTTGCCACCTTTATGAAACATAAAATAAAATGCTTCGGTTACTTTGCACTAGAGCCTACAGTTAATGCTAGTGTAAACGAAGACTAGTTTTTTGCTTACTTCCTGACAGCACTTTAAGAACAATCCATCTCCAAGTTTCATAATATTAGCCTTATGTACAGCTGAAATGAGAGGAAGTTATCAAATTAATAGATGTACAAATTAATGAATACAAAATGATAATCCACAATCCAAAATTAAATATACACTTACCGGTTACCTTCTTGCGGTTGTGTTTTGTTGCATAATCAAATGCAAACTTTGCTATTCTCTGGGATTTTTCAGCAGTAACGATTTTATAGCACTCCACAACACCTTTCACTGTAAAAACATAATATGAAAAGGATTACAAGATCTATCTATCCAAACCAAAAAAAAATGCACGATTATTTCATACGGGTACTTACCAGATTCATGCTCAAGGGAAGAAAATTCACCTTCCGTTTGTTCACGAATAATTATTATGTCCAGATTCTTGTGCCTCGTTTGGATGCCAGGAAGCGTCCTTACATTCACCACGTTAGCGAAAAGATCTAGTTTTGAACTAGAAAATTAACCAATATTAGTCATGAAAATTATAAAGTTCAAAATAGATATTGGAAAGATTATTATAAAGATTATGGTAATAAAAATACCGTAATTGGTAATTGATAGATGCACGATCCCCAGTTACGGGACTGGAAAGAATTCCCTTAATACAAACTGCGTTTTTTGCCACGCTGTTAACGACATCATCAACTTTGGCACTCAACATTGGTTGAATATCTATATACATGAATACAAAGCCAACAGTTAGTAATACTCATTCAAAAAACCAGTTTGCATGCTCAGACTTTTTCATACCGCACAACAATATTAGGATTAGATTATTGCTAAAGCTTAGGTTAGTCTCTGGTTCGTGTTACCTTTGTACTCTGTTCAAATAAATTGTAAATAAAGAAATAACTACTTCCACCAAGCCCAAGTTACATTAATTCAATAATAATAGTAATAATATAAGCCATAAGTGCATATGTTAGTCAATTATTTTACCTGACAAGAAGTAGGTCTCAAAATCCACTGGAGCACCAGCAGCCTAAAACAGATAAATAACAATGGTCCAGCATTAGCATTATTCCATACAAGAGTAGTTTCTTCATAGTAGTAGTTTTCGTATTAGATACGAACCTCTAACACTTCTTGCATAGCTTGCATTAGCTCAGGTCCAACTCCATCACCTTGTAAAAACAGACGTTAACATTAATTTACGATCAAACGTCTACTATCTATTTCTTGTCATTGGATTAATTATTGAAATACCTGGAATCAAAGTGCAAAGCGTTCGACCTTCAGGTTTCGATACTGGTGCTTGCTGCGCGCAAAACAAAAACGACAATTTGTTACCGCACAAACATAAGCAAACCATATTTAATGTAACAGTCAAATTAAATTAAAATGACTTACAATCGCATACTTTCGTGAAGGAGTTGATGATGCCATGTAATTCACACATGGTAGTGATTTTGTCGGAAGACCATTCACAGCTCTCAAAATCTGGAGAACAAAGATAAAGATAGTCACAATGTTTGGCTAAATCGCATTAAACCATGTAATCGATCAAAGCCAATTACCTACTAGAATCCATTTATATTATGATTTTATCTTAATGCAAAATAAATAATGTAGTGAATACCTTTGGAGCGGAATTTACAAGTATTTTGAAACTACCCATTGTCCCAGCCATTTTGGAGAAATATCTAAGTACGAAATAGCACAAGAAATAGAAATGTAGAGTTATATTAACAAATAATTAGACCGACATCTTTTCAGTCTACATAAAACGCTTTTATTTAATAATGCAAACATGCACGTGATAAACTTACATGAATGCACACAATCAGCAGCAGCTCATTTAACGCTTTCACCCTGTGTACTTTCTTTTATCCGCAGCGCAGCTGGCACTTGGCAGTATGGATGGCTGATGGTATTCGTCGGAATCTGCAATGAACACAAAAGAAACATACATATACATAAGATGGGAAATACGTAATATAAAAATCCAAAATTGCATGGTTTTGCAAACAGTTACAAGCTCCAAACCAACTACATGTACATAAAAGTCAGTTCAAGATGTTTCCTCCTCGGAATCCCCCGATATACGTCCGAAAGAATGAAACCAGAAGAGACGCAGTATGCAAAACGATTGACGAAGTATAAAATGTGTATGGAAGATGTGCAAATATTATATTGATGGAAATTGGCTGCTCCTGACTAACGAGTGTATTAAAAATGAATGAAGGATCTCTGAGATCTCTCCGATGTGGGGAGTCCGAACTGTCCGAAGAAGGAACAACGAAATGTGATTATGTGATTACGTAATCGGTCCGATTTTCACGTTTTTGCACATAGTACGATAGGAATAATGAACATGGTCTAGTAAAAGAAAAAATAAATTATTACTAAAAAAATTAACTTTTACCAATGTGATTGTTGCAATTTAGAAATGAGACCTAAAAGCAATCACTTCATTTTTTCATCGTCAGCTGAACTATTGCATTGACTACAAATAACACATGCGAGAGAAAGGCATAAAAATGTTATGAACCACACCACAATAATATATAGTCATTCCGTGCCATGCCATCATGCACCTTTTATATTCATCATTCATGTAAACATTTATTTGATGGCTTTCATGCGAAAATATATGGGAAGAACGAAGCAGAGTTTATGACTTGTTTCGCTAAACACATCACTTCATATCCCTAAACATAAATGTGAAGACATGCTCGCTCGCTTCATGAAGCCGAAGCGTTTTGCGTTCTGGATAGCTTGATGTGTATGGGATCATTTTGTGTGCATTTCACCATATAAGCAAAGGCAAGGCAAAAGGAATCCTTTCATTTCATAATCTCTGGAAAACGTGTGAATAGTGAGAAAAGAAGATACATAACAAACACAGACTACAGACAGATAGACCTTCAAACATTTTCTATATGTACTTCTCACCTGGTTGAGTTTGTGTATTTTTTGGGGATTCACGGGATTCTATGTGCTGCGTTGCTGCTGCGTGCTGGAGTGTGTTTTTAGTGTTTGCGTCATAGTCATATCATCATCGTATCGTTGTCAAGAATTAGTCAGGCTATCTACCAGCTAAATAACATCCTCTT
Source organism: Orchesella flavescens (assembly GCA_964034955.1). Classification (NCBI taxonomy): domain Eukaryota; kingdom Metazoa; phylum Arthropoda; class Collembola; order Entomobryomorpha; family Orchesellidae; genus Orchesella; species Orchesella flavescens. The sequence goes on along the minus strand of OZ035954.1, from coordinate 28,889,332 downwards.
CTCCACCTCAGAGCGTTGAGAAAGTCATCAAAGAATCATTTGGGAAATTGGAGACAGGATATTGGAATCTCTAGCTCTAGCTAGTGCAGTAGGTGAACATTCATTTATATTGACAATTGGATTTTAATTACCTCCATCCAACCTTTACTTCAGATTCTTCTCATCACCGTCAGTATTCACAACATAAGCTTGAAGGTAAGGACGAAGACGGAAGAAAGAGAACGGTCAGTGTGATTTGGGTAAATACTTTTTCATAAATAATTATTTTACTTTATTACTTCCTTCAGGTCTGCTAAGCTAAGTCGAGAATCTTCCGTCTTCGAAATCTGCCATCATCATGCCTGAGGAAAATGTATTTCTGTTCATTCCAAACATAATTGGTGAGAAACTGTATACTGTGATGATCTTATAGAACTGGATAATGTTAAACATACATTTCCTTTGGATTTTCAGGATATGCTCGAATTGCCCTTGCAGTATTGGCTTGCATGTTCATGCGAAGTTGTCCAGGCTCTGCATTCTTCTGTTACCTTACCAGTGCACTCTTGGATGCTGTTGATGGGCATGCGGCGAGACACTTTAATCAAAGTATGAAACTATAATACTAATCAAACATGTACATATATGTATGGCCATACTGTATATTTGTATATTTTCTAATATCTAACATAATATTTTTCTTCAGGTACAAAATTTGGAGCTATGTTGGATCAATTAACTGATCGGTGTGGCACTGCATGCTTAATGATGTGCTTGGCAGCATTCTACCCATCATATGCGTTCTTTTTCCAGATGAGCCTCGTCGTTGACATTGGAATGCACTGGATTCATTTGCACACGTACTTATAATCATTCACTTTACCTAATCGATGCAAAATGCAAGTTATTAAGAAATAGCGACGTTGATTGTATTTTGATAATACTTACTTGTTTTTACTTGCTTGTTAGGTCTCTCCTTCAGGGTCAAACAAGTCACAAGTTTATTCCGGAGAACGATCCGTACTTGCTCCGTTTGTACTACACGAACAAAACGGTTTTGTTCTCCATGTGCTCTGGAAACGAAATATTTTACATGACTATGTATCTGCTTCATTTCTACGATTCATGTAAGTGAACTCCCAGGGTGATAGAAATGAAATGACGACGATTATCGTGTCACGATAATGCACAAATCATTTCCTATTGTTAGTTTGCGAAAGTTTATGTATTTTTTTTGAATTTGCAGACTTGCTAATATTTATTGCGGTTATCAGCTTCCCTATTGCAGTTGCAAAGTGGTTGATGGCAATTTTGCAAGGAACAACTGCAGCCAAAAATCTTGCAGGCATTGATGCTGCCGAACGACAAGCTGCACAGAGTGCTAAAGCTGATTAGATTGTGTTCTCAAGAAAGAAGGCAGCATCACATCATCGTGCTTTTATCAGTTTTGCAAATCTGACTCGATATTTCTGTTAAAGGCATTCACATTTATAGTTATATGAAGATATGACGCCTTGTAAACTCACTCAGTTACCAACATTAACGGTATGTATTTTCAAAGCATTCCTTGCGATTGTGACAAATTAACAAAGCTTTAGGAGGGATTGTTATGTTTCCTTTGTCATAATAGTCATCTTCTGTATCTAGATTGAACATTTCCAGTTCAAATTCTCTGAAAATATAATATATGGATATTATATGGAATATTTGTAGCGATTAGTACTTACTTACAACGACAACTCGTTGGTATAAAATTACTAATACTAATTAATGTACACTAGTTTTCAAAACTAATTTGAAAGAAAGTTTTAATATATTATAATCCAGTACTTTTAGTAGTTTATTATTGATTGTAGACGATGATTCGTATGATTGATTTGACTGCGTATTAAAACAATTGCTTGACATTATAGCTAATGATACCCCTCCTGACTCAGGAAACGTCTTTCTTCGATCCTAAAATTCTTTAAAACATAGATGCCAATTACTAGCAATTTCTAGTGAGAGATAACCCGATATGCCCGATAGCAGTTGATCTGAAACCCCCGTATTTCAATTCATGAATAAAAATCAAAACTAGTTTTAGCAGTAACACGACGAAAAATTAGCCAATGTGTCTGAACTTAAACCTATTTTCTTGTGATTAATCACTACCTTTTCTGTGTTCGATCACCTGAAAGTATTTTAGTTTCACTACACAGTAATACGATAGATGAAAATATATTCTATTCCGCACGTGTAATAAAATTATTGATGTACTAGGCTAATTCTAAGCTAAGTAACAATGTAACCGATTCATTGAAAAATTATAATATTATAATAATCATACTAGAATAAAATTCACCATTAGTCTTAATTGTCTACACAATGTGCTTTAATGATTAACTCCTCTGATGGAACGTGACTTCTTTTACAACCCTTAACGCATAACAGTTATATAATGCTAACAATTTACTCCATATATTTACAATGTGCAAGTGCTATCGATCCAATCAACATTAAGCGTGTGACAAAAACGGTTTTAAATGGCTCCCTGAACTGAAGTCCTCTTTTTGCTTGTGTGCTTGAGATTCATTCCTTGACAGAAAAAAAGCATGCGTTTTTTTGCAATAATCCGTGTTAATTCAATCTACTGATACAATTAGATTCAAAATTGTAAGTGGGTTGTTCAGTAAGAACTCCCTTTCGAAAGTGTCATAATTACTAATTACAGATACAAAAATATTGTTATACGTGTACACATACTATGCCATATAGGAATGAAAGTTATAAATGTGAAGAAAGTAATACGGAATTCATTGTAGGGTTTTATTAATTTTCGCATTTTACATACATTTTTGTTACCTAATTACATTTTATAACCATTTAAATAAAAATGCTTTTGATTTTTCATCATTATTATGTTATGTGTAACTGTAAAGCAACAAGAGTTAAAGTAAAGCTGAAATTATACGAAATCATCATCATCCTCAGCCATTTCTTTGGCCAATTCCAGGTCTTGCTGCTCTCGTTCACGACGCTCTTCAGCCGATTCTAAATCCTTATTGTAGCTTTTGGGAGGGTAACGCATAGCTTTTATGCTTTGGTTATGAATGTTTAGACAAAAAGCAATACGATCATGAAAGGCGAGCTGAGGCTCCTGGGTGCAGTAAATATCGGTCCTTTCCTTAGAAGCCATGAATTTACGCTCATGATCGATGGTTGCTTCAATAACGCTGTCTCGAATTGCCTATAGAATATTTAAAAAAAAGTAAGGTAAACAGTGAAAGGTAAGCAATAGGAATTAATGGTAACAACAGTGGTGAAAGAAAGCGATAATAAAAAATTTACCTTTGCAACAATAAATTCAGCGTCTTCTGCTGATTGCAAAGCCAACTTTTTAGCAATATCTTCCAATGAGATTTTGGAGTAACTGGTACTAATCGCTCGGAGCCCTGTCTTGATGACGTTATGATGGAGTCGTTGAATTAGGATGTAAGTTCGATCTCTCTGGAAAGTAGTCTGATGTTTTGTCTTCACCTCATCAAACTTGTCAACCTTTCCTAATCGAACAGCTAAACAACAACGACAATCATATTACGTTGTCATCTGGTACAATAACTATACTATAGGTTGGATAATTTATCTTGTTGGACTATGTGTAAATACTCCTATTTTAGGTCAATTACCTTGAGTAAGCTGGAAATATGGTGCCAAGCACTTCTTTAGAGCAGTTTGTTGAAAAACAGAACGTTCTGGAATATCCCCCAGTAAAAGTTCCACCGTGATCGCCAATTTTTGCACAGTCTGTTTGAAGCCAACTGCTGCGTGCTGAGGAGCTTTACGTAGAGCTTGTAATAGATGTCTTTGGGCTGCAGAATAGTCAAGTTGGATTGCCTTTATGCGACCAAGGTAAAACAAATACCTCGCCCACTCATTGTTACTAGCCATTTCTGGATAGGTGCTTTTAGACACTAAACGGTCGGCCTACGAAAAGATCATACAACAAAATTTGACACATGATGATGAATAGGATCAGCGAATATGCTTTGATGGATGCCGCTACCCGCTAATAATAATAATACATAAATTGATGATAAATATATTACTTGTTAGTTACATACCTGATCGTACAGATTGTAGTGAATATAATTACGTAGCAAGCAATTAATCAGGACAGCTTGACCTTCATAATCATTTCGCAATGTAGCTGTTCTCAACCGGGCATGTAAGAACTGACGAATCTGATCCAACTTATGATCTAGTTCATAGGATCTGGAGTAGTAGAAGTAACAACGAGCAGCAATCAAGTCCAACGAGCGTCTGTTGTGCGTTTGGAGCTTAACCACTAAATGATCTAAACACACAAGGAAGTATATTTATTAAGGTTCAATGTTCGACATGTTCGTTGTAGTACCAACAATTTTAATTTGATCAATTTGTAAACAAAGAAGAAAGTCTTACCAGCACACTTGACAGCATCAGCATAGCGATTTGTATCCAGCATGTAAAGCAATACCAAAAGGTGTAAATACGCATCGATTTCTGGAAGCAATGGGGTGTTGACATTTCTACCACTTCTTAGTCTTTGGGTTGGAGACGGCTTACTGGTGTCACCATCGGTTTCCATTGCCTAAAGCAAACAAAAAAATTTAAAAGTTAGCCTGAAATTTCAAATTAAACTCAAATTAAGAATGAATTCTTGTTTAACTAATATTACTTACCTCTCCAATATATGCGGAAAGAGCCTCCCTCTCCTTAACCGAATGCGTGTAATAGCCATTAATGAGTCTCCGTAGCACATTAGGATTCAAGTTCCTCCGAGTACTTGCTAAAGTTCTCAGAACTCTCATGGAAAATCGGTTATCTTTTCCATACACAGCTTTCTCCAGCTGCTTCACGTGTTCCCGTACATCTAGAAAACGTCAAACAATGAACAGGATAATTATTATCTATCAATTCACCACTACTATACTCAATACTACCGACAGACAACCGATAAAAACACCACCCATAAACTGTCAACTGCACTATCATCATCAACCATTGGAAATAAAAATGAATAACTTACTAAAATGAACATCGAAATAAATTATTACCTTCAATAGTTAGCACATCCGGGTCTTTCTTTACTTCCGGCTCGGCTGCATCCGAAGGCTTCTCCGCATCTTTCATTTCAACATCCTTGATCTCCACCATTTTCACCTTTCAACTTGTGACTGCTATTTTTTTTAAACTCTAAATAGTACTAATCACAATAGATAGCTTCAAATAAAAACTTATCAAATCATTAATACGAAAACTACTTCAGACTTCAGTCAAATACAGAAATCCCCGGAAATAATAATTATTATATTTACTTCTTCTGACCGATCGACAGATATATTCAATCATCCAGTTCGGACTTCACAACACAAATGCAAAAGGAATGACAAGACAACTCTTCTCTTCAAATTTGACTTGGGCTAAAAAATCCGCTGAGTAATTTTCCCAAAGCCACAACACAAAGTTATAAAGCTATACGATTGGTCAACACATGGAAAGTTAAATCATGCCAACTTTTTGTTACCGCGTAATTTAACTGTATGCATAAGAAAAAGGAACAATGAAAATATCCAATCCGATCTATACTGAGTTAAGGAGGTCCCCACAGCACCTCCGGTTTTTGCAGAAGCACGTCCGTACGTACGAGCACGTACCAAGTTTTTACAGAAGCCAAATGTCATCATTTTTATCTATTTTGATTGAAAACATAAAATCTTAGTTTAAAACTAAGTAAAACATACAAACCTATTATGTGTAACCCTCAAAAGTTAACGTCATAAGCCTTAACCAAAGGGCCCTCACAATTAGCTTTTTTCTCAAATTATTGCGTGCTACGGGGTATCTCCTTAAACCTCATCATTTATCACCACAAAACAAAATGCAGCAGATACGCATATCGCATAAATATTTTTCTTAGCAGAACATTTTATACCTAAGGAAAAGTAAATATACATTGTAGAAATATAAGAAATATTTGTATGCCTTTTGGGTATCTTATCCAATCCATTCCTTGTCTTTAGCTATTGAAAGACTTGTAATGTAAATGTACATATTTTGTTTTCTCTGAAATAGATACATATAGTTGTTTGCGTGTGGTCGAAAAGTGCATACAATATTCCTATGAGACTATATACGGTTTGGAATATGATGAATAAATATGATGCATGAATGCATTGGATTACATTATATGTACAAAATATACCTTAGTGTTACTTTCAATGCACCTCAATTTAATCCTTTTACTGCGGACTGCAGCTGTTTTTTTGTAGTCTTCTTGTTTCTCAGAATTTTTTCTGTATAGTATATGAAATATATCTGCCTCTCTTCTCAGATCTTATCTTCCAAGGAAAGGAGCAAGTATGTAAACCTTTTTGAAAACTTCTTAATCATCGAAAGTAAGTGCAGTTCTTACAACTTTAGTATATATCGGGATCGGGAGGATTTCTTATAAGTGGTAAGATTGTATTCTGATTTGTAATAATGTTGAATGTAATGGTCAATGGTTTATTGGCTTGTAACAGCTCGCATTTAAGAAGCAACCAACGTCTTGGTTTTTATGTTTGTTTAATAATAAAATTATTATTGAAAATGGAAGATGTTGAGGAATGTTCTACGTGGAGGAGGAATTCCTGAGGAAGGGGATGATGTGTGATTTCAGATTTGATTAGTGTTAATTTCAAGCTTTTATTGCGTGTGTGTGTGCATGATTAGATTGGTTTTTGCTTCACTGACTGTGCTTTTAATTGATTTAGGAACAAATGGTGCCTGAATTGAGAACCAGAACACATTATTATCTTCATGTCACAAGCTGGATGGGGAATTCAAATATTTTTGGGAGAAATACAAAAAAAGCTGTGAAACAATGAATCCCATTTTAAATTATAGGATAATCTTGTAAACAATCAACTCAATTCGCTCAACAATCAAAAGTTTAAGTGCTCCACGTGATGGATATAGAAGCAATTGAAGATTCGGAAAGCTTTACAGATTTGAACTATGGATCAAGCAACTCTAGCACCTACGGGCCTGGAGTGAATCCAGAGCCAGTAGTTATTCGAGGATGTGGAAACATGACAGTATTTGGTCTTCACAATAGATTTAAAAATGACTTTCCTGTTACACTCCTGAGTCGTGTGGCTCCTGAAGAATATAAGGCAACGGTTGAGAAAGTGAACTCATTGTTACGCAAGGCTGTCCCCTTGCAAATGAAATGGGTATTGTTCGGATGTTTGTGTTGTTGTTGCACCCTGGGATGCTCTTTTTGGCCTGTTATTTGTATTAGTAAGAAAACAAAACTTTCCATTGAAAAATTGTTGGAATGGGAAAATACTCATTTGTACCGGAGACTCGGACTTAAGTGGAAATTAGCTCAAGTTCATTTGGACTCCAGTTCCATGTTGGAATATGTACTTGTAATTGACTTCATTCCCAAGTGCAACCTCTACAAACCGGATTGAGTTCAGTGTGATTTATTTCCATAATAATAATGTGAATAACTTTTTATTATTGTTGTATACTGTATACTTATAGTTTAGTTTAACTAAAAACTAAAAAAATAATAATAATTGCTATATTATTATCTTGTATTTCGTTAAGTTTGACAATCAACGTAACGTGCACCAAAATCATCGCTACTACTACATGACGTGCTTGTATTTTTATCACGATATTTCGCAAAGAAACGAATTTTGACGAGTTGTGACTTAATTGTATTGTACAGATTAGAACTACTATTGTTAAGTCATCGCTTAGGTGTGTATATTTGTCATATGTCATATACTGTATTGTTTAGATTATAACAAACACTATTATAATTGTAAGCTTGATTAAAAAGCGCAGTCAGGGTATTTATTTCTTGTAATCCAAAGCTTTGACCTTAGTCTTAAGTGTTGTTAATCCAAAAAAAAAAAAAGGTCTAAACTTTAAAAACTCTTCGCTTTTTCTCAGTCATAAGCGACCATTATATTATATTTGTCTTCTTTGAGAGTCAGCAAAATGGACGATTCTACTAAAAATCTTCCACTCCGGACGTTAAGTGGAGATCCTACTGCGATCGGGAGGAATCAGTTGGTTTCCAGCAAATTCGCAGACTGTCTTCGAGAATTAATTCTTCAAGACAAAATTGGGGAGCCATTAGTTTTTAGAAAAATTCACGAGGACTGGGCACCTTGTAAATGGACACTTGGGGATTGGGGTGATATTTTTCGGGATGAGAAGCTCTCGGTACGTTATGGACGTCAAAAATGGGATAAGAACAATCCACAGTGGGAATCCTTGTGTGGTAATTTAGAAATAACATGGACAAAGTTGATTGAGTGGATTAGAGGAGAATACAATTTACCAATTGCAAATTCAAGTCCTCAAGATATTTGGATGTATTATGATTACAAATACTTGCCTGAAGTAATACATTTGAAATCAGAATCAGAGAAGGATTTTTTAAAGGTATGTCGATTAAATAATCAACTTTTATTTTGATGTGAAAGGTTAGTTAAAGGATGTGAGACAAAGAATCTAAACTATGACCTACTTTAATTTGCAGTTAATCTATCTGTCAGAAAATTTAAAAAAGAAATTTTGTTGGAGCAATCTTGGCTTTCATGATCGTAATGGAGATCATTCCACCCTTTGGATCGGAACATCAGGTTCCTACACCAATACGCACTACGATACGTACTCCTGTAATCTTGTATGTCAAGTGTACGGCAAGTAAGTATGAATCTCACAAAAAAAATGTTTAGCTCTATGCAGATACAAATTAATAAAACATTTTATTTAGAATTGCGTAAATTCATCATTTTTGTGGTTTCCATTTGTTTAGGAAAACTTGGCTAGTGTTTCCTCCTTGTGATACTGAACATTTACAACCAACCCGTGTCCCTTACGAGGAGTCCAGCGTTTATAGTCAAATAAATATCGCTTCGTCAAAACAAATTCAAAATAACATTTCAGGTATGACATTTAAACTACATAAGAGTGTAATTTTCTAATCAATTAGTATTTCCCCAAGACACAGATACAAAATTTATAATTTATGTGTAATTTAGCCATCAAGAAATGTAGTCCAAGAAGGATAACGTTAGAACCAGGTGACTGTTTGTATCTACCTCCTAAATGGTGGCATTTTGTAAAATCAGAAGATTTCAGCATTAGCGTGAATACGTGGATTGAATTGGTGAGATACGCTACATATTGAAATAGCTTGGTTGTTGTTGTAGTACCTAGATTTTTAACTACCAAGTGGGATTTTTAATTGTTTTTATATTTAAATACAATTTGTTTAGCCAAGTGATCATTTCACTCGAGTAGAGGAAGCAGTTCTGCGTGCAGTTGTCAGTAGCTTTGTTAACTCCACCGTTCCAAGCACGGCTGATAAAGTGTTGAATCCTAACGAGGTAAGAACAAGGAGACAAGTAATAACTTTTGGTCTGGGACACTGTTCACAAATAACGTAATTTCTATTATTGTATTTTTATAAACAGATGGATTTGACAGAAATAGGAGAGAAGGATACTGAGGATACATTACGATTAGCATCAAAGGCATTCTTTGACTATGAAAATAGTATATCACAGTCACAATCAGAAAAATCCGACGAACTGGCAGAACTTCCAGTTAAAAAACCAAGACTAAGTCTGGAAGAAATTTCAATGGAGAAGTTAATGGAATATTCGTCAATATCTGTGGAAAAGCCATCCCCATTCAAATTAGAAGAGGAAGCTTTGGCTTGTTCTGAAGGTAATAACAGTGAATCATCATCTACTAGCTCTCAATTACCATCAAACGCTGACTGTAATCACGAAGCGCCTCCAAAAGGATCTCCTACGTACTTTGAGGATGTATTGAACGCAATTGGTCATCCGGATGTATTGAAGCAAATCGCACAACGATTTTTGCACAATGTCAAACAACGGAATTCTACTGATTAAGCCTTTAATACCAGTTACCAACTACTATTAAAGTAATATGTCCTATAGGTTATACTTGCTGTTAACGTTAATAATTAACATAATGGTATGAATGAAGAAATGTCGATTTTTGACATGCGTGCTGTGCTGTTGCCGTATTTCAAATCATTAGTAAGTAAGTTGTTTAACACGAAAAACTGTAATAATGTAGTTTATGCTTCCGTTTTGCTCTTTTTGTATTTCCGTGCTGACGCTGTGTATAATTCATATAGTACTAGATATGAAAATAAAATATTTAGTTTCAGTTAAACAAGAATAATAATGCGTTTCTGGTTTCACATTCATCTTATGAAATATGAATGAAGATAATGACAACAACGATAATAATATTCATCTTTTGCAGTATCACTTTTTACGTTTATTGCTATTCATTTATAATAGGCTCAATTCAATCGCTAGTAGCCAGTTTCGTTAAAAATAATTATTCCAGTTAAAAAGCAATTGATATATTATATACTTTATGTGAATGTAGCATTTTGACATTAACATAAGGATTCTGGACAGCATTTAGTGTTCATTAATTGCTTCTCAAGGAGCTAAATCAATTCTAAAGGCACTGACTTGAGCTTGCAATTACTGCACTCATACATTAGCGTTACAATATTCAGAATAGATGGAATAAATAAAGTAACACAAAGAAGGAGAGCTGTGAACGTGTTTCTAAAACAAATGATGGCTACATAGTTTTTTTATCATGTATTCATTACTGTATCTGAGTTTTACTTTAAAATATAATCAACCACACCATCTAAAAGCCGTAATTGAATAAATGATAATCAGATCAAACAATGAACTATATAAGCGGTTACGTAGTAGAATTGAAAATCAATAAACTTAACTTATTAGAGCTTAAATTATAATTTAAAAATTTCTTCTTTCATATCCATATTGACTGACACTTACTTAAATAAGATACAGAAAGAAACGGAATGAGTAAACTTGGTTATGTAATTTATACACACAAAAAAACAAGCATAAAAATTACATGGAAAGAATACATCAGCATGGCATATTACACATCGCTTTGTGATTTCATTTCATTGAAACATTAAACATTTGTTACATTAATATTAAAAATTCAATGGAGTAATTATTTAAAACTCTAAAATCTACTACATAATACCTATTCTAAACATATATGATGGTCCAGTATGAGGAATTACTAGTTGCCTGTCGATTGTTTCAATTCATCGTAGAGAGAGAACCAATCATGATTTTTAATTTAACATCATTATATCCTTCACTAATTACTTCTGATCTAAACCGAAACTGACTTATCATCAAAGTTACAACCATCAATAAAGCTGCCTTCAGTTTTTACAGTCTGCTTCGTTACAATCGACGTGAATTCAAATATTTTTTTTGAGTTTTTGATTCGACAATAATATTACAGTAGTAGCATGCAATAATTATTATTATTAGACTTTTAAACCGCTATAGATATTAGTTATTATAATACTTTATCAACCAGTAAATTATTAACGACATTGAGAGAATTCGGAAAACCGGGATATGCTTCAAGTTAAAAATTGACCATTCATCACCATAAACCTATAATATTAGTCCTTTCATTTTCATTGCTTTGTTAATTTAACAGTCTCACAGTCACAAAAGAAGAAAACGATGCATTTAAACATAATTATGACTCTCAAATATTTTATACAGTATGGAATTATACATGTTTGGAAATCTTGAAGTGTTATTAAATTTTTCTAAGATTGCTTTTCATGGATCTATTATAGTATTAAACTTCCAGAGAGAGGCCTATAATAGAAAACTGGAAGACTACCAAAACCTACTTTACCAACCAAATTTCACAGCTACGTTGCAATTATTTTACAAAATGACAAATAATATATTACGGTAAATGCTAGAATTCATTTTAACGAGCACTTGATTGGTAGCCTTTCCTTAGGTTTAAAATTACAGATTTGAACAAGCAAGCAAGGCTATTCTTTTGTTAAAATGCGTTTACATTACTAGTTACTACTTCCATAGATTATTTGCACTAAACTTATGCATGGGTGTAGTATATTTGCTAAACCACGACGAGAATTCCGGTGTTCACACGAAATCTTCAGTTATACTGCAGCTACATAATTTGCCGGTAGCATACCTCGCTTTCCAGAGCGTTGTACGCTCCCAGTTAACCAGCCTTCCTCAATCTGCACATAAAGTTTAGTAAATAAAATTGCATATGTATTGCATGCAGTTGCAGCTATTTAATAAAAAATGGATTATCGAGTCTTACCGGCGTACACTCCACAATTACATCCCCTTCCATAAAGCTGACTTCATCTACATCTTGTGCGTCATAGTCATAAAGTGCTCTGTAGCGTGTTGGATAACCATGAACTTGCGGTGGTTGATGATGACCAGGTATAGCTTGTCCTCGTGCCTGCTGCTGCTGAGAGTGCCCTTGCTGCATTCTTCCAGCCTGCTAATTAAAAACAGACATTGAAATTTCGGATCGTTCGCTGTATAAGTATTTACTACAAGTTTCAATTTTATACCTGCTGCATGGCACGCTGACCATCAGATCCATAATAGTTGTTCATCGGATCATAATCAGAAATCGAACCTACTTTTCTTGGTGATCCTGACACAGCTGCATAAATAATTTAATCAAGTAATTTCATGTCAAATCACTCCACCATTATTATAGTTTATATTATTAGGAGTAATTAACTTAATGCGTATACAACATACCTCCTCCATCTGACGAATAGATGACATTTTGCTGACCTCTGTTTGAATACAGGGAAGAGTTACCAGTAGAAGGTTGATGACTGTAATGCTGTGGTGGAGGTTGGTAGTGCGGTTGAGGTTGATGTTGTTGATACTGCTGATGCTGCTGCTGCTGTTGTTGTTGATGATAATTCCTGCTGTCCCTTTGTTGTGGCTCATATTGTGGTGGAACATGGGACTGCTGCTGATGTTGATTATGAAGTTGTTGTTGTTGTTGTTGTGGCACACTGTGGCGAATTTGGCTGGCTGAATAATGTTTCTGCTGTTGTTGTGTGTCATCGTGAGTGTTGTAACTGGTAGTAGAGCGGTTATAAGACGGAGCCTGTGGATGTCCATACGATTGTTGCATATGAGACTGATGGTATTGTTGCTGCTGTTGATGTGATGGTGCTGGAGGTGGTGGATGCGAAGTTGGAAGCGATGATAATTCTTCCATGTATGATGAAGGGCTACGAGGAGGAGGAACTCCATTATTTCTGTTCCCCTCTCCATCTCCTCCTAAATTCCTTTTTTGCTCCATTAACGCTTTCTTTTCCAGGTCCCCGTGATACGTAACATTACTAATAATCCTGGAGTTTTGTTTTATCCTAAGTGATTCAGGGTCATCTATTATTGGCGTAAATTTTCCTTTAGACTTTTCAAATTCGGCGTGATAAGCAGCCTATGATGTATCAAAAACAATGGTTACGTTACAAAAGAACCCCTAATTATGTTTAAGTAATAATTGAAACAAAAAATATATTCTTTGCTACATACATTTGATTGAATCTTTGTATTTTCTTGAATTCTTTTTAACTCTGGAGTTTCTGCAACAGTAGTAGCTTTGGCTTTCGGAATATGGGCTTCGCAATACGGTAGTTTGTTGAATCCTTTGTATGTCTTCATATTCAGCGTCATTCCACATTCATGGCATTTGAAACAGCCTTTATGCCAGATCTATAATCAAAACAAATTGTAAAGTCACGCACACGCACATATTTTTATACAAAAATACAAAATAAAGCACATAATATTTTAAGCCAACTAGATAAATTTTCTTGTATAACGACTTTTGTTCCGCAATCTTTGCAAGTAGGAACTTTGGCAGTTTTTTTTTAAATAAATGCAACGCATGATAGCAGGAATATGAACATTAAAATCGCTGAAGCGTAGCAGCGTAACACATAAAGTCTTAAAGTATAGTAAAGGGAACACAGTTGTACAAGTCTAGTGAGTTGGTTAACCATTAGTACTTAAGAGACGGCTCATAAAAATTAAAGAAGCAAAAGGTACATTTGCAACCATTATCTACTGATGACTGATATAGGAAATCATCTTAATTAATATTTAACGAACGACTTACGTAAAACAGTTCACTGGCTACATTATGAAGTAAAGTATAACTTGTGAACTGAATCTCATGCTCACAAAATTAATTCAAAAAGTCAATCAACATAAAATAACAGACATGTTTTAGCTCATACATGAAAGCATTTCTTAAAATTCATGAAAAAATGGCATAGCATAACCAACAAAAACAAAAAACAATTCAGATTTTGATTCTCTTCATTACAAAAATTGGATTTCATATTCCATTAATTTTCATCGTAGCGAGTACACTTTACGGTTTCCTACAATACAATGAAGGTTCAAATTTTGACCTTGATGTTTGAGAATTTGTCTTTGTCTTGTTAAATTAGTCTTAAATAAATGTCAACCAATAATACTAACCTTATCTAGGCATTTGAGCTCCTCCAAAGGGTAGACGGTTTTTTCACACTTGGCACAAGACTTACTCATTTTGATTAATTTTTACTTAAACCATATAGATTGCCACTAAAAAGATCACAGATCACTTTTACACTTGCATTGGTGAGGTACCAACTCTGAAAAAAACTTTGGTCTTCTGATTCCTTATCCAGACTGCTTGCTATTGATTTCAGGTCCTGCAAACAACATTCATAAAATTAATTATTAGCATTCCAATACAGTAGTTTGAGTAGTTCAAGGGTTTGCAATTTGCATACGTATGGCATAATTTGTAATACACTTAAAATAATGATATCCTTATATTAATGAATTCATACAAGTTAGTTAGAATAAGGAGTAATATGCTAACAAAGTTCACATACTAAAACCTGTCTAAATCATCAGCTCTGGAAATTCAATGCAATGGTGTGGTTATTTCTATATACGCTTATCATCCCCAAATATAGATTAAATAGGAAATAATTGTAAGTTTACTGCATCAAATTCCAATTCACAACAGGAAGCAATACATACAGTGTTCATGAAAGAAAAAGTGAAAAATGCATTATTTCAACGGATTATCGCATATCAAAAGATAAATCTTATAAGCCCTGTAAATCCTTACTAGTTAGTAAAATACCGAAACTTGATTTTGGCTGATAGCAGAGAAACGTTTTGGTTAACATGAAACTAATCGAAGACAGATTTTCTTTGACGTCAGTAACGGCAGTAAGAGTTACATCACATTCAGAAGACGAAGATGTTAGTGAAAATTATCTTTAGATTGTTCGATTGGGTGAGGTTTCTTTCACATTTCACTGGACAAAGTCTTACAAAATAGCTTGCTCCCAAACATGCTGTACCGCTTGAATATCGTATACTGCCTGCTTATACATATTAACTTTCTGCCACTGACTGATAAGATATTTTGCATAATAAACTTCCTGACAATGTCAGTGATAATGATAACTATAACTATCCACCCGCACCCAAAGATAACGCGCAAACCAGATAATCAAGAGAAGACCCTGTTTCAACTTTAGTTATTACTGTGACATGTAAATACATGCGACGATTTTTTACAAATTACAAATCATCAATTGACAGGTTTGTCAATACGGAAATAACCGTTCAGATTAATGCCCCCATGTAAGTATCAGTTCAGTAAACGTTTCACTTATTATCCTCGCTAACCTTTCACCTTTCATTAGCTGAAGACATCAGACCTCGAGCTCTAGATATAAAACGAATTCACGTAATTTTATCCTCAAACTATGAAACTTTGACTTTAACCTTTCTCTTTTCCCCTACTCTTTTTCGCACACCAAAAATTAATCAATTCTTACCACACCAATTACAGCTTATGAACATGAACTACTGACTACTAACTACGCTTCACTCTCTCACTTGGGTTGGAGTTCTCTTTGATTAATTCCCCAATTAATTATTCAATGACAAGTTTAATCCCCCCAACTCAATCAAATTAGTTAAGCCTACTTTGCCCAGGACATACCTACATCCAACAAACACAAATTGATTGAAGAGAATCAGACAGTGAAGTGAGACCGAAGGTAACTAACTACACATACGCCTTATACTCTTACTACTACTACCAATACCAACAAATAAATGCACTTAAATTAAACGTTTTCATTGATTGATTGAGGCTACATACATGGTTCATGCTCACATCCAACATCATATCATACCCTTATTGGCCACATTATCTTTCTAATCTCAAAACATCAAACATTGAACATACATACATAAATGTGTATGTAAATCAACAAACAAGGTTGGTTCCTCTCACGCACTTCTTTTTGCCAAATCGAATCAAATGTTAAATTAAATGCAATGTGCTACTGATTACTTGATTACTAATATATATACTTTACTTACTTACTTTGTGTGTACTACTTTAGCGTGCTTTTAGTTTTATTTAACAAGTTTGAGCTTTGAGCTTGCGTTACAATTTCCTTTTCTGAATTTGCCTTACTTGGCCATAAATATTCACTATCAAACTATCACTATTCACCACACACACACATCCAATCAGCTAGACTACGACTATACACTATCATTCATAATCATAATCATACTTTTGATTTAACTACACATCCAACATCATAGCACAAACAAACTATTCACTCGCGAATTTCGTAGTATATCGTATATTATCTTTTATGTGATTCGTATTCGTAACTGTATGTTTATTTATGTACGCTTTCCGTCTGTCTTTATCAGTCAACTCAAAGAGATTTTTTTGATTTTTAGATCTGTATTTTGGTGTGGTATGTTGATGATAAGGATGATATTGTGATGTGGTGGTGGCTACATTTTTTGAGCAGAGCAATAAGATTCTATTCCCTTGTGCTTGTGTATACTTTTGTGAATACTAAAAGCATTTTTGGTCGTTCGTTCGTGCTCCATTCCTTAATGTATATGTACATATACATATATAAGTACATCAAGGCTTCTCCCAACAATTTGATTATCCTGACGAATGCATAAATTTATATTTTATACATAATTGTCGGGAACGATCATGTATAAAATTGTCTGCATAACTGCATACTTTGCTGGTAAAACATCTGTTGACTTGGTAACTGAATGAGCAAAAAGAAATTTCACAGATGTGTTGATTGTATAAGCCAATAAACATGCCCTGGACTTGATTAGATATACGCGGTTTGATTATGTTAGCTCACCCAATCAGGAGCCAGAATGCATTAAGCGGTTATACAATATGCACTGTATATTTTAATCAGCACATATACAGCCTGTATATATACTGTCGGGAGTAGCCTTATCGTCTCATATGCATAAGTATTTTTTACTTTTATAGTTTTACTTCTTTGGCGTTGTGCGGATAAAAAAGGCAAGTGCTTTTTTACCTTTTTGACTGCGTATAGAAGTAGTAGAAAAGTTAGTATACATACTTAGTTTCAAAGAAACAGTCAGACCAGAGAGAGAGAGATGAGGATGATGATAATATGCTGATGTTGATACTATATACGCTTTTATGTGTTATGTTGTTTAGTTTAGCTAAGCTCCATAAAAAATTGTAAGCAAAAGTTGATGCACAACTTTAAGGATATGAGATCAACAAAAAAGGAACTAAAATCCATCCATCCATCCATTCTCAAATTCACCCAGTTAAATAGTTGTCCGTCCCAAAGAAAAGGTAGGCAGACATAGGCAGCTAGTCAGGCCAGTTAAAGTAAAGGTATTTTATCAAAATCTGTTGCAAAATCATACGAGCATAGAGCAGAGAACATAGACGAAGGAGAATGATGCTTTTGATGATGAGTATGATGATGCAAAATGTTAAAATGTAACATTGATGTTGGTCTTGTAAAATGTAGTATGCATGCATACAATCTAAATGCAGTCACTAGCAATATATAGTAGGAGGATTTATTTGAAACATTTTACATTTAATAGAGGTTTGCATACACGTACATATCAAAGTATGTACGTTATATATATGTTTATGCATAAGTAGTCAAAAGAAAACATGACATTCCGTTGTGTGCTTATCATCATCATATGCTGTGTATATGCCTAAATGGAAGCAGTGGGAAGAAGGGAATATATTATTTTTATGTATTTATGTATGCCAACGTATGTAAGTACTGCATACCAAAATGAAGGCAAAAGACAAGGTTGAGTTGAACATAAAAAGAGAGGAGAGACGATGATGATGATAATGTTGACGTTGTTGACCGAAAAGGGAAAGAATCTGAAAGGAGATGAGATGGGATTACTTGTTTGTCATGATCATGATAGAAAGGAAAATGAATAGAAATATGTATAGAAACGAGTAAAGGAATTACATCATTACTTCGATTTCGAGGTCGGTTCGCTGGGTATAGCATAAAAAGCATTTGAAAAGATAAGGATACATATTTTATACAAAAAAGGCAAAAAGTGAGACAAGTTTCAGTTGAGCTATGCAACCACTGCTGCCAGCTAGCTGCTCATTTTCACATTTTATCCGAAGCAAACTCGCGAGCTAAGTAATGCATAATAGTTGTCGATGGATGGCTATGGTGTTGATTCTATAAAATCAATGCGCTAAAAAAGACGCTATTTTTTACCTTGCTGCACAAAGACTTTTTTAAAACAAAGGATGACGCTTTGCATTACTACGCATATTAGTACGAGAAGAAAGCTTGGTGAAAACGAGAACGAGTAAAAAACTTGGAAAGGTACTTTTACCATTGGTTGAGCGCATTGTAAATTGAGTGCGTTGGGTGACTTTTACATTGAAGGACAAGGCGGAGAAAGTTGGAGAGAAGAAGTGAAATTGAAAACTTGTCTGCGCGCTAGCTTCTAAAACATCCCGTTAGTTTAATAATATAAATTTATTTTTGAAGTAGTCACCTGTTTATTTTTGTTCCAAAAAAATATACATGCCGTCTCGGATTAATCTCGAGCCATGTGGTGCCTGATGTCAATCTAAATTCATAGGCCCTTTGTTTTCTGCGTTTGCTTTAACTTGTAGATGCGCATATTATTTATTCAAGGCGGAGAAACAATTACGAGGTGCTTGATTCGGGGGTTGAGTGGTGTTGGGGTTCGTGGAACTTGGGACTTCGCGAGTACTGACTGATCGTGAGTGGAGAGTCCTGAAAACCTTTACAGTGAGAAGCAGCGAAAACTAGGAAGGAGGGATTCCAGAATTCTGAAAACTCCAAGGCCTACAGAGCCTTAAACTGGAGTTTCAAAATGAGTGAAAATGTCAACGATGATTCTGTTGATTTGGGCAATGAACAAAGTGCTATAAATCAAACACTAATCCAGCAAGGCGTTGAGCAACTTAAACTGGTATTGTTGTACAAGTTGTACTTTCTTTCGACTTAATCATTTAACGGTATTGTTAGCTAAAAAGTTAAATATTGTCTATATGAATCCTGCAGAGTCATTCCAGAAGTAGAAAAGTGAGGTTAAAGTTACTAGCCCAAATTGACTTGTACTTTACTGAAATTGTCAACGAGTTGAATGACGTGAGTGTTATGATTTGATTCATCCATCATCGTGTGTTTTGCATATCTAACTTGCGATTACTTTATAATTTATGGCATGTGCGTAACCTTACTTTTGATTGATGTGTTTAAATCCATAGGACCCGACCCTTACGTCAAAGGTAGTTGATTATCTGCCTGACTTTAAAAACTTGATAGTGGAATCTACCAAGCTGTGCATTTCCCTAAGTCAACCTTCTTCACGTATTAGTGAAATTAGTAAAGTAGTATACGACATTGGTACTTCCACCGAGGTAAGGCTGTCACTTGTAAAGGAAAGAAATGTAGCGATAATTCAGATACGTGATTTTGTATTAAGTATTTATATAAAAAATTGTATGTGCGCATTTTACTTTCTCTTAGCTAATTGTCGTAGCAGTGTTCACGTGGTGCAATAAAAACAACTGGTTGTTTGGTGACGTTGTAGTGGACCTTCTAGAAGCGCTTATCGAGGTGTCTCGTGATAATCCCGACTCTTGGCTGTACTGTTTGATGGTCACTCCGATGGTGTTGCATATTGTGAATGCATTCTGTGATCCCACTCATGAGGAATTTCGAAGAGAGTGGGCTATTCGTACCTTCGAACTGATGTGAGTTCTCTTATTTGAAGCTCTGAAAGAGAGAAATGTCAAGAGAAAGTTTCTTCTGTAATCTATTAATAAACATGATTGATTTTTTCGTTTGATCAGGAAAGATACATCAAAAGCTGTGTTTAAATGTGGAGACTTTCCATGTCAATACTATTTGATGCAAGTAATTTCTGCTTGGATACAATGGACGTCTGGAGCAAACGCACTTGCCCTTATTAACGCGACATTTTCGTTTGTTGATGTTAAGGCACGCAAACAGTTGATGACTGAAGTTGATGTTGACTTGGTTAGCTGGGGAAAAAACCTCTTAAATAGTTAATTTCATGCATGAGTCTCTTCATATTCCTAAAGTTTAATCATGTATTTTTATTTTCAACAGAAACTTCGAATATTTTTGAATGCTTTGAATTTATCGAAGAAGGGACCGAATTTTGTAATCCCAATAAATTGTTTATACTTATTTGTTTGCGACACAGAAATTCATCCCCCTGAGGTACGTGTATTTTTTCCCATTGCTCCTTTTTTTCTTTTTAAATAGCCATTCAACTGCATTGCATTTCAGTTTCAGTGCTAACTTAAGTTTTATTTTCATTCTAGCACATGCTAAATGCAGGCATCGACTTTTGGGTTGACTTTAGCATCGAAAGTGGAAGGCTCCACACTTTCTTTTCTTCTCCTGGAGCTTCATTACTATCTCTTAACGTCCGAAGTGATCAGATTGACTCAGTTTGCTTAAATTGGGTTGTAAATGAAGGACAAAGTGAAAGTCCGAAAGTTAATTCGGATACAACGGGGATGGATACTCAGCTTACTTCTTCAACTTTTAAGAAACACGAAAAAGTTTTGTTTTTCCATATCGTTTTAAATGTGGATTTTGATGACATTTCCGACGAAGTAGATGCTTTACGGGGCAAAGGATATCGTTCAATGTACTTCGTATTTAGAGACGGTGAACTTGTAGAGAAAGTTATGCAAGATATGGGATACCATCAACACTTGGTGACTAGAGAACCTATATTCTTATCTTATAAGCTTAGATTTTTGCTTCTTAGCTATGTCTTTCTTATGAATCCTTAACAATTAGTGTAAATATTTTAATTTTCCAGTGTGGTTCCAAGAATTGCAGAAGACCGAGGACTCTCCGACGTTTGGTAATGCATCATATTGTCTTATGTCTTCAAGACAGATTATATTGATACTATAGTTGAAAGTTAAATCATTTTTGTGGTTTTTATCATAGTTGGCAGCTCAGAATAAGTTGCGTTACACCGTCAATTGGTGTCCAGAATCCCAAGTGCACGGCTTAGACGAATCTGGATCAACTGGATCAGGTACATGATCTATCACAGCAACTGTTGGTTGTCTTTCATCATACACATTCAATTCACGCCAAACTTGCATATTTGAATCAATTTTCTTTAATTTTTAGGTCGAAGGAGTGTTACTCCAGTTAGAACTCCACGTTCATGTTCCATGACCAAGTCAGTCACACCGAGACGCAATTTCCGCAGAACACCAACACCTCGAAGAACGTTACTAAAAACTCCTAATTCAAGTATTGCCAGTAGTACTGGTATGCGCGAAACGGACTCTGCTTTTTACTTCAATACTCAGTTAATGTCTTCACAAGAGGATGAAGACGGGGATATCTCTGTAAATGGCACATGCTGCAACCTTATGGACACTTTTTATGAGGATCCGCTTCCACGTTCTGCCAGGAAGCCTTTGTCACGTATTGACAATTATGTGAGAAATAGTTCCCCAATTCCTGAAGTAGGAAAGGTCCCATTTAGTCCTGAAGTAAGTGCGATATTTGGCACCTCATTTAGCGATTGG
The DNA here is from genome assembly GCA_964034955.1 of Orchesella flavescens. Lineage (NCBI taxonomy): Eukaryota > Metazoa > Arthropoda > Collembola > Entomobryomorpha > Orchesellidae > Orchesella > Orchesella flavescens. Next base: position 28,867,432 of record OZ035954.1, on the reverse strand, counting down.
GTTGTAAATTCGCCTGATAAGAACCAAGCCCAGAAGAGTCCTGTATTTGAGGATTCCAGAACTGAAAATTCATCTGAAAGAAACCAAGCCCAGACGAGCCCTGTATTTGAGAATTCCTGGACTGAAAATTCACCTAGAAGTAACCAAGCCCAGACGAGTCCTGTATTTGAGGATTCCAGGACTGAAAATTCACCTAGAAGTAACCAAGCCCAGAAGAGTCCTGTATTTGAGGATTCCAGAACTGAAAATTCATCTCAAAGAAACCAAACTCAAAAGAGCCATGTATTTGAGAATTCCTGGACTGAAACTTCACCTCAAAGGAACCAAACCCAGACGAGCCCTGTATTTGAGAATTCCTGGACTGAAAATTCACCTAAAAAGAACCAAGCCCAGATGAGCCCTGTATTTGAGAATTCCTCGACTGAAACTTCACCTAGAAGTAACCAAGCCCACAAGAGCCCTGTATTTGAGGATTCCAGGACTGAAAATTCACCTAGAAGTAACCAAGCCCAGACGAGCCCTGTATTTGAGGATTCCAGGACTGAAACTTCACCTCAAAGGAACCAAACCCAAAAGAGCCCTGTATTTGAGGATTCCAGGACTGAAACTTCACCTCAAAGGAACCAACCCCAAAAGAGCCCTGTATTTGAGGATTCCAGGACTGAAAATTCACCTAAAAAGAACCAAGCCCAGACGAGCCCTGTATTTGAGAATTCCTGGGCTGAAGATTTACCTGAAAGTGACGAAAGTGGATTGATGAGTCCCGTATTTGGATACTCTAGAACCCTGATTAATGAACCAATTGAAAAAGTTCAGCCTTTGGAATCTACGCCTGTATCAACAATACAAACCAATGACTCATCCAACTCCCTAATTAATAAGTCAGTGCAACCGCCTAGAAAATCTAACATAATTACGTGCTATGCAAATGCATATCAACAAATGCAACGACGAGAAAAAATGAAACGGCAGGAGCTTGGTGGTGATTACGACCCATATGATCCTTTGACCTGTACAGAATTTGAAGAATTTCGAAATAAGATGTTTCCAAAACTAAAAACTTATCCTGGGTAATTGGAGTGAAATTATGCTTTAATTCTATTTCATGCTTTTAGCAGTTAATTTAAACTGATGTTCATGATTTTTGTGTGTGAATATGAAGGAAAATGAAAGTTACTGCAAAACGAAGGGCTGTTAAAAGGAAGCGAGTAACATTTTCAGCGAACAATGATGACATGGACTCAGATTTCCAGCGGATGAAGTTATCGACGAAGAAACGAACAAATGAACCTATAAGCCGTGCTTTGCCAACCCAGAGAAAGTATAGGAGTTTTTCCAAGGGTCGTAAGTAATCCGACTAGGCTGGTTTAAATTTAAATTTTATGCAGTTATGTCCAGAAAGTAATAATTAGTTAATGTAGTTTTAGCAATTTTTGATTTATTACAACAATAACCTACATTTATTAAACGAAATTGTACTCGTTACAAAAAAGTCCACGGGGATCAAAAGTACCACAGATATGTTTACGTTAACTGAAACGCATTTAGCTGACTCGTAATTTAAATTATATTAATCGAAACTAGTGAAGAAGGTGATTAAGAAACTCTTAAACCAAGACAAACATAAAAATCTTGTTACTAAAGTCCCACTGATTGTTGTGTTAACTTTTCCTATTGTTCGATTTTTACTTTTACTTATGTATTTAATTTAAAAAAAAACTTAATATATTTGTTGGCTACTAAAAAAAGTTATTCCATAAATATAATTCTTTTACATTATAGAAAATTGATGCTGGTACGCGTACAATAGAAATTAAACTTAAGTGATAAATAATGTATTTGTATATATACTTATATGTATCAAGATTATCTACGTGATGCAAAAAATGAACTGGAATATAGTTTACATAAGTAGTAGTTGAGTTATATACTGATCTACGAAGCCTAAGGAAGTTTTGAATTTCAGAGGTTTAATACAATTCGTTTAGTACACTCTAATTTCCAGTTCATCAAACTTTCATGGCTCCTACATATAATATATAATAATGCATAATACTTTACACCAGCAACTACAATTTGTGAACCAGTTGTACATATATAAATGTATTGTTCAATGTACAGTATAGAAATAGAACAATACAGATACTTGAGAGAGAAGGGAACAAAATTACTCCACTTAAATCGACCGTGATAAGTGATAATTACTAATTTAATTAAGCTAAGCAAAAAAAGAAATATTGCCATACAATAATTACTATGAATGTATGTGTATGTATTTACAGTGTCTGATAACAAATTGAAATTTTTTTTGAAAGCCTTGTTAACAAATATTGATTAAGTTTCGTATTAATTTTTCCATGTTCACTTCATTGAGCTTCTATCTCTTGCCTTTATAGTACAAGCTGCTGTATATTTTGTAACATAAAAATTTTATGTACCCTTCAGCAGCACTGTTAATTGTTGGAAATTTAATCTAGACATCCAATACTTTTTTTTAAAAAAAAAAACTTGTTTTAACCTTGATTGCTCAACAATACACGCTTTGATCTCGTTGTATAGAAAGAGTGGTAAATACCATAAATTAAGGCAGTAAGAAAAGTAAGGCAAAGTAAATAACTGCTATATTACTATTCTATGATTTGCAATATTAATTAAGGAATAATATGTTGCATAGAAAATGAGAAATCATTCCTTTGTTTTGGGAGAGCTACATATTATTTGACCCAAACTATTTTTTCATTTATGATCATGAACCATGTTTCAAGTTTTTGTCAAAAAGATTGAGAGTGTTTGATTATAGAGATATCTAAAATAAGAACTGATTATACAGTACATCATCTAAAACTGTAAGTATTCACGGTAGAAAAATGGATTGTTGTTGATAAAGACGAAATATATGGAAATTGACATGTGATAAGCATGGTTCCAGACCATTTTTCACACGTTACATTTTTTATTCATCCTTATTGTGGTTAACCAAGTTAAAAGAAGAAGAAGTAGAAGAAGCATTCTCTGAAAAGGCTACTGCTGCCCCAACAATCAAATTGTCAGTAGTAGTATTATCTGAGATGATAGCTGGGTTTGAAGTGGCAGCAGTAGGAGTTGGAACACTTGCAACGGTTGCGTCTCTGCCACCAGCGGCAGACACTTTTTCCACAAGCAAAGTATTGGTTGAATTTCCTTCATTGTGCGATACTGCAGTATTAGTAGATGTAGAATCTTCTGTTGATTTAAGAATTTTAGGGCGATGAGTTGCATAGTTGAGTTCAGACCGTTTCCGTTTCCTGTCTCTATCACGTCGGCTTTTCAGTTTAGGGCAACGACCGGCCGACACAGGTCCTGCTGCCTCTGCTGAAGAGGATAAACTTTTGTTACCCTTTGTATTTGTTCCTGGGAAGTTGTCCTCGTCTGATGAATCCTTATGAGACGATGTAGAGTTGGCGGAATCATGTTCTTTAGTTCCTTCAAGACGACGTGGTCGTTCTCGGCCCGATGGTAACTCTTGAGGTTTCTGTGCACCTGATGCTGCCTTTACGACACCTTCAACAGATACATCTCCAATACTAGTTGATAATGTGACATTTACTCTTGTAACCTGTTTTGGAGTTATCAAAAAGTTATGTTTTAGCAAACCAAACCAGAAACTTTTAATTGCAACTTGCAGAAAAGGGTTGGGTTGTGGTTGCATATGCAAAAAAGTAAAATGATTCCAAGAATATGTCATTACTTTTCTACGGCTGCGTGCTACTGGAGATGGAGATGATGATGAAGAGCTGGAATATGAGCGGCGTCGTCTATGCCGTCGTCTGTTACTGTGATTTGTGCTGCTGCCGTTGTTATTGTCTGCTTGGTTGGATATTTCTTGAAAGATCATGTAGTCATCTGAGGAATCATCGGAATCTGAGGTTGATGTCGAAAACTGAGAGTAAAAGGCTGCATCTGAGTTAGAGCCTGAGTTGGATCTTGCAGCATTTTTATTCTGTAAAGATTTTAGTACAATTATTACTTGAGGCTATAGGCTATTATAAGCATGATGCAGGTAATAAAAGATCCATACCTCAGTATCACTTTCTCTGGAATGTTGGCGTTGCACAAGTAATTTCTTGAGATTGTCAATGACTGTGCGAGATGCTGGAGGACCGGTAATCATTAGATTGTTCTCTTCCACAGTGCTTCTCTCCTCCGTTTGCTGATCCTGATGATCTGCGTCCTGCTTCGCCATTATCAATCAGTCGATTGAACAAAGGGCACAGAATCCAAAGCAAAATGGTTGAAAGCCGTCAGTAGTAGGATGTAGAGTGTTGGGAATCACAAAGAAAGAAACAAAAGTCAACTCATTAGTATTTACTCACTCTATATTATATTTGAGCTCGTGTTCTTTGCAGAGATGCATATAGTAGTATGTCATTGTTTGCTTGCACCCCCATATTCTAATCAGTATTTACCATTCTCTTATCAATTTATCGCAAAAATTACACACTCTTCCTCTATACTCTTTCCTAACAATTCTGTTGACTTTTTCCTAGAAAGTACCTCTTTTTCCTTTGTATATATGCATACCAGTTCAATGCTCATTCCTCAATAACAAGTTTTGTGTCAATGATTGAGAAATACCTGGAGGATGAGCTAATGACAAGCATGGATATAATTAGCTTTAAATGAGCTTGACAAGCAGACACGATGCGTTCTCCCTAACTTCATTTTCATTCTAACTTTTGTATTAGTATATTAGCTCTTTTGCCTTTGCCCATCTGCAGATCTACTTTATTATGGGATTTTCTAACTTTCCAAAAAGCATCTTCTTCATTTTATCTTTACTTCCTATGCACAAATTCTCTGATAAATTCTTAATGATGATGGTCCACTGATCTCTACAAAATATATATATGCATACACTTCACGAGTATATAGTACATAAGTTTTGGTAAATGAAATTGATTACATTGTACACTCTTGCAAGATGTCCTTCCATAGGTCATTCTAGCTCAACACTTCCTAATTGCTTTCAGCTTTCTTTCTTATGAATTTCTAAAGTGTCTTCCGTATCTTTACAACTCTGACACTAAACTGCATCTTCCGAAAAGTAAGTCTGTTTTATTGTCTCTCTGATGTCAATATTATGTCACAGCGCAGATAGGTGAGATTGAAATGCACATTCACGAACAGAGATGCACACCTGACTAAGAAATAAAGTTAGTTTAGTAGTAACATTTCATTTTTTGTCGGGTCGGTACATGTAGGTACCTTTTTTTTATTATTTATTATGTTGGGTATGGTAGGGTGTAGGATATATTGTATTGTGTGTGTGGAAAAACAAACTAAAAACATTCACCTTTCATTCATGTAATCGTGAATTTGCAATACGTGATATATGGCCAGAATGACAGGATAATTAAACAGTTTAAGATTTGAGAGATGCCCTTTTATGCATTTTATGGCGTGCTTTTCAATAGCAGTCACAATAATAATATGCATACATATATATTACAATATTACTAGGCTTTTGTAATCATCAACTTCATCAACATCGTCATCCCCATCAAGACTTTCAATTTCCTTAACTTTCACTTTTCCATTCGTCTTTGTGTAATCAAATCGTCTACCTTTAGTCTCCCTCGGGTTGCCTATTATAAAATGCATTGTTATATTATAAGCATTTACCTTGCTATATAATATATGCGTATATCATGGTGTAGTGGTGTCTAAGAAATGTTGTTACGTGATTCTCTTTTCTGTGGCACCAACTTATACCCTTAGGCTTATTGAACGCTATTGTTTGTGAGCTATGGCATGAGACTATTGATGAAAAACTAACATGCATTCAAGCAGGTATAAACATGCTACACACCGTGTGTGCAGTACTTATTACGTTAGTTTTTAAGGGATGTGAACGTGAGTTGATGCCTCATCTCTTGTAATGAAATATAACATGCACAATGTCTACGGAATACCTGACATGAGCATCATGTCATGATTGCTCTTCATTGTTATATCATGTACGGACTCGTAATAGTAGTAGGTGAGATGAGGAGGAGATAATATTATGTATATGAGATTCATCCGTATGATCCGAGTTACACTTTTTCTTCCTATAATATACCAACATAAAAGACTTGACTCTGGTTAAGGTATAAGATGTAGGCAACAAGGATGATTGTTATTACGTAGGAAGAAGGAGCCCAAAATCCAAATGACCATGACCACAAGGTAGGTTGTAGTATTATATTGGTAGTTTAGACACAGCTCCAAAAAAGTTTTGCCTTTATTATGCAGGTGGTTGTTCGTATATCTTAAGACGGTCGCTAGTTTGACAAGCAGACTTTATACTTGAGACTTGTTCAATAGAGTAGATGAGAGCGAGAACTATTATTATATTGCCCTCAAGTTGCCAATCATTATCACTTGCACTGACAGCAAAATACTTGAAACTTTTTCGTACCAAAAGAATGATGTAATGTATTAAGAATAGACATTTTTATTGTCTAAAAATCTTCAAATCAGTCGATAAAAGAATAATAACCTTAGTGGCTTCTCAAAAGCAACGCCTACCTACCTACTCCAGCATGTATTTAATCATTTATAACTTAACACACTTGTTACTAATTCGTTTCGTTCTCCTGAATTTGTCATCTTCTGTTTATCAAGTATTCTTCTGTTTATGTGAGAAAATCCCTTACAGCAGTCTCAAATTGTTTTATGATCATTACATGGATAGGTATTTTGTCACAAGGAAATATGTCACTACCAAATCTCTGTTCGTCACTATTACACATTTATAATCTACTACATAGTATGGTATGGTAATGGTAGATAAAAAGCATTCGTCACAAGTAACACAGTTTTACTCGCATATAATGACTTTAAGTTTTTTGGATTTAAAATCTTGTCCTTGATATAGCTATAAACATTCATCGTAGTGTAATATAATGTATACATTCGCGTTGTTATTACAAAAGTATGACAATTATAGCTTGAAGGTAAAGTTTGATATTTTGATTAGCAAATATATGCAATAAACTTTCGTGCTTTTGTGCCTGGCTTTTTTCATGTTTGGTTTGTATGCATTGGTTTTTAATAAATTGTTTATATCTATATATACAGCTTCTTATATTCTGATATTCTCTTACCTCTTCACAAGTCCCCATATTTTCAGATGTCTACTTGAGAAAGCGACTTGCACTTTTTGGTAAATTTATTGGCTTGCTTGTTGAACTTGTTGAAAAATCAATTGATGAGTTTGTTGATTAAGTAGTTTGTTGAATTCGAAGACAGGTAAAACAGCTTATCGATAATATTTAAAGTGTATTCAATATTCATGTAGTGATCCACACGTTTCGTCTCCTTCTGAGTTTAGGCTTCAAAGCTTTGTCTTTAATGTTCATGAATAAACTGCATAGAGATTGAGAGCACTTAATTGGGCAAATGCATTTAATATGCATACGATAAAAGAGTGATAAAAATCAATTTGATTCAAACTTCAATCCCTCTCTCAAATGCAACCAGTGCTGGAGCGGAGTGGAGTAGACGTTTTAGAAACTTTATTAGAAAAAAGTTTTATGAAAACTTTTTGCATAGACAATTTAACATGAAAGCTTTCGTAAATTGACAGAAGAACCTAAACTGTATACAAACGTTCAACGTCCGCTAGGTTTCCTTTCTCTTTTCAAAGTAATCTTTTTCGGAAATGTTATTGCATATATATTTTTTTTTGTAAAACTGAGCAGATCAATATAGTAGATAGATATTATCTAAAATTTCAAGGATAATAATTTTATTCTCTACCGATCGTCGACTATCAATTATCTCTAGTTCCTTTCCTTATCCTTTCTTTTTTGTACTTGAAAATCCTGTGTGTACTGGAGAAAACAACTGAATTTTTTTTTACTGGAATGAAAAATTGGAAATGTATTCGTTGGCAAAAACGTCAATATATAGGTAATAATAAATATATGGAAAGCACTACTGTGTATTTATAAATTACTTGAGATAACTAAACTATAATATACGTTCCTTCCTTAAAAATGTTTCGTGTTTATTTTTGGTATTTATCACCGGGATAAAATACAGAAGGCAAGACGGAGAAACACTAACAATCCATTTGTCTTCGTTTTAACTTTGCTGTTCTTAGTTTTCCTCTTTCTATTTGTGTCCAGTAGTTCGCAATTGACACATACCAATGTTCTATTTTAGGTTTAGAATTCAGTCCAAAAAGGAGGGAGGCATTATTTGCGATAAAAAAAGTAAGTTTATAAAATTATCATGCCAAGTAATTTTGCTTTTGTGCCACTGCCACACAACAGGTATTCATGTACAATAATAATATGGTCCTTTTTTCACCGCAGAAATATTTAGGGCACACTAAAATCCTAGTATGCAAAAGAGGAGAAACTGAACTGTTTTCACTGGTGGTGCTGGCTGGTGAACACTCACTTATACATTCTTTCAGGCGTTCATAATATCCGTTCTAATAAAAAGGCCAAAAAAATACACACGAGGCGGAGAGCTGTTTTTAGGAATTAAGTGCAGAGTTCCAATTCCATTCCTTTATGGGGTACAATAGGTATACACCCCGGACCAGAGTTTTGGGAGAGAGAGTATAAGTAGTAGTATAAAAAAAGTATTTATTACTTTGGATATAGTGTTCCAAAAGCAGGAGCAACACCAACAACCTCCACGAGTATACTAACAACTACTGTCAATAAACTCATGATGATCGATCGTTTTTTCCAGGAGCTTGTTACTCTCGGCTCTCTCTCTCTCTTTCTCACTTGCACACTCACACTGCGCTCTGCTTTCTCTTTGCCAATGTAATAATATTACATATATCTTATATCCCGAGTGAATCCAACTCTCTCTCTCTGTTTTCCTTCCTTTTGATCACGTCCTCATTCCTTTCTACTATATGCTTTCATGGAATTGAGTAGTAGCTGGAAACTGAGTGAGCAAGAATGAAAAGAAACATAAAAAAAACTGTTTGCTTGCAAAACGCTAAAGGGTTATGGTATTTGGTTGCTTCAGTTCATGTCCAGTTGCTTGCAGCTGCTATTTCAGTAGTCTAGTCTAAGTCCAAGTTGATATTTCCAAAAGTGATTTGTAAAAGAATGAATCATGAATAATTCCCTTTGATGGACTTAGTGAATGGCTGGAGAAAATGCGTATATGCGTGGCGTTGGCTTCCTCCTTCCTCCTGCACACGTATATTACACTCGATTCCAGAGGTAAAAATAGGAATGTCTAATAGGACCGTGTATGTGTAGAATGCTGATGATGAAGATTTGACGCTCCTGCTCTCCCTTTTTCTTGTGTAAATGAGATAATAGGATCAATACAATGCGATTATCAGGATGTGCGAGCTTTTTGTTGATACAAAATAAATGAATCACACTATTTTGGACAACCAAATGGGGAACTATGGACTCTCCCCTTAGTCAGATATTCAATGAGAATAATATATAGTGGTAGTAGATATTCACAAGCACATAAAAAACGTTAACACACCACACGTTTTTATTTAGCAGTCCAGAATAAACTGATTGAGAACAACAACGTGATGAAAAGAGTTGTAAGTGTTCGTTACATTACATATTTGTAACAGAAGGTGCATATTAATATAACATATATCTGTAAGCATATATGTACCTATAGAGAACCCTATAGATAATATTTTTGTTTTTTACCGTCCAATGTGATACAATAACTGGAATAGAAGTGGTGTGGTATTATAAGTACATGTATATAATTTTTTCTCACATGAATACCACTACTGAAAAGTAGACGAGTACGCAACGAAGCAAGTGGTTGTAAGCTGTGAGAGCTCTGCTGAAGAACTAAAAATGGTGATGAGGATATTGACTGCTTTTTCCGTGAGTCACTTTTACACAACGCTTCTTTTAGCTTTAAATCTGTCTTCCTCGGAATACTCAGAGAATCCCTATGCATGCGAGCTCAACTACAGTGGTTGGCTTCGGCTTGAAACTTGACTGCTCGCTCAAATAACTTGTGTGTACAAAAGAGCTTAGAGCTCAAGTTATGTACGCTTTTTTCACAGTTACATGAGGATAAAAATATATACTGAATGCGGATGATGATGATGATGACAATGATGGGCTGGCTTTTAAGCTTATAAAGTTTAGTACATACTTTTATATATACTTATATCATTTATGAATGGGATTTTAATGTTTGCTGAGTGTGTAAATGTTGTATTTCTGTGTCTGCAGTCTAACTATATAGCTTACGTACAAACGTACATTTATGCTATGACGAAATGTTGAAGTTGAATGTGAATGCAAAAAAAAAGGTTTTTAGGGAAGGGATGTTGATAATAATAGCGTAAATGTGGGAAATTGTTCAACCACCATGCTCAATACGCTCTTCCCTTTGGACATCGCCAACACCACGGCATCGTTTACATTTGTGAGCAGCAGCGTACGTATGAGGATAATGGGCTTTTTGCTAGAACATTTTTTGTTGTTTGTAACATGCAGACACTAAAACTAAAATCCAAAATATCATATCAGCAAGTTATTCCGCCACGTAATTTCTGCGTCTGCCTTATTTACAAGGGATAAAAAATAATTGTATGCTTTATGGTTGTGTTGTGTGTCTTCTCTTTTCCCTTGTAGAGCAATGACATACAGGAAGGTGCTTGTTGTAGCATGTAGTATTTTTTTATAAACTTCAAAAAGATATATGTATACGTAGAATGCGTGTGTGGCTGATGATATAAGGTATTGAGGTGGTGTGACTATATTGATGACAAGCCTACCACTACTACTGGAATATGTTTTTTGTGCTGTGAGGTGACAGGAGGGAGTGAATTACTAGAAGGATTCCTATCAGCAAGGTGTTTTGTGTACTATTAGGTAGGATTTTTGGAATGAAAAGTGAGAGAGACAACAACGTTGCATTATTACTGCCAAATACTGCATATAGGATTTCAAGCCGCGTGAGCGTGTGATATGTGATGTGATATCACATGCAAAATTAAATTCGGTAGCTACTCCTTCTGTTATCTGTTCTGCCTTCTGCATTCACTCGTAGTTTATCATAGTTGTAGAAAGAAGGCAAAGCGCAGAAGGATTACGGGTGTAACTACAACAAGCAAAAAAATATTACGAGGACATGACAGACAGTGAAATGAAATTGCTCTAGACATTTTAGTAGTGGTGTAGTCAATAGTCCACACGCGCACACCAAACTACCAAGAACTGCAATCAAGAAAGATATGGCTTATTAAAATAATGTGAGATGTGGTGGCTGCTCGTTATACTAGCATATATGCAATAAACAGTCGGATGAAAACAAATGGAGGTTATGAAAAACGAGAGGAGGTTGGTGTTTTTGGGATACGGATAAAAAAAATATGAATCTGATGCTCTGCCTCTGACATTGTTGTATGATATATGATGTTGAATGTTACGTTACATCTCTTTATAAAATGTACAGAAGAAGAGCTAGCGATGACAGAGGACTATATCCGTTTGTAGTTTGTGATGTTGTTCTCAAAGGTGTATTGACTTAATAAAAAAATTCTCGTTAGTATCGGTATCCCCCATTCCCCCTGTACCGTATGTAGATGCATCTTGAATTTAGATTTACTGCCATGTGGGAGTAGGGAGAAATAGGATACGAAATTTGTAGTATTATTAAAATACTGTTTAGCTCAGAGCCAGCGCACTTTTATGATAATTGTGCTCGTATAAGGTTGAATGGATGAGTGCATGCATATGCCATATACTATATATCTGTGCGTAAAATAATTTTAAGGTCTTGTAAGCAAAAGGCAGCTTTTGAGCCTTGTCAGTTAGTTTATTTCAAAATTCAGATTCATTATTGCTATTGCTGTGTGGTTCAGACTTCAAAAGCTTTCAATTTTGTTTTGGTATTATAGGTATATTATACATGTACAATGTATAATCTCTTCAGATGTTGGGTCTACTCTACTCCTACTCTACAGCATGCTGTTTATAATAAACGAAAAAAAGTTTATAGTGCTGAAAGCACTTTGAAGCAGCAGCATAGCAGACAAAACAACAATGGATCGAATGGAATCAAGTTTTTAGGTGGTTGGTTACACAGTTTTGCCTTGATGTACCTTCACTTCAACTTCACTCTCGTATTGTGGCATTCCGTTTTGGCCCAAAAAGAACTGCTTTTCAAAAAGTGGTTGTTGCTTTAAACTTTTATTCTGTACATTTCATACCTATGTGTACTTCATATACATGATTCATATGATAAACGTAAAAAATGAATGCATTATGCTATATCTTTATGTTACTATATATTCATATGAATTTTATGTTGCATGTCAGATGCGAGAGAAAAGAGAAGTTTAGGATGATGGTTAACGAAACCAACAAAAAGTTTTTGCCCTACACGCTCAAAAAAATGCATAAAAGGCATAATATATATCTATCCTAATATGACATACATAATATGTGGATACAAGGCACACGCGAAGCCAAAAAAGAACCAAGCGAATGCCTGCATCAAACAAGTCAGTCAAACAGCCTCTTTCAATAACCTTTTCGTTTTACCTGCCTAAGAAAACCTGGTTTAGGATTGGGATAGGATGGATATTTCTCATTCCTTTTTTCCATTCCATTACGCTCCACAACATCAAACATGTTCTTGTTTGGTAAAGGGAAGTTGAAGTCCAATATAGGGAATATAGAAGGAATAAAATTGTAATACTCAACATCATAGAGGAGAAACCAAGTTATCGAGAAAATCAGGATTTACCTCTAGTCTTCTTCTTCCCTTCCTTTGCATTCCTATTCATTTCTCAAGAAGACTGGTTTTTTTCCTTGCTTGTCAAGAAGACGTAATGAATTTGATGTTGATGCTGCTTAGCCTTAAGTCTTCTTCGATATGGATATGACAAGGTAGGATCTGAAGGGAAAATTTTTTTTATGCGGAGTGGTTAACACAAGGATACATCGTTAATAGGAATTGTATCATAATCATAAACGGAAACAGTATGGTTTTTATGTTTCCCGTCCTATAGATAAAGCTCATAGATATCAACAAGACTTACTTAAATGCTTTGAGAAGGATGGGATACCGGTTGTTTGTACTATCTGAGATTTATTTATTTTTAGTACTTTTGTTACGATTGCAAAAGGCTATTATTATATGCACATGGTTATATTTTTATAATTTGTACGAGTTTGCCGTTAAGTGTAACAGGTTAAAAGTTGAAGGTAGGATGTTGACTGACTCAGAAATTTTTCAAAGCAGATATACATATACATATTTCATTCCATTGATGAGAAAATTCTGTGTACTAACGTAAATACACAGTTTTCATACGAATTATTTATACACCATACATTAATGTGGCCTTTCCGTCATGTCATACGCTGCAATAATTATCACATGCAAAAGTGGGCACATACATGTTGTATGTCATGCATAAATATCATAAAAATAATATCATTCATTTAGTTTTTGTGACTATAAATACAGTCAACAGTGCCAACACTATAGTATGTAGTCATAAATAATTCTCATGCGCTACTATTTACGTAATGATCTTTAATCTGAAACGAGGAGATAAACTAACTTCAAGCTAGCCGAGCAGTGTGATCGATGTCGTAAATGAATCTTGCAACATGAAAAAAACAGTTTATTTATAGTTTTTATAAGTTTGGCATAACGGACACCCTTTCATTTCCATTCACAGAAGGACACATTGAGATATGAAAAATATTTGCTATGATGCAATATTCTATTTTTAAGGGATAGGACACAACCCATAATAAGTATATAGCCTATTATTTATGGTAACTTGTTGGCCTATAGGCGGCTACAGGATGTTTTTAGCTCATTTGGTATATCACGTAAAGTAAAAGGGTTTCAGATGATAAATGCATTTTCTGCATGATTGCGGGCATGATTTTACTTTCTTATCCTACACTTATCTGAAAACAACTGAAAATTGGCCACGACTTTTTTGGGCTTTTGAAAGTTAAGGGGAAATTTACAATCAAAATGCAACATGTTCTTTTGATTATGATTAGACTGATTCTTTTGATTCTATAGCCCGTTTGTTGAGGGCTTATCATAATTTTTGGTCGTGAGGATTTTTTTTATCATGCGAACCTTCCTAAATTTTATTCGTGGTATGGTTGCTGCATTTCACATTGTGCTTCAAAAAGCAACTTCTCACAAATCTCATTTTCCGTCGTTTTTCCATTGTTTTGCATGATGATAATAAGACGATTGTGATATGTGATATATACTCAGCACCCATATCGACCATGTCATGAGCATAACTTGATCTTTGGGCAAGATGACTGACTTCGTGAGGTGGAGGCGGAGATACTTTAGAAAATAATGAACTTTTATGGCGTTTTTCATAGTTTCGAAACATCTCCATGCGATCTGCATAGCAAATGAGGGGACAATCATAATATATGTATCTTATAGAAGAGTCCACAGATATTCTTGTTGCCCTTATGGTACACGAAGGTCTGTCTCTCACACTCAAGAGATTTTGGAAAGGAAAAGAAATAGTTGTTTGTGACTGTGTGTCTGGGGATTGCCTATGCGCAGTGTTGTTATGTAGCAAGTCTCAAAAGTATCTTTAACAAAGCAAAAAAAAGAGACGGATAAATATGATACAAGCTATTGAATATTATCGTTACTTTTTATGACACGAAACGAAAGAGGAAAGGGAGAATATTTTAGAGAGAACAAAATGTTACGCCAGCGTTTTTATTCATGTGAGAAGAGCGATAGGAATATACATTATGTATACGGTTGAAAGAATGAAGTGAAATGAAATGAAGAACGTTTTTTTATAAACATGGCATAATGATAAAAAGGGACCTGCAATTGTGCTTTGGATAGAAAATTATGTATATGAAATGAGAAGTATGTGCAATCAAAGCCCTCTCTCTGCGTCAATATTACGGAGCATGTATTTATGATGATGATGGTTGTAGAGTGTGGTGTGATGGCGTTGTTCAAAAAGAGCCAAAGATCCCTATTTCAACTGGATGTTAGGCAAGCGTATAATGAAAGATGTTCATGTGTTGTGTGAAACTCGTCTTCTTGTGGTGGTTTTTGTTCGGTGGTCGAAGTCGACTCGACAACCTGTTCTAAAAATAAATCGGGAGAAGCCAAGTGTGCAATGCAATGTGCAGCTTTTGCCATGAGGGTGGGTGGAATGTGGATTGGATGCTGTACTCTGTGCAGGATGGATGGGCCATCCTCTTTCTTCCTTTTAAAGTATCAATTTCACTCTAAATGTGGTTACATGACTGTGACTACGTTTTGAATGATTATGTTGGAAGTTGAAATAACATGCATCTTCATATAAAAAAATATTCAATTTAAGTATAGCCCTTTGCTGATCCTGTTAAAAAAAAACACGCGTGCAATGTGTAGTCTTACATTTATTACATCACATAAAATGTGTAAAATGAAACTGCATCTTCAAATCAGAGACATTGAGTTCTGGAATGAATACCCCTTTTAGATACAGGATACAGAATTACATAACATGTGTAATATGAGTGAGAAAGGAATGAAACATTCAGTTTGAGTAATCTGATGACCATTCAATTAACAAATAATATTCATAATGTATGGCATGGGTAAAGCAAAAATTGACACCCAACTCGGGCTTCCGCATCCTATTTCTGCGAATGCTAAATAAATAATAAAAAATGGGCAAAGTAATGTCTTATTGGGACATAAAACAATTAGCACTAAAGCTACAAAAGGTAACTGTTATTTGGACTTTTGCCCACTTCTTCAAGTTGGGCATGAAATTCATGATACATAAGCACAGTTCAAACTTCGTTTGATTTGAAACCAGTAAGTAGTTACTTTACTGCATATTAACTTGTACGTACAAACTATGTAAAGCATGAACATTGTGTCAATGGAAATACATAAATCCGTAAATGTTATATGCATGACTCACGTCAATTTCATCATTTGTAACATTATGCTGCATTTTTATGGCTACGTGGAAGCAGGGAAAGGTACTCTGAATAAATAGGCTTATACTACCTGGTTTCTTTTTTATATTAAGGTACAAAAAGAAGTCAGTGCTAAAGCTCCAATGATTGGCAGGCTTTCTGCGTGGGTGTTGACGACATGATTCAGAAATAAACTTTGATTATAAAGTCACTCACTTTCATATCTAGGGCTAGAGAGTCAATGGTGGTCTTTAAGAGAACTCTGTTTCTTCCATTTTTGGAATTTCTGTTGGATGCCCATCTGCTTGGAGCGAAGCAAGTGGTTGCTATTTTAAGCACTGTAAATGTAGAACGCATTACTGCGGACTCCATGAGGGCGTGTAGGTACATATCATTTTATGCATGTAAGGAACAAGTTCTACAAACAATCTCGCATCGATCCAACTTATGAATCTCACATTTTTTTTTAGCTTTTAATGTATTCAGCAGATGTGTCATGTTCCTAAATCTGAATCGATATTGATGCTTCATGATGATTGGTTTGAGGAATAAATCATACAAAATAACAAAATGATCATGTTTACAATACACAACTCTGGAACATTATAAGTCTCAAGCAATGTGGGCACAACCTTTATAATCAATTTCGAATGCAAAATAACTGATGAAAGTAGAATACAATAGGAGTCTAATATATTTTAAGATTCAAGACCCAAGGGTCCGATTTATTTAGTACACACATATGTATCACTTCTACAGTCTAATACTCAAAATGATGCAACTTGTAAATTATCTTTATCATTATTATATAATAATAACAATAACCTCTCATCAATTAGCAACAATAATGAAATACATTTTCAAGTTATATTTTACTAAAAATTTGTGTTAAAGGATAAGTTGTCTTCACGTTATGGAGATGCAAAATGACCTGAGACATTGCAGAAGGCAATCTGAAGTGTCCTTGACTTGTTTATAACGCGAACTTATCGTAAATAGAGGTAACCAAGAATTAAATAGTTTTGTATTTCAGAACATTCAAAGTCGTTCAATTGAAAAAATGCAAAATTCAATCTTATTGATAAAAACAAGACATGAACAATAAGGTAGTCATCAATAAACTGCTAACATGCCGCTAAGAACTAAAGTTACAAGTAGTATTACGATTCTATTATACCTGAGCCTATTTCTACTATATTATACCTACAAACCTAGTACTTTTTAATTACGCAGGTTTTTAACCTAAATTTACACTTGAGGGTTTTTGTGTTGTCTATCCTATTGACCCCACTGTGTGTGATGATATAATTTAACGACGCAGCTGCGATGCGATCAGTCCAACGAATTAAAATTACAAAAGTTTTAAGAAGATTACACGGAGCAACAACACATTACCCCTGAAATGACTTTTTCCGTCTTAAACGACCACGAGAACTCACAGAAACTTCAGGCTCACTTTCACTATCTTCAGCATAATCTGGGCGGTTTCCTCGTGTCCTTCGCCCCGTACCGTTGCTTTCCTATAACGATTAATAATACATAATGATGAGAAATATGGTTTGGCTATGAGAATTGCTTTCTCCGTAAAAAAAATACTTACATCATATTTTTTGCGAGACCTAGGAGGAGACGAATTTGCATCCTCATCTGAATAACTGTGTCGGCTTGGTTTTCTTCTCAACCTACTGCTTCTCCTCTGACTATCAGGCGATTCTTCTTCATTAAGTTCCTCTCCGTCAGAGGAACCATCTTCCTCCACCTCTTCTTCATCGTCATCTTCGTCCTCCTCGTCTTCATTTTCTTCTTCTTCCTCCTCTTCAACGTGACTTCTCCTGGTTCTTCGAGTTGACGGTGTGACCCGTAAAAGTCTTGAAGATGGGCCAGGTTGGTCTGCATCATCTTCTTCTTCTTCTTCTTCCTCCTCCTCCTCTTCATCTTCATCATCAGCGATAGGCTTCTTTCCTGGTGACGTATCTTGACGCCTTAATTTTCTAGGCGGTGATTCTCTCGTTCGACTACTCTGACGAGGTCTCTTTTTCCTAGAAGCATGTTCGTCACCTGATGACCCGTTTTGAGTCTCATCATAATTTGTTACTTGTCTACCCCGATATCTTGTACCTATGGATAAGAGAATTACATTAATAATACAAGAAATTAACACACTGCCGCTACAATGTTCTCACTATATCCTAAAAATCTTACCGTAAGAGTAATCATCCGAGTCATAAAGTTTTTGACGCTTGCTTCCCACTAATTTTTGTACTCTGGAAGATCTTCTTAACGATGACCTGGAAGCATCTTGGTCTGAACCGTCTTCATAATCGTCATCTGAATTATCATCTTCAACACGAAGCTGTGGCATAGGGACATCATCACTATCCTCAAACTCATCACTGCCTTCATCTTCGGCATAAGCTCGTTGTTTTCTACTGCTGGGACCTGCAGTAGATTTATTACGTCCTCCGCCGTTGGAACGATGACTATTAAGACTTTCCCCCGAAGATATTCTATACCTTTTAACCTTTCGGGTAGACTTTGATCCTACAGGTGGGGAGAATCCGTTTCTAGAGCTATGCCCATTAACAGGTCTTGCTGCAGATGCTGGAGTAGCATTCTTATTCCGCAGTTGTCTCGAATTATTAGAAACTCGCTCATTATTAGATCCCCTGGTAGAATATCTTCGCTCATCATTTGCCTCATCACTGCTTGCTCCATTCTCGTAGTGGAGGTAAGGATTCTTTGAAGCTGCGTTTCTCACAGGATTCTTTCTTGGAGAAGAGTTAACAGATCCTCTTGCAGGCATTACACGCTTCTTTTGACTTTTAGAAGGACTTGCGGATGGATTTTTTCCCTTTCTACTGCGATGTGAAGTAATAATCGGTTTTACTTGACATTCGTACATAGATTGCAATCGTATCGTCATGCTGTAAATCTACAGTTAAAACAAAACAAATAATAAATCACATTACATTACAATAGTTTCTTTACACTACTACGGTACCATTAATGTGTCATAAAAAAAGTACCTGAGATCTTTTGTCAGTGTTATATTGCCGAGAATTATGAAAGATTAGATTCATATCTTTATGAAAATCCAATGCAGAGCTATAGTTTCCTCCCAAAAGATCTTCTTTAACAGATTGTAAATCCATAGGCGTGTCAACTGCTTGGTAGTAATCTGGATATTCTTCCGGATTCACAGGAGCACGGAACGGAGCAGCGTCTTTACACTGCCATATTTTCTCCAGTAAATCACGGCACTTTTCTTTCCATCCACGCGTATCTTCTTCCTCCTCTTCTTCACTATCTTCGATTCTTTTACTGGTTTTTCCTTGATTTCGTAAAGACCTTCGTGAAGTTGATGGTTGTTGACTAGGACAGGATTGATCGGACTTGACTGCTTTTGATGTGGACGGAGCATTTTTGTCGTCAGACTTATTATTGTTCTTGGCCTCTGCCTCCCGCTTATGTAAGTAGTTATTCACAATCGTATGATAAACCGGATTTACGTCTTGAACATCAGGGTTCCTACAAAATTAAATACTAATAGTGAGCGAACTGGTAATGCAGAAAGCAAGGCAGTTAAAAAACATTGTTTAAATGCTTGAAAACGCTATTTATCTAGTTTATGCTGTTAAATTCTTACGTAATAAGATCGAGAATTAGATCCCTGATAATCCTTGCATGTTTAACAATGTCGGAATCTGGTCGATTGAACTTTTCTGCATTGTTGGCAATGTATTTTACATCAAACTTCAAAGCATCGACTCTTCTATAAAACCGGTTATCCAGTCGCGCCTTGATTGTAGACAAGTCAATAGGATATTCTATGCAAAACACGTATTCAGGATATCTGTTGATATCGACTGGAGTAAGAAAAGCTTCGGATATAGCTAAACCCATGACTTGCTCCATCAAACGCGATATTTTAGCACACTGAGCATCCTGATGACCATACGGAGGCCAGTCTGTTGGAGTCGCTTCATACAATCCACTTCGCAAATCTTCATCTGATGCTGCAACAGCTTCAGCATCAGGGGGAATTTCTGTTGAATACAAACCAGTAATTTTTTCTTCAAGATTTTCCACCTATATAGTGAGTGATACGTCGTCATGTTTCAAATTTATCAACAGTAAAAACTAACCAAAAGAATCTGTTATTATATCCATGTCCCATGGGCTCATTTTCTCCGTTCCGTCATTATCCCATGTTATGTTGTAGCACAAAAACTTTGACTGTGTAAATGGTTCTTCTTTAGCAACAAGCCCACTGACTGTTCCCACCCACCATAATTTATCGATCAGACAACGAAATCTATACAAAATACGAACAATCATTGCATTATTATTATTATTATTATTGTAACTAACTATCACATTTTGCAAAAGTAATTATTAAATTCAAATGTTCATACCTGTCACCAGGATTCCAATTATGGCGAATATACTTATCATGGACTTGGCGAAGAATCAGAAAATCTACTACGTCAGGAATATCATGGTAGCGAACGATTAAATTGTTTCCAGTGAGCTCTCCAGTCTCCCAGTCTGTTATTGCCAACTTTAATCCCACAAGCCGAGGTGGTTCAAGATCAATTTTCATGTTAACCACACGCACAGAAACTGCAGCCTATTAAACAAAATGAACAATTAAGTAATTATTTTAGTATATCAAAATACAACACACAGGGACATGCTATGTAATTCAGTGCACATACTTCCAAATCCGGATACTGTAAATACGGTAGTATTTTCTTGAGTTTCTTGGGAACTGGGTACAGATTGTCCTTTTCCACCTTGTTAATGTATGCTTCATGTCCTTCCCGATAGTAAACTAGATCGTCACCCAACTGAGGAAAATACGGGCTTCGTTTTGGAAATACTTCCCCAAGCCACTCAGAAGGACGAAATAATGCAGGGATTTCTTCGAGGCCACTACCATAGTCGACTTTATTCCTCTATTCAAGGATTTAAACCAAATTAATTGCATCAAATTAACAACCATAACACCATTATTGCTATAACACATTGCTTTCCAAAAACTTACGGCTCTTCTTGGTTTGTTTCTGTCTGTCTTGGAGGGACTAGATGTGGAAGCATTTGAAGGACCGGGTGTAGGTTCATCATCTGACTCCACATTTGCTTCACTTTGAGGTGATGTTGCGTTGCTCTTGCGAGCTGACTTTCTTGCTGCTTCCGTAGTCGCACGCTTACGATTTTCAGCTTCCTTTGTTGCACTTCCGCCACCTCCCCAATCTGATTCAGAGTCATCATCCGACGAAGACGACGAGTTTATAGACACTTCATCTGATGAATCTTCTTCTGAAGGAATTTCCATGTTCTATGTACACAATATTTTTTTGTGGTTACAAACTTTAGTCATAACTGACTGATTAGCACTGTTTTGCAATACATGATGCACGTATGTTTTTATAACTTACTTCAATATCACTTTCATTTTGTGCTCCTCTATCTTCAAACATTCTACGAACATTGTATCTATTTCTTGGAGGCCTTACATTTCCACGACGAGGGGCAACAGGAACGGCACCCCTATTATTTATGGGAATTGATCTCCTAGATGACTGCTGATTGACAGAAATTTCTACTTGTGGACGGGGATTTGGTCTGGCAACTCCCTCAGTTTCAATTATATTTGGTTGTCCACCTGTCCTCTGTCGTCTTTCAGCAGCTTCCTACACACGTTAATTGAAAGTAAAGACGGTTCCGTATACTATTCTATTATACTTTAACTTTTATTATAAAATTATAGTTGATTTTATTTTAAATGAGTATACCAAGGCCAATCTTCGAACTCTTCTTGACCTTGCGTCGCGCATAGAAGAATCAACTGTTGATGTTTGCATATGTGCGCCACTAGCTGATCTCTTACTGATTTCCTCTTTATAAAAGGTTTCTTCTAGTTCTGCTGATCCCAGTCTAGTGTTTTCTGATACAGCTAGTACACCCCTGCTCAACGGCATTACAACTTTTCTCTCTGGAAATCCATAATTTCCCCTCTGCCAATTTCCTGTAGATTGCCGTACACCTTCCACATCCCCACTACGACGAAGTCCTAAACCTCGACGTTCAGTCTCATTTTGATTAGGTCCACCAGAAAGGCGGGGAACTGGAACAGCTATAAATAATAATAATAATTGAATTGTTTTAATTGAGGTATTCACTTCATATTTAAGGCAATAAAGGACACACAATCTAAGTCTGTTTTACAATTACAATTTTCTCCGGGAACACCTTGCTGTATTGCTAATTGTTCTATCATTACGTCAATGTTAGAACGAGGGTTGTGTGGAAGTCCTTCAATGACCTCTTGGAAACCCCCATTTCCAATAGCCACATTTGGTACTAATTGCTCTTCCCTGCATTTCTCTCTCCCTGGTACAAGCCTTTGAAATTCCGGTGTATAAGGATTTCCTTCCATGTCCACTAAGAAAGGAGGTGGCATAAGATGTGGAGGAACTTGCGTTTGTTCATCTAACACTTCATGTGTCATAGCGTCTCTTGTTAGAGGTCTGTAGTCGGTGTGAAAAAACATTTCTTTTGGCAACTTGAAAAACTTTGATTTATCCTTCGCCTGCGTAGTAAAAATTAGTAAATGGCCATGGGAATCTGTAGCCGCCAAGCCTAAGCCATCAGGCGACCATTTGCAATCAAACACTGCCCCATGTCCTTGGCCTTGATCCAATTGATTATGATGTTGAAATATTATCTTCCCCTTGCGCTCCCTGTCTAAAGTACCGATATCCCATATAATTATTCGGCCATCGTGACCTGCCGTACAAACCAATCGTGGGTTGAAAGGATGAGATTCAATCACATAAGCTTCATCTTGATGAGCGTCCAAAGTACGTACGAATTCCCCTGTTTTCGAATCCCACACTTTTATCAAATGATCAGATACAGCTGTCAACACTAAAGAATCGTCAGAATTCCATGCAACCATTGTAACTCGTGGCCTGCGCTTGGGATCGTCTTGATACACAACGTTAGACCTGTAGGGAGAGAAAAATTTATAATACTGCTGAACACTGTTTATCGTGCATTTCATATATTTTATTAACTGATTTAAGTAATAATTACCGCGGAATCTGAGCACACAATAGCCGATACCATCGCCATTCCGCCTTTTCAAAACGCCAAATCATCGCAGTTCCGTCTTTTGATCCTGAGACAAACCGAAGTCCTTCATGAGCCCATGAAATACTATCAACTCTATCACTATGTACTTCCACTTCCAAGATACGCTCTGGACCGTCTTGACCCAACATATTGTAAACACGAACGTTATTGTCAGCGCTACCCGCTGCCATGAAAATGCCACCAGGTGAAAAAGATGAGCAAATCATTTGTGCATGTCCTGGTCTCATCCTTTCTTGATACAAAGTAGGTCTAGGCCTAGTTGGTAGTCACATTTCAATTAAAACAGAGCTACTACAACACCAGAAGATAACAATAAAACTAGAATAAAAAGGACTGCTTACTGGAATTCGACATGGCCAGTTTCAGCATTCTCATTGAATCCCCAAAATGCACAAGAACCATCGGTAGATGTTGACGCCAAGTAAGCAAGAGGATGACGAGATCTTGGAATAGGGCAGAAAAAGAGAGACGTGACACTTCCACTATGAGAATTTAAAACTGCTATCGGAGCACACGTTCGAAGACACCACACACGAATAAGCTTATCACAACTTCCGGCAGCCAGTAACGTATTTTCATTATTCACAGCGAGATCTGTAATTTCTGAGGATGCTCCTCGAAGAGTAGCTAAAAGTCTTCCATCTAAAGCGCTCCATATTTTCACCAGATTATCATCAGCGCCCTATGAACGAATAAACATTACATTCAAATTAAGCGTGAACTATGTTCATGGTTGTGTGATTTTTTTTAGTAGTGTAAGCGTAACTTACGGTGAAAATGTATTTTCCAGTCATGTCAAATAATACGCAATAGACTGCTGAAAGATGGCCAAGTGTACCACATGAGAGTTGCAATCTTTCATAAAAGTCAGGTTGGATTAAGCCGTAATTCATGCGGTTCCCATTCACTGACTGATCCAGCACTGATTGAACTGAAATTAAATTAGACATTGACATTAGCTTCACAGCGTTATTGTTCGAAATGTTGTTAATATGACAAAACATGAATTAGAAATAGTACCTGGATTTAGTATTCGCCTGTCCTTCATAGGACGAAACGCCGCCACCTGTCCATGTCTTTTTGACCACGAACATTCTGAAGACTTTCCTGCAGGACCTGAAGCTCTGCTTAGCAATGATAAGGTTGAGCTTGATAAGAGACTTTTGTTGATTGAAACGGATGTGGAACATTTCGCATCTGCTGCTTTTACACAAAGTTCCAAGAGTTTCGGTAAATGATTTGGACCGATGTGATTAAACTGGGAGCACTGTCAAAATATTATGCAAAAATACGCATGATTAGCTTATTAGTTGTAACGTTTATCGTGAATTCTTTATACGTTGATGTTGATTGAAATTTCTATCCAAATAAATACTAGAGCAAAATCAAAACCTCAGGGAAAATGAAGCCCACTAATTTTGTTGATCAAGTTTATGTCCAGCATAATAAGCATGTCATATCATTATTATCATTCTGTTCGTGATTCTAACATGGTGTGGCATGTGATGATTTTTACAATCGATCGATAATCATAATCTATTCCACATTTTCTTTTGGTAACCATTATTTCTGATTACAACTATATCCGATTAATGCTTCTATTTATACGAACAGTGTAACATGAACAAGCTTCATGACATGACAAAGCTAAAGTTTCAATAGTATTTACTTTGTTCTACACCTTTTTGTGCACATCATAACCTCATGTTTCTGCCTTTTCGGCAGGTAATATGCAACAAAGCAGCGATAGCGATATATCATAGAGTCATACAGCATGAGTCAGTACATTATAAATATTGGATACAATATATATATAATACAGTAAGAATTGCATTTGCAGGAATGGATAGGGCAGGGTCTGTACTAACGGATGGCAGTATTGGTAGTGGGAAAAATGAATGTTACAGTTGGGTATATTAGGCTACAATTGGAAACGATCAGACCTCGTACTAAAAGGGATAAAAGGATTACTCAGGAACGACTCATCATCAGCTATAAAAAATCATTTTTATGTAAGAGGATACCCAAAACACCCCTGTATATATGCATTGATAAACTTCATATAGTTATATAGTTGGTCATCAAACCAAACGGAGCAGAACAGCTTCAGAAGAGGAAAGAGCCATTACGATACATGCATTGTAGCCTTGAAATGTTGAAGTTGAAACTATGAAAGATTATGTGTACATATAACTTTAGGAATATTTCCCACCAGGCATATACGTATACATGCAAGTACTGCTTAGTTAAGGTTATAAAAGATAAGTATGTATATCCGTCCCACTACTACTACGATAAATGAAAGAGTGAGAAAAACTTGTTTGGTGCACGTAGACCACCACCACAAGAAAGGATCTGTTCATTCCCCTGCTTTAAAAGTGAGCGAGACCTGACTAAAGTGGTAAATGCACTATCCCACACATACTCCATCCCACTGATCCCAACTTGGGTTTCCCTTATAAAATGAAAGGATCCCAAGTTGTCAAACAAAAATATGTATAAATTCATTGCAGCCAACCACCCAGTCCTCCCATCCCCCTATGCAGAAAAATTTCCAAATTCGGGCCGATCCCTATTTTCTCACCCCCGAAAAAGAATAAACTAATTGAAATTTCGAATTTAGTTAATTTCTACCCTGATACCAATGATCCCCATACTTCACTGACCAACATTCTTAAAAATCGAAAAAACTGTCGAGGTCACCCAACCCCTTGGGGTCAGGTCACTTGAGGTACTTACAAATGAGTTAAAGTCCTGAGGTGATGTTTGTCCAAGCCAATTAACTCTTTCAGGAATTAGCTGAAAAGAAACAATGAAATTAATTATTAATAAAAATTGAGACCAATCTAATAATGATACACAAATAGCATTAGAGAGAGAGAGAGTGTGTGTGTGGAAATCAAGTCAAGTGCAAGACTACAATGCAACAGGAAGTTGAGAGCTAACTACCTCCACACATTTTTGCCAATTTCCCAATACTACTACTTCCGCCTTCAATTCATTCATTCATTCATAATGTCTGAGCTGAGAGCTGTCATAATCATCATTACATAACCATGATCCTGATCTCAGATGTAAACAAAAATATATCAATCTGTTTGTCTACTCATATAGTATCATACTCATTAACAAGTTTTCATTGACATGAAAACCTTGGTCTTGAAAAAATGAGTTGCCTACTCTCCTCAAACCAACTTTACTCCAATCTTACTCTCTAACTGATTTTTCCTCCAGTAGTCGTAGTCTCAGTTCTCAGTCATTCAAGTGAACTATCGTTTGCGTGAAGCATTGAACTCCCAAACTATTTTGGTAGTATTCTTCTCCTCCAACTCAAACCACTCTTATTTTTTGACTCTCTTTTTCTGTCATTATTATAAAGGCTCGACCAGATAGCCAGCTGATTTTCAGTCTACACGTGCATTTCAAGCCGACAACAAGACCTTTTTCACTCTCTCTCTCTGGATGTGTGAATAAAATGAAATTTACCTCATGTGCTTCCAACTCTTCTATCAGTGCCTGCAAAACAAAACAATTTTTTTATAATTACAAACCATCCTCATCAAACCCATCTCCCAAGCCCCAAACCAACGCAACAACACAAACAATCCCTTCACACATCATCCCCGGATCCTTAGCTTCAAAAAAATACTCACCTTGGCTGCCCTTTGACATGGCGTTCCGGATAAGAACTGAGCCACCAAGAAAAACACTTCTGCAAAAGTTCAAAAAATACACACAATCATCAACCCAATAATGCCAAGTAAGTAAGTTGTAGCCCTTGTCCATTTTCAAACACAGAGTAGGAGCACTTAGACATCGTGTTTGGGAATGAATTTAGCTTCATTTTAATCACAAGAAAAAACTTGACAAGGTTCACAATTTGGTTACCTTTGTACAAGGGATTGGAGAGGTCAAGGAGAGGTTTTGAGTTCCGTTCTGTGGAATCCATTGCGTCAACTGACACAGCTTCAACTTAAACTACACAACCACAAGCAGAACACAAGCAAGAGTTCTACTCAATATATATAGACACTAGTCTCTATTATAATATACACTACTACACTCTTATTATCCACACACACAAAAAGTCTTTTTTCGCTCTTATACTTCAACTTTTCCATACCCTCCCATATTTTCATGAACATAAAGAAAATCCTTCTTGTGTATAAAATTTATCGGAAAGCAGAGCCTACATGCTCTTAGGTATATTCATCCCAACGTTTATATTTGTCAGAGCAGCTCCTCTATACGTCTATACGTATATTTCACCGTGCACTTGACTTGACTTTATTCTTATGTATGTTTTTGTCCGTATAGAAATATACCTAAAAAACCATAGGTATATTTTTCTCGTCATATCCTTTCCTCCAACTTTTATATATAAAATGATGATGCTCCCCTTACTTCTGGGTATTCTTCATACCTAAAAACGAATTTTTATACCTTCCTCTTATATATACATATATACATAAAAGTTGTTCTTTTGTTGTATTCGTATTATGCACAAGTGAGGAATGGGCTTTTTGGATGAGAATTCTATTGAGAATGTTGAGAAGTTGAAGTTTTTATCCTTACCAAAAGCAAGAGCTTAGCGTAGCAGCTAACTCTTTGCTAGTTTTAGGGCTGTGTGGCTGGGATCTCCTTATGCTTAAAAAGTCTTGAACCTTAAATAGTAGCCACAATAATATGTACGGTAACATATATTGATGATGTGTTTCAGTGTTTCTGATCTGAACTAAAGTATAAAGCTAAGGATATTTTGAGGTTGGGAATAAAAGCATCATGAAACATTGACGGTGCATGGGGATCAAACGAAGAACCAAGTATTGCAGCTGACCGACAGCGGGATCAAATTGAAGACAGATGACGATTTCATGCACTAATATTATACACGTACTTTTCACTGATGATGCAATATAAAGCAAAAATAATAAATGCACCTTTAATCTGGTAGCTGGTCTAGTCTTAATTAGAGACAGTGACTATGGACTTGTAGTGGAGGTGGTTGAGAAAAATTAAAATGAGGTTTACTTGTTAACAGGTGGTGTTAATGATGTTTGATGTGAAAAGATTGGTTCTAGTCTAACCAAATACAAATAAATACAAGGTGGTGCTCAATCGGTTTCGATTCGGTACACTTAAATCAATCAGTATTGAATAGTTAAGGTGGTGGTAGTGTGGTGCTGCTGGTTTGGTTTCAATCAGTAAAATGACAACGTGGATCAAAGAAGATGAGCATACCTGGGTTCAGAAGTTTTGTAAAAACATTCTGAAAATGGGACCCATCCCGAAGCACGTCGGATTTATTCTGGATGGGTGAGCGAAGAAACATTAACAAAAACAAAATCATGACATGAACAATGAAATGATAACGTAACATGTTTTGTATAATGTATGCAAAAATTTCCAAACGCGACATGCGTAACTTAAATTGCAAAAAAATGCAAATTACTTAATTTTGGATACCGGCAAGCTGCTTGCCATTTGTTGAAGGTCTTAAAATCTGATTCAATCTGGGTTGAGTGGGTGGTTTAGTCTAGACTCTAGACCTTACAATTATGCTTATTGTGCGAAAAGAATTATTGGGCATGGATGTTACGTTTCTTGATTTTGCATACACTATACAATGTATAGTACAAATGACAAATTACGTTGATCGTACAACATTGAATTAACCATATTATTTTCTTTTTGATACTTAGGAATCGAAGGTATGCGAAGGGAAGGAATATGGGCAGTGTTGATGGCCATAAGAAAGGGTATGTAAAAATACATAGATGCATACATTATATGCAAATTTTAATTTACAATATACGTATGTATTTTCCCATTTGTTAGGTATGCATTTTAAGACTAAACCTTGAATTTTGAATTTGTAGTTTTGAAAAACTTTCCGAGACCCTTCGATGGTGTTTGGACTTGGGAGTTGAGGAAGTCACAGTATATGCCTTTAGTATCGAAAACTTCAAACGTTCCAAGGAGGAAGTGAATGGATTAATGCTGTTAGCAAAGGAAAAGTTTGAGAAGCTCTTGGAGGAAAAGTAATGAACAAAGAAATTTCTGACAATGCTAATGATCTTGCTGTAATTAGTGATAAATGTTAATGTTGCATCGTACCTGTTGTTGCAGAGATGAGATTCACCGAATCGGTGTATGTATTGAAGTAATTGGAGATTGGTCACTGGTTCCTACAGACCTAAAGCTGCTGATGGCCAAGGCTATGGTTATGACGAAAAACAATTCCAAACTAAAATTAAGAGTAGCATTTGCATACACAGGTAAAGGCATGATTTAGCATAAGTACAAATTAGTCAGCGCTGGAATCGTATTTAAATAATGTGTGTATTGTTACAAATAGCACGAAATGAAATGGCAAGAGGAGTTAATGCTTTAATTACTGGAGTTTCCAATGGGGACCTTGTGCAAGAGGATGTGTCAGAACTGCTGCTGCAAGATGCTTTTCAAATTCATCCTCCTAGGGATTTGGACTTGTTAGTTAGAACATCAGGGGAAATGCGTTTGTCAGACTTTCTTCTCTGGCAAAGTAGTGAAACGGTTATATGCTTTACTGACGTGCTTTGGCCAGATTTTACGTACTGGCACTTGCTAGCCGCTGTCTTTCAGTATCAAATTAATTATATGTCCTTGTCAAAGGTATGTTTACTGGAAAATTTTGAAGCGATGTACTATGAGTATGTATCCTCTAGAATATGAATTTGATGTCCTATGGTTTTGTGATTCAACAGATGGATTTGAAGCAACCGGAAATTAACCTGTCTTCCGAATCCGAAAGGAGGAAGACGAATTTCTCTGATAGAATACGAAATGAAAAATGGGCGACATTAACTGTAGATTCTTCAGAGTCGCAAGTGCAAGTGGCAGCATAATGAGTAGAAAATATAATTATTGTAATTTAATTTTGTAAACTCGATTAAATTATTTCATGTAGTCTGAAAGCCTAATTTAAAGAATAAAAAAAATTCGACGAATACTAAAGCCAAAAGTAGTATATGATTTAAATAGAAGGCAGGAGCATTGGCATATATTCAATCAATGAAAATAAAATATCCTACTAAAATTAGTCAAACGCCAAAAATTATGGTGCATAATAAAATGAAACCAATATTTATTAACGTTTGCAATACATCAACATGTTGTGAATACGGTTCTGGCGTAAACATCGCAAGTTTACACATAGCGTTGACCTTGAAATGAGGTTTACTTTATACGTTTAAATATTTTCTGGAGCAACATATGAAATAACTGCCCCGGCATTTCAATTGGTAGTTTTTCAATTTTCTCCACAATTTCCACATATGCGTTCCTTTCAAATTCTTCAAAGACGCCTTCCAACTTTAAATCTTTATACAATCTCTTAACCATTTCTACCTTCTTGCTGTCATTGCATCCATAATTGTCAAGCAGACATTTCAGCTCTTCCTCATTACACCTCTTGATGGCTTGAACGATGAGCCAGGAGCACTTATTATCCTGAATATCCGAACCAATTTTTCCGGTCACGGCTTCATTTCCGAAGCAATCTAGGAAATCATCTTGAACCTGAAAGTAGTGGCCGACATCCAACAAGATATTTTCCACCTTTTGGAGTACCTCTTTGCCCCAATCTTTCCCTGTCATAATCATTGCAACAAGAAACGGAAGATACATAGTGTAATAGCTTGTTTTGTATTTTACAATTGCTGAGTATCGTTCCATTGTAAAGCTGTAAAGTAATCAATCAGTTTACTGTTTTAAATTCCTTCTCAATCAATGCTCAACCAATGTATAGATTAATTGCTAAAAAATGTAATGTAGAAACAAACCATTCCAAAATGTCATAGGATTTTCCTGTGGTACAATCCATACATTGGCCAAATATAGTCTTAAAGGTTATTTCACGCATAGTAGCCACCAACTCAATGTAATAAGGCTCGTTTTCGAAAAACAGTTTCAAAACTTTATACGTAAGATTCTCCAGCAAGAATGTATCATTTACAGCCAAAAGACCGACCTCTTCAATTTTATACCAGCAAGGCTGTCCTCGTCTTGTCTCACTTTGGTCCACTATATCGTCAGCAACTAGACATGCTCCTTGTAACTGTCATTATATATTAATGTTATAAATAAATAAAAAATTCAATTAACATGCATAAATTCGTAGGGACTGCAACTCAACTCTTACCAATTCAACACACCATCCTAGTATGTAAGCCAGCCGCATATTTTCCTTTGTAGGATTTTTTACAAGGTTTCGATAGGCGATGGGCACCATCAAGCCTCTAACAATGGATCACAGATAAAGTTCTACTTAACTGGGGCCATCGTTGAAAATTTTAATTTGATGGCTGAACCGGATATAGCGCCTTACCGTAACTTTTTCCCTTTGGGAATGTTGTAATCCATGGCTTTGACCATCCACTCCGTGACAAGTTCCATTTCCTCCATGTTGGTTGCATTGTCTTTGACTACGGCTTCAACTATCTCCGAATACATGGATTCAAATTCCTCTACCTCATCCTTTGTCAATATTATTGCAGTTGACTCGATCATTTTGTTAATAAGTTGTCAGATCAATTCGTTAAATTTTTTTGAAGATCTATATAAGAAGAATAGTTATCCTTGTAAAGTTTCTCTGGGTGGTTTGGCTGTTGAGATATGGGGGAACGTGGAACCCAACTTTTACCCAACTGAATCACCTCACTGCACTGCTTATTTGACTTTCTTCTTATATATATAGGGAGTAATTATAGGTATTCTCGAACAATTCTAATTTGCAGCCAGGTTTATAAGGTATTTCAAGTTACAGATGAAAAGAGTCTTCATTTCATTCTTCTTCATAAATGGTTTACCCGTGTGTTTCCTCCTGCAGTATAAATCTGAATGCATAGTTTTCCGTAAAACTATGATTTCCTTATTGCAAATTTATTGTATCTCCATTCAAACTACTATTCTCTGCCTTTGGAGGCGCAGACTTGCATAGGTAAATTAAAGGTAAAAATTCTTCCTTGTGAAACCTTCAGCAGAACAGTATTATCAATCGCAGTTTAAAATATGATACACTAGAGATTGCGAAATAGGTGGAAATCCCTTGACGTTTTAAATAGTTAAATAAATATTTTTTGAGGAGCAATTTACATTTCGGAAACTTTGTATATGACATCATATTATATGTATGACAAGAGTTTCCATCCTAAACGTAGAGAGGATGGTTCCTTATTGTACCTGATTGTAATATATATATATTATTATATCATTCACAACTCAATACAACAAGGAATTCCATTTTTCACGAAATGTGCTTTAAATCACATTAATGAAGTCAAAAGTGAGTGGAATTGCATTTAATTAGGCATTTTTTTAAATGAAACAGCGGAATAAATGCTCTATCCTCATAAAGATAGTGTTTTTAACGTTTTTACCTGTACACCCCCGCACCTTTATGAATTATTACCTGAAGAATACGTACATTTTTTAGGGTATCTGTGTATTTTTTACCACATTAAGTTGATTGATATTTCCTGGTTACATTTATGACATCCACGAGGCAGACATAGAAATGGCCATACAAACGCATATGTGTTGATTTGAAGGCTACGAAACGTGCGTATTAAGCTGTCATTATTTGTCCGAACTATCACACACGTGCTTTGAGGATTGCCTCACATTCACACACATTCAGCTTAGATGGACTTTAGTTTCGAATGGCAAACCGTACCCAAATCAAATGAAACATCTCAATCACAAGTTCCATATTTTCCATATATCATCGATATTTAAGACAATACTTGAATGCACTAACAGAATGATGATTATTGATGATTGATACAAAAACGAAAGAAATGCTTTTGTTTGTTGGATAAAATCATTTTTATTTAACGGTGCATTTACTATTATAGTATGTATATCATTTGTTATTTCATTCATATAATAAAAATTGTGTTAAAAACAACCTACTTTAAACTTAAATATTTAAAACACTTAATTAGTATTTAGTAAAATGCATTTTTACTTTGTACATAGGGATATATTATAAAAGAAAGCATAACTAGAAATATTGACCTATTACGCCTGCTTATAAATGCAACGACTATCATATATAAAACGCATAACGCCATACTGACAAATTGATATTATAATTCTAATGTCATCGAGAGTACATACTGCTTTCATAAGTCGATTTCGTGGAATAGGGAATGGTTAAAATTGGTTTAGAGGAGCATAAGATAATCGCTAGATTTAATTTTTCATAGTATTATTACTATGTATTATTATAGTTTAATATGTTTCCGACTGTAGTATGTTTTTTTAAATAAAAATTATTTCGGTAATAATAATGGTTTAAAAAGTTAAAAATTTCTGCGTTTTGGTTTAAAAGTGATTGTTTTCAGGAGTACAAAATGACTAAACCTTTTACATATTGTGCGAGTAGTGCTGACTTTTCAGAATATATTTTTTTTTTATATTCTTATTGGACGGTTTTTGGATTACATTACCATTACACGCAACCATATTCATACCATACGGATTCATCATCTTCAGAAGAACTCTCATGTGGCTGATATGTGTGAAAATACTGGGGCTGGGTTGTATTTAATGGTGGGGGTGGATTCCTCCCACTCACACTAACATTATTTGTAAGACTATTCGAAGAAGCTAGAGTAGAAATCTTATTTATTAATGCTGTTGCCGGTTTCACTGAACTATTCCTAAGGTTGACTTGAATATTGCAATCACTGAAGTTAAATTCGTTGTCATTGTTGTTGTTGTTGATGTTGAGCAGCCCTGTTGTGGGGACTGAAGAGGAGGGGATTTCATGATGAATATGAATATTTTGATGATGATGATGATTTTGGGGTTGTATCTGTATATCATTATGCTCTTGTTCTTGTTGCTGCTGCTGTTGTAGTTGCTGATGTTGTAAATGAAGGTTGAAGGCAGATCTAAGTCTTTTTGTTACTTCGTCATCTTCATCTTCCGTGTCGGAATGATGGAGACTAATATTAATCCCATTGGAAATGCGTAAAAGGGGCAGCTGAACAGTTGTTGCCGTTTCTTTTACGATGTTGTTATTGTTGTTGTTGTGATTATAAATGGTCAAGTGGTTACTGTGATGCTCATCATCTTCTTCTTCGTTGTTTGGAACGTCGTTGGGAGAAAATGTAACGTGATGAACGGTGTGTGTATTTCGGATCCCGTTAGCTATTGGAAAAGCTGTTGTGGTTCCGTAGTGATTTGGAGAAGGTGGGGCAACTTGAGATGGAGGTGGTGGTGGAGATTCAGGCAATATTGGAGCTATTTCTGCGAGGGCGAGACCAGGATCTGGTGAAAAGAAAATTTCTTCGTTGTCCACGGGTTTATCAGTCTGTCCATTTACTTCGATGGTTGACTCCAAATCGGAATCGTTACGGGGACCATTAGGACTAATGCTGAGCTCCTCATCGGCTTCGTTGCCTATGTCGAGGTTTGGCACAACTTGCTTATCATTCAGCGGGCGTCTATAACAAATAATTATTGATGGGGATTAGCATTTCTTTTCTGGTAGCTTCAATAAAATCCTTATAGGTACAATGAATTCAGAACACTTACCCACTGGGCGTCTTAAACTTTTTAGGTTTACCAGAGGAACGCCTTCTTGATGAATGTCTAACATTGTATATTTTGAACACTTTGATGGCTGGACTATTGGCTTCCTCTAATGCCTGATTGTGTGAAAGTAAAATCAAACAATAATTAGTTTTCTGCTCTAAACGCATACTTTTTTAACCGATTTTATTGAAGGTTACCTTTAAGTTTTCTTCACTAACTTCCCCAGAAGCAACAAGTCTTTGACCAGGGAGAACTGGTATGAATATGGGCTTTTTTGCTTTTTTAACATTCAAAAACGATGAACGTTTCTTCCTCTTTGAATTTGTTGGAAAGGGAGGTGTTTGAACTTCTTGAGATTTCTGTTCAACTTTGTTTGACACTGGTGTTGATGTAAGGGGCCCAGACTCCATGCCATCCTCGTCTACAACTACCTCAAGTAATTGCGACTGAAAGGCTGAATGATTTTCTATTGAATTCAGTTCCTGACTCAGGGATACTGGTTCATCTTCTATTTTACTAGTTTCTGGAACAACGATTGGCGTAATTTCAGACACTTCATCTTCACTGCAGTAGTTTTCACCGGAATCTTGAATTGCAGCAGTGGTCTCTTGTTCCACATTTTCTGTGTTTTGAACAGCAATATCATCACCAGTTTCAACGTGAGAATTATTGACGACAGGGACCTTCTCCTTGACGGAAGGTTCCTCTTCATCAGACTCAAAGAACTTAATATCGTCATCCCTTAGTGTGCGATCGAGATCAACGGCGACATCAGGAACTGCTTCAAGGCTGCAGTCAAGACTAGGTCGGTCTAGTGAATAGAAGCTTATCTGATCTACTAACATATCATGCTGTAGTTGAAGTTTTCTATTCTCCACTTCCAAAACTTCAACTCTCTCATAAACATGCTCTGCTTCTTCCAACTTGGTTTTGAGACGGTGAAGTTCGGATTCCAACCTGGAATTCTTCTCCTGTCCTTCCCGCAACACGTCCAGCTCATCCCTAGCTTTTTTATATGCTCGGAGCTTGATCTGAGTTTCTGTTAGCTCCGTCTCCAACTCTCTCACTTGATACTTTGTAATTTCAAGTTCTTCACGACATTCCTGAAGCAGCTCGGATTTGATTTGTCTAATGAAGAATGAAAGCATTCATCGCATATTTGCATAATTTGTAATAAGTTTTCATTGTGCAAACAAACAAGCATTAATGAGAAACGTGTTGATGATGTTGATTTTTAACTTACAGCTCTTCACGAAGTTGTCTCAACGCTGCACTCATTCTCGTATCATCAGAATACTTTTCTGTATCTGAGTAGCTGCCATAACCCTTGTTCTCGTAGATCCTCTTTTGACTACAGTTCATAAATCCAGCGTAGTAATCCGAAAGAAGTTGATTCTGTACATTTTACATTGATTGTTTAAAAAAAATTGAAAATAACATTTTAGCTAACGATCCTAGCAAATAGCTTAACGAGCTCATAAACTTGCACTCTTGTTTGGTAGAAATAAAAAGCATATAATTTTTTAATATAAAATATTGTCTTACCTGAATGGACTCATTTCTCTCAATTAACAATCTTCTAATTACAGCTAACAGGTTTTCATACGTTTTCTTCTGTTCCTCCTCATCTAAACTGTGAAATTCTTGCCATGATTTGATATTAATAAGCTCAGGACTATCCGCAATCTGTAGGGAGGAATATAAAATGAGAGGATAATGAGAGAGTGAGTGAGTTTTATGTATGAAACAGCTTACACCTTAATGAAGCACTTGCGCGCAAAAAAAAACGTGCTTTCTAACTAATAGGATTTAAGATCCTAGATTCCTTTAAAGCGAGTACTTAAATCATTAAGATGTGTAGAGTAGAGAGTATAAAATTATGTGATATGAATTAAATATTCTATCCATATACATGCATACCAGTTTTATGCAGTTAATCAAACTCTCTTGTATTTCCTGAGGAAATCTTTTAATCTTCTTAATAGTTTCTTGTTTCTGTGTCCCTTGGATGGCAGCTCCCATGATAAGGAACAAGAATTTTTCAAATTCCCTAACGCCACAGAGATGACATGAGGATGAGATGTGGACGGTGTTGGGAGGCTTGATGGCAACAATCTGACCATGGTGGTAATCGTAATATGAGATTAGTTCGACGAATATGCGGTTGAGTTGCTGTATCCGGCTCTTTGTCTCTGACTCAAAGTGGGATGGGTATTTATTACTGCGGGATTGATGATGACTTTCTTCGTCAAAGATAGCGGAAAG
The DNA here is from genome assembly GCA_964034955.1 of Orchesella flavescens. Lineage (NCBI taxonomy): Eukaryota > Metazoa > Arthropoda > Collembola > Entomobryomorpha > Orchesellidae > Orchesella > Orchesella flavescens. The sequence goes on along the minus strand of OZ035954.1, from coordinate 28,830,485 downwards.
GTGGAGAGAGGATTGTTCACTTTCGGATGCGATCCCACTGTTTGAATGAAGAAAAAAAGTGTTGTAGAACGTGTTTGTTGCATATACGTATGTATGAAACTCTTCGTTTATGACCATGACACGGTATTTTCCCTATTACTTACATGTATTCTAACGCATACGTGAGCGCATTGCTCGAAACAAAGTTGGCAAAGCTGTCATCTTCATCCAGCTCCCTTCCAGCGAAGGAACGTAGCTACAAATGTAATTAAGGGTAATAATATAAGGAAAGATTTCAAAAAAAGTGCAGAGCTAGTTTTAACAGAATTTTTCAAGTATCCTAATTTTATAGTCGCTTACCCAGACATATAAAGGCTTCTTTTGAAACGAGTCGGGTGCAATATCCCCAGACAAGCTTGTATCTTCTTCAATACTTTTGAGACCCATTTTGCTTGAATTGGTGATGAGATGATGGCTTGGTTTGGTTTAAACCTTAGTCATTTCCATTACAAACTATCAATGAAAGTTTAACTCTGTTTTTGTCTTTTGAACTTTTAACAGCTTACAAGACATGTTCCAAATACGAATATATGTAATTTCAAGATTACTCTAATTCCTTTTCATGCGAACATGATTTTTGTGTCGAACGTTGCACTAGTTGTGTAACATAAGATAGGATCATAGATAGAATCTGATATATCTACCTTTGTTTCTTTCATTCTTTTAGGAACATTTTTTTCTTCTGATCTTCAATCCGTCATCTAATCCTTTGCATAATTTAATCCTTAAAATCTCGCCAAATATGTTTGATGTACTTATTTTTAAGCATGCAACAATGTTTTTTCACAATACAGGTTCTTCTATGTATTGTCCGCCTTATAGACTTGAAATGGCACAGAAAGAATTAGAACAACACAACGGATGTCAAGCTTTTATCTTAGTGCACTTGCTTGTCATGTTCAAGAAAAAACTGTTCTTCATTAGATTTAGTTCAAACATCACATCAAATTGCATAGCATTTCATTGTGTAGTCAGACAGCCTGTTTCAAAAGGGAACAAAACGGCGATGATGACGAAATCTAATCTGACAACGTCGGAGGAGTCGTGCCGAGCTGATTTTTACGGGATATCAGCGTGAGCACACAAAATGTTTGCACAATAGCGCACATCACACACACACAATCCGTAACAAACGCCTTGGAAAACCTTTTCTTTCTTCGTCTTCGTCTCTCGTTTTGTGAACTATACCGAAAAGCAACTGTACTGCATTCTTTGGCGCAGGTACTAAAACGATATATATGATTTTTTTAGTGTGCTACCATACTTTACTTTAGTTACTACTTGCTCACTTGTTACACAAGACGACAATCATTGTTATCACTATCATTATAATATCATCATCATGATTACAATCTTCTTGTGGATGGATTCATTTATGTATTTTTTTTCCTTTTGAGAAAAAAAGGCACCGCACTGAGTTTGATGTTGACTATGTCTTTCCTCCTGTCGCGTCCTCCCTTTTGCAAATCACTTACATATAGTTTCTTCCTTGCATATAACGGTTAACTCATCATGGCATCATCAAAAATCAGAAGCTGAGCTTTAAGTTGTTGTTGTTGTTGATGACTTGCTCAGAGAGAGATCTGCTATTTACTCTTTAATTGTCAAATCAGCAATCAAAAACAATATTGCTTTTTTTTTATATATTATATACTCGTACGTACGTAAAGTTATCTCAGCTCTTTCTTTTTCAGGCGATAATAATAACAATCAAAAAAGATATTTGACAATGAAGCGCTTTAATAGTATAGTAGTGGGGTAGTTGATGATTTTTGCTTATCGTTCCGCTTACACGAACACATACATAAACTCCAACAATAAAAAACTGCTGGTTGGTGATGTGATCCTGCTGCTGACTTGGAGTTGTTGGAAGTCTTATCTTATCCGCTGTATCCTTTTGAGAAAACGGTACAGTGGTGAATATGATGTTTTGAAAGTGGTGAAACAAGGCAGTTCAATGATGAGATGTGATGATCGAATAACACGAAATTAAGGCACAGTCGTTTCGATTGCTGATAAAAAGAGCAATGTCTAATGTTATTTATTTTTAATGAGAATGAATACTAATTATAGGCCACCACCAGCGTTCGTAAAGGCACTTTTGAGCACGTCTTATGATGAGATTTTCACTTGATCCCATGTAATTACTGCAATGTCACTTTTTTTCTCCAATCGCGAAGTAAGTTGCTCTCTATATTGTAAGTAATAATGATAGGGTTTAGGCATAAGTATACTTATAGGTATGCAAGTTTTTAGTTACACCAATTTTCAGCTCAGAGTTCGAGTTTGCTATTCAGTTATCGATGCTTGTCAATTGATTTCTGAGTACCATTAAAAAGGCAGAGACAATAGTGAGCGTCACGGATTGTTGATTGCTTCTTATTTCATTTCAAATACGTGTTTGGTTGAATGACTCAAAAAGTGCGTAGGTACAGTCACAAAAGGCCCCTTTTGAAAATTTGTATAATTGCTCATATAAAGTCGTTTTGAAGATTGTGTGGCTGCTTAACAATCTTTTTTCATGTTGATTGGAGGAAGGTAACTGTAAACACACATTCACAGTGCAAGTGTACAGATTACAATGATGTGGATTGACAGGTGAGTAATTTTATTGTCTCTCCTCATTCCAATCTGTATCAGATTGATACAAGAAAATGATGGTATTGTTGAAAATCTTCAAAAATAGTAAGCCATCTTGACCCCGTAGAGACTCCATCTATTCATGCTTTCTTTAGGGTATCATGGGACGAATAGTCCTGAACGAATCTACTGAAGAAATTGTATTTTTTCTGTGATCTGCTCTAACAGAAGTATAAGGTTTTTTTTTTCACTAAAATTTCACTTTGCAGAAAGCTTTCCTTTAAAACAATTAATCCAATTCGGCTGAATGGGATGTACCTATCCTCGTTTCGTTTTGTCGTCTTCACTTTTTTTTATGTTCTGAAAAGGTTGTCAATTCTCAGCTTCAGCTCTTTAAAATCTCTCAGATAAAAATTGAGTCCTTTCGATTACGTACGTACGACTGAGACGGTTTGTGGTTTGTTCTCGACGGAAGTTTAAAAGTGAGTGAAAATCTGGTTGATTTCCTGTTTACCTACAGAAGAAGAAGAAGAAAAAAAGCATTCATATAGAAAAACTAGAATTAGATTACTATGCTAAAGTTGATAATACACTTTGCATAGCATAATGACGAAATGATGATGAGGGAATGCATAGGCTTGTTTGTACTTTTTCGCATTGTATATTTAGTTAATCTTAGCAAGGCAATATCAACCACCTAACATGAACAAAGATTTAGCACAGGTTAATTAGTAATGCAGAGCATGTGGCTGCATATATGAATGAATTTATGACTACTGCATGTAAGTATTTATCATATCAGTCAGTTTGTCTGTGTCGATGTGTGCACCTCCGGCTTTGAAGACGACATTTTTATTATGATGCTCAACATGTTATTACCATTACCTACTCCATAACATTATTAGTTTACGTTTGTTTTTGGATGCCTAAAAAACATGAAACGTGAGAATTTTTTTCTTTGACTTTTCCGTTCCGATCAATACCGCACCGCCTTTATATTTGCTACGACAATATTCAACATCAATACCTGTTCGAAACGCAATTTATTTAGTCAAGTCAAATATATACATATATTATTCCTTAAGAGTAAAAAAAAAGAGGGGTCCCTTTGTTTGTCACTTCTTGTAAAAAAGCAACATTCTAAACGTTCTTCTATTACAAACACAAACATGCATTTTTCCCTGCGCAATCAAATCTGCATTAGGATTAGGATAGCGATTATTGTCATCCATTTTGTCGCATAAATTCCATCTGCAGCTAGCTGATTATGTCATGCCATATATAATGGGAGAGAAGAAAACTGTACATTTACATTTAATGCCGTAATCAGTAAAAGTCGTCAGTCGTCAATCACTTTTCAGAGTCATCATCTTCATTACCGCCATTACCAATTCTTGTCACGTAAATTCATAATGGAAATGTTGCGTTTAAAGTGCATTAGCAGCTTCTGTCATCACTGAGGGCTGTCGTTGTTGTTCCATATATGCTTTGTTACCTTACTTACTACCTTATTGCTTACCGAATTACGCTTTTGCCATCTTGTGATGTTATGTAATTTGATGATAATGATTATTTTCATCAGCTATATTAACTAGGTGCAAAAATAGTAAGTAAAAAAATCCCCCCACTGGCTATTATGACGGAAGGCTAGAAGCAATTTTTTAGCCCTAAATAATTTTTGTCAAGTCTGGCTAAAAACAACTTTTATTTTGCTTCCCTGCATCATATTCAATAAAGCGATACGTAATAAATAAGGTTTGAGAGCCTGCAATGTAAAGGAGTATAGGCGAGGTGTTGTCCATTGTTAAAAATTAAATTACCAATTTGTCGTCAATAATAGAATTGCTTTTTGCTCGCCTTTTTGTTAAAACATGCAATACGATCAACATCAAATCAACCCAGCGGTAGAGGAAGCTGTGACGACTATATAACATACAAAGTATTTTCTAAAAGCATTCTTATACATAATATCCTATTCTATGCTGATGTCCTGTTGTTGGCTGCGTAGGAATTGGTAGCAAAATGAAATTTCACTTTTTTCATGAATAGGAACATATAAAAAAGTAGAATATTACTACTTTTCTTAGTATTGCCTATGTCCATGCTTTTGAACAACATAACAACTTGTCCTAACAAGTGTAATAATGGTTAAGCATTATTATTACGCGTTTTTTTTTTTATAAAAAAGAAAACATATTACAATATGCACACCACCTGCTTTTCCTCCTACCTCCACCACACCAATATGTGTATTATTACTTTTGTAACAAGCATTTTATAACTTTTGAACAATTGTTATAGAATGGAGGCTCAAAAAACACGTCCTCTTTTCTTCGTCTTGTCATTCACAGGAACAAGAACACAAAAGAAGAGGAAAATTATTGCATAATGTTTATTGCTTACTTTGCAGTAGTAGCAACAACGGGAGCTCTATATTTTTATTATTATTATTGCTGAGCAAGAAATAATTGTAGTAATTTTTCGAATGAGGATGGAAAAAAGCAGCTCACGTTCAACGTTGGGGTGTGAACTGTGACGGTGTGAAGGATTGGTAGGGGATGTGTCAAATAATTATTATTTTGGTCATATTCCAATCAAATTGTTACGTTGAACGTAACATCAGGTTATGCACATAATGCTTCATGATATGGTAGCTTTATAGCACGTACTTGCCAAAGTTGTCGGATTTAGTAGGTGGTAGTTATGTTTAATATTTCTTGAGGCTGTGGAGGTTATTGAGGACTCAAGATGAGAAATGACGATGATGGTTTGATGAGGTTGGTTAGCAAGTTCTATTCATGCCAAGTCTTTTAAGGAGGAAACGGTAGGCGAATGAATGGGGGTTGTGCAAAAAGGAAATATCGATTATAAGGTATTAAGAGCTCAGATAAAGAAGCTAAATATTCTATAAGGTGTTTAAAAGTCTATATGTCGTTAATAGGAATATATAAATGTCGATATGCTTATGAGTTTTCCCTTGAATAAGTACTGCACGCGATATATGATAAAGTAAAGATAAGCTAGTAAAATATTTACTCTTCATTATGGATTTACACTCGTGCTTTTTGGTTAGGTCTTATGAATGTGGTCTCTACACACTACACCTTTGTTGGATTGGATTTTGCTTGAAGCCTTTTTTTTTGCTAGCAAAATATAATCGTAAAACCAAAACCTGCACTTACGTTCTGTTGTCACTTTTAGCCTCGGGATAAAACTAAAAGTTGCTGCAAAGGTGAAGATTCAAATACTTGCTTTTTAGCACTGCTAAATAAATCAGCGCACAACTAACGTAAGAGTAATAACCAAATATGATGTGTGTACCTAACCAGCCAGCTAATGCTTCCTCATACATCATAATCCTCATCTTCATTTCCTTGTTAAGAAGTTCATACTCGTGTTTTTCTCGTAAAAATGAAAACGCTAAAGGTCTTATATTTTAAGAGTTATAAGTTGTAACTACTCTTGCGAACATGCATGCATACAGAATGATTATGATTTATGTTTTATACGATTCCGGCAACATTCTGTCATATAAAAAAAATATTGAATTTGCGATATATATGTATACAACATATATTATACACTACACGCACAGAGTTTCATCCTCTGTTTGCTCTGCCAATCTGTAATGCACGCATACACGTGTATTTTACATGAGTATGACTTCTGAATGAAATTGATCAAGCTCTTAAGTTTTCAATTGCATATATGCGTCTGTTAACATCCTACTTACGCAGGAAGTAGAAGCAGAGCTACATGTTTTACTGTGGTGTGAATCCAATAAATTTTAACCTCAATAGTCATTCGAATTAAATTTATTGAGAGTTGGAATTTTCCCATGATTAAATGTTATTTCAAGGTTTCATGGTAAAGATTCTTCGTGAAAATCGAAATTCTTTTTCTTCTTCCCTTTCATCTCTAAAAATAAAACTTATAGTAGCTACCTGTTTTTGTATGTATATACCTAAAAACCTGAAGTTGTTTGTGACTTCAGGCTTCAGCTAATATGACTGGCTATACACTGCACAACCAGAAAACAGTGGATTATGCAATAGGTGCATTTAATTGGAAGTAATAATGAATAATGAAGGCACTGATGCAGCAACTCATAAATTCAGGTTATCTTCTTCCTAATTTTCCTTCACGCTGTATTAAATGAACAAACGAACCTTGACCAGATCCATCACTTATACCCAATCAGATTCTTAACACTCACACTTAGCCATTGAAGATGCAAAAAAAGCAAGCAGATGTAAAGGTCAAAACTCTCAAAAACAGGTATGAAATTCTCAATTGATCAGCAATGGCTAAGGCTACATGTAGTTGCTATTGCTGGGTACACGTACGTATATCCTTAGACGGGGATGGTAAAAAATTGTTTGGTTTAAAAGGGTGATGATCCCTGGTCATAAAAACTGAAACGAAAGAATGAATGCCAGCCATGCAATTGAATATGACGATGATAAAAAAAGGGTTTGGTCTGCAGTCTCAAGTCTATACAGTATAAATTCTTGGCTGGTTTTGCTTTTTGCTTCTGTTATCAGCATATAACTTCAAGATTCATTTTGATTACAAGACTATCATCAAAAGGTAATCCACAATGATATCAATATCGATAACTACTAATTTAGCAGCAAAACCACCGACTGTTCTCGTTCTCATTTGCTAGTCTTGAGAGTGAGCGTTGAGCGTCGTCATTCATAATGGGTTACACATTATGTTGTATGTTATTATTGTGGAAAACATACCAGTTTTGTTGAATACTCAGATGAATGTTCGATAATAAAGCCGTGATGTGGTCAACAGATATAATAATTATGAGCACTGTCTATATCTGTTTGCAAATTCATATATTATAGTTTTCTCTATAGTATTTTATTGTTAGCATCACATCACAGCACTACTGTGACTGACTTGACTGTAACACACCAAAAACCCTAACCACATCAGTCAGCATCCTGAAATCACAAGACATATTTTTTTTTCTAAAGACGAAATCTAAAAATGCTTGTAACAAGTTTTTCTGTCTGTTTCCTTCTTCATCCCAATGGAATGTTGAATTTTTGCTCATGCAATGCAACGCCACATCAAAAACAACACTTTTACGCGTGCATTGCATATCTGCATTCATACATTTTTTTTCTTCATAAGATCATAATATTATAATACCACCACAACACCAGCAAAAGCTGCAGAGAGGGGTTTTGCTTCATGTTGTGGAACGTCTTCTGGGAAGCAATCATTAGTACATGTAAGTACGAGTATAATCTTTCAAAGGTACGAGAGAAGGAGGAAGCCAACAGGGATTGGGATTGGTTACTTTTTTTGTTAAAAGGAATGTCGAATGCAATTTATTTAGCAATGTTCATTTACACAAACAAAAAAATTGTGTGCGGCATCACCAAACCGAGATGAGAAGAAGAAGAGGACGACGATGAGGATGAGAATGTTTTATGACTTTGCAATCGTAGCTTCATAAAAAAATTACTTTTCGTTTTTATCTATTCATACCAGTGAAGAACATTTTCGTTTCACAAACAGAGCAAAAAATGGAAGTTGAGATGAGTAGTAGAAGAGTGTGTGTGTGTGTATTATATTCCTGCTGAATATCCAAAAACTCAAGTGGAAAATATTACATTGAGCACAAGTACACATTGAATCATCTTAAGATCATCGTCATCATATCATCTCTTTTCCTCTTCTTCACAAGAAGATTCACTTCTTTCTTTTTTCAACAACAACCATGAAACTTTTGTACCATGCAAAAATTCTAAAATCTCAAGAACATTTACAGCAAAAACACTTTTGTATCCAAATCCAAAATGAATCTAGCAGCCACCAAAGCCACTGCTCAACACCAGGGAAGCAGTCGTCATGAGTCATGAAACAAGAAAAGAAATATCTTTTGCATAAAATACCTTGTCTAAAAGCATACGCACACAGCAGCTTTTCACGTCAAGAGTTAAAAAATACAACAAGAAGAGTCAGTTGATGAACCATGTTTTGTATCTGTATTATTTGCAGTAGCTTTTTCTCATATATTTCTTGTAAAACATAATGAAGGAAAGCAGCCAGCAGCAGCAGCTTACTCTAAACTAGTCAAGCATACGAGATAATATCATAATGCTGTTTCCATTTTTTTTATTATCAGAGAAAGAGTTGAGGATCATCAGCAAAAGTCGTTGTCGTGAATCTTGTTGAAGGACAAGCATGGGAATAAAACTTGGCATATCATTAACTTGAGTCAATTTGCAATTCATTAAATATATGCACTTCTTGGGACGCTTGTATGCATACGCTTGAATAAAATTTTGGTACATCTCTTCACGACATTTTCCGAGATGAACTGTAGTCACAAATGATAAATTCATCAAGTGACATTTATGATACGAAGTGGCCATTTAACCCAATACAGAAATCAGGTGTATTATACAAAAACAATACTAATTGAGTATCTTCTCTTCAATCTTCGTAGCCCATACTACCACTTTTTGCGACTTGTTAGAAATCCATCAGTTGCTTTCATTAATGCGTCAGATTTTAATTAATTAAGCAATTATGGTAGTGAAAAAACAAGTATGTTGGGCGAGAGTCTGTGATTTTCCCAAAACAAATTGGATATGCTATGCTAGGGCTGCTTGCACGATGAAGCTGAATAAATACATACGTGCTTTTGCTTGTATACTTTGTTTTAAGATTAATCTCATCCTGTCTGATTAATTAATCATTCTTGTGCATTTTTATGGGGTTGATAATTAATAGAAGGAAAATGTAGTGGCATGTCACTCATTAAATCATCGGGTTAGTTGTTTTTACATGCGTACACATGTATCCACCACCTGGCTGACTAGATTAAATGCCTTTTTAAATAGTTAAGATTCGGTTATCCGATTTTTTAATTTTAAGCCACTATCACGAGCCAAATGAGCCTATTTATTATCAGGGACCGACTTATTAAATTATTCTTAAACGTGAAATTCTTGACGCTAACACTGCTTGGCGAAGATTTGCCATTTATAAAGGATGCAGCACACATTTTGTATTTTGGAGTCTATTAGAAAGCAAGTAAGTATAGAAAGCCTATTACTATTCTGACTTGAACAAGTTGGTAGTTACATTAAAATTTAAAATGCCATAAAATCAGTACGCACAAAAACGTGAAGGCCACTGAATGTACTTTACAATTAATTATGTGCCATATACGGTCACAAATCATAGAATATTCATGAGAATGTTCGGAGTTACCCAAATGCATATAAATGTGATACTCTACAATGCATTGTTTAATGGAACTAATGGAGAACAAAGAAGTGAAAAACGCACGATTTTCTCTCAAAATGATGATAGCATGCTAAAATTGGTGGCCTACCATACACCACCACCAGCTCTATAGCTACATCATTTCTATTGCAGAGATTACAACAACATTTTCAATTTCTATATAAAAACATTTTGCACTTACTTTAGGCAATATTCAACCTCAAGAAAGTCAATAAAGTGCCAAATACGAATGAGACCATATCTCCTGCGTGATTCCTTCATCCCCAAACCAAATCGTCTCAAATTACCACCACAAAAGACAACAAATTGGAATTCACAAAAAATCAGAGCACATATTTTTTGATACACTTCACCAACATCATCACCGTCTTCACAAAAGCATACTTATTGTATCCTTGTAGCAGCTCACGTTGTATTATATATTATTATCTAGCATCTCATTTGCTTTTGTACATTCACTGGCACACATAAGTTTGGTAATTGAAGTAAGCTAAACATGCCTCAATCTCCCAAAATTTTTAGGCACTTTGTGTATCCTTCTTGTTATCAAAAAATAACAACACTTTTGCAACCAACCCTTTGCAAAAAGGCTTACGTGGGCTAAAAGGAGTAACAAGCAGGGACAAAATATTTCAAAGCTCACGATTCCCAATTATTATCTCCTTGTTGCAAGAATAATAAAAATATGATGATGTGACGATGATGATGAAAAATGTGTGAGTGTGGAGTAACGTTACAACATGCTATACATATATATTATTGAAAGGAGTTTTTAGAAACGATGATGATGATGTATAGATAACACGAAATACGAAAGGACGATGCTGATACAAAAAAAAGACTAAAAGATTCTCTTACTCCTCACCAATCTGTGATGTGAACACAACTAAACAATCAACATCGAAAGATGAACAAAAATTGAGAAAAGAAGGTTTTCTGTTCTGATATAATCCCTGACATGACTGACGGTATGAAATACATGAGGTGTGTGCAGATATAAGAAGAGTTTGTTATAAACCAGCACCAGCTTTATCATTTCATGCATGTGCTCTCCTCCTCCATAGTCTCACATCATCATATTGTTTGTACCTGTTAATACAGTTAGGTAAAGTGTAAGTGAATGGCTTTTTTATCCCTGACGATCGCTGGGAAACAACACCAGCTGCACTATTGGCTTGGTTGGCGTCTTTCGCTTTGGTTCTCTATCATGATATGGTATCAAGTTTACATTTGCAGACATTGCATGTTTCGCGTCCTTCGTAAATATGATCGTAAATATTTTTTTTCGCCAATTTTGGACTTTAAAATGTCACTCAGTCACACGTAACGTAATATATATTACACACACTTTACTTACTTTATGGATGATGATGAGGGTGGAAGAAAAGAGGGTGCAGCACAAAAATTATTATGTATAATTTTTTTTTAACAAAAAGCAGCACCACCAGAAATCCAAACCACGTTCCTTCTTCTCCCCATCTCCTGCTTTGTTCAATACCAAAACTAAACTAAAATCACTAGCTTCACCAAAAACTTAATAGGAAAACGAATATAGACATAGACACACGCACACAAAGAGAGACAGGATGTTTTGGTTCCTCTTTTTTAAGCCGTGATGATGATGATGATGCGATATGATAAAATTGGTAAAGGGAATATTTAATATAAGGTAATATAGTAAAAAGGGGTTGAAATGGTTGAGTTGTTGTCAAACGAGAAGAGAAGGAACCATGCAACATTCCCTTATTTGCCTTTTTTAAGCCCCAGTTCCCATATTTGCTCTTTTGGCTTAAGGCCTAGGATAGCACAGTTTTTACAAGTGGAGTAGCTTCATAATATTGAATGTATAATATATCAAATTTAAAAGGGACAGACAAATGATTCAAGCCTGCTGGCATCATCGTACTTAAATTACTCACAAAAAAATATCAAGTGAATGAAATGAATGGCTGCATGTGAGAGAGTACACGATACGTTGTAGCGTAGCGTAGCGTGCGCGTCAAGGTACATCCCTTCTCAAATTCAACCAGGGACTTGAATCACCCTTCATTATTTCAAGGGAGGAAATTGGTCTAGCACCACTTTTAAGCAGATGAGACGAGCGAAGAGGAAAAATTTATAAAAAATCTTTCGTGAACCAAAACCAAACATAAAGTCGAGCAAATCGTGTACAATGTGCCTATGTGTATGTCTGACGCATCGACTTGCTCGATGTTAGGATTTTCGAGTGTTGTTGTCAATATCTCAGCAAACTGGCAATAGCAACGGCAATCAAGGGTGGATTGGATTAGGATCGTAGTGCACTGCACACACGCACTCTAAGGATATTGGGAACATTACATTATTAGCTTGGCTTTGGCTTTGCCATATTCACGTCTTTTTCTACTTAACATGAACATATTATTGTACTATTCATAAGATGTTGAGCCGATGAAAACCACGGCCACACAAAAAAAAAGACTTTTTACAACATGGTGCGAAGAAGCATAACCTTCTCTTCTTGTTTGAAAAAAATCCCTAACCCTCATGTTGTAAACAAGAGGCAAACTGCATAGACACATGCCCAACACAAACTTTTATGGGGAGAGCATATGAAGGGAGCTTGGTTAGAATCAGGTTTTACTAAAGATGAAAGAAAGAGCATAGTGCATTTTGTGTTTTACATGAGTTCTAATGAATTTATATGTATGCAACAATACAGCGTAAAATATACAGGTCTTTTATACTAAACTGATCCCAGCTTGTAGGTACGAACTTACTACGTACATACCCAGGCAGGTTCTCACAGCGCATTGATGATGATGGCAAAGTATATAGAGTATGCAACATCCAATTTGGTTAAGTTAAGAATGAACTGAACCAGAGATTGCTCAGGGGTATGTATGAGTTTTCGAATAATGATTTTGCTGTCAAGTACTTGCGGATGTAAAGCACAGAGCAAACCATCCAATTTTCATTAATATTCTTGTTCGTTGTTAGTCATTGTTGCAATATATGGTGAAGTTCTGTACCTTATTTGCCATAAACTACTCGGTCCCTATATAAATCACGGGTTGCCGACAAAAACCAGAAACCTGCACTGGCTTGGTACGACCGTGTAGTAGTGGACTCTGGATATTATGAAATGTTGTAAACTACCCAACAAAGGGGCACATTATGCATTTCAAAAACTTTCATTTCAATACAAAATACAATACATACAAAGTTCTGGAACTGCATTTTTGTTTAAACAAAAAACAAGCATCCCATTGTATTGAGTTGGAATTTATGGTGGTGGCAGATGTTTTCTTTGTTTCCCGATTATGAACCTCAGTTTGTGACCGAACATTAGGATAGAATACAGTAATGTACTTGAATATGTACTTATGAAAGAAGCCCGTATCTGTCCTGCCCCTAACACAGTAATATGCCTGTTGTGAGGTAATATTTGTATGAGATTTAGGTAACATACGGATAGAATATAGCTTACAGTAGAAATAGACGAAAAAGCAAACCAATTTTGCAACAGTTCTCGACATCCATCTTATCCATTTCATTTCAGGCATTTCATAATATCATATCATACATAACCAACAATGCATAGCATCCTTATGAAAATTAAAAAAATGATTATCAATCAATCATTGATCAATGTAAACATGATTGGAAGAAGGCAATCATCCAAATTTGATGAGTTATAATTTTGTAGAGAGAAATTACTTGTAGCACATTTAGATTTTCGAGTTTTGTTAAGGAACACTTTTTACTTACACGGTCGGATAATATAAATAGAAGCGGAGGGAATGGTAAGAAATAACCCAGGAGGTGAACCACGCTTCCATTCACGAAGAAATAAGAAGACCGGAAACTAAAATGTGATGGATGATGAGATGATGAGATGGGACGCTTCGACGAACAAAGATGAAAGCCATTGAGATTGCAGCAAGGGGCATTTGAGAAGTCTGCGAAGTGTTTGTTGGCAAATGCATTAAGTAAAAGCATCTGAGGCTTACAGTGAAAGTTCATCAAAACAAAATAACATTAACAAAATAAACGCCCAATCAACAAAATTTTGATTGATATTGTTAATTGTTAATCGAATTTAACGAATTTTTATTATTAATGTGCAGTCCAAAGCGGCTCTGCTAAAGAAAGTTTGTAAACTGTCAACTAACTGTGATTTTACCGGATAGCATCACTGCTTTTAATTGTTGATTGTTAGAAAAATAGGATAATTAAATTAATTATGGCTGACGAACAACCGGAAGCGCCTCCGACGCCTTCCGACGAGGAATCGCCCGGACCTTCGTGCAAATTTTCCTTTAAAAAGCCGTTTAGACGGGGACAACAAAATGCTAGGAAAAGAGAGGAGAAGCCAGCTAGTGATTCCTGTAAGTTATATTCAAAGCTGAAATCTAGTTATCACTTTACATTATCACAATAATACTTAAGGCAGATGGTTAATTATCATATTTATTCTTTAATTTTCGTTCTTTTACAGCTGCTTCAGGTAGTGATGATGACACCAAGATTGTACGGAAACAAAAACGGGCCAGGAAATCGAATCCGATGGTGCAGTCGGTGAGTTACTCTTCAACTCGTAATTTGTAGTCATCAGTCTTGGAGTTTGAAAGAGGTGTTATCTGACGTCAATTTATTTTTAAACTTTTTCCTAGACCGGTGGTGGCTCAAGAATCGTTAAAAACCAGCTTAGAACTAGAGGTTCGTCCTCTTCATCAGAGGAAGAGGACGATCAGGATAGTAAGGAGCGAGAAGGAAGAAGTCGAGTAAGTGTTTACTATGAATCTTCAAATACTGGAGATCGAGCCGGACCTCGGGATATGGGAGCTACCTCAACTATCGAAACAGAAACGGAGAAAGATCGGGATGCGCAAGCAATTTTTGAAAAGTCTTTAGAAATCAATAAAGAACTGAAGGGAAAGGCAGACGATGGAGTTTACCGAGGGTTAAATAACTACGCAAGATACTATGATAAGAAGGATACGGCTCAAGGGAATGCAGCAAGTGCGAGCAACCGGAAGGGTCCCGTCAGAGCTCCTGACAACATTCGTGTGACAGTACGATGGGATTATCAACCTGATATTTGCAAGGATTATAAGGAGACTGGGTTTTGTGGATTTGGAGGTAATTCAATATTTTTAAGCCTTATAGTTACAGTAGAGGGATAAGATAAGCGCTGGGTTTACGAGGAATTTAAAAAATTAAATCTGTGTCTATTTTCTATTTTTTTTCAGATAGTTGTAAATTCCTGCACGATCGAAGTGATTACAAGTTTGGTAAGTTAAGCTACAATTGAACCGAACCTAAAAGAGTAGAAATAAACGAAAATTACAAGAAATCTAACTAACTAAAACTTGCTTCTTTTCCTGTTGTGATATAGGTTGGCAAATAGAACGTGAAATGAATGAAGGGAGATATGGGAAGGAGGATGACGACGCAGAGAAGTATGAAATTCCAGATTCAGACGATGACCTACCGTTTAAATGTCTCATGTGTCGGGATACTTTTAAGGACCCAGTAGTAACAAAGTAGGTTTGCTTACTCTTCGTACATTTTACTTACTCTGAAGCATGTTCATTGTTTCTCTTTTTCAACTTAATTGTTATATTGATGATATTGTGTGGAATTGATTTTGACAGATGCAAGCATTACTTTTGTGAGAAATGTGCACTGCAGCATTATAAAAAATCCCAAAAGTGTTATATATGCAGTGCTCAGACGTTTGGAGTTTTCAATCCAGCCAAGGAGATAATAGCTAAGCTAAAAAATGAAGAGGAATCTGGCGGAGGGGGAGATGTCGTCGTCGGCGCCGCCGATTCGGATTGATCGCATAGTGTTGTTTGCTGTCATCATATATGAAGAATGAAGTGATGGTTGAAATAAATAAAGTTATTTGTGAAACACTAAACAGGTATGTAAAATGGTGAAAGATTACGTTTATTGTTATTGTTACTTTACGAATGACTGTTGTGGCATTTTATGACTCAATTTGGTAAAACAATGTTGTATTTTTTAAGTAGATGGAACAATTACTGTTCATTCGTAATACAAAGTATATTATATTATACATGACGCGTACATGCAGCGCAGACCACTTTTAATAAAGCTTTCAGATTTTAAAATGACGACTTAATTGGAATAGCACTTATTTTTCAATAATACAATGATGTGTTAAAAGATATATTTCCTAAATCAAACATTTAGTTCTAGTTAACTTGGTCTGTTTTGCGATGATAAAACGAAAAATACAAAAAGATATTTAATACAGAAATACAGATACATTGTTGTATGAAAAGTAGAACCACGTATTTAGACTTATTTTGTCTGCACTTAATTCGTGCGTTCTTTTTTAGAAATGGTTAAATGCATTGAGTACCGTTTGTATAAAAAGACAAATTTTTGTTTGTTGAGTAACTAAAAAGTAGTATTAACATCGGTCACCTTCATTTTTCCCTGTAGGTTGCTATAATATGTACATATTTTACGTGTTAACTTTTTTTAAATCCACCTTTGGTGTACTTTCCATAAACTTTTACAATGCGTTTTACGTCGTAATATTTAACATGAGCATCCTAATTATGAATTAACCAAACAAACTAACGCTCGTAGACGTATTAGAAAATAAAATAATATTGTACAAAAGCATTACACCGCAGCGATTGTATTTTGATTAGCATCCTGTGTTGTGTGTTTCAGCCTTGACACCTTTTCAGAAATACTGACTGACTACTACTACTACATGTAAGCACGTAGCAATCCATGCGCATTAGTTTTTAAAACTGCAATACCAAAGGCAAACATTTTAAATAAGTCTGATCTTTTAAGTACGAATGAAAATGATTGTGAAATAACGATTACAAACAAATGCTATATTTTTATGTTGATTAGTAGTGTTATACTGATTCTAGTAGTTTACCTTACGCAAAGTTGACTATCAGAAACACAATTTTCTCATTTTCTTCTAAATGACAATGATTTAATAATAACTTTCTGGGTAACATACATATTTCAATTTTGACTGCATGAAACAGACAATAATCATTATTATTCTACCAAAAGTGTATGTCAATTGGTTTGTTATATGGCAAGAACGACAAAAAAATCGGAAGGTTTTTTTTACACTTTTTACACAGTCAACTATATGTACATTTCTTTTGGTAAATGACATACATAAAAAATTCACGCTACAAAAACGGAAAAGTCTACAATGCTTTTGAAAAATCATTGAGATTGCGTATTGTATCATCTAAGTTTTTTGGTAAGGCTGTATAATATGAGCCGTAGAATCTTCATATTACGCCATGACTTAAAACTTTACACTTACATTTTACCTGTTTCAAACCTATTCAAAAGTTTTTGTCAGTTTAAATGGAACATTACAACTATACAAACGTGTCCCTTATAGATAGATATCTTACTTATCATTGCACTATATTGTCACTGATATTTATAATTACATTAATAATAACATATTGTTTGATATTTACATAAAAACGAATCGATTTGCTAGTAGCAGTAGTGCTTTCTTGCTTCTTAGTGGTGGTTAGATAACTTACTATTGTATTTAAGTACCAACATTTAGATCGCTATTAACTAACTTAGATTAATAGTTTTAGTTTTAGAATAGCACTATTATCTTGTACATTTCAACTGGGTATTCATACTCATACGGTGACGATTTTAGAGACAGAGTCATTCATTTATATTATACAAGCGAATATAAAACACGTCTGTAGATAGATGATGCCGTTAGATCCGTAACCGTAACCCTTCAGTTTTTTCCTCAATTAGGACCATATACTTGAAATTCTTCCGAATTGGTCGTTTGTATTGTTTTTTAATTTAGCAAAGATAATCCAGCCTACTAATGTGAAAATCGGAATCAGGAATGATTTAACAAGCCCCCACCAAGCAAATACATTACAAAATCGTCGCCCCCTATTTCTGAAGAAATGCAGCAGTTGAAAGTAAAAAATAAATGCTTGTATGCCGAATTCTAAACTGTGGTATTGATTCTGCTGCGAATGTTATATTTCATCTGAAAGGTCAAGTAAGGTTTAACGATGTCTGCACTAACAATTTTGCTTCGTATAGTATCTGTTGAGGTTTGGGGTGGGATGATGTGGGGTGAGGGGTGTCAGTTCTGGATGGTTCAAATTTGAAATTTTAATAACTGCAGCAAAACTGTTTTGATTCAAGATTATCCTGTATGTGATGTTTCTGGAGCAAAAATCTGCACCTCTGCTTCATTCACTTCGGAAGCTGCCTCTTGTTGAGTTTCTTGCATTTGATTTTTCAAAGCCTTTCTTTTCTCGGCTAGCAATTTCCTTCTGGCTTCGTCCCTAATAATACAAAAAAACAAGCCGTGTAATACATGGGATTGCTTAAGCTTTCAAATCAAAAGTAATCTAGTTTGCAAATACATAATGAACGGTTTACCTTGCTTTAGCAGCAGCACTACTTATTTTTGGAGTTGCTCCTACACTAGCTCTTGATTTAGCGTTTACTGCTCTTTTAGGACTTGATACTTTAGATGGAGTGTTAGGTGCTGAGGAAGATTTTTTCTGCATAAAAAAAGGAGCATGGGTTAAAACTGGTGTAATCCATCCATTGATTTTTATAGTAATACTGCCTTTGTAGGCTACATACCTCTTGGTCGTTATTTTTCAGATCCTCGAATAACAAATAAACTTGTTCAACTTGGATCATAACCATGTCCCAAAATCCACCTAAATCTTCGTCAGTAGTTGGAGGCTCATCTCCGGACACCCCTTTCTACATAATAGATAACAGACAATACATTAGCTTAGCAATTATTTCATTATAATATATTGAGGAGAAGTAGATGAGGTTAGAAAGCATAAACGTGCAACCAGAATAAATTTAAACTTACCAAATTTGCATTGCACAGCTCTTCGAATTGCTTAAATTTCTTTTTCACTAAAAGATTTCCTTTTCCTATCGCTGCATGTATACAGCCTGCTCGGTCTTCCGACTCATCTATGCCATCAAGCTCCTTTGCTGCTTCCTCAGCAAGCTGGAGAATTCTTTTTCGGACAATGTCCATTTCATTAAGAAAGTAATTTCCATCCTTCTTTTGAACTGCTGGCGTCACTTTATCTGGAAGAGGAGCTAATGTATTTTCCTTATCTTCAGTTGTTTCGGAAATTATATTTTTACTATGTGACATTGCAGAGCTAATATCAGCGTCTACTTGATCTTCAGCGACAACACTTTTGACATCCTCTATTTTCACAGCAGCGTCAGGCTGTACAATGCTTAGAGAAATTGCAGTCTTATCAAGATTTTCGGTTTTAAGGGCCGGTGATCGACTAAGTGTTCTTAAAAGAGCCATATCTTTAGGCTTAGGTTTTGGTTTGGGCTTTATGGGACTTGTTGCTCCTCGATTACTATAAAGGGAATTATCTTGGGAACCTTTTCGACTACTTGATTTTTGTGACTCTACATCCGAAACGCCGAGCTCTAAAGAATTCTCACTACATCCATTTGTATCATCCGACTCTGCAGAAGATTCTCTTGATAATGCTTTTTTCATTAAGGTGCAGTCTTGTCCATCAACTTCAATCTTGTGATGATTACCATTTGTATGAATAATTTTATCCAATTTTACACTGCCATCCAATGTCCTCTCTAGTCTAGTAGTAGGAGATGCTGACAAAGTAGGTAGTCTGTCCTCTTCAGCAGAACGACTTAGCTTCACTAGAGGACTAGCTGCAACCCCATTTCCATAGAGATTTGCATTCCCATTCAAATGCCCACTGTTATCCAAAGTGATGGTGGTCTTTGTTGGGCTTATAAGACACCTAGCCCTAATTCCGTCCTCATCTTCATCCGTATCGTCAAATGAACCTGGTGAATGGAGATGCTGAATGTGACGACCATTCTCTTCTTTGCTGACGCTAACAATTTCAGGCAAAATTGTACCGCCGTTGCCACTCGACTTTCCTCCAATCAACAAACATTCTTCTTCGTTGCTTACTTCATGTCTTGAAGACATAATGTCGCTGTTGTAGAAATTATTTTCATCATCATCTCTTGGTTCCACTTTTATTGGGATTATTCGTTCTGTTCCGATGGATGGAGATTCCCTAGTTATGCTAATGGTGGTGACATGAGATGATGATGACTTTCTAGTCAATACGCCTTTGTTAGTCAAAGCATCGGTGCCATATAGTCTTTCAATGCGTTGCATTATGAATGACTTGCCATGTGAAGGAATATATGGCGGTTCTTCCATTAAATCATCTCCACGATTCATCCCGTTTTGAAAAAATGAACTTTCAGTAAATCTTCCTGCAGAGGTGGTATTAATAGGTGGGAGGGAGGGAGGAGGGGAAGTAGCAGATTGACTACTACTGTGGTCGCTATCTTCATCTGTATGAGGTGCTTTACGGGAAAAGGGAGAATGAATTGCGAAGTCTGTTTTGAGTCTTGTTGCTGCAGTTGCTGAACCACGTGTTCCAGCTGTCATTAAAGTTGTTCCATTCCCAAGAACAGTTCTATTTGATACTGTTTCTGAGCCGTTGTTATATGTTAAACATGAATAACCGCTGACAGATTTTGACACATTGAGATACGACGGATTCCTCCCATTCCTTTCAGCAGCATCAGGCTGAAATGAAAAATGGTTCTTGATATAATAATTAAGACACTTTCTTTGATTTAAGTCTATTCAAAGTCTTTCTATTTCAAGTTTTACCTCAGCAGATGAAAATCTGGAATCAAACCTTGCAGCAGTCCGTTTCACATACTGTGGACTTTGAAGGTCCCCCATGGTTTCTTCTCCCCCTTCCAAATCCACGTCAATGTACAAATTATTGTTGAGATTCGACTGAGCTAGTGCTGCTGCTGGTCCTGTGATTTCACAAGAATAAATATAATAAAATTAATAACCTCAGTCTCGGCCGATAAAAATTGAAGATGCTGAATTAAAATAAAATTACCTGGTTTTACCTTGATTAATTAAAAAAGAGGTTTCTCCACCACTGCCACTGCCTGCACCACCACCACTAGTAGGACCACCAGTAGAGTTGTTACCTGGATCACGCCCAGCAGATGACTGGTTGTCCGTAGACCTGTTAATCAACATTTAAAAACACTTTTATATAGAAAACCAATTAACACTCCAATGCACAAATACAAAGTATAAGCTATTTTATATGAAAAACTGATTTTTATATATATATTATATATAGAATTAATCGTAAAAATAAGAATATTGACCAAATATACATTAACTTTTTGGAATCTTCAAGGAGTTTCATTTTCTCCCTTTGTGTTCTCTCCCCTTCCACTCTAAAACTTCACTTTGTCAATATTATTATACCACGATAAAAGAGCTCTAGCAAAAACCGCAGACAGAAATGAATATAACAATTCTATTTAGCAGCTTATTGTATTTCAGGTGCTTTTTTTGTTTGCAAGGAAAGCTGTCAATTACAGGCAGCGTGGGAAAGTGCCAAAGGCAAAGGAACTCGAAAACTTAAATGACTCAAAAATATGATACGTGTTATGATGATGATATGATATAAGTTTTGTTTTAAATCAAACAAGTTGTTTGTAAATTATCAGGATGCTTCCTTTCACGATTTAAGTAATTAACACGTCGTCTCAATACACACTATATAGTAGTTTATTTGCACTGCTTTCTTCCTCGCGTTAAATGTTGAATAAGCACGCACACATATTTTAGCTTGCAAACTAGCAATTTAACGTCAAAAGGATAAAAATAGCCACGTTAGCAATACAATACAATGCATGCAAATGCAAGCCACTTCTTGCAATGAGAAATCGGAAGGAGTTCCTCCAACTGTTTTAAGCACGTCCAAACCTCAAGACTTCAACTTGCTACTTTCACAGTGTGCAATAGTAATACGGATGGAAACTGAACAACTTTTTTAACGTGACCCTTACGTTCCATCACTCAATTGAGTATGGCGTGCCGTGGCGTGGAGTTGGCTTTGGATTGATTTATCTCAAAGGAAATGTTTCGTTGAAGTTGAAACCACATCTTTGCAGTATCTTTTGGCAATATGAAGACACTAGATTATTGAATTGGCAATGTGAATGAGGTGAGCAAGGGAGTACTTGCTTAATAATGTAAGCGAAAGGTATGAATTACGGTTTTTTCTTTTGTAGTAGTTTAAGATATGTGAGATATGATCATGAACAAGTCAAATTTGTAACACCAAAAGCAAAAGTGTTTTATATGATGGTAACTCAACTCTGTTTCTGTGCAATATATAATTTATTTCACTCTTACTTATTCCTACACCTACTGCCAAGTACAATAATTGCAAGGTTTTTTTCTTCTAGAAATAGAATCGTTTTATATCATATACGTATGCCTTATAAGTCATATTGAAATTACATCAAGTTTACATAAAAATATCAATATCAAATAGGATGTAATAAATCAATAAACCAAAACCAATGATGCAAAGATTGCAACTAGTCTTTTGGCTTATGTACAACATGAGTGATCCTTGAATAGATTTCCACTGCCAAAGGCATGGCACGACGAAGGCAAGTCAAACAAGAAATTGATAAGTAAATTACGACTTTTTAATTACTGTTCTATCACCCATCGTTCCTGGCTGCTACTATTGATTTTGTAGATTTTTTAGAGAGTGATTTACTTTATTAGCTCAACAGTACAATCAGTAATCTTTATTGTGTGAATACATATTCTGCGATACAACTCATAATGTGCAAATTTAACTTTAGGTATGCTTTACTTTTTAGTTAAAGAAATACAAACTTCTAAAACACGGTACTTGCCGGTAGACACAAATCTTTTGCTTTTATATGACTTACTGACACAATATTGGCCACACAGAGTAGAGTTAAATAATTAGTGCATAATAAAGTTTTAACACAAACTGAAAAGATTAATGCCTACGTGAATGAGTACACAGTACATCGTATGTAGCAATTAAATAAAATGGAATTGTATATTGTATTGCCAATAAATGTATGTGTTTTGCATTCTTATATCCAAAACTAAAACTGATTAAGGATTTTCTTTGAGTAAGATAATCATGACTTTCAACTTCTTGCAAGTTGCAACACAACACAATTCATTGAACTCCATACTCCATCCCTTCACTAGTTTTTTGTCTGATCTAACACTAAAATAATATCCATCCGCCAGCGTTTTTAGTTGTAATGCTGTCACTATGATTTATAATCATGCATCTATAATGCGTGTAAGTATGGTTGATGGTTGATTGTACTATTTATTTACGCATGGGTGTTTTATTTACGTACAACAATTTTCCTACTACGCCTATTACACTTTTGTCATTTACAAATTTCCTGAGCTTGGCCAGGGAAGCTTTGCTGAGGCAAATGACAATGCAACGCTATACCTTGAATCCTAAGTATCAAAGCACCTGGTGTCACTTGTTTAAACGTTGTGACCTGCAACAAAAATGAATATTTTCCAATTTTTTGCAGTTTGTAAATGTCACGTTTCGTTAAAGTCAGTACGGAGTACAGGTGAAATTGAAGTTATGTAAGGTGTTCAATTTGGCGTAACAAACTCTCTTCATAAATGAATATCATTAAGTTGAACTTAAGAAAATGAGTTTTTACGTAATGGAGGCAGGAAACCGTTCTCTACTCTTGTCTACTACTCAACAACTCCCTTGGATCAAGGTTTAGCAAAATTATATTTATTGTGTTGTGTTTGTTGTAAGATGAATATGGATGTAATGTATATTTTAATGAGATGATGAGAGCAATGTAATTTACATTGTTATGTCATATCCGTACGTACAAAAATGAAGACAAAATCTAGATTTGTAAGCAAAAAAACAAATTGAAAGTCACTTTTCATCCACTTGACTTTAAAAATGTTGGGATTATTATCATAAAATTTTGGTAAAGGCAAACGAAAAAGTAAAAGTATACAATTGTAGATTATGCCAAAATCGTACGCATGCACATGATACATCGTTGCTGACATGATACATGAACTTAATAGACTTTTGAAGAGTTATTTACATAAGGATGCCTACATTCACTAAGCCACGTCGCCACACATCTGCACAATTTAATTATGGTAATCTTCATTCAAAACCTGGCTGCTGAGAAAAGAGCACGCAATTTCCCTTCGAAATTCTCTTTCATTTTCATCTCAATCAGAGAGATTAACAAGTTGCATAAAAAGCAAACTCACAACAAAAAAAACATTCTCCCAGTTGGCCAGTTATCATTAACTTAATTGTATCAAAAGCAAGAAATGTCTTTTATACTGTTGTTTTCGATGTTCATAACTGCTTCATAATGGGCTTTTGGCTACTTAAAAGCTAAAGGTCACAATCTACTATCATTATCATTTTACTATGCTCTGTAGAGGATCCACTCACAGCTTTCCTGCATATACACTCATGCTCATACTTCTACTTTATACTCTACTATGACTTTTGCCAAGAACAAAACTGTTCGAATAAAAAAAAAATCTTCCATTTTTTTGGCCTTAAGTTTCCTTAGTTTGATTTTGGCAGCACGATACCATAATGAGAGTGAATCAGATTAGCATCTTCCTGAAATCTCGCCTATGATGGAAGCATTTACAAATTTAAATGAGAATATAAACGTACATAAATACATATAAAGTGAGGTTTCATTGCAACCAACTGGCTATTTAAGTTACCTTCCCTTTCCTTTCTATTGCTGTAAATCACCTTCAGTCTCAATCAATCAATGCAATCACTACACTACACCACCACCACCACACCACTCCATTTTATTATTTACACTGCCGAGAGCTTTTTATGTCTTCTGTTCTCCCATTTCTCATACAAAATGACCTCGGTCATTTGCACAACAAAAATGTAACCTTGCAACTTACTGCAATTTGCCACTCTAAAATAGAAACTTGCTCGTGACGATGCATTTCCTTGTTCACACAAATGCGTTTGAAACCTTTCGAAATGGACTTTTAGCTAAGATATAGCATAGCAGATTGATAATATTATGAAGTGCATTTATAAGGAGTTATTCACGTAGAGTTCGACAATGCCGTACTATGTTGAATGTAGACTATTTTCCTTTAGAAATTTTCAAATGGTAACAATTAATTGTAGTGACAAAAAGCATCCAATTAAATTTTTTTCTTCAAGACATAGATAGCTTGACCATTAATCCTACATGCCTCTAGCGCAGCGCTAGACACAATCATTTAACAAGTCTTTAATTGTGATGCCACATCATGCTTTATTACCTTTTCAATTCATAGTATTTGCTCATTCCTCTTAGTTAATGTTTGCACTTGTTTATAAAACATGGGCAGATAATCACATTTTTAAAAGATGGATGATGATGCATGTGTGTGTAGAATATTCATCATGAAACTATTTTCCTTTATTGTACCAGCAACAAGCGATGGTTATTATTATTCATTTGGCAAGTTAACATACTTTTCACCTTCACCTGCCTTGAGCCGTGCGGAAAGAAAATATTTTCGATGAAACTCATCATCAAAGCTGTTCTCAGCAGGCATGAAGCTGGTTTAAAAAGGCAAAAACCAATTTTAATCTTTCACACGAATGCATAGCCACGTTTTTTCGCCTTGTTTAACATGCTCAAATCTGCACACTAGAGAGAGAGAGAGGAGTAGTGAGTAGTTATATGTGATTACATATTATGGTTTCTGAGGATGATGAGCATAATGATGATACGATGATCCTAAAAATTCACTAGTGTTTGGCTTTGGCTTAACGGTTCTAAAGTTCTGTTGGGACCTAGTAGTACTTACTGTAAACCAGCAAATGCACTAACATCGTATCGTGATGCGATTCTTCATTCCTGTAACAATACATTGGCTCAAGGCAGTCTTAATTTTTTTTGCAGTTGAGCTCTCAAACACAGAACGTAATGTGCATTACCGTACCTAAATGTGTACAAGAATTTTTGTACCCATTGGAAATTACGCTGCAGGCACTAGCACACCAAACCACCTGTGTATAATACAATGATGATTAAATGCGAATCGTAGACACATTTCGGCGTGCATGTAAAACCTCATCACCATTATGTTCATAGTTTTACGATTTGAAATGTGAGTTTGAAGTAATGTAACAATTACAATGGCTGAGTATATGGTACGTATGTATAAAATAGCCCATAATAAAACAACTCATTTGATTTAAAGGATTGTATTCCTGCTGCAAAGTAATATAAACGCGTATTGCACAAAAAGCAGCTTTAAATATCTTCATTTCTACTCTTTCCTAGGTCCCTATACTCCCTACCTTCATGATTTTTTTTCACTTTTACTACATAGATTCTTACTCTATTAACATCCAGTGATAAAGATGGCACTTTAGATCCTTCCATTCATTGTTGTACCCTTATATGTAGATGTATCTTAACATGATTAACACCTTTAAAAATTAAATCCTCATTACATGGCAATAATACAGTGGCTCATTAGCTTGGTACAGTTTGTAATCCTAAAGTGACCGGTCTGTATCTGTGTAGATGTCTGAATTGCACACATAGACAGCCAATTACATACAAAAAGTTTGTTACTAAAAAGGTGAAGGTGTGATAACACAATGAGAACTTTCACTTCACCGGAAACCTAGATAACACACTGACAAAGCCTTTTGTAATTACAATCGTGTGTAAGAGACAAGCATAGTTAAAATGTCAGCCTTTCTGAATTGTGTGACCGCCCCTACATTAAACAAGAATGGGTGTAATAAAATATGAAATGATTGCTGTACAATGTCTCCATTAAGCTCCCTACTGTTTTTATGTTGAGCAGTTGCGTGGAGTTCATTCTTAAATATTCTTACTTGAATTACAATATTTCATATTTCATAGCCTGAAAAACATATGGCACTTATCTCAACTACATCGCAAAGCGTTCAAATGAAGTCGATTGCCGAGTAGATGGATTTGTGTTAGTTTTTGTATACCATATATTTCATCTCACTTTCTCGTCTTAGCAGCTATGAGTCAATCTTGCGTATCTACATTGCGTATCATATGTATCTACATTCATTCAAATTTTTAGAATTGTGAATTAAACAACAAATAATGATCCCAATCCCACGCCTACAAATGTCTGCATAGGAATTTAGAATTCAGTTATGTACAGTAATACGACTACTCCCTCATGAAAATTAGTTGTAACTGTTACAAGTGCGAGCGTTGCCTACAATGAAGTCGTAAAAAGGTTCTATTCACAAAAAAAAGTTGAATAGTCTTGAGAAAACTTCTTTCTCGTGTCTCAGACGCATAAAAGTTAGTACAAATGGTAAGGAATCAATCCAATATGGCAAAATAGATGTCTCAATATCATAGACAAAACATGTTAACTTCTTTGCAATGCAATTCATGTTTCAAATGGCGTACATAGGATTTCACAAGAACGCGTGGTTCGTAGATAGTTTATGTCACATATTCACATCCTCCCTTGTTACAAGACAACTTATCATGAGCCATTTTCTTCTACCGTTTTATTTGCCCACTTAACTCGATTGGACTACCTTTCAAAACTGTCCATTAACGGAAAATGGTATTTTGTATTCTCCTTCAAAACCCTTCCTTAATACCAACATTGGCATCAATGATTTTTTTTGTCATGTGTGTACTGCACACTGCACACGCATGTATAACGTAATATTTTTGTAATCGGTAAAGGCAATAAGTTGTCTCATTCGACATGACACAATCAAACCACGACGAATCTAAACAATCTTGTGGGACGACTACTTAAAGAGGATTCAGTAGTGTGTGCACGATGTAGCATACTTATGATTAAATGATTCTATACAAAAAGTGTACACAAGGACTCTCTCATGCACAAATAAAACAAAAACAACAACCTATTCAGGTCTTCATAAAAAATCCAACTCCTTCAATAACATTGACCGATCAAAACATGATCTTTTATTATGAGAATAGTCATTAAAGTCTCCTACGCAATTCTTGGCACATCTACAGGTAATGCAAGTGGGCATTGGGTATCGTATCACTTGACCAACATGCAACATCATCACTTCTTTCTTTTACGAACTAATCACTCACGACACAACTTGTTAAAAAATGCAACTACACCTACAACTTGTGCTAAATGAATTATATTCTTCTTCTTATTTAGTACACACTTACCAACAACAGCAGCATTGAATTAAGTATTCAAAATATGGTTGATGTTTCGACATTTTTTTTTCTATTAATTTTTATAGTGTCAAGCCCTTTGGAGAAGCCCCTACTAAAATGACAGCCACTCAACTTATCTATACCAGAACTACTAGCCTCTAGGCTTATTGGTTATCTTCATATTATCTCGTTTAAATTCCTGATATACGTTTCGCTTGGCAGATCTGCAATCACATTTACATACTACTCATTATTGTTCTCTGGTACTTAATGGATGTAAAGATAACTCAACAATATCAAATTTTGCAATGAAACCACAAACTCAAACCGTTGCATTTCATTTCAGCTAATAAAAAGCTAGTATTTAGAATTACATGTTGTGTGTACTCTAAAAGCAATGAAGTGGGTGGTGATGAATGGCAATTTCATTACATGTCTATCCTATTATTAATCCTTTAGATCGACCAATGGACACTCATTCATTCCCTATTTGTGTAGGCAGACCTTTAAGGGATTTTTGCGAACAACATCGACAGTTAATAAATTTGCTTATAAAACACGCATGCAGAGCACACATGCACGGCAAGCAAAAAGGCAAATTTTTTTTGTAAGTGCAAACTGCGATGCAAGTGTGTATGTACATGAAAGTAAAAGACTGAATCGTTGGTACGTGTAACCCAGTCTCAATGTTTTCCGCTTACCTTTCCAAAACTTATTAATATTAGGTATCCACTACTCCTCATTTAGGTCAATTAGGTAAACGACTTGCTCAGACTGACTGACAAACTGCACAACACACAAATGTAAATATTGCACAATCAAAATACTACATACATACATACATTCATGTACATTTATAATATTTACTTGCACATAATATTATAAATTTTTTGGTATCTCAATTAATAATCCATAAACAATCATTAGTCATTCACTTCACAAAAATAATATTAGAGATCCATCCTACAAATCACACACAAAAAAAGAAATGCAAATAATAGAGTTAAAGGGACTGACCAAACACGTGTTGCGTTTGTGTCTTATCATCATGCTCATTATGGGATGCAAGTTGTCATTAAGTCAGAAAAGATTTTTAGAATGGATTTGGATGGGATGGGATATGCACGCACTACAAGGTTCATGTTCATAACTTTACTCGGTTACGTGCTAGTTGTTTTACTTTCCGATATGTATGGTCAGTTACACAGACCAACTTACCATGCAGTTTCTATCTTTTCTTTATATCAAAATACCATACAAGATGTATGCAAAATCATACAAAGATTTATGTAAACCAACCAATTTTACGAAATCAAATCAACAGAGTTTTGCAAAAACTTTCCAACCAATAAATGACACAAATAATAGCATAAAAGTGTGGGGGGTTAATGCAGGTTCAACTTTCATGGAGTCTATACTTTTACTCTACAATGTTCATGAATAGCTTTGGGATGCGAGCAACACAGACATTTCTTAGCCTTAGCAGGATTGCTTAACCTTAATTTTAAACTGCACAACTTTGCAAACAAACACAGCCAACGCCGACAATCGATGTCTGAATCTTCCCAGCAAGAAAATTCTTCAACTTTAATTACCATCTGCCGGAAAATGTACACCAAATGTGGAGCAAGGCTAACGACTGGAGCTTGCCACACGTAATACTAACCAACGAACCATGAGTAGATGCAAGTATGTAGGAAACTACTAACTCAACCAATATCTTTCGTGGCCCTATTCTGTCCAAATTTAATTCTTGTTGTAATACATCCTTTGTACAACTCGTTAAAAGAAAGTGCCCGCAAAATCCAATACTTATCAAGCTAAAGAGAGGCGTAGGTAGCCCAGTGGCTAGGGCTGCCGACTAAGGTGTGTTGAGGCACTAGTTCGAATCTTCGTTCTGGTGCCTTCAACACTCCTTAGTGCCTCTCTGGGCGGCGAGAGAACTCAAGGGGTGTGACCGACCTCTGGCCGAAACGTGCGATATTGAATGGTGATGACTCCCACCAATTAAATTGGAGTGGCAGTAATGCCAATAATGTGGTTCTCTCAATGCTGCGGCTTTCGAGCCATAGTTAAGTTACACATGATGAATCGACGTAGTAGTAGCTATGGACCACTTGCTCAGTAAGTCGATCTCTGGAACCTGGGGTAATGCCTAATAGAGTAAAGACCTCTGCTGTTCAACAGAGTCTGCAAGTAAACAAGCAAAAAAAAAAAAAAAAAAAAAAAGCCCAAACTTTAAGAAAAAATCGATTTAAAATTATTGTAAACCCAGCAAATACCTTCCACAATGCATCCACTTCCAAAACATTTAGAGACACAGTCACAGTCAGTTAGCAGTGTAAAACCACGTTTCACAATAGCACTTTTTCAGAATGCGAAATGAAAAACAGAGCAAACACACAATAAAACTGATGACTACCCATGTTTTTGGCTACATTACAAAAACAGCAGTGGACTGGAACCCTTAAATTAGCAAAACACAACATCTATTATTTCCACCAGCAAGTGTGTAACTAACTTGGATTCGCTTTCTGCTCCTTTGCTTACATCATCATGATAGTCACGTCATTGCTCATGATAACGTTAACCTAAATCCATATGCATAAAAAACTCCAGAGGGAGAATGGGAATGGAAGGCCAATGCTCATGATTAGGTATACACGTCTGTGTCCATGAATATTTTATTATGTCCATGCCAATCCATTTGTAGGTAAACCATTTATAACGCACTGTGCAAACAAATAGAAGTAGGTATAGTCTTCCTACAACTATCCAACCTCCTACTACAACCACTATTTCAGTACTGCATTTGCCTTTTGCTATTTTAGTTGGATGGAGTTTTCGTCTCTTGACGATGACGATAACAACAAATAGTAGCGTGACAGACCAATTTTGCTTTTGTGTGATTACGCCAGCAGAGTCTATGGTCTATGTATACACTTCGGCTCAGAGTTTTCATACACACAAGTTGTAAGCTAATGGAATATAAATGCATATTATTCTGTATCCATTTTCACTTCTATTCTAAAGGAACTATATATTATTCCATCCGTACGTACTACTTCCATATTAGTAGTTTGTTTTGCGTAACAAACCATTACCACTTCCATCGAATGGCTCCGTATGGCATTGCATGGGGTTTAGCGTTTAAAGCTCTTGATAAGAGACCACTTTCGGAAGAGGAGAAGGGCGCAAGTGACAAACTTTTGTAGTCAGGGGAAACCTACACATAATAAAAAAGTAGACTGGTTGCTTTGCTATTTCGTCAAATTGCTTTTTCTCCAATCATTATCGTACCTTTTGCTTTTTCTACAACCTACGCACGCTCTGGGTGGTTTTTCCCTTCATCTGTTTACCAACAACTCAAATAAGATTTGGTCTGGTCAGAAAACCTTGGATTACTTAAGTTTCCATTTTATTGTGCATTGTTTTCTGATTACATTTAGATTTCATTTTATGACTTTACTCGCCGAAAATAAAGCTAGAAAGTCACGAAATCATATCAAAAAGTTGCACTTGCTTGCTCTTGCCAGACATTTTATGACTCATCGTAAGCAACGTGCATCGCATACAGCACACAGCAAAAACACTTTCTTTACACCACATTTTTTAGCAAGTTCAGCAAGCTGTTGCCTGAATCAAAATATATGCCTGATGTCGTCATTCCCATTTAGTATGACTATCAGATGAATTGTGATGATTCACAAATGAGCACGAAGCCCAACTATTAGTGCATACTACGATGGCGTAGGAGTTTGTTCATGAGAAGCCAACCATTTTTTTCTGACTTGCTCATATTCAAACCTTCAAACATTATCATAACAGTGCAATGTGCAATGCGGCGACATTGGAATTTCAAAAAAACTACAGTCAACATTGAACCGTACGCCCATGCAACCGTGTAATCGTTAATGCAGTTTTAGCTTGAGCTTAGAAGAGCTGTCGAAACGAAACGCAAATATAGATAAAAGTAGTTTTTCATTGTAACTTTTTGAGCAGCCACTTACAGTTAAGACCAGCACCAAAGTACCATCATTACCATTATTATATTATAGATAGAATGATATGAGAATGTGAAATCGATCTTGTTATCAAAAGTACAGAAATGGATGCACGCTCCAAAATTGCATTCATATTTTAAATTGCATTGCAAATTATTCTACCTGACAAAATTGAGTTGACAGTATATAGTGTACTTACAGTGTTTTTAATCCTGTGACTCCTTCCTCGGGTAAATCCCTTTGCAGCTTTTAATTCAGCACACAAAATATAACAGCACAGAGAAATACAATCAGTCACCACCATCAACCACACAGTCACAGCCACTACTATATACTTTAGCCCAAAAAAAAGATGATAGTCATGTGTGAACGGATATGCACTGCACACAAAAATATGTGTGTACCTATTTACTTTTTAACCTTCTCATTATAATCATCCCTGTTTAACCACTGCTGCTTTGCATTCAGCTTAATTTTTTATGTTCTTCTTCTGCTGCCTGCCCATTATATTATCAACATGAAACCCTTTAGGAATAAATCAGATACCGCAAACCGTTCTCTACTCCTCTCTTCTTGAGAGTGAGAACCATCAACATGATTAGCAGAAACTACAGTAAAGTAACCATCAACCGCTGAACAAGACGACACAAAATAGAACTCTTTTGAGATGTTCCCATGCTTAACTTTTTTTTCGAACAAGATGAGATATAAAACTGTTAGATTAGATATTTAGAACGAGAATAAAATAAAATAAAATACATATTTTTTTTTGAAATGCTGTTGTGTTTTTCTGAACTAAACACATAAACCGTCACCGATCACGACAAAAGGTAACTCACTCACTTTAGAGATACTGAAGAGATGAATAACAGGAGACGATGTGGATGTACGTAATGCACAAAAAAAGTAGTTTTAAGTGCACATCCTAGAGAAGGAATGAACGAACGGATGGTTTTTTACTGGCTTTGTGCACTGTACTGCAGTAGAAAAATACGATTACCTTTCCTTTCGTCTTCATTTCTGCTCTCATGGTATGCCATTGCCATGTATTCTTCTTGAGAATGAAGATGAAGAAACAGGGGAAGATGCAGAATGAGCGAGAAAGAAAAAAAAGTAACACGAGAACGAGATGAGAATCCTTTCCATGATGTGATGATGGGAATACGCAATGCATTGCATTACATGGTATGCCAAATATGTCTAGCCGTATGTACTTACATTGTAAATACAATTCATACTATGATTATACTATGTGATACATTGCAAGCACTGCATGTAAGCAAGCAAAAATGGAATAAGAATGTAAATTGTATACACATCTCCTTTTGGTCTGCGTAGGTCTTCTTATTCCTCAGCCACCACTATATATATTGTTATAATTCATCATACCAAATATACAATTTTACCACATAACCCCAAAGACGACGTACATTTACACATATGTATATGTATATAGTCATATCATGACCGTTGTTGCGTTGTTTTAGCAAGTAATTCTTGTATCCAACTCCATATGATTGTATTTATGAAGAAATAGTAACACCAACAGAGTTTAATTAAACTTGTAGTATCATGAGCAAAAACTGATGTACAGATGGTCGATGTACTTATATACGTACGTACAGTGCAACTTTCCATTATGAAGTTCGCACTATGACAAAGAATGAAAGAGTTTGTAGGTATTGAGACACTATAAAGCAGAACCTGATATACATTACTTAAGTACATTGCTGACATACGCAGGTTCATTGTATTATGTGGTTGCAGTTATAGTTGGTAGATAAGTGAACATCTCAAAGACTGGTCTCAAGGCAAACACACTTTATTTACTTTTATCAGCGACATTCATCTTTCGATACTCTCATGAAATACCATCATCATTACTTTATGAATGTATGTATACTGCATTCTATTGCATATACAGATGTGCAAAGCACACACATTAACGTTAGCTTGCAAACATTTGCAGCATCCGTATCATAAGGCGACGAGAGGGAAAACATTGAACGATATTTTTTACATGTGGAAACTACATGTATAGTTGTCCGTAAGTAAGTACATACTGTAAATTATGCATGTTGCTGTCCTTAAGAAACTCTTTGATAAAGTGCTCTTCATCTTGTTCACGATTGCAATGCACAAACATTAACGGAGGATTGTGTTTGTATTGCATTGCTTGGGTAGGGTATGCCGCTAGAAGCTACATGGTAAGCAAACCGTGCTCACATCATGATGCCAGTTCACATAACCAAAACTAATGCCTGAGCTTTATCTGTATCTCGTCAAATAAATAAGTACTTTAATAGTAACAATTTAAAAGTTATTGATGGCAAACTAGGCTGTGGTAACAGTTGAGTTGGCTTGGATGGATAAACATAAAATATCCTATGCTGCATTGATCATTCCTATTAAAATATGCAACATCGACGGCCATTTGGTATATTGCAATGAGCTAAAAAAGCAACCGAATGAAGCCATTGTCGTGTAAAGATTTGCAACAATGACTTTTTTACTAGGCATGAGCGCAGTATCGGGGCGATAACATCAATACCTGAAACTACTATATTGTTTATGAAGCTACTTATTCACGCTTGCAGTACATCGAGTTC
This sequence comes from Orchesella flavescens, assembly GCA_964034955.1. Taxonomy (NCBI): domain Eukaryota; kingdom Metazoa; phylum Arthropoda; class Collembola; order Entomobryomorpha; family Orchesellidae; genus Orchesella; species Orchesella flavescens. The sequence goes on along the minus strand of OZ035954.1, from coordinate 28,795,831 downwards.
ATCATGAATTAACACCAAATGGCATGGAATCTCTCTCTCTCTCTTTTGATTTTATCTAGTATCTAATACAAAAGACGGCTTGTTTTAGGAAGACAACTGCAGCGGGTGGGACCACTAACATGGGTTACTCATAATATAATTCTGTTTAGCTTTAGCTGAAAGCATTTTTTTTATTTTCCAAAAAACACGCTTTCATCTTCACCAATTTGTAGGAAAACATTTTGAATTTCTGAATCAAATTGAGTCTCTTTGTGTGTACGTACATTAACCTTCCTTTTTGTTTCAAGCATATAATGAGAGAAGAACAATTTCTGTTAGAATAGATGAAGGAAGTGGATTTTTACGAAGGAGGAAGAAACACAAGATAAATTACGCCAAATGAGCAGATGAGATGCGATACACGAAGATAGGCATCTGCAACTGCAGGTTACTAGTTGGAGACAAGGATGAAGAGGAGGGAGAGGAAGGAAAAGGCGAGCGAAACCGAAGCAAAGCCATAAAAATGTCTTTCATTTCTTCTCAAAGACACGCATGCACACAGGAACTCCCAGGCTAGGACCATCTTTCAATATTACATACATCCATTTTCATTATATCCGACTGGTTACAGTGTTTTGAGATGTGCGAGTAAAAATGCGTAACAGATGTGGGCACATACACACAGACTTACACATGAATGGCGATGGATACATTTATGACATTTACATAAGCCGATGGTAAAAGGATAACATGCGTGATCTACAGTTTTTTCATCTCTTTCTATTCCTTTCAGCTTGATGATGATACATGATGATGGGTTACACACTGTGGTTAACACACAAATATTTTCATGTTCATTAAATCAAGAGCAAGGAATCATTTCATTTGTTAGTGAGTAGTGAGCGGTGAGCGGAATGCCTACTTCATCTTTACGATCCTCATTTTAACTCATGTCTTTCTGTAATTTCATCCAGGATGAGGGAGAAAGTGACCAAAAATGTTCAAATATCTGTCAAATCTTATGAAATATGTTGCATCGTTCATTCTTTCCTCGCACTTTAAACCAGCATAAAAAATAAATGAGATTCCTCTCACTCACTCAATCTGAAAAGAAAGTTGTAGCTTGTGTTGTGAATTGATTGCACACAGACATTTTACATACAATTTATATGCATGAGAGTCATGGAATGATGATAATTTCCTATGTCTATTGAAGGTGGTGGTTGACTTTGGAAGTAAAGACCGGCACACCTTGTTTTCAACATTTCCTTTTAAAGAATCTCGGTGGGTCATGATAATTGTGTGTGGAGCTATGGGTCAGTTGCATATCTAATCTTTCTTCTCGCTGGGCAGAAGAAAAAAGCATTATTTGTCGTCTCCTATTCCATCCTCTTTAAGCTATAGGGAGGAACTGCATACTGCATTATTGAATAAACTTTATAATGAAATGCATGGGTGGTGAAACTGGTAGAGTAGTTGCTTCTTCGGCCATCAGTAATTTTTGTAAATAACTGACTGGTATTGCTGCAGGCTTTTAGGCACATTCGAATAAAACGTCTGCCTTACTACATACAAAATGTAAGAATGGAAATGGAAGCATACTGCCAGCAAACAAAAACAAAAAGTGCTGCTCAAAAGAATGCATGTGATAAGATGGATTTTTTTTTAGAATGATGAAAAAGAACACTAACAATGCAGTATGGGACTTATTGTTAAACCCTGTCTTGAAGAAGGTTAATGGACTGTCTAAAAGTATATAATGCAACAATCTACAAGAAAGAAAGTTAATGCATAATATTTGTTAGTCAACTAGGCAAAAAGTTGTGTGGGTGGGAAGATACGAAAGATAGTGAAGAGAATGGTTGCATTGCAAGAAATGCAATTGTTATATTTTTTCGGGTTTTAGACAGGACAGGCGGAGTAAAAGACATAAAATAAAAACTACTCAACCTTGATAGCCTGAAGATGTCAGACTGCAAAATTGGGTTTACATAAAACCTTACAAATCACAAAAGTCTTCTACCAAGCATCTTTTTCTGGCATGGAAATGGATGAGCGAAGAAAAAAGTACCGTGGGGAATGGAAGATGAGGAAATGGAAATTCTGACAACTCTCAGAACACAGAAAGAGTTATGCCACAGCCCTGAAATTGTGTTATTGCTTCCTAATGCTCTCAGAAGAAAGCTTTTCCGCATTACTGGGGCTTCATTAAATTAGGATCATGAAGGGGATTAATCGATTTTTAAACCTATTTGCTTTGTCAACGGTGCAGGAAAAAACGTAGTTGTTGTATTTATATGTATTCCTTATACAGTTTTGAGGGCTGAGTTTTACTTTCAGGTTCAGAATCGTGAGGGTACAATTGAGGGTACAATGAGGGTACATGGGGAGTTCTGAGGGTACAATGAGGGTACATGGAGAATTGTGAGGGTACAATTGAGGGTACAATGAGGGTACATTGGTGAGGGTACAATGAGGGTACATTAGTGAGGGTACATGGAGAATCGTGAGGGTACAATGAGGGTACATGGAGAATCGTGAGGGTACAATGAGGGTACATTAGTGAGTGTACAATGAGGGTACAATGAGGGTACATGGAGAATCGTGAGGGTACAATTGAGGGTACATGGGGAGTGTACAATGAGGGTACAATGAGGGTACATGGGGAGTTCTGAGGGTACAATGAGGGTACATGGAGAATCGTGAGGGTACAATCAGTCAGTTTTTGCTAATCTTTTTTAATTTAAATGTAATTCATTGAAAAACAATCACAAGTCACTACTTCAGTCAGTGCTCAAACCTTATATATAAGGTCCAAAAATAGCTCTTATGCAAATTATGCATAGGATTTAAAAAATTAATTTTCAAAAATCGGTTACAGTGTTACAGTGTTACAGTATGTGAAAAAATAGAATTGCCACCTTAAAAAAAAATTAAATTCGCTTGTTTTATAATTTTGGACCTCATAATTTTTTGTTCAAAAATTATTTTCAATAAAAACTATTTTTGGACCTTATATACAAGGTCCAAGACCTTATATATAAGGCCCAGCCCAGCTATTTTTGGACCTTCATTTTAACCCTCATTGTACCCTCACCAATGTACCCTCACTAATGTACCCTCATTGTACCCTCAGAACTCCCCATGTACCCTCATTGTACCCTCACGATTCTGAACCTGAAAGTAAAACTCAGCCGTTTTGAGTGTAAAAAGGTATTACCATCCTTTTGGTTGGTATAATATTATAATACACTTCTCGTTTAACAACCAGTTCAAAATTTAACGCAAAATAAACAAGACTCGATTTCATCCCAAAATCTTAGTTTTACTTTCATTCTATCTATTCTATATATACGATACCTCTACTACCTACGCCCATCAACCACAAATCTCAAGTTCTACTGGTTTATTAACTCATTATCGCCTCAAAAATCGGCATAGATTCCTCTGCACACGTTATACGTGTAAATTCATTATCTGCACGCAATAGCGTATACATATCTTATTGATGTAGGGCTCATTTTCAACCTAGAAAAACAAACACCAGAGATGAATCTCAGACAGAGGCAAGAAGGGAATGTGTACTCATTTGGCACAAGTGCAACAAAAATCATCTCTACCATCATTTCATTCACATCCTCCATTTATAACGCACTAAATATACAGACGCACACACACACCATCCGATTTCACGTCATGTCAAAAACACTTCCTCCTTTAACTCTTTTATATTCATTCAATTGCTCTGGGTTATGCGAGTATATACTATACTACACAAACTGGTATCAATGATCGTATCGGTATAAGTCAGAGAGATGCGTGTTTATGAGTTATAACAAGATTATTACAGCCTGAAGACTTAGAGATTCAGTCAAAGTTATACGCAAAGGAGTGTAACCTTTTTGTAGATCCGTCATTTTGCCGCATTATGACTTTCTACTAGCGCAACGATAAGATTACTACTCTCACAATCGCTCAGATTATAATAAAAAAAACTAAGAATACGAGATCTGGTTCGTATTCATATTCATAATATATGTAGTTGCTGTTGTCTGCATTGCCGTACCTAGCAATACCGGTATTATTTATTGATACCTTCATTGCATTATCATACCACCAGTTCATGAACATTGTAAAAATATAAAATTGCAATACATTCCTATATCGATTCCGATAAGACATCACAAGAACATTATATTATGTATAATAATGCCAATAATGTGAGTCTGTAAGCAAAAAAAAAGCTATTTTACTGAACACATTTAAGAACAAGTGCCATTAGATATCTTATTTTACAGCACAAAATTTCTTCCATTCACCCATCTACTAGCTCTATCCAACGTCTAGTTGTTGAAACCATGTGGCAGAAATATTTCCGGTTGGACGCAGGGCAATGATCTGACGATTTGTAAGAAATGCCTACATATACAATAGATATAGGAACACGTATAGTTATGTAATACGCAATCTTAGCAAAATTGAATTATACAATGGAGGTAAAAAAAAATCATCACAAAAACTTAAAGCTATTCAATATAAGTATAGCTCGATGAAAGGATAAACACATGCTATAGTACCTACACGCTAAATCTAAGGAAAATGTGAACAAAAAAAGCTTATACCTCGAAAACTACCATCATTGCTTCGGGCTTTTCGTGTCTTTCAACAGTGGCATAAAAACCGCATAAAAATCCGTTCATTGTAAAGAATATACAATGAACAGCTTCAGCACAAGGAGCACATAGACTCATCTTGCTTCTTGAAACTTTATTCGATATGAGATGATGATGATATAGCGCGTATTTACACGTAATATAATCATACACTGATACACTGTGTTAGTGAACTCAAAGCAAAACAATGAAGTCTATATCTACTACAAAAAGGAGAGGAGGGTGATGCTAATGATGCGGCAATGCAAAAAGAAAAAAATCTGTTATTATAGACTGACAACAAACAAGTGGGCATCATCATCACATCACCAAATATTTCATACTTCCTATCGGTATTTTTTTCTTCTCGACTTGTGTTTTCATACAGCTCACGAACAAAACCAAAACCGTTCTACATACTTTGACAGGTACATGCTGTTACTCTGTTTTAGTGCACAAGTTAATCTTGCTAACCCAAAAGGCAAGTCATGAATACGTCAGACGATGATGCGATGGCTATCGTCTCAAAACATCAAAATGGCATATCATGACCAACAGCAAATCTGACTCTGACTGAACTGAAGACTCAAGTGCTTACATGAAGCACCATATCATTAATAATGGAACAATAATTGCTTATCGTTTTCAGAACCTTATCCTTCCACTACCGCCACCAAAAACTGCTCACAGCATACTTATTTTCTTATGAATATATAAAACTTGCATTAGACAAATTACTACAGACATTGAAATTGGTTCTGCTCTGCAAGTTGAAGCCTATAAAACAACAACCAGCCGGCTCTTGTACGTACATCAGTAAGAAGTAGCATAATATATAATGAATCGCAATATCATTATTATTACCATATACATTTCTTTACGACGACGATGGGATGCGATGAGACTACAAAGCTCAAGTAATCACTCGGAATATTGTTTCATCGAATCACAGACCAGCACAAACACATCAAATCAATGAGTTAGCCAAAGATGGCCATCGTAAGTAATAAACAGGTGAAGTCTGTAAAATATGTGTGTGCTCATCATCATATCAAGCAGATGTGAATAGTACTTTATTGTTGATTGAACATAAATCTGCTTATGAGCAATCAATGCATACAAATCTTGTAATTTACTACTGTAATGCTGTTTTACAGTTACTCTCTCCAAAATGAATGCGTCATAATTCAATGGACGGCCATTAGGTTACTGCTGTGGAGCATCAGAAGAAATGAACGTGGTGTGATTTGCACCCACAGACGAAAGTACGTATCTGATGTTTGACAGAATAAAAGAATCTCTTGTAAGAAGTACAAGTATTCTTTTGAGTATTCTTTAATATCTGTGTAAATTCGGTTCCATCTAACAAGCAATGAAAAATTTGAGCCTTATATTGTTATCATTTCGTTAGTAAAATCAGCTAACTAATCCTTTCATGAGTTTCATTACAAGCATGCACATTCTAATGATTTCGAATTGATGAGGCTTATAGACTGCATGAATAGACAAATTAAGTATGAGATGGGATTGTGTAATGAAGATTTTGTGACGTGGTTGGACTAGATCCAAATATACATACATATGGAATTTTACTTGTGTGTTCCGTGAAATGTAGCAAATTATTTGAAGCTTTTTGCGTCTTGATGTACTAATTAGTTCTGAAATTACATGTGTATCAAAAGCTAATTTCCTAATTTACGAATCCATCTTCTTTCTAATTCTGACCAGCATTTAAGTGCTTGGTATTAATGAGTATTACAAATTACAAGTCGTAAGCGTAATAATCCATTCTATCGTTTCACCATGCATTCATCCACTTCCTACTCATTTCCGATTCCAAAATAACATTTACCTAACATCACGAGAACATTCTAGATCTAAATCCTGAGTGACTGAACTGAAGAGGAAAGGAATATTATTCTGTCTCTATCTGTATGCATGCAAATGTCCAATTTCTACACGTGAAATAACGATTCCCAGGAGATTTTCTGGTTTGAGTTTATAACTAGCATTAAAGTTATAAGCCGACGAAGAAATGAGCTTGTTATGTGTTCCGTGAATTTTAGGTAGTCTGTGTCCCAGTCATTCTCTTCTCTAGAGATATGATAATGGAGTCCATCAATTTTAATCATCTTCCTCTTATAATGAGTTTAACGAGGGTTTATTATGGTGAGAAATATATTAACTTTAACTAATACATAATACGAGCATAAGGTTTCGGATACGCGGTTTAAAAATGTAGATTATTGCAGTTAATACCCATGCGTCCTGCTTTTTCAACTGATGATTTTACATAAGTACTTTTGTTCACAGTGGATTTTATGGCTTTTGATTCTCAGTTCCTTTTACTTTCTCGTGTACAATCCCATTCTCTGGTTATCAAGTCGTAGAATCTACATGGGATACATTTCATGCAAAAAATAACTGCATGCATGGCTAATACCTATTTATAGGGGAACATATCTAGCATCAAATTCCCATAAGGACATATTCATTATCGTTGCATATTTATGCATACCCCCATGCTCATTATTACAAAGGCGCACGTAGTTTTTGTTACGTGTTTTTCATGCTTAAAATATATCAATTTTAGGTATAGCACTAAAAATGTGAACAAGCAAGTGAAGCACACAGACAAGAAACTTAGAAAAACGGCGTGCCTTCTTTTTTACTGCATGACATGAATGTGCAATGATCTACATATTATTACAGGTAAATAATATGTAGTCTTGTTGTTAGTTTACCCCAAAACATATGCATCGCAACGAAATGTGCTATAAAAATTGTCTGAGATGAGAGGCTTGGTCTGAAAAAGACAAGACAAAATATGAATGAATCAAGGCATCATAATAATATCACTCTTTCGAAACCATCATCATTCCGTTGTGCTTGTTATTTACTGCACGTTTTTGTTTTTCATCTGTTCTGGTAAGCATTCTCAATGCGTACATTTGTTTATTAATGAATGAAACAAGCATAGTAGTAATTAAATAGATCCATTTGGAGCCGTATTGGCCTTTTATCGTATGGGATAAATGGGATTTAAAGGGATGACCCGATTTTTTAGCATTTGTTGTTGTCAGTTATTGTGCTTTATTAGAAGGCCCAAATTTTACTATGCATGAATTGATCTTTTAAACGCTTCATGATTAAGAGGAGGAGAACACGTGTATTTCTCTGCTTTTATGCTGACAGCTACTCGTAAATAGTAATGAGAGGCTTGGCATGAATGAGTACATTTGCAACACAGGCATTAACCATTTTGACTAAAATACAGTTGAGTTCAACATTGCGGCGGCGCACGAAAATTGGTTGCTGGGTTTGGTTCCTTTTTTCAGGCTAATCATCACCCTGATAAAAAGCAAACAAATTTTCCACGCTTCCGATGGTATAACAAAAATATCCGACCATACATGCACTCTTCCATAATGTTGTGTGAAAACACAGAAAATGTATTTTTGTTCAGAAACCTCAGCGCATAAATTGAGATTGGAGTTGTACTTAAATCTTTATGCATCGGATTTTTTCTCCAATGCATACTTACATTTACACATCACACCCATACCAACTCCTGTTTCATTCAGGGTATTTGTCATGCAGGTTTATTGATTGATTTTAAATTCCAATCCTAAAGTTGCAGATGTTGTTGGGTGGAGCAAGCATAAAACTCAGCTTTCATCTTGGTGCCATGCAATAAAAACATGAATTTATATAGGTGACGACCAAAACGCAGCGTGTGTGATGATATTGTCAAGCAAATCATTTTTTTGCATGCAGAACCCAGGAATTAGCCACAATCAAGATATATGCGGAGGCGAATTACATCCAAAATGACATGATAATACGATCGGTTACAAGTAACAACTTACATACTTTTTTATGTTTTGTCCAACAAGGAGTTTTACGTATATGTACATTCATTTGTTATTGGAGTAAAGTAAATAACAAATATACAATTCAAGCTTCAAATGTATTCCAAACTTTGTTCACCCGTCCTGCATTATTCCAAGAATGACATTTCAATATTATGTAAAAAAAAAAGTAAGTATTCAAAATTGCTTAATACTAATTCGTGGGTTGTTGCAAAGCTAGTTTATCGTCTTACTATGTCTTTATGATTCTAGTTTTTAGGTTTGAACTGTTTTTAAATAGCCGTCTGTATTGCTTTTTAAATTGTATTGAACTTTTGGTTCATTTTCCATGAAGCTGAAAAAGGATTTGAATGACGCAGCTACAATGCGAATGTCAGAAATAAAGAAATCTCCACTGGAACACTTGACGTCAATGCCGGTTTACGTTGTGAGACCAACGATCAACCGCAAGTGGTAGGTGTTTGTTTAGGAGAGAAACAATAAATCAGCAAGCGTTTATCGCTAGCTATCACACCCTTGGGGCTACTTGCGAAAACTATTTTGAAGGTGTGATAATAGATAGATAGATAATATTTGAATTTTCTTGAATGTATGAAATATTCATTAGCTAATTAATGTTTTTAAAGCATTAGCATATACAAGGTGCAATTCTGAATTCACTGCATTATTCACTAAACCTAAATGATATGGAAAGTGAAAATCTACTGATGAATGATCAAAATATTAGTAAACCTCGACTGTTAATGAAAATGCGACGAATGAAATCAATTTTCATAGCGCTTTTACGCATTTCTACCCTACTTTGCTGTATGGTTACAAGTCATATTATTCTTACTTCTTTCAATTTTTGGTCAACGAACGACCACACACCATAATCAGCAACATCGTCAAGTCAAGGTCAAGTTTTTACCAAATTTAGGTGAGCTAAGAAGAATATTGACTATGATAAACAAAAAGTTGATTGAGTTTACTGCAAAACTGATTTCATCAAAAATTATGTTCTACACTGACTGAAAACAGCATAAATAATTGAGGTTATCAAGAACACTATCAAACCCAATATGCGAATGAATTCTGGAATTGATTGATTTTCTGCGTAGATAAAATGTGCATAAACAACATGCATGTATGACTACGGTTGAATAATACCACTAATCAGTAATTTCAATGAAGGCAATTCAGAAATCAATAACAAAAACAGCACATGCAACCTCATGCAACAAAACATTTCAACTCAACCAGATGCTATGAAGAAAATCCCAACCCAAAACAGTCAAAAAATCGCCATCGGCTTTTCTTTTACTGTTAGTCATGCTACTTAAAGTGCCAGCTACTGTTGTACACATTTACTGGGAACAGGACACATTAGACTTGCCTTAACACAGAATATTCATTACAAATCATATTCAACTGCGTTTTTGTATCACCTGCAAACACCACAAAAAATTGCAGACCAGATATATAAAAACGAAGGTAGCATTTTGATAATTCGTGATAAAGTAACACAAAATATCAAGATATTGCAACTACCATAGGCCATATATATCTTTATCGTTTCATGTAATCAAAAAAATCACTATCCTTTGAACAGCATGGCATGAATTTGTACAATGTCTGGTTTTGCATTAGCTGTAAATCACATTTTTACGTGTGCATGTAAGTAAATGTTTCGATTTGATGAAATAAACACTAGCTTTTTCTCACATTTTCTTAAAATTTTAGCCAAACAAATGGAATTTATGAGGATAGTCATAGACTGTATGCATATATGTTTTATGATGAGTGGTCGAGCTATAAGACAACTCCAATCCTTCTTTCTTCCGTAAAGTCCATCAAATTTTGCAGTAACAAAAATGTGAAATAGAGAACTGAAACTGAAGAAGAACACAACATAATGCATTGTCTCTAGTTCGCCCATGATCAACTTTAAACAGGCTTAACCTGCCTGCAATATATCTTTTTGAGGAACAAACATAACATGACTCCTCGGTGGGGTGCATTATTGATTGAAGTTGATGGCTTGATCAAACTTGCCTGATAGTACCGTATTGTTTGCAGCTTGAATTTTCTTCACTGAAAAGAATGTGCCCACCACTCTAACGTTATTTATCATTTATTACACATAGGCATTATGTGTCTAGTTAAAGACTTTATTAACATTTCGTATCTCATTCCAGGCATCAAACCCTAATTTTATGCAAACCTTTTTAAATGCTTTATTAACACAGCATGCAGTCTAGCGATAACCAATGCTATTTCAAGTTTTCTAAGTATGCTCAAAAACAACGTACGCCAATGCTAAAGTACTACAAAATTAACTCTATGTGACGTGACCTACTCCTTCCCCAAAACCGACTGCATGTGTTTCGTTCGAATGGTATTTAGGTTGTTGAACTATCAACTATGTTGTATAGGTCGTGTACTCTTCACCCATAATTTAGAAACATGATTTTAACCAAAAACAAACACTTCCCTTCTGACTGAAAGGTGTACTTTAGTATAAAAATTATGACCACAGACAAACGACTTTGAGTTTATCTTTGTTCTGTACTATACAAGTACAGCCATTCTTTTTAAAAGAAGATTGGGTTTCAAAAAAATAAGCAATGTTACTAAAATTTACATATAATGTGTCATGTTATAACCACATTTTGGTTTGACATTTTAACATGTTGAGTTTTGAATAAAACTTACCTAGATCCATACTCCGTCAATGACGAATATCCGCTAGCTTGTTGCACCACCCCAGAGCCACCACCACTATTCATAGCACCTTGATGATGATGATGAGTGTCTGAAGAACTAATTAAAAAAGATTGATTGCTCATACCATCACAATGTTCAGCTCCACGAGGGGCACCACCACCTTGTTCGCTTTTGCTGCTGACACCTTTTGTTGCACCAATTTTACCACACCCTCCAACCAACGGATCTCCTGTAGAAGATCGAAGATTCACATCACCAAAAGGGGATCTCCGCCTATTAAAGGGATCTTGCAAGTCATCTAATTGAGGATGACGAGGTGACACAAGTGTTCCTTGTACTCTATTATCCTTTTCACTAGCACCACTACTGGAAGAAGGAGAAATGGTTGTAGAAAATGCACCTGATCTCTCATTAACATTAACAATTGACGTGTTGGCACACAATGGGTCCCTTTTCGGAAAAGGTTGCTGAGGCTGCTGCTGCTGCTGAGGGGCAAATGATTTGAGAAACTCTAACTTAGCTTGCTGAGATTTGTTGGGTTGTTGCTGCTGCTGCTGATGATGATGAGGCTGATTAATATTAGCATTACTGAACACATTATTGTTTCGTATCACCGATGAAGATTGAACGTTTGCCCCTTCCCCACTTACTAGATTACCAAACGAGTCTATTGTTCCTGAGGAGGAAGGGGAAGATTCTCTGAGAAGTAGACCAGGTGACATAGGCCGTTGTAAGTAGGATACATTTGCTACCACCAACATGGGTTTTTCCTTAGTTTCTGCAGATGTCGAACTTTTTCCATGCCTTCCATGATGATGACGTCGATGGTGATCCCTTGAACGCTTTGTTCCTCCACCAACAACACCACCACCAGTGGCACCGTGATGTCTTGTCATTTCTCTTAGTTCGTCGTTTTCGTCTTCTTCTTCTTCTTCTTTCCCTTCTTTACAGTCTGAACAACAAGACTCTGTATCTGATGAAAAAGCTGTGGTGGATGATGATTCCTTACTTAATTGAATAGTATTATTAGTAGCACCTGCAACTTCAGTTAATGGTTCACTTTCATCGTCATCATCATCGTAATTACTAAATTCTCCCCGTGCTGCTCTAACCGCTATTGGAGATGCGTAGCGAATTTCAGGTGTATCAAGAAAACGAACTTCCTGAAGAGTTGGGCTCGGACTCGTTATTTCTAAAAGGGACTCGATAGATTTCCCATCATCTGGGTTATCAAGAGGGCTCAAGGAACTTGATCTTTGTCTCTGTTGATGGTGTTGATGATGAGCCTTCCTAAATATTTGTGCGTTATTGGAAACAGAAGCGAGACTTGCTCCAATTTCTTTTTGACGATCACCAGATGCCTGGAGCTTCTGGTCCCATTTATTCTTAATGGCAGTCCACTTCCGAGGCTGAGCTGTTACAACGGTTACACCGGAGGAGGAGGCTTGTCCAGTTGCTGAACTGCTACTGGGTGTTCCAGGACCGTAGGAGGAAGTATCTTGAAGAAATGGCTCCACTAAAGTTGTGGTACTGGTGGCAGATTTACTAACTCTAGCTGAAGTTTCTGCAAAATAGTCTACAAATTTTGCGCACGTTGCAGATGCGACAATCCTATTTAGGCAGTTGTCAGATTTGGCACAAGGAACGTGTCGTCCTGCTTTCTTGGCAGGGATGACAGGAGGAACATTTTTGTCCTGGTGATGTGATCTCTTAAAAAAGATGCTTAGACCAGTGTTGCTGCTTGTTGTACTGCTACATGGACTGTTGGCGGCACTGCTGCTACTGTGACCAGGGACTCGACTGAGGAGGACAGATGTCAAAGCAGAGACGCTTCGGGATTTTTGACGGGTGACTTTAATGAATGATGGAACTTTCCGTTGTTTACTTGCTTCTGATGATGTTGATGAGATAACGATAGCTGATTTGGAGGAGTGTGCACCAGGGCTTTTACTCCCGTCTCGGGCTGGCTTCACGATTAGTAATTGGCTCCTGTCATCATATCTAGGTAAGGAGAGCTTGTTATCTGGAACGTAAAAATTATCACAGCAAATTAATGATAAAATTTAAAGCGCATTTTCTTATCAGCTAGTGTATATATATATATTGCAACTAAAGTTTACTCTTTCCCACCGGTGCAGTTAGAATAATACGAATGTTTAATAATATTTTTCATTTTTTGATCTCAACTCTACGAAGCAAAAACTTTAGGATGTACGACCGCATAGAAATAAACCTAATATGATGTTAGGTTACTTGATAATTACAGATTCGCTATACCATGTTTTTTGTTACACACGCACACACACCCAGATTTATAAACAGACATGTTGTGAATTGAATTAGGAATTCGCAAAGATATGTGAAAACTATAGTCATATAATATCAGTTAACATACTTTACAAATGGAACAAGAATTTGATGGTGGGAAAATGGGTGTATACTGGAGTAATTGTGCCTTTGATTAGATTTGGTGTTGTTCAGACATAACCGCAACCTTACATTACATGAACAACTCAGGTACTTTTTCAACTTTGTTTCTCACAGCTTATCCGATGTGTATAAAATCAATGAAATCAATTATCATTCTGTAAAGGAAGAGACAGGTGGTAGTGGTAGTCTTACAGCTTTAATTATAGCAATTACATATGATATGATTTCTTGAACACTAAGGAACACGCAATTGAGATAGGGTTCATGCTTAAAAGTTGATTAAAAATGAATGTAGGACGCAGTCATATGTACATACGTTCATTTGAATATATAAAAACCATCAAATAAAACATTCAATATTCTAAACGTGCTAGCTGTATGTCTTGAAAAAAGAAAATTTTCATGAAAAATGAAATATTCATGGAAAAAATTCTGTATAATACTGTAATATGTATAATATTATACCTCTCAAAAGTTGAGCTTTCTTGGTGTGAGTCGGAGCACTACTCTTTCTGCAGACAATTTCCGGACTGCTACTACTTCTCGGATCACTCTCACTAACTTCCTCTTGAGCAGATGCAGAAGCGACTTGCAAAGTTTTCCTTCTTCCAGTTCTACTACTAGTACCACTTCGTCCTAAGATATCATCCAAGGATTTTGCAGTAAATAACTTTCTCAGTTTCACTCGGGGAAAGTTCCAACACTGCGACGTGGTAATTGAGTTTTGTCGATTAAGGTCGTCGGAATACTGGGCTGCTTGTAAGTCTTCTGCTACTTCACCTTCCTGATTACTACTACTGTTTCTTGTGAGCTGGTGGCTATGATGACGATGGCGTTGATGACTGCTACTGCTGCTTGAACTTGCTGTTGGTTTAGATGAACTCCCACTCCGGCTTTCCGCTTCAGAGAAATCCTTTTGCTGAAATGAAATGAAATTTTTATGCTCAGTTCAGCTCATTTTATTTTCTATATTTAATACCAATGCTGGCAAAAGATTGCATGCAATAGTTCAAATAAGGAATGTAGAAGTTTCCTGTGAATCCCTCATGTAAAAACTGCCAAGGATCCCGCAGATCCCATGCTATCATCATTGTATGGTTTATGAACATGAGATAAAAATGCACGTTTAAAAAAATGCAATGTATATATATATGTATGTAGATAGTAAGGGTAAATAACTTTACTAGCGATGCGAGCTTACTTTTTTATGTGATAAAGAAATCGTTCAAACTCAGCCTGAACTAAACTCAACTGACTCATGCATGAGAAGAGGATGGATGATGATGAGCTGTAAATCAAAATGATGGCAAAAAAGTTTAATCCTCACGGATGGATCCCTAAAACCGTGTACTACTACTGCAGGATCATTATTGCCACCACCACCAACCATCATCATCTCATTCTAGTATCCTCCTCTTCATCATCGTCATGTTCATCATCAGTATATTTGGTCTAATGTACACATCCGTCAACCCGTGACTGGTTTCAGTAATATTATTTCTGCTGCCTCTAGCTTAGCTTGCGTTATTGCAGTTTACTTTTGTAATTTTTGGCATGTTCTACGCTTTAGATTCTGTTGTTCCCCATCCATGGTATGAATATTATGCAGGCAAACATTGAAGACAAACCTTTTAACTCTAGATAATGAAAGGAAGTCGAACAAAAATGTGCATGACACCTTCCGTTGTTTTAAATTTGTATGAAATTTGTATTCCGTGGTACACGCTTAAGCTGAATCTTGTAGGGCTATGGCTATACAACAAATGGTGCTCACGCATAGCAAGAAATATCACAACAAACAACGTAATGAGATTTTTAAACGGCCACGAAACTTCTGCCTTTGCCAAAATGTTTACAGCAACTATCAGGATATGATTGACACTGTTTTGACTGATATAACCCCTGATGGGTTTACATAAACCCTATTGCAATGCTTCGTTACATGAACAATCCTGCATTATTGAAGCGAACAACTTTCAGATCCATATTTATATATACTCGTTCTTCGCTGCACTAAAATTCAGATAAGATGAGATAAGCAGAGAAAATGTTTTAGTGTACATCAAAAATTAAAATCAATCACTCACGGTTTTCTTCTGCCAATTAATAACAAGTCAACGGATGAAAAATTAATGAGTTACACTAACCAAAACTTCACGCTGTACCTCTGCTGAAGGTGGAAGGAGAGAACTGAACCGAACGTGAGAGGGCAAACATGCCGTGTAATTAAAAAGTCAGATTTGTGCTACTAACAACAAATGACATTCCACAGCCTGCAGTAGTAGTAGTAAATACCACACTAATTCATGCATAATATGATTCTAATACTTGCACCAAAAAATAATATTTCGTACAACTTTTACAGCATGATTTTACTAAGCTTCAACTTCAATATTCACAAAAAAGCCACGTGGTGATTTATGCATTGTATTGTATTGAGCCGTATGCAGTATACGTGCGTTATGTTGTTGAATGAAGCACCAAACCCCTTTACCTTACTCTTACTGCACACATGTAGAGCTAATTGAGTTGAAAGTTTTTGTGTATTTTTTGCAGCAAAGTTTAGTGCCAAAACACAGTAGGATACACGACAGTGATGAATATTACACACCTACCATCAACCAATATAGTAGCTAGTAGCTAATCATGATGACACATTTTTTGTTTTCACCAAACCCACTACTCTTTCGTGTGAATTCCGACATAAGAATGAAACGATTTAAGTGGAATCGTGAGTCATTTTGCACTACATTTTTGACCACGACTAGATCACTGCTCCACAATTCGAAATTTTGAATTTATGTGTAAGAGTAAGTGTTACAGTGGGTAACTCTTTGTGCATTTTACATGATTTGACCTTGATGATGAGTCATTCTGCAATCCGTAAAGCCTACGAATACGATAATGGTAAAAATGATTCTTCCATTTGCAAAATCTATAGTGTACCCTTGAGTCATGAAGAATAATTTATGCTTTCCTCACAAGCCGTATTCTTTCTACTAAAAAACTCTACTAATTTATCACTTGCTATTGCTATCATATACTGATCAGATTTATGAAAACTTAAAATTTGGTTTAGATGTGATAGTGTAACGGTTGTGCTCAAGTTGATTGCGATTACCTTATCACAAACAAAACGATTTTAAAGCATGTTCGTCATATCCGCAATAAAATTGTATATAAAATAATTTCACTTTGAACGCATTTCACTGTCCGATCTACCGTTTAATGTTCTGAGCGAACTAACAAAAATTCTTGGTCGTTTTTTATTTTATATGCTTTTATTACTGCTCGAAATGTCAATTTTTCTATTCAAGTCTTCACTCGCATATCAAAATCTATACAAAAGGATTGAGTTTCGAGTTGCGTTAGATTCTCTAAAAGAAAGCAGTTCGACTCGACCTTTATGGGACTACTTGCAACGCGAACAAAACTAACTGGCATGACAGATGGAGCTGTTCCTGAATGGAGAGACTTTGACCTTCTATGGTAGGACAGAGAAATCAACTAATATAGACATTCTGTAACTAAAAAAGGTTTGTTGGAGATGTTATGAATCCCATACTTGAATGTTGTAGGAATGAAATTAGGTTATATTATGGTACTACTGTTTTAAGGCCATCACAGAAATAGAAGCATGAGCATAAATGCCAAAATAATGGATAAATGTCAAGGGACTGCGGATTTCGAATAGTAATGCAGCATTTGCTATCAATGCTGAACTGACTTTGCTCTTTAGGTTTGAATAGGCGTGGAAAAACTAAGATTTCTTGACATTTTTATCCAATAATTGGATGTGATCTTTTAAGGTTTCAGATTTGGGTATTAAACTCAAAATAGAATTGATACAATAAAGAACGTATAAGCTGTGGTAATAATCTAATAATGCGAAGATAAATCAAATACTTCAACATGTTTTTGGCTAGTTTCATATACAAAAATATATTATTGCCATCATGAAGCAAAACGTTTGCCCATTCATTCCCAGATTGAATATGAAACTTTGGAAAAAAATATGTCCTAAATGTTGAATAAAGTCATCTATTCACTATTCTAGAACCCATTTACCATTTATGGAAGATTATAGCAATAAAGTTGACCATAATGGAAAACCTGACCTTTGAAAGGCTTTGTCCAAATATTAATTTTTGTCAACGAAAGTAAACCATGTATGAGAGAAATAGTAGGCCCAGAATAAATGAGTATTTGATTTATGCGATATTGCAGCACTACTGACATTAAAGACTTTCGCTGTAATATGGACTAGATCAATTTGACTTTTAGTTAGATATAAATATATTGACAAACCTTAGTCTTCTTCGACGGAGCACTCAACTGTCCCTGAACGTTACTTTGACTTTGTTGTTGTTGATCACTCGCCGAAGAAGTTGACGCCCCACCGCCAGCCGCCGTGGTACTCGTACCTCCGTCCGACTTATCTAATGAGCTTGCTGAGCTCACTACTGAAGCATAATTATTAGTTCTGTAATGTTGATACTGAGCCGTAAACTGTATTTCTTCTAGCCATTTGGTGGCTTTCGCTGTTCCACTCTTACTACTCTTCCTTTCACCACCACCACCTTTCTTATTTGTAGTATTAACGATAATTACATTGCTGCACGATGAGTCTGGTTTTCGTCTTATGCTGCCGCATTGTCCTTGGCTTTGACTTCGAGCTCGTCCCGAGTTGGAATCAAAACAAAGTGAATTATTTGTTAGATTATTGCCTTCACCACCAACACCACCACTACCACTCGCTACGGCAGCGAGTGTCGAACTCTCAAGTAAATTGCTATCACTTTGCTGCTGTCTTAAACTTGTCTGTTGCACTTGTTGCTGGTGACATAAATTATTATTACTTGACTGCTGTTGTCGCCTGTCCTGCCGCCTTTTCCCACCTGGTTTACTACCACCATGTAGGATTCTTCCTGCTTGATCTATAAATCGATTATCTGGACTAGATGTCCTAGAGCATGAACTAATTGAGCGGAGCTCACAGTCAAATAAATTGCTATCTTTCTCAAAGTCAAGTTCAGGTGAACCTTGAAAAAGTCGATTTTGTTCGAAAAACAATAAGGCTTCACGATGAGCGCTCCCAACGCTTTGACTTCGACTTCTGATTTCTGGAGATGAGGTTGTTGGTGTGGTAGTATCCAATAGCTCTAATTCACTATCTCTGGAGCTGAATAATTTACTGCTTTTTTGCTGATGGCCATGATCAAGATGATGATGTTGGTCTAGTAGGTTTCCTTCGCTCATTGCCCTCGACCCTTTTGGTGTGTCCGGTGGTTATTTCACTACTACGGGAATCAATAGGAAGGGAAAGACTACTAAAAATGGTTAAAAAAGAACAGGATCAAACATATTCTACCTGAGTGAGGAGGAAAGAAAAAGAAAGTGGTCGGAAGAACCGAATCCTGCTCTAGTACGGTTTGTGTCGCATTATGCTTCTTCAGACGATCAAAGGTACCCTTAAGGGAACTTTAGGTATGAGAATTTGGATCAACCAACACTTTTTTTTACATGATATGCTACAATCCACTTTAAATATAAACTGTTTTCCAGTGAAAGTTTCCCATTGTTGGAAACTTTACTTGCTTTCACTCTCACTGGACTTTTAGTATTAGTTGAACATGAACACACCTTGGATTAGTAAAGTTTGCATGCTTGAAATGGTAGACTTCCGGAAGTGGGAAACAATTCAATTAAAGATGAGTATTCCTGCTGACTTTGCATACTTACTACACACACACACACTACCTGAGTTTTTGAGAAAATTGATACCAAGATCTTTGGACTTACTTTCTATTATGTGTGTTGTATATACGTACACGATGCGAAAATAATGTACAGAACGTGTAAGGACAATTTGGCAAAAGTTGCTACTGACATTCGTAGTGAGTATCGGCAGAAGGGACGTGGTGAAAGTATTGATATTATGTATTACTCACGAATACGATATTCTCTGCTGTAGGTGCGTGTACATCGTAGAAGTAGTAGTACACAAAAGGATCAAAGACCTTTCTCTTGTTTTCAGCAGCCACGAGCAACACTCTACCATCTCGTTCCTAGCTCTATTGATTTTTTTCGTACTGATGGATAGTTGCGTGAAATCAGAGTATTATTTTGAGTAAAATGAAATATACAGTAGTAGTATCATCATCATAGATTCGAATGGAATGCTAGAGAAAGCAAGTTATATGTGCTGCTGTTGTACATTCATAATATGCTGTCAATGTACATAAACAAAAACAGGAAACAACTGGCAACAGAAGGAACGCAAGCGGAGATGATGTAAGAAAGTCATGTTGTCGTTATTTTTCGAGATTTGCATACAACAGCGTACAATATATGTAGAACATTGGCTTGGCATCGATGATGATTTGAAATCGAGCGTGGTACGTGACACGAAACGATCGCATGATGGTAGCTATAATGTTACATAATGCTTATCTACTGATACTCCTATCATGAAAAGTTGTCGTACTTATAACCAACGAGAATAGTTTCAATAAACAATATATGTGTCGTCGCTGGGAGATGTACTTTATCTGATTAGATTTTGTAAATTTTGTGTCTTTATCATCATCATCACCATCTTTGCAGCTTCCGGGGCTGTGCCATGCCAGGGAGGCAGATTGATAATGTAGAATGTATATAGCATGTGATGCGTTCGGAGATTAATAAGGACAAATGGAAGTAAGTGTGCAAAGACGGCCGTCGATAAGGGAATCCGTGTTGTGTTGTACCGCTTTACGGCAGAAAAGGCAAGTTTCCGAGAGAAAGTTTTCGCAATCACTTTTACTGTCTTCCTTCGGGAATGTACGGAGAATTTGCAAGCACGCGTGTTAATACATGAAGATTTGCTTGGCCTTCCGTGATATGAAGGAAAAACACAAAAAGTGCTTTTTGCATATTATTTGAGTCAGTGCCACAGAAATAGAACTTGCCTTGTTTATGTTCGAAAAAAAATGCTAACTATGTAATAAGCAAAATCATGGCTTTCATGCAGATTAGAATGCTATTGTCCCATATTATGCTAAATGAAAAGACAAGTTCAAAATATTTATGATGGACAAGGATTTTTAGAGATACTAAACACAAGAATGAAGTAATACTATTGGCAAACATATTATGCCGCGACCATAATATATATATTGTGCTCATGCGAGCTTGATGACAATTTGCATCGTTTCATACGTTGTATCTCTCTATCTATCTAAAAACTTTCATTTTTAGTGTATGTCTAATGAGAAGGCTATCTTTACCTTACGTATGAGTAAGTATTAAGATACACATTTGTAGCTCCAACCCAAGTATGTAAAATGTGAAATTGAAGCCCATGAAAGATTGTGAAACGAACAAATCCAATTCAAATTGAAATATGAAACTCAACATAATACATCCCAAATATTTTGGTGTGATTTGAGAGAGAGAGAGTCAAGATTGTGTATTCTTTACATCACACATACTACCTACATGCAATTGTGTTTCGTCAACTTGACTCTTCTTTTTGCCATCATATTTAGCATTCTCCTGTCTTGTCCCAGCCTAAAATGAGGTTGGTTGGTTGTGCAGTTAAAAGCCTAATGTGAATAGAAGACGATGCGGTGTCACGGAGTAGCCAGCTAAGCTAGATTTCATAAGTGTAAAAAATAGAACACTCTCCATTTTATGGAACAACAAGACCAAAAACCAAAGGTATCAATAAACTTATTAATATAAGCAATATTAAATACATTTTTAACATTGCAAGTTTGGAAGTCCCATCCAACCAAGTAGTTAAACAACAACACGACAGACGTCAACAGACTACTTGGAGCAAGATAGTATAGTTATCGTTATCATCACATGTCATGATATGATATGAACTAGAGCCTGGCCTAACCTAACCTATAATCATCCATGCATATAATCCTTCCTATATGCACTCCGCACCACTGTGTGTGATATTCAAGATGGCAGTTAGGTATAATGGAATGAAAAGAATAATATAACAATAATATGTATGTATGAAAAGTTAACCACTTATCTGCAAAAAATTATTGACGGAGAGCCTGGCGTAGTCAGAGTCTTCTCGTGTTAACTTCTTGCAAGAAGAGGAGCGTTGGTTGGCGACTTTGTGGCTCCAGCAGAAGCGGCCATCACTTCAAGCGTACCATGATACTTGATACTATTCATTTCATTCTCTCTCTCTTGTTCTTCAGCATTTGAGCATAGCATGTATAGTATTGCATGGGGTAAAGATCACATTTTTTGGTTTGTACGGATAGGAAGGGGAACCGCATGCATGCCTGTAATATAAGTACAATGTAATGTAACGCATATAATATGCATATTTTGGTTCCTTCTTTTTTTAGTACGGAACTAGTAGCCAACAGCCTCGTATGTTCTCTATATAACTTGATACAAGTCTCCTTCAAAATTTAGTTTTTAAAATTTAGTTTCAATGAATTTTTCAAATCGGAGTTTAATTTGGTGTTTTAAGAACTATTGTTGTAATTATCCCTTTGAGTCTCACTACAACAGTTTCGTTTTAAGCTTTAACAGCTGAATATTTAAGAGGTCGTTATCGTTAACAAGTTAAGGTTACTTTTTTTTATTGCCAGCGGTGGAAACATTTTCAAGGTGAGTAGCTTTCTTAATTTAATACAGTACAGCCAGCTTAACTTTAAGTATTCAGATTTAAGAGAAGAAGATGATCAGCTTAAATTGTTTTCTGTACCTGGGTAATCCTAATATGACAAAATTGTGACGTTGAAGTAAAGTTGTTGGTAGCTTGCTTCTAAAGGTGAAAGGTGAAGGTGAAGGTTACCGTGATGCGCATTTGTCGCAAAACTCAAAACACTTACTCAAATGTTATGTACTTATCTGAATCTGGGAGATATTAAGCTATTATTCGGCAATGAGTTTGGTGCAATAGTCATCAAAGAAACTGATTACAATTACCACCCGCCACCTTGAAGTCACAAAGTCACTTTAAATACACCGTGTGTTTAACAATTGAATTGAAGAATGAGATATGATAACATAAACGGCACTAACAATAATCAACTAATGTGGAGCCCATGAATGATATGATACGTTCACAAAATGAGAAATTGCAATGAATGGTACGGCACAATTGTCAGTGATTTTGGCATTTTGGTTTTAAATGAGAAATGGAATATGAGTGTCTGAGTTGGAACAAAACGGAACTAAATATTGAAATACCCTATATACTACTTCATTCAATCATTCATCATTGTATAAATACTCTGCTTTCTCCTTTAAGTCAAATCGAGTCATATCGAGATTACTGTTGAGATATGGAAAAATTTATAATGCAGAATTTAGTTTTGTCTTTCATTCTATGATTCATTAAATGATAGTAGTTAGTAGTAGAAATGATTGGGCTGAAACTACTAATTTCAACTCCGAAGAAAACAAGGCCCGCTTTCGTGGCCTTTGCCCTTATCAAGGATTGATCTACCAACTAGGGAAATTGAAATTATATAGTATTAGAATGAAATATGTAATTAGGAGCATTTTCCCCATCATTTCATTGTATAGCTTTCGGTTAGAATTTTTAAATTGTTGACAAAACAATAAAATAAAATGCGAACTGTTGCTATCATTAGAGTTCAAATTCCAAACGGTCGCCCACTCAATGATGTTATTTTAGATGCCACTCCGATGCGACCTCAGATTCCTTTAAAGGTCACACCACCGTGACGGTTATTATCATTATCATTCTATTCATTCATTTTTTGTTGATGTTGCCAATTTTATTGTGTATGTGTGTGTGAAGTGTGAGTGCTGCATACAAAGAAACTTTACATCTTCATAAAATGAAGTTTCTTTGGTTGGAGACATCTTTGCTGTGTAATTTTTTAATGCAAAGTAGTGTGTACTGCGTATCAAGTAGCACCCCGATTCGGGGGTTCTGTCCTATTCATTTACTACCAAACCAACATTCAACATTGCTTTTTTGAGGATGAGGGCATGGTTCTAAAAATATAATGGCACCTGAAGAGAGTAGGTCAGCGTATTTATATATATAGGATATTAGACTAGCCTGAATTCAAGTTTAATGCATCACATTACAAAACAAACGTGTCAGAAGCCAACATTTCGATTGCAAATTTCAACATAATAAAAGCAAAACTTTTTGAATCCCTAAAGCTAAGTCTCAAAGCGAGAACGTAAATAAAATATTGTAAACAAGACAATTTTATTTTTTGGCAAGCTTCAGTTTCTTTTTTTGTGGCGAGGTCGGCTTAAAACTTTTTGCTGGAGCCTTTCTTAGAAATCACGGGATTTTGGTTTTAAAAATGTCTTATTCCAACCAACCCAGTCGAAAGAACCAAAAAGATTTCCATCCCAAATGAAAAAAAGAAGAATTTATTCCTTCATCATTATGATAACTACGCTAATGATTGTATTATGCAGCTAAATATTCTTGCCAACCGTTCCATTACTTCGGAGAAAATCACTCGTGGTCAACTTGACCATCCGAAAGCTAAATAATTCAATGCATAATTGAAATGGAAAAACTTTAGCTAGGTGACCACAGCCGTTATGAGAATCTCATATTGGTATCATCATCATAATTTCATTTTGACATGTGTAAATGTAGTAAATTGTAATATTGTAAAGTTTAAAAAAGGCTGGAAGTTAAAAGCATAGATTTATTAAAAGTCTACGAAGTTATTAGGCTTGATTTAAAGAAAATTACTTAGAAGGTTGTGGTTGTGTGTTGTGGAATATTACTGCTTGTTTACTTCACTTTATGCAATTTTATCGGAAAAGTTACCATTATTTTATTATCCATTTAAAAAGTCAATGATTATTATTGATCTTCTCATGCCAATTTTCCATTTTTAGAAAAGGGATAAATACTGAATCCAATAGGTCAATGGTATGTCGTAGGCGATTAATTCGTTTGACCTGATGAACATTTGGCTAGTTAGAAAATTTACGTAACGTGTAGTGTCGTGTGACTGACTACAAAGTGTTATATATGCATTACTACCAGCATAGTAACTTAGGCGCTAAAGTCCCTGATACATCATATCTGCAACATGTAAAATTTCGTCATGCGAAAGTCAGTACGTCATTTGTGCTGAAACCATACGCTACAGACGCTACTTGATGCATCGTTATATGATTCGTATGGTTGACTTTAACCATTCATGTTAGTGCTTCTGGGTTAGGCTTGTTGATTTTTATTACTTCACTCTGTAAACTAAGTCCAGTACTGAGTACACTGACGAGTTCGTCACTGTACGTCACTGTCGTGAGTTGGCTCGTGATGACTTTATGGTAGGTCAAGTTGAATCCAAAAACGTAGCGCTGTACTTGATATACATACTTTGTGGTACTGCAGCGTTGGCGAGTTCTGAGTAAATTATAGTTCGGTGTATAAAAGGTTGTCTAGTTACTTTTGCAAGCAAGTTTAAAACCTTCAAAAGGGCTCCAAGTCATTTACAATATTTGGTTCCCGTCAAGTCTAGGAACTATATTTTACAGCAGTAGAATAGGTTACATAAGATTGAGTTCAAATTAGGTTCAAATGGTAATGATGTGAATTCCATATATTCCATAATAATAAAGTTAAATGATATTTAGATGTCTCATTTCTTTTCTTTTTCTTCTATTTTCAGACCGTGGTCCGAAGAATAATTTTTCTGGAGGAGAGAAAAACATCACAACCAGCTCAAATTGAGTATGTTTTTAGTGCGACTTCTCAACAGTCCGATTCGTTTCGGTTTAAGCTCCGTAAGTAATCACATTTAAAGTTTTCAAGTTGCAGGATCACTTATCTTATTTAAATGAGTAATTTCTCATTTTGTATTCAATTTTTTTTGCAGAGTGCAGTCCGGCCTGAGAAGCAGTGGGAGAAAGTTGCTTTCAACACCGCCACGGTGTTTGCAATTTTCGGTATTGGCCTGTCAACCATGGGTTTAACTCAATTAGCCATGCTTCGCAGTAGCCCTCACAAGTTACAATAGCATCATTTGACCTACCAAGTTTTTACTGGTAGTTTGATCAACACGGCGACGGCGTGGACAAAGTTTATCTGGACCATCCATTAGGATTTTTGGAACTGCGGAATTACCCAAATAATGACTATGGACATCATTAAATAGAAACTTTTTGCCTGTACAAGCAATTATGTTTTCTAAGATCAAATATAACACAAAAATGGCTTGTTTCATGTAAAAAAGCCTAAAGCACAGGCAACATTTTTTCTAACGGCTTCGCCTACTGATTGATGGATAGCGAGATAGAAATTATATTTTATTACAATGTTAACTTGTGTTAGATAGAATCCTGTCCCTTCATATTGTTATCCTTTTACCATCACACGATCAAGGTTCGTCCACGGATCTTGAATTGAAGACAATGAAGTAGCGAAGCAATTACAGAATATTGTTGTCCATGCAGCCATTTCCGATTACTGGTTAATTGTACAATGTGACCATGTTGTAGCTCATTATCACTAACTCGTAGAGTATCACCATTGTCATTTAATCAGTATCTAATTACATATTGGCACAGAAATGTTGGAAATGGAAATAAGAACTCTAATTTATGGTATGTGCAAACCACGAGTCAAAATCAAGTAGGGAATAGTGGTGTTGGTAGTCTTTTTTAAATTTTAACTTCCAGTCAGTTACTTACTTAATGTAGTTATAAAACTAGTATGACACAACACGACGCGACTAAACATATTATAATCATAAAAAATCATAAACATGAATGTTTTGTTGTTTAAATGCATTATTACATATATGCACCGGACTGACATGAAACGAGTATAAGTCATCAGATCAATATCAATTGTAAGATGTCCTTTATAGAACGAACACTTGTAATCTACTAAATTCTGTCTGCGAAAAATAATGGAATGAGTAAAAAAACTGAGATGCAATATATAAGTATAGTATATAAATAAATTGTATTAAATATGTTATGAGAAAAATTTTAAAAATAAAGTAGTTAATAATTTCACAGTATATTTGATTTGGTAACATTTTATTTCTTACAAGGTTGATTTCCCATTTAGTATTATAAGATTATAACTTTATCATTACAGCATGCAACATGTTATCACTTCTACTTCACCATTTTACCACCTTCAATCTTCATGATATCATTAAGAATTTTAGTAATTCTTACAGGCGCAGGTTCATAATCAACGTGTACTTAAAGAACATACATTTCAAATTATATTTAACGCGTTGACGTGCAGTACAATTGCAACACAAGCATCCTTGCCATCCTTGCATTATTTTGAGTGTTTGTCCACAAACGATGAAAGGGAGAGTTTCTTATCATTTCCCTATTTTACTTCATTATTAAAATGCTAAATATGCAGCCAAATAATGCTAATTTTGTTATTTTCATGCGTTATGGCATTTCAGGTTTCTTCGTTGTCACATTGTTGTTCCTGCTTTGTAATTTTGCTCAAAGACTGCATATAGTATTATAAATCACATAGTACTACAAAAATTTGTTGATTGCAGACTAATCAAAAGTTCAAATAGTACACAACGAAATCATTGCAATTTTCCTATAGGCAAAGTTAGCATATTCATAACACATTTGTTAAGATACTGTTATTTACAAACAATACACATTCAAACCCTTACGTTTGCTACTGATCTGATCTAAAACTGCACAGTAAAGCACATAAGATTTTGTATAATAATATGCTTTATATATTTTATACGAATTTCGAAGGATACATCTCGATAAAATTGACAAGGCTGTAGCTTTTATACTTTGTTTTTGTCAAATTCTTTGCTGAAATCAGGTTATAGTGCTATAACAAATGTGAAAATATAATCTCAATATTTCTGAGTTTAAACCTACGTGATAAATATGCATAATATATTTTCATTAAAATCCCCTTTTCAACTTTAGATATTGCACTGTGCGCGAGTGTTAATATTATGTTCGATGCAAACCATTTTAATGAGACTTTTAAATTTTTTACGCATTCCAATTTTTAACTGAATCTTGAGAATCTTCTACTCGAGACATGCGTTTAACAGACCAAAACTTTACTCTAAAGTTTTCCTCAAGACATTCTGATAATGAGAAAAATTTCAAGCTATAACACTATATAGCCTCTGGGTAAGATTTCTTGAAAGGTTCCTGTTCAAGATGCTCAATCGAAATTTCCGTTTTATTTCAAGCAATCGCCTTTTCATTACTTTTATATTACTGGGTTTACAAAATCTGGAATTCTTTATGTATTATGTCAGCATTGTGTCTAATCCTACATACTATTCACTTCCTCGCGTCCTCACGGCTCACAAAGTGTAAATTGTTACAACTAATTAGCGGTTTTTACTTATGGGATGCAAGATAAATGGCGTAGAAAAGGAAGGTACGAAGGATTACAAAAAGGTTTTGAGTCTATTCGTTAAATCTGTACATTGGATTATGTACCATGGGTCCCATCATCATTCAAAATCTAGTTCTTACCTCTCTCAATCATTAACTTCGCTCAATATAAAAATTGCACGAATGAACAAACGGGTACGTCAGCTACGATTTGACGATTGAAAACGCAAACTTTCTAATCTAACCTTCTTTTTTGATGACTAAAATGAAGATGGAAACATTCATCAATAATTTACTTGTGCATTCAGTTCCAATTTCAAGCCCATTACAACTTGACCCTCTGTAAATATTTGCACTGATGTTGTTTTTACTTATGTACATACATAAATTCGTTGTATAATGTAAACTAATCATGAATTTATTATTACGAGTTTTGTAAAATTTGAAAACAAATCGTTTTTACAATTATTCATGCAGATGCAATTTCACTGTCACTTTTTGACGTATTTGTAGTTCATTTAATCATTATCACTTCAATATGTGTACATTTACATGAGGTACGTGATTACTGCCGATTGACGACATACTGATCATTATTTAAATTTGATTGTTTTTTCTCACGAGAAAACTCCGCATATATGTTTAAATAACTTTGCATTTACTATACCATGTTTACTTACACTTCATATTCGATATAGCTTGTGTACGTCTCAATTTGGGCATCATTAGTTGTCAGGATTCCTGCTGCTTTGGATAACCCATAGTTTATGAATTGTTGCGCGTTATTATATAACATTTGCCCAAGAGATTATGTGTGTTAAATATATAAGTTTATTTTTTGAAATCTATATTGTCCACTATACTTTGTTCATTGTATCGTAATATCTTAGATTTTATTTACGTTTTAATTGAATAGTAATATATTCAATAACTAAAATTACTCAACAATTAGAGATAAAACAGAATTGAGGGTATCATGCCAAACCAAGCTAATTAAAACTGATTAAAGGCTGAATGAAATAATTGTCAACAATCGATTAGGATTAAGGAATCCAAATTTATTTCAACAAGTTACGTTTTTTTATACAGTAAAATTGTCTATACTTCATCATCATGCATATGACATTAGCAAACAGAAATATTTCCTTAAAACAATAATTTTTCTCTCCTTTACTCTTTAACAAACTGTTAAAATAAGATAAGACATAGTTTGACCTGAATTAAAAGGCAGTACATGATGCAAACGATGTAATCAACAACGATATAATTAATATTAATTGATACTTGATACTTATAACAAGCAAAACACAAATATATACATTCATGCAACCTTTAAAAGATAAAATACAATTTTACTCCACTATTTCTACAGTCACACGACATGCATAATTATATTAATCAAATGGTTTGACGATTTGGTCAATAATAAATTCAACTCAAGTCATGCTAAATAATAAATCCAAATCTGTATATAGAAAAATGTAATAATAAGACTTCATTCAGTTCATTGGTTCATTCGCACCGGACTCCAATCACCCTCTTATGTATCTTTTAAAGGAGTTTAAAGCTGAGTTGCGATTATCACTAGCAGTTAACAATACATCTATGTAGATTGATTTGACTAAAATCTTATAAATCTTCATTTCAATAATCTATTTACATTTACATACATTATATCGTCACTTTTACAGATAAAAACAGAAAATGAATTCGTGTTTGTGATCAATAGCTCTTACTTGCAACCAACGAATGAGCTCTTCATCTCTTTAAAACAAATATCTAGTTGACCATACATCAATATCAATCTTATAAATTTCCTTCGTGAGATGATTAATTAAAAAATGCACTCATTGTATTACGTAGCGTAGGTCTGCTAAATGTCGAGAGTAGTAATTTTGGGCGAATAATGCGTTAAGCAGATACATTGCAATAATTACACAGACAGAAGTTTTGTAATTTGAGTTATACTCTAGGTTAAAATTCTTACCTTTTCTTACTAGGGTCACTACTATACTTTATATCTGTACGTTATATATGTATTATACACTTAAAGTTGTCATTACACTGCTTGCTTCAAATTTCTGAAGTAATATATGTATAATATACTTATGTAGCATTCGCCCTTTAAAAGTATTTTTTACTCCTGATGGGCTTTTTGTTAAATCTTTGATTTACTTTAATTCCAAATACACCCATGCTACATTCAGAAAAGAGTTAAATGTTTGTCATTCGCTCCACTTTCTAACACTGTAACAAATTATTTTTCGGTTAATTTGCAATATACATAATATTATGTACCTTGTGTAAGACACAATAAACAAAAAAAATGCTAAAGAATGCTAAATTGAATATTATGCTTAAAAATATTTTAACCTTAACGGTTTACTTTCTGAAAACGCAACCGTTCTGTTTAAAACAAGAAAAAGAAGTAAAAACTACGTAAATTACTAAATGTACGTTTTATGACATTGAACTACAGGGTAGTCTAGGGGAGCCCATTTGAGTTAGAACTCGGTCCAACCATTGAAGTGGTCCATTGAGGTGTAGTTCTATCCAGCATGGGGTTGATGTTACAGTTTGTCGTCTGAGAGGAAACAAAATTACAAAACCAAATGTAAATATCAGCAAATGGATTGGATATGCGCATGAATGAGTGTTCATAAAACTAGAAAATTGGCTTTTGCATAAAATATTACCTGTATTCAGCACCCCATCCCTTGACAAATGACATTCGAATGGTGCACATTCTTGTCAACTGAAATACAGCCTCAAAGCCTTGGGACACTGATTGGGAGAGTAGGGCAGCAAATTCTTGATTGTTGAATATTTTCAGGTTGCATCCTATCACGAAACATAAATTGAAAAACGAAATAATTATAATTTGATTTAAAAAGTATGTGTGTAATACACAGGTACATTTACACACATTATATAGCACGCTCAAATCGCATTCATTCTACAAGTCTTTGTTTTCTCACCTGGAGGAATTTTGCAAACTGTGGCAGGATGCCAGCCATATCTTTGATTGCAATTTGGTGACTGGACAAATATTGCCGAGTCACTTAAACACTCTGCAAACACCTCACCCCCAATGTAATAAAGTCTCACTCCTTTACCAATATGTCGTCGGGTTTGTTCTACTACCACATTTCGGTTTACATTTGACAATAGTCCCAAACAGAACCTTTCTGAATTGCTTGGATCTGAAGAAGTAGTAGAAAAAATGGCATGATATTATGTTCCAGTATGCCCCTATGATAAATTTTAGCAGTATTAACTAAATATATACTGTATTTTACCTGTGAACCCATCAACAACAATGGAGGGCTGGGAGGCATGAAAAGTCTCACCAACTCGAGTTCCAAGCTCATAATAGCAAATCGAACACCAAAATGCTGGCTCACAATACATTACAGGCTGAGCATCCATCGAAGGACTGGGAGTAAATCGAGATATAGCTATATTAAAGGTCAGACAAAAAAATTATTAACAATTTCTTTACTAATTTATTTTCAAAACGTTACATCACACCACAATATTAATGTCAGCAATCAACTACGGCGCTACTTGACTGTCTACAATTAATATCATTCTTCCTCTATATAAACGGCTATAATCGAGAGGATATTTACCTTTTTCTTTAAACAGAAAATCATAGCCACAAAATTTTATGACCTCTTCTCAAACCATTTTATTGTGGTTTAAGAAGTTCAAGCTTGAATGTACCAAAATATCATTTTACGAGCAATTTTTCCTTGTAACTCAACGATCATGATTGAGCACAATCAAGAAACAGGCCAAGAAAGATTATAGACTATATCATGACGGATTATAACTTATGACGAATGACGAACATGCCAATCTGAGGAAATGGAAAACAACATCGTTACACTGTAGTCTTTGTTTTTTGTGTCACGCATTTTTTAATTCCATTCAAATTAATACTTCCACAAAAACATGCTCATGTACGCTATTTTACTTACATAATAAATTTGTTATATGTACGCATTTTTTCAACCTTGTACGCTTTCACAATATCAATCGCTTGAAGCATCAGAAGCATAAGACTAATGCCCAGGTAGAACAAGTATTTAGTCAATAATGTGTGTTCAAAAGATAGACAAAAAACTTACCCATAACATCCCCGTTCTCCTGAGTATCACCTTCCTCCGACATGTAACCAGGGGGTGGTGTCTCTGTTACGGGAGGAAATCCAGTCAAATCCAAATTGGAAGGAAAGGATGTATTATCTGGCATAGAATTTCCCAAATCCTCCAACGACGGAAACTCTTCTACAGCACCATTTGCATGGCCATTAGATGTTATAGAATGACTTCCGACGGTTGTGTTACCGCTTCCTACAGGTAAAGTGGCGGATGTGCTTGTGGTATTCGCTGCCTGTCCTGAAACTAGCGGCCTTCCGATACCGTTTGTAGACGGTTGATTGTTGTTATTGACGCTGGCGTTGTTGTTGTTATTATTTGGGTTGCTGGGGCTATTCGAATTGCTCATTTGTCCTCCAATGGAGTGCTGCGAAGAAGAGGAGTAGTATGGGATATTATGATTCTGAAACTCATGCCGATCATGATCATGATCATGGAAAATTTTATCGCTAAAAATACATGATGAGGACTCAGTTTTTAAGTCAGCAGAACAAATTGAAGAGGAACAAGAACTTAATTTTGTACTGATAAAAAGATGATGCTGAGAAGAAGACGTGATCGATGAAGATGATGAATTTGAAGATTTTTGGGTGATTTGAGATTGGGGTTTGGTTAGCGTTAGTGGGGATGATATTATGTTACAATTAGTATCTCGCACATGAGACTCAACCTTCATTGATCTTTCAAATGTTGTAATGTTCGGACTGGAATGATAGCTAATGGGGTGTGTGGGCGTTGGATATTTGAGAACCGGATTTGTTGGACTCATTAATTCTGGGTTGTTAGTATTATTGACATTTTCATTTTCAGGATTTTTATCCCAATCATCTTCAAATGTAGCACTAGTAGCAGAGCTCGGGGAACGTGGGGAAACTATGCTCTCATCATCCGACGAGAATATTGATGTCAAAGAAGACGTAAAAGGAATTGAAGAAGAAGAAGTGGAGAAGAAAGTAGAAGAAAAAGTATTAGAAGCGGAAATGGAATTACGACAAAGAGTAACTACTTGATTTACCGTAGTGGAGTTGTTTGGACTGCCACTAGTGTTACTGGATGAGTTGTTGGAGGTTATAATTATTAGGTTTGAATTGGGTGAGGTGGCAGTGGAACTGGTGGTACTATTTGTAGCTGACTGGGATGACTGTTGATTTTGATGCTGGAGAGATAGATATTTTATGATACACAATATAGAACGTAACCAAAACACACACACACACACAATGCCAAAATGCCAAAATTGCTAATGCCTCATATTACATCCCTTTAAATATTTTTTCTTTTGCTCTGCAACAACATTCCATGATTCAACAATATCTTTCAAGAAAAAAATAATGAATATAAATGTAATGTTGAAAAAAAGAATGACGACTGCTTACCAAAGTTGTGGAGCTGCCAGTCAAGGTACTGGTTGAACTACTGAGTCCGAGACCTGTTCCAGTTCCACGAGGTACGAGAATAGGAGGTAGCACAGGGTTCTCAATCTTCTGATAGTGATACGGATTCACACAAACATCTTCCAGCTTGAGGTGAAATGCGTACTGACATGATTCAATTGATTTGAGCTCATGGTGAGATTGAAGCTCAGGCCAGCGCCATAGACGACAGTAGATTACGTGCGGGAGACCTTTTCTGTGAGATACTTGGAGACGACCATCCAGTGATCTGTGGGATCAGAAAATAACACAGTGTTAAAAATTGTCACTTAACTGACTATGTCCAAAAACATTTCCAAGGATGCACACGTACATGTATAATGTAATTTATATAAGATGCTACACGATTAGGCATTTGTAACATGCAGAACGTTTCTCCATGTATAGTAAGTATATACAGCTTTCTGCTTTCTTTCGTAGCATTACTTGAAGCGAAACCACCACCAATAGCATTATTTCTAAGCTGCAAACCAACTCTAGACTAATAATAATGGTTTTTTTTACCTTGTGTAGATATTCTTTTTGATAAAACCTACAAATATTGAATGTATTGCTTCAGTTCAGTACTTCACCAATTTAACGTATAGTTGGTTTCCTCCATTTGCATAGCATTATAAGTTTGCAGAACTTGCTTTCACCCACATTTTTTACCATGTGGATGCGCACATCAACAACAGGACGCTTCTTAGAAGTAATATCATGACATTTATCCTTTTGTGCATTACCTAATCCTGCAAGTCTGGTTTTATAGTTAGGTTATGCACGAGTGTAGACAAAAACAAACATTTTCCGTTGTTCAATTAGTGAACTCTAGACAGCATGGTTCCAATTTAACACGAATCAATCATACGATCCGTTAATAAATTATAATGAAGTGCTACGCATAGAAAGTTTTATGAAACACTATTTAGCTTTCATTTTATATGTTTTTCAACGTTTCTGAAAATTAAAAGTTTTTATTTAATATTCAATATTAATACTAAAATAATTTTAAAATTTAAATTAAAGCATTTCAAAAAGTAAACCTTATTTTTCTTTCAAGCAACCTATCATAGAATAAAATGGAGTAAACCAAAGGAGCAGCTAATGGCTAAATCACCGTATGCGACAATTGTGAAACAAGCATTTGAAAACAACCGATGACATATATCCAAAACTGTTTCCGGCAAACAATTTGGAAAGTACTTGGAAATATTAATCCTATTTTAATGCCTAATAAATGCTACATGGTACACGTATATCCATTCAATATAGTATAATAGCGCATGATGGTATGTACGTATATACATCATTAATCTATGCATCTAAAGCAGTTTTTGTTGAAGGGGCTATCGATTCAATCGTCAATAATTAAATGCTTTCCTGTTGAGAAACGGGTGTACCAAACTCCTTAATAATTCATTTGGGCAGTAATTTATGCTACATGGATTGTCCCAAAAGCTTTGATTTGATCATATTGTCTGACACGATAAGAAAATCTCCTTCTGTTTTTGTCAAAAAGATTATGTGCACACTGAAGTTAGGTGATGTTTGATGTTACAGTAGACTATTCAAGAAGAAATAATAGAAGTAATAGAAACAGACGTAGACGTGTCCAATATCCGTCACTGCTATTTATTAGGTACCACTTGTTTGTGTCAAAAAATTGTCAAAACACGTGTAGGCGGATGAAGCAAAGAAGTACAATTACCACTGATGACAGTCGCTGTCTGAAGTTTTTGGATTTTGGATGGTACATTATCGAATTATGCATTCTTCATTCAGCAAGGAAATTATCTTTTTCTACATCAAGCAAAGTCGTCATCTGGTCATAATATATACGATTGAAAATTATAGATGACTAGAATATAGAAGACGAATTCAAAGCACAAATTACTTTTACTAATTTTAGTAGCTGCAATTTCTTATACCACAAATTATTTTCCCTGAAAGTCGGATAGTAACCTGCTGAATTTTGTTTTGAATTTCTCTGAAGAATAAAACTGCAGTCTGTTCGCACATAATATTTTTCGTAGTAGTCAAAACCAAATGAACAAACTAACCATGCCATTCAAAAACATGAGTTTTGAATGGCAGACCATATTCCATGGCGTGTGTAGGTGTCCATATTTATATTGCTTTTAAACAAATCAAATTTTTCTTTTTCATTTATGACTGATATTGATCAAAAATATGTTCCAGCCACATTGCAGACGTCAATGACAAATCTTTCACATGACGCCTCATTTCAAGCCAAATAATTTCAAAATTTTACATATGACCAGACTCTAAACTATTTCATACTACTATATGTATACCTGAATAAAATCTTAAAGTTTTAGGATTTTACCTTTCCAATTAGTTTTGTTTCAAAGGTTTCAACCGCTCAAATTTCTTTTAGGAGCACGTCTACACTTCGTCTAAAATGGTAGTTTGGAAAGCACTCAGTCGGATGTCAGAACTATCAAATGTCAAATATCAAACTACCGTGTATACCATCAAAGTCAAAAGTGACAGCCACTATCAACATCAACCATAAGGCATATTACAATTATTCATAATGCATTTTCAAAATTTATAGCATGTGGTACACATACCTAAATTGATATTTGATTTGACAGCACATTAAATTGTGAGCTATCAACTCAGCTCTATACTCTATAGCTCTGTTCCAGTTTCCGTACTACGTGTGCTTTCTTTTGCCATAACATGTACATACATTTTTAATGAATGGTTTAGCCTTCGCATGTATTTTGTGCTGCATCCTCAACATCATCATAGAGGATAAGTTAGCCTTCGATTTTAACGTAAACATTAAATATACTATTGTGCTCTAATATTTCATCCAATAGTAAAGGCACACGAGCTCACACTTTAGATAAATGAAAGAAATGGAACGGCTTACCATTATCCTAAGATATAACTTATCGTGTTAATAGCCTAAACATTTCCATTGATGCGTCACATCAGATTTAATCGGCCTTTTTTGATGGCCTAACATAACATATTGATTAGGAAGGGGCCAATAGAATAGAGCCTTTACTCAACAACAGTCATATGCACCGCATGTATCCGAAACCTAACCGTCCAAAAGAAGTTCCAAAAGGGTGAACTAACACAAGGGATATTATGCAACGATGCATCCAACCATAAAAGCCAGACGACAAGCATAAAAAGGGCGTAAACCTTTCATGAATCCTCCTGTTGCTTTGAAAGTCAAAGTCATGAGTTGACCTAATCGCGACATACCAGACCCCCGACTGAACAAACTGCAGACTTTATACTAATTTCTGCACACCAATATAAAAAGGATAATATTATGTTTGACTACAAACTAACGAGTTAACATAACATGATATTAGTTTGCTAGAGAGTGGGATGTAAAGCGTATCAAGTAAAGATGAAGATGGCTCATGAGTGGTGTAGCTCAAGATCTCAAGTTTTTGGAAGCTGATAAATATGTATCCATGTTGTATTATTGCACATTACACAAGCCCACCTATACATATAATATGTACTCATTCATTCCATCCGCCTTTTTATTCACACACAAGAAGCTCTCCGGCATCTGCTGTTGTTGTAATGTGCGCCTTGCAATTTTGCATACTCGTATATTATCACCCGAAAATTTATGAGCTTTGGGTTGAATTTTTTAACACGCAAGCAAAAAATATTTATCCAATAATGATCATATATATCGTCAGTATCGAGCATTTAAAATCTCTTTCTTTAATGCTATCATAAAAGATGAGGATTCAAAAGTAGCCGAAGAGCTTTGAGATAAGTCTCCGGATTTTTGTCTTTATTCACTTCACGCAAGCTTTTTTACCTCTAACGATACTTATATATAGTATACTTTTTCAATATATATTATTGTTAGGCTAGAGTGTGTGCATAAGAAAAGTTTGACTAAAAAGTGCAAGCAGATGCAAGAAAAACTTGGATGGGATGCGATAATAATCGTAAGTGCACTTTTAGCTTTAGACATAAAGCTTTATCTGTCTACAGCACATCCCTGTCTAGCTCAATTTTCGACCTTGTCCTGGGTCTTTCACACCACCTTGCCTTTTTCCTTGGGATGTATCACTAAAATAAATGTTTATATTAGCGTGGTGTCATCTGCACCACATCAATTTGTCATGTTAAGATACACTCATCACATCACCCAAATAGGTATTCTGAGTTTTGCATCAGCGTGTGCAAACAGCGAGCCATAAGGAAGTAAATGTATACGTATTATGTATAGCAATACTATATTTAATTTTGATATTATCCAAGTTTTTGATATATATAAAATTCTTGCAGATTTAACTGGGCAGCCAAAATTGATAATGGATATTCATTTATCTTTCATACATGAAGCGCATCAAAGTAAAACCAGTGGCTCACAAGAATCATCGTCGTTCGGTAGCTCAAGTTGTTGCTTTGAAGCAAGCAGGCAATCAGGCAATGGTAAATTCGTCGACCTCGGCTCGAGTCACAACCTCAAAGCACAACCGATTTAATCTATGATTATGGATGATGAATGATGATGATAACATGATGACTCAAATGTACTTATTATTTAGTAACAACAATTAATAGTAAAGAATTTAGCTTACGAATGGTGAAAGAATCCTCACACGAAAAAAGTTATTAAAACATCTATAATTGTTTATTTTATCTAAA
Organism: Orchesella flavescens; assembly: GCA_964034955.1. Classification (NCBI taxonomy): domain Eukaryota; kingdom Metazoa; phylum Arthropoda; class Collembola; order Entomobryomorpha; family Orchesellidae; genus Orchesella; species Orchesella flavescens. The sequence continues at coordinate 28,757,612 of OZ035954.1, read as the reverse complement.
GTTGAAAGTTCTTGCAGTAGTATCAAATGTCAAGCCTATTTCAAGGTTCTCATTTTAATACAATCTCAATCACGTACACAGCCTTATAACTATTTGCTATTACGATTTTATAGAAAATTCAACATCATGGAAAAAGCATAAAATATTGGCTTCATACATTCATCAAGTGTGGCAAAGGCAAATGTAGTTAATTTCTTAGCTGAATCTTGTGCAGGAAATCATTCATTACTATGAATATATGGTCGTGGTCGTAGGTAGGATAGGATTTAACAATTGAAAGCTACATTGAAAAATAACCTGTTTCATTCATTTTGTGATCGGTTCTTCAGTTATCAATGTTATCATCAGTCATCTTCAACCAACACAAACATGCAAGTTTTCTTTATTTTCACTGATGGTTTAATGTTCACCCTTCAATGAATAAAGTTATTAATTTAAGTAGGTCAAACTCAATATCACTCAGTATGCAACAGCAATCGTAGCGTTCCTATCATAAGTGTATGCCTTTGAAGATTTGATTTTGGAGACAGTTTAGTTTAGTAACTTAGCATATGTACGTGTATAATACAACGTACACTTTCTGGCATTGGCAGTCACCCAACCAAGCTAATCCCCCGACGCAGAGTACTGTGTAATTTGGCGAAAAAGTATAATGAATTTCAAACTACAAATTACGTGAGTGAATGGTTCCTCTATGAACTCTTACATTGAGTTCAAATTGTCTGGTTAGCAAATTAACAATATGTGTGTACAATATACTCGTACTACAACACATTTACATATCAGAGACAACACCGCAACGACTTTAATTTGAACATAAGTTTAAAATTTGTGTCTGTCAATAGATGATGATGAGGACATGATATTCGGTGGTTTGAATTTTTACCTAGTTTTACGAAAATAACAGAATCATGAATTTAAGCCAGCAAAGGTTTTTGCAGAAATGTTGGTTGAGTTATTTTGGTTTTTGGCATTAGAGGATACATAGGAGATGAAAAGCCTTAAAAGTTTTACAAAATTTTCAAGATCGTATCTCCTATATTTGCATATCATTGAACCTCATCCTAACGTTTCACATTTATCACAGAAGACTGAATATTTCATGCATATGTGTGGCTTTGATTTGGATACATGTTCCTAGCAAGCAACCACTCTTACACGTGTTATGCCACACGCCTCCATGTGTTTTGTATACCAACCAACCCTCTCAGGTCACAATGTACCCAACAACCTCATCATCACATCAGCCTAAAATGTGAAAGGAATTTTTTTCTTAGATTTGTATTAAATGAAATGCCTAGTTAGAAGGCAAATGAAATGGATCTGGAGAGAAATTAGGCAAATCAACTCAAATCACTTGAGAGGGAGAGCTACTGCAGCTCACTAGCTCAGGAGCTCCTGTACTCAACTAATAGACTTCCCACAGTCCCTCAAATGGCAATTCATTAGCCTGCTTCACTTTAATTTCATTTAATAGCCCATGATATGTAAATGTTTTTTTTTCTCAAATAGTATTCCAAAGCTGGAATTCGAGTGTATAGCAAAAGATTGGTTTTATATGTTCTATGTCCATGTCCATGTTCATTTTTCCAGTCCCGTTCGCCATCAAAGTATGCATTATGCAAATCTACCATAACCTGACACAACTCTAATGAAAACCAAAGGGTTTCCTTTTCTTTGATTACCATTTTTTAATCAAAAGCAATGATGACGACGAAGAAATGACTTTTCATATTGTTATGTTAGATGTTGATACACATTGATGCTTGCTTTCATCCAAATAACCTTTGCTAATGTATCACCTTCTGGAACATGATATTCGGAGAAAACCCCAAAGTTCAGCAAATAGCATCCTAGGAAATTATACTTCCAGCTGCTCCTCAATAATGGTGTTTTTCTGAGAGTTAGTTTTGGCTCTTTACTCTCTTGTCTGGTCATTACTAACAAAAGGAAAGCCAGCCTGCTGCTTATAAGCATGCAGTCACTATAGTGTAATACTTCTGTATGTAAGTACATGCAGTACATCTGCTTTTCGCATGAAAATGCGTCTCGAGTTGAATGAACTATCCTGTCTGGTCTCCTCCATACCCTATAGAGTACATAGTGAAGCCTGAAAAAGTACTGGCATTAATAGCGTACCTACTAAAACATATATACGTGTGTAACCATCACCATGCACCGTGTCCTTTCTTTCTTTTCTCAGCAGTCAAACTGGTATTTAACGAGCTAGCCCTAACCATTCATCCATTCAGCTTCAGCACTCTTATTTCGCCACGAAGTTAAGTCAATTGCCATTTTACATGGGCATAGCCTATATATATGCCGTATTTGCGTAGCAAACCAATGCCATTCATAAGTTCATATCTAACTTCTATATGTGCACATATACAGCTTACATACATTCTGGTTCGTATGTAAAAATGTGCTCCTGTTTTTGTTGTGTTAGCTCTACATGCTAGCGGTCTATTATTATGTGCAGAAGTCACAGTCATGACCACCGTAATAATTTAGTTTTCATATTTCTTGTTCTGTTCTGTTCTGTTCCCTGCCCTTTTTGACTGATTTACTTCAAGCAGGGATAAGGAAACTTACAAAAAAACATTGTACATAACATAATAATTGTATGTTTCCAAAATGCAGGCATGAAATATCTACGTGTTTCTTTCCCAATGCGTTAAGATCTTGTATAGATTTTCTAAAGTCAAAGGATGTGTCGTTGCAGGATCGCAGAAGATAAACAGCAAAGCATCACATCACAATTTTAGGTAGTCGAACGGGAATATACGCTTTAAGAGAAGGGGGAGAGACGGTTGCTAATGGGTAAATAACCAACCCAAATAACGGGCTACTGCATCTGGATGCATGCAGCCATAATTTCGAAAACTTTCTTCTGCTAGTCTTAAAAACTCTTTGATACTTCATGTTCATATCTGTAACACAACGCTGAACGCTTTAGCATATGTATATGTAATGTACCAAATATCTTCCAGGCTGATGTTATTCATCAAATCTACTTTTGGATTTTATGGGTAAAAACCTGATGGTTCTACGCTGCGTTACTCTCACGAGTACTGCAACGCAGAAATGGAAAATTACCATTTACATCGGATCTACGTATGTACGTGAGTTAAATTACAGAGATGACATCAGAAGAGAGTAGTTTTTGATGGAATTTGACATGATAAAAAATATGCACATGTAATAATACTTACCGGGGAATGGTGATGCATCGAGTTGAAGGGCTCTGCTGACTGATAGCCCTTTCCAATTCCTCAAGTCCTCCAGATTTTTTCAACTTTTTCACCAAACTTTTCACTGCTTTCTCACTCCATTTCTCCTCGCCATCCCCCTTCTTCCAGCCCAACAATCTTTTCACCACGGGTGAGTGGTTGAAGGATAAAATTGATGTCATGATGATTTTCTTTATTCAGTGAGAACACTGCATATACGTTTATCACATGAAATTAACTGTCTGATTTTGTAATACGAAATTCGTCTGGTTCAACCCGTTAAATTTAAGTTTTTTGTGTATTTCAATTTACTATCAACTTTTGATTGCACTTTTTAGAGATTCGGAAACACATTTCTTGGTGGTGAATCTTTCTAAACTGCAAATTAACTAATGTCACAGCATGTTAAGATATACACATTCGGCAGGGTGTCCAACTTTCTCCGCCTGTAGAAAAAAGTAAATTTATTTATTATATTTTCACCTTTCTACAAAAAGTTGACCTTTTTGTGTTTAACATTTAAGGATGAATGTCAAACACGTGCTCATCTTTGAACAGTTAAATTTTACTGATTTCACAAATAACAAAGCAATTAAATCGCGTGACATGTGGTATTTTATGGATTAAAAAAACGCTTGTTCCATTTAATCAACTGCGTAGAATTAATCAAAATCTCCATTAATTTAGGGGACACTAAAATTTGCAATTGACATTTCATTATCGTCACACAATACAATATTACGTTAAGTGAATGAAGTTGAGTTAAATACACACTCAATAGTATTTTAATACTTCCTTTCTTAACGTTTTAGTATCAATTATAACCTTATTACTATAACAGGATATACGAAACGCTCTTCAACATTCATCTTAAAATCACTCAATCGCTTACCGAACAAATTAAACGAATGATTAACCTAATCAATTTTTATGCCACGCGATAATGATATTATTGGCCATGGAACGGATTAAGTCGAATGCAAGATTTCAATACAATATCATTCTGTTTATATATAGGTTATATATTCGCAATGTAATGGTTTTTTGGGTAAAAATATCATTACTTTACCTCCTGCCTATGATGAGAGTTTGTTGTTCCTACTTCGATGTATATATTTATGTTTTGCTGTTGTGTTTTTCCTTATTCAGTTCGGAAAACACATTCGCACCTTTTTATAAAAATGTTTAAACAAATATTAATTGGTTACTTCCTCCAGAAGGGATGCATTTTGTCCTCCAAAACCTAGTTCAAAATAACACACCAACCAGTATTGCCAGAAGTTGGAAGTAGTGGTTATGTTGTAATCACTGCCCTGTTGTTAGTTGTTACTTGCACACTGGAGGTGATTTTTTGCAAGAGTAAATATATGTAAGTATGGTAAAGATGAGAAGAAAAAAAACTACACATTATCCATTTACATCTTGAGAATTTGCAAAAATGCAAAAATCCAATTCTCTTCTTCTATTCTCTTGCTTGCTATTCACTCGCTCACTCACTCCATGTCTTGTCCATATTAATTCGCATTTGGTCACATTCAACATTACTTTACATTTTATTTTACTATTGCCTATCCACTTGCTTTCACGTATTGTGTTGTGTGTATATGAGGCATAAGTTTGTATAAGCATAATATAGGCATTAAAAACTAGCAGGTCCTCTCTCTCTCTCTCTCTCTAAAACTTAACTTCGTATGTTATGTACGTACTACCACGTACTACGTACATGTAAGATGCACATATCACACATCTTCATTTTCCGCAACCCTTTGGTGAACTACCTAAATAGCAATAGTCTTTTATATTGCAGAGAATTATTACGTTGCTTGAGTTGAGCTCACAGTATACCTCGCATCTATCTTGCATCATCATTCCATTCCTTTGATAATATTCCTTGGTAAATGTTTTGCAAGATACGATGAAAAATACACAATGAATGTTACCACCTACCCGAGTACAGTAGCTTTAAGCCATCAAATGCAAAGGATAGCCCAGTTTTGTATTGCAGGAATCTGTAAAAAAGTAAGCTTTAAAAAGAAGTGGTAGTCTGCTCACATACTTCTCATTTCTCGATGTACTCGTACGCTCACATCCATTCATCCTACATCCTAACAATACAAGGCATACATACATTACGCATTTTGATGGTAATGTAAATGTAGCAAATTCATTGCATACTACACTGCATAAAAAATATCCTTTGTAAATGCTTAAGCATATGTCCCCTCAGCCTCAACTCACTCTAATTTACTTAACTAACGAAGCTCCTGGCTTTTACCAATAAGCAAAAAAAGTTATCATATCAGCATTCATATCATTGTGTACTATGTGGTGGTGAGTTGAACTGATCATCGTCAGTGTCATTAACACATCTAGTATTGAGTTGGATTGGATATAATACGTGTATGAAAAACTTTTAGGGTAGTAGGAACACTAGGGATATACATACATAAATGTAACTGTAAAGCACTTCTTTCTCTTTAAACACTTTAGCTTGAAATGCTACAAAAAAGAGAATGCATGACTTATGTTAACCAAAAAGCATTACGTTTCTTCTGGTCTCTTTTTTACATACATATTATATATGCCTTGTCCTGTCCTGCCCTAGAATACAAGAGCAAGATGTGATTTTGTCGTGGACAGGCAATGTTCAACATATTGTAGGCATCCATCCATTCAAACGCGCATGAAATATTTAACACGGGTATATATGGTTCGTTCTTTTTTGTCCTAGGATGATGATGATGGCCTTCGGCAATATCAACTTCTATTGTTGTTTATAATGCGTGTGGTGTGACAAAGAATGCGAAATGTTTAAAAAAAATACTATGAAACTACTGGAGGAACAATATTGTTGAGGTTTAAATTGGCAAATGGATTTTCGCTAAAAAACTATGCTTAACATTGTATATGTTAACATGGCTTGAGAATGAGAGGAATGAGAATGAATTTCATAGAATGACAATGACAAGAAAGAAATGAGTATATAGCAAAGGGCATATTTCTTCTCATGTCCTTACCTTTTTACTTCCAAGTTCCAAGCTAGAAGGGCATACAAGATCGACTCAACAGAACTGCTGGAATGAGATCATGTTTGAGTTTCATTTCCAGGTGGAGGGTACACCACTACTTCACTATTCTATGTATGTATGCCAGTTGGACTAGCAGAAAGCAGAACCAGAGTACCCATATAATAATACTTCAACTCAACTGGATTCTCCGCAGCATTTTTTCCAAGGACCCATCCAGAGTTCATGGCTAATAGATGAAATGATAGGAGGAGCAGCACAAGCGAAAAGTAAACCAACCAAGGGCTTTTGTAGGTTATGATGTGAATAGCCTCTCACCAGATACATTATTGACCTTGAGTTTCCTGTTCCACTTTGCAACGCTGTTACAATACAATACAGCTCAACAAACGCTGCTACAGGAAAGAAATAAAGAAAATTCAATGTACACATAAATACAATACAACATGGTTCATGTACATGGTTCCTTATCGGACCGTTTACAAAAATATTCTACTTTGCATAATTAAAAGCATTCTAATAACACTTTTTCAATCATACCGTTTCCTGTGTCTGTTTACCATTTACGGAATATTGCCACATGAAAAATACAAGTCCCACCTCCATAAAAACCTATTCATCTTATCGTTAGAACATGATGATATGTATGCAAATACACCAAATGATTATATCTAAATTAATCATGAACTTGTCAGATCTTCTAAGCTATGAAAAGCACGGGAGATTTTCTCTATGTTCAATTATCAATGGAAAGTACAATACATTCTTCCAACTCAATCACATCGTACCTGTGATTAGGATGATTTTCTTCATATGTTTATCATTAAAATCAGATGGATGATATCGCATGATGCCCATGGCTGCCTTCTTTGTTCAGATCGTTCATTGAGCTTCACTACCACCATCCACATTTTATTTACGTAAATAAAAACTGCATTTTTATTCCGAACAATTGAAACGAACTTGTGTTGATTAACGAGATCGAGAGGGTTATTTTACGTGTTGAATTTTAGTTTGTGATTATTGATCATTGATTGTTTAGATTTTTAGTTAGAGGTTAATGATTATATTTGTGATTCTTCGTCTCTTTCGGTTGTCTTTGTTTGTTGATTGTAGGTTGCTTCAATAATCATTTTGATTTTTTGGATTGTAGTGTAGTTGTAGTTTTTAGTCATCAAAGGTCATTTGTCAGCAGTATAAGAAGCATGATGCTATGATGCATGAAATGGAGTTGGTGGAAGGTGTGGAAAATTTGGTGATGGAAGGTTCGACGGTTGTTAACAATGAAGAGCGACCTACACCTAATGCTTCCGGTGAGAATGGTCTTGAAAAAGTTGGGAATTCTCCAGCAGAACTGGAAGTTGATGATATGGACGAGGACGACGATGATGATGAAAGTGGGAATGTGTTATCATTTGTTAAGAACGAACTCATGTTCGGAACTCGTTGCTGGAAGTGTTACATTCCAAATACCTGGTTTACTTGTGGAAATTGTGACAAGCGATTTCACCGTAAGTGTGCTCTTCTAAAGGAAGGGTTACCGCCACCGGTATTTGATAAGCCACTTCAGGCTGCTATGCGTGATGCGGAGCCAGCTAAAATGCTAAAATGTACTGAATGTGTTCTTGCTGAGAAGACGTAAGAAACTACAAACCAGTTCGGAAATGTGAATGGGCTGGATGTATTAATTACTTTATCGCTATAATCATCGATGTTATTGAATATCTTTTGCAGCCTTGTTCCCAACATGGTCAACGTCACTCAAAGCGCATTAAATTTGGCTATGATTAGGCTCACTCGCAATATCGAAAAAGCTTTTAATGTAAGTAACCTCCTTCTTTCGGACAACAGTTAGTTGTCATTGTTGTGAAGTTAATTTGATAACTATATTACTTTGCGTCTGGCTGGACTTGCAGATGAGACCGTCAAAGAACGGTGCAACTAGTGAAAGCGAGAAGGTTTGCCTGGGATTAATTGTCGCTTGTCAAAGATCTACTGTCATGAAGGCAAGGGGGAACTCTTACAAATCCATTGAAGCCTACTACTGCGATTACAAGAAAGTCCGCTATGACATCATTGTGATATTTGGTGGTAATTAATTAAATACTTTTTTATATTAATTTTTCATGCCTACCTACCCTGTGTTTCGCATTGAAAGATTATCAATTATCAAGAGAAATATATGTTATCAACATTTGATTATTGGATTTCAGAAGAATCTGAACCCTTCTTGGTGGTTCAACATTTACTTAGAGTTGTGGCCGAGTTGATAAATGAACTACAGGCGTGTCCAACTTGCTATATAAATCGGATTAGGGGTGATGCTACTGGAAATTTCAAAGGAATAGTTAAGAATAATGTCAAGTTAGCAATTATGGATAGTTGTGAGGTATATACTGAACTTAATTATAATCCACATAAGTTGTAAGTAAAAAAATGCATGATTTTTAGTACGAAATGTGTCAATAGAGATGTTTTAAATCTTTAGAAACCCACTTGTTGTGTTGGTTGAAAATGCCCGGCTTCCCATATTGGCCAGCAAAAATCCTTGATGTGACAATCATTAACAACAAAAGCACTGCGATTATAGTTTGTTTTGATGAGAATCAGTACTGGAATATCCCGTTGGATTCAAAACTTCACTCTATGAAGACGTATTCAAGAAAGTATCCGTCAAAATATCCACAATCAAATTCCTCCTTTAGTAATGCAGTTAGGGTATGTTAATTTTGTTTATCAGGGTAAATCTAATATGTTCATCCCAAGAAGAGCATAATAATACGATACATGTTTTCATACCGTATGAAATGATGATTTAATTGTACATTCATATAGGACTGTGAAAAATACATTGAAAATGCGCGTAAAGCATTTGGCCAAGTAGTTATTCCAGAGACTGCGACTAATTTTAGTGGGGATCTGGACAGTGCCGAAGCAGAAATGTTTCCAGATGTAAGTATCTAAAATATATTTGTGCCTAATCAATTTTAATGAACCATAAACTTGTATGATTAAACTTGTAAAGTAATTTTGTTTCTCATCAATAATAGTTTGGTTTTGGTGCTGTTGCTGAACCCTAGCCCTAACATGCGGAGAAAGTAAAGATTCATAAAAGAATGTAGAGTTCATAAGAGTAGACTGCAGTTGACACAAAAACTATCATGCTAAATAAAATTAATAGATTGTACATGTTAATGAACATTTTTTAAGTTTGTAACATTTTGTAACCCGAATAAAATATTAAAGATCTTGGCTCTTGGCTCCCAAACAATTTTCAGTATGCTTAATTGACATCATTAAATTACACATATACTATAAATTTAGTCAAAACTTTAGCATATGCATACAATCTTGTCTGCTGATACAAGTAGGCATTTTTAGTCGTTATTGTTATTAATTACTTGGCACGATAGCATTTATTCATGCATTTAGTCATGCTTAACACAGATTCCATGCATCATACCATGTTATCAACTCAATGACCAAGGGAGATAAGATTTAGATTACAGATTCACGGTGACAAATTTGGTATGCAATATGCATCACCCATTTACGTCAATATGTATAGTCATAAATATAATGGTGAGCTACCCGTAAACCTTACTACGTCTGAGGGAAAGCAGTAGTGAATAAACAGAATTACGGGTAAAGTTAGGTGTTGCATAAATTATCAACAAAAATGGCTAAAAGTAACCATGTATCGTGCCTTGGAGTTTTTAAAACTGTTTCAGTATTTTGGTTTTTGCTAATAGTGTTTACGTGTCATCAAGAAGTGTTTTCGTTTTATTGCACGGATAGTTATTGCGCCGATCGTACTTCAGAATATAATTCTCCATGTTCTGAGGCCCGCAATTGTACAAACATTGGTTTCAGAACATTTCTTGACCCGGATGTGTGTAATTGTTGCGAATACTGTTTTGAATACTTGCATGAAAATGATACATGCACAACCATGAGTGAACAAAAGCCAACGGAGATGTGTGGTCCACATTTAACTTGTGTGGCAGAAGAAACGGGAGCTGCAAAGTGTAAAAAAAGTAGGGAATTCTTCTCTCTCTCTATCTTTTAATCTTTCTTAATTAATTTTTGTTGGGGATTACTAGGTTAATTTATTAACTGCAATAATTTTAATGCTTAAACTATAGTTAAAGAAGCACCAGATTACAATGATGGAACACCAAAAGATCAAAATTTCTGCATGAAAAGACGTCATGAGTATGAGGAGGCAAAGGAGAAGGGTAATTTGGGGATATCCCAAATGTACCCGGAATGTAATGCTGGAGGCTTTTATGCGCCCCGTCAATGTCTACCTGGATCTGTGTAAGTGATTATCTGTTTTGCCATATAATCCATGTAATGCTATATACCAGCAATTTTTGTTGCATTAATTCGATCTCATTTTAATATGTAGGTGCTACTGCAGCAATCTTAACGGAGAACGAATTTTTGGATTAGCCTTGACTAGCGAGTATCAAGACTGTGGTAAATAATTAATTTGCATTTATAAAAAGGAAGCTCTCATAATTCATAGGTTACAGCTTACAATAAACAATCAAATTTTCTATGAAAAAATAGCTTGTGCCAGGGATATTGCAAGACTTCAAGAATTTGGATTTACTGGCCGACTCCCACATTGTCTTCCAAATGGGGATTACGATGAGCTCCAGTGTGTAGTTAGAACTTGTTTTTGCAGATCTCATCCTGATAATTTATTTGCAATGCATGCCATGAATGAGTCTGATTGCTGTAAAAAATTACAACACTATTACTACCATGAAAAATTATAAAAGTCTACATTACCTCAAATAAGGATGTTTTAATCTTGTATTATTATTGAATTTTGTGCTAGTTGACCCAAAAATGCACGTATTTGATCCGGAGTTGCCTCGCTATTACATGAGGGATTGTGAGCTACGTCGAGCTAAAATTGAAGTTCAGATTGCAGAAGCTGAACTGGAAGGAACAAATATGATTGTTGCTGACATGCCCAGTTGTGACCCAGATGGAAATTATGCACCGATGCAAACAGATTTTAACAGGCTTTACTGTGCAGACCCAAATGGAACACAGATAGAGACTTATGAAGCTGAAAAATTTACCGCGGCTGCGACTGGAATGAACTGTTGTAAGTGTTTCTGGGTAACTCATTATGAATGTGATCATCAGTCAGGAATTATTTATTACAAGAGGCTTCTAATTTCAGACTGTGCTCGAGCAAGATTACTCCTTTCAAACAGCGCCACTGGAAAGCCAAAGTGTTGCTCAAACGGAAATTATAGACCTTGGCAATGTATTGGAGAAACGTGCTTTTGTGTGAATTCTTTGGGACAACAAGATACTTCACTAGGCCAGGTTTATGAGGATAAAGTTAAGGAATTGCCATGTTATCCTAAGGATAATGACCCCGGAGATGGAACAGAGCCTCCTTGTGTCTATGAATAAACAAAGTTCTCTTTTTGTTTTCCTTCGCATTAGCTTTTTGAAGAATTTTTGGGTAATAAGTAAAATCACGTTCTTTCTTTAACGCATTTAGAAAATGGAACAAAAACGAAATCAATTTATTTCGCTTTATACAGAAAATACCATTGCATTGTATAATGTATTTCGTAGATATTCTCGTTTGCATTGGCACATTTGTAGAATTCACTGTAAAAAGGTTAACATGTAAAAACCGTATAAAAAGTAAAGTTAGCTATAAGTATATTTCGTTCCCAGAACATTTATATATTTATCTAAACTTATTCTATACTTTGATAGATAAATAAATAAATAGATGTTGCAAACTAAATTAAAAACTAATCGGTAGTATATAAGTCTCCTCTTTTCAAGTAAACATTATCTTAAAGTGCCCCAAAAGCTCAAATGTATGTATGTGTGTTTGTCTATATGTATAAACTATAAACTATAAAATGAAAATGTGTTGTATTGTAAAATCTTATTTCTAATATATGAGAAACTGAAATCAATAACGAGACACCCATTTAAAAACTTGAAATGGCTACATCTGCAGGTTATTCCTAATCCAATCTAAAAATCTATCGACTCGCGTGTAGACCGTCGGATATTGATTTCCTTCATAAGCCCACGACTTAATACCAACTTGTTGAACCCGGTCTCCAACTCGAATAACGAGGGGTCCTCCATCATTTCCTCTAAATTGATTAGCCGACACACCATGGGCTTCGAAAATATCTGTTTTTGCGCATAACATCTCGTCTGTTATTTCCGTGAAAAGTTGGGATTGACACTCTTTATTTGTGAAGATTCTGTTGATTGCTTCCCTCAATACAAATTCGCTTGTGGGAGGCTCGACGTAATGGATGACTCCTCCAGAAATCCCTGTGACCTTTCTATTTCCATATTTAATCCATCCAGCTTCCACGCCTGAGCAGTTGCCAACGTCAAAGCCACGAGCACCACTAAAAATTCCAATTGGGGCAACGTGCTCATCAAATTCCACGGGTTGATCAAGTTGAACTAGCGCAATATTATTGTCCATTTTGCTTTGTTCGTGGAATCGTTTGTGGAAAATGATTTTAGAAGCCTTCCGTTCCAAGTAGTAATCATTGAAGGTATCATTCAGACGACTTTTGGTAAAGCCAATTCGAACTTGCATCCTTGCAACATCCTTGGAATTAAAGCGGTGAAGACACTGTGAAAAGAAAAAAATACTTATAACTTCGCATCAAACTAGTTTATCAATATGCAATTTAAGTATTAACTAAATTCTTACATGGGCTGCTGTCAGTACGTGACGATCTGAAACAAATAATTATTTGTTTAATTAAGTAAGGACTGGCCTAAACTCGATTTAAAATTATAGATGCATGCATTGAGTATGTAAGTGCTTACTGTCTATCAATGAGCCGCTGCACAATGGTCCAGTCTTTACGCGTGTTTGGATTGCTGCCTGGAAAATATATTAATTTCAATAGCATTAATTAACAAGGTGCCTTAAAGTGTACGACGCGACAACCTATATAAGTAGTGCTGAAAAAGGTAATACGTACCAAAAATGGATAGTTATCAAAAGACGGCCAAGTATTGTACAATGTTACAGCTGGACAAGCTTCAGTAGGCTCATTAGGTTTAAGAAGATCCTCTGCTGTGATCTAAACAGACAATATATAGTACATGCTTATTGAAATTAAACTTTTTAATAATTTAAAATTTGACATGCGGGTTGATTTTTTTGCATACAGAAGGTAGCTCTGGTTGTGGTTCAGGTTCCTCAGGAATCACTGGTTCCGGCAATGGTTCTTCCGGTGTTGGTGATGGAGATGGAGACGGTGGTTGTTGAGGTTCTTGCTGAATATCAACAACTGGAACCGTGGTAGTGATTTCGGGAACCAATTCTTCGGAGAGTTTCTGGGGAAAATTAGTAGTTTCCGGTTGTGAAACTTCAGGTCTTCCAGTAGATTCAACAACGTCTACAATTGGTTCCGAAGGTGCGGATGGGCCAGAGAGTCCATTATCAATTACTAACAAATCCTCAATCCTTTGAGTAGACTCCTCAATAAGTTCTGCTCCTAAAGGGACCGGAGGAAGTCCTGTGGTAGTGGGGTACATTGCGAGCTCTTCATCAGAAACTTCCAAGGATGATCTATGTGCATAGTGGATTTTATCCTTAGCACAGCATAAGATTCTGTCTCCGACGGATTCTGTATGAAAAATGATTTACATGAAAAAAATAATCTACTTTTTTATGTAAAAAGCAAAATCGAAATTTCCAACCTTTCGATGGTTTTTCCATCTCATCAAAGCTAATAGGCTCATCATCCAATGCATTCTGAGACGCACAAGCGTCAATGCTTTGGCTGTAATCTTGTGCCAAGCTAGGGTTCCTCAGTTCACCATTGTCACTGAAGAGAATTGGGTGACATCTTCGCAAAGTTACACAGACTCCTGGTTCTTGGTCCAGTGTCATGCATTCCGGTCTATCAGGTTGATCCAAAGCGTCAAAATGAAGCTCACCTTCTTCATCATCATCCGAATATGATGCTAAAGAATGGTTATAATGAAAAACACTTATTACAAAGATTGAAAAATGGTGAAAATAATTTTTGTTTTAGGTTTAATGAAGGAATTAGTAAAGCACCATCAACAACAATGGAGTCCTTATTCGTATTCCATTTCCTTGCAAGACCAAAAGGAATCACCAAGCAGATCCCGAGAACGAGTAGTGACCACCCCCGCATTCTTTGATATTGCAGAAAACTGTACTTTTTGAAAAGTAAACCTTGCACCTTACACTAAATAAATATTGCTTGAATTCGTTTTTAGCAAAGACCAATGAAATGATATTAAAAAAGTCGATGATGTGTGCCGATGGCCAGCTCGTAGAAAAATGAGTACGGATGCGTTGGAAGTGAACAAGGGAATCGAATTTGAGAATGAATGATGTGCCGAAGATGCCCAACAATGATAGGAAACAAAATATCATCGTATCGCCAGCCATGATGTTCATACATGCATATCATCATCATCATCATCGTCGTCGTCGTCGTCGTCGCATGATGCATGTATGTGTGTTATATGCATATTTTACCGAAAGAAGTCATTTCATTTCGAAATAAACAACAAACGAGTTTTAATTTCAAGCTCAACTGACTCCACTTGGGATCATAAGATGTAACAAGCAATAAAATAGATATTACAAGTATACAAACCAAAAAATGCCGACTGCCACACCACTATCATCATCCTATATTGTTGACCATTTTTACTTACCTTTTGCAATATACTTAAAGAAAATGCAGTTGTTGAAGACCAAGACACACGAGAGCATTTTTCCCTTTTACATGGTGGTTGGTTGGTTGGTGGTACGCGTTTATACTACTCAAGCATTAAAATGTTGCTAATGTTCTTTTGGGCACGGAAAATGCGGTATTGTATTGTTGTTGTAGAAAAGAATGAAAATCCTTTTGATGCCTGTCAACTTCTCTCTCTCTCTCCTTCTGCTATCAGATTAAAGAAAATGTAAATTGGTTGAGTTTGGCTTGTGCTTATGGCTTAAGACGGAGTGGATGTTGATTTGATGATGATGAAAGAGATGGATGGAAAAAGTCAAGTTGATATTGCAAGGGCCATATGTACATCAGTATAAAAGTACAACGTGCTAAATAACACCATCCTCATCATCATCATCATCATCATCTCACAAGTAACACATTTTTGTTACAATATGTGAGTTGTAAAGTGCACTCTCCAATTGCAAACTGAAGTATTTAAAAGGAGGAGAGCAAACGATGTAAGATGCGAAAACGAAAAAAAACCCTAAGGCATCGGTACTCATTTATTCAGACAAGAGAGGTGCATACCCGTTAGATGAAATAAGAATGAACGGATAAGGAACACATAATATAAGCTGTTGGCTCAGCGGATTTTTGACTCTCAACATGACACGACGCATTAATACGTGATCTTCAGATAAGAAAGGAGCAGATGCAAATAAAATGGATATATGTAATTTGACGGTGTGGTATGGGCTTGCCAACGGAATGCCAACATGGAATGATGTTGAATTGGAGGGGGGATGCAGATGGAAAATGAAAAACTGTTTGCGTTTGGTTGGGGTTTACTTACTCTTTACGGGTAATAAAATGTACTTACACAACCCAACCAGAAGCTTAAGGCTAAAGAGTTAATAGCGTTAGGTTGCTTTTTAAAGTAGACTGAAGAGCATAATGTATAGGAGGACAGAAGAGACGACCCTCATGCCATCAACTCTCAGCAGCAGCAGCAGCAAAAATTTAACATCACCTGTCAACTGGCGTTATTTGGCAAATGATTAGTGTTGTTGAATAAGGTTTTTAAAAAATCATGCTCTGCTCATGCGTATTCTTTTGCGTGTAGCTTTTGTGCAATTGTGCATGTATATCTATAACTGTTCATTTGGTAAAAACAGAATTTATCGATGAATGCGATGATGTCTGTCTGTGAGATTGAGTTGGTGATGATGATGTGGAGTGCATCAGAAGAAGATGATTGGATTGCATTTCTTTACATTATTCATATTCGCATCTTCGTGCAAGGTAGTTCTCAGATCAATAAAATGTTGGCGGACAAGAAATGATTTTCTTCTGAATCATCCTTGCAATTAAAGGGATGATGAAGAGCCTGAGCCAGGAAACGTTTAATTGAGATGCACCAAAAGGGCTTAACACGCACCGTTGTTCTACTTGATAGTAAAAAGATGAAGCATTAGCATATTTAGCATTCAAGATTTGTTTAAATAGGAGATAAGGATAAGAGGAGATGTACCCCCATCAGGATTTCGATTTGCTGGCACAGTTGAAAGCAATAACAAAACATCACCATATTAGTTCAGTTTTAATTGCTTTCTTGAGAAATATTAGAATTGCAATATAAGAATAAGTAGTTTTGCTGATTTGCATTTTAAGAAAGGGATTTACACACCTGAACCTGCCTACCTACCTACCAATGCAAATTGATGCAAGAAAAATCCAAGTTCTTTTAGTTGAGAGTGAGCCTTCTTCTTTTACTTTAGTAGAGCTTGCTTGCTTGAAATATAAATCCAATTTCCTTTCCTGACCTGCATTCATTTTGCGTGATTCAAAACTGCCAAACAGTAATTAATTAATGGGTATTAAATTAAATGTTTTTTATTCAATCATCAATTGATGCTAGAATATATAAAAACATTCATTTTTTCATACGCGAGTCAGAAAAATGAAATACCAGATAGTTAAAATGCAAATATGCTTCGAAGAAACTGTCAGCTAGAACAGAATTTCTTTGAAGCTTCAATTATTAACAATTTAACAACACAAGTTTAGAAAATTAGAGTTAATTTGCTGGGGTTAAGATATACAATGCTCATTCTTTTACGACTTTCTATCTACGGAAGCTTTTACCAAATTTTTGAAGCATTATAACAACAGCATGAGACAAACAAGAAAAGAATGCCGGAGCACGATAATACTCACAATATGGTTTGCAAAGAGCTTGTATTTGCTTTGAACTAAAGATAGATCTCTTAATTCTTCTTCAGGTCCTGGTCCACGTAATGACATATTGGCAAGAAGAAATTTATTTGAAAGACATTTACATAATTTGCACCAGACTATGAATGTGGGTGTGATGATGAGTTTAGTAATTTTTGGCTAAGTAAATGGCAATTGGCGACTGCGTCATATGGCATGGCCGGTGATCTCATATGAGAAGTAATAAGAAACCAAAAAAGCCGACTTTTTTTTACACTTACTAATGAATTATACGAGAAGATGCAACTAGGAAATGAATATGTATTAGGTTAACAAATGAATTTTACAATTAACGCATTTATTTGTTAGTTAGATGTATCCACCAAAGTGTTCTAAGAAATGACGGTTAAGCAAATAGTATAAAACACAAAGAATCTACAGGTAAGATTGCATAGAAATCCCCATTATTTGCATGACCTTGACTGCTGAAAATTGCCTTTCAACCTGGACAAATATAACCGAGGACAAAATCGTTTAGTTTTGAACAGTTGAAGAGCACACTTTGTAGAGCACACTCGAAATCAAGAGTTTTCTCAACAAATAACACTTTTAAAATTTTAAAATGGGGTCCACGACGAAAACGTTATTTATCGGCTTATCTGCTCTACTTTTCATTGCCATGCTGTTCGAAACGGCGGAAGGTATACTTTAAACACGAAAACGAATTCTTGAACTCCATAAAACTTACTTTGTATATTGATTGATTTTGAGTTTATACCATAATATACTTTGATTTCAGGGGCTCCGCAGGGATCTTCTGCCGCATCATCAGCAGCAGCAAGTGGAGGAGGCAACGGAGGTGGATCTTCGGCTGCGTCATCCTCATCAGCAGTCGGGTCTGGAAGAGGGGGTGGTGGCTCTGCTGCATCGTCTGCAGCCGCGGCTGCCGGTGGTGGTGGTGGTGGTGGAGGCAGAGGTGGTGGTTTTGGTGGTCGTCCATGTTGTGGCTAAGTGATTTGGGTGTGTATCGTGTAAAATATGCTCTTCATTGTTTAAAAATGCAAATAAATAAAAACAGACTTGATCCTTTCATCATCATCATACTATAATATACTTAATATTTTTAATCTGTGCACCAACAAAAAGCCTTACATTTACATATATAGCTGTTAACAAACAAATGTTTCATCAAACACTGTAAAAAATTTCATCACAATTTGAGTTTCGTCCCCTTTTATACATTTGATTTGGAATGTGGCTTACTTTTGACCTTTTTTGTATTTATATACTTTACGATGGTGGAAGATTTCATGACTTTATTTCATAATTTTAACAAAAATCATACGTATTCATAGATAGTTTCATTTTAAAAATTTATAAGAATTCGTTTTAGAATCCATTTATTAGTGCTTTTGGCAGATTTACTACGTATAAATCAATTCTCTTGATTGCAAACGCAAATATGATTTTTGGCATATTACAGAAGATTTTAATATAGCTCATTTGAAATCCATCATTTCTCGAATCTTTGAATCCAAAATAAGTTTTTGAAGCATAGGTAGATATAGAATCGGATTGACATTTGACATGGAATAATAAAAGTACGATTGACCGTAACCGGAGATACTTAAATACATCTAAATCTAATCTAATGACCATCCAATCTAAACCCACATCACTAAACAAAAAATGGAAGATTTACTTTAAAGTTTTGTGTGCTTTGTCAACTTTTGTAACAGAAATAATAATATAATTTTTTAACAATAACAATTTTTATTTTTGATTCCAGTAATGAATATTATTGCAGTTAAATCACAAACAATATAGACAGCTAGGAATGAAAAATGGAAATAACATAGATAAGATGAGAATGCTTATTATTGATTATGACATTTTGACATAATGTTTCATCCCCTCCAAGCTAAATGAATATAACAATAGATTCAACCCTTTACCAGTATACCACTTCTCCAGATATAAATAGATATTTAATAAAATAAACGTTTTTCGATTTCAACTTGCATCCCATATTTTTAATGTTTATAGCTTAAATTACTATATCTATCTTTCTTTTTATGCATTTTTTTTGGATAATCTCTGTGCTTAATCATTATCAACATTGATAATAATTTATTTGGAAGAAGCAAATGAAAATTACGTAAAACCCTGTGTAATGAACAGAATAGAGAGATATTTGTGTTGATTAATAATTCATAATTCATATCCAATCCACTCATTCCTTACAGTTCCAGGGTTTCCCAGTGCTTATGTTTTTAATTTACTTTTTCTTCTTCATCTCCTTCAGTTTTCGTTTCTCTTCCCTTTTGCGCTCCTTCTCTTTTAGACTTTGCACTAGTTTGTAACTGAAAAATCCTGCGGAGAAAAAATTATTATTGGTTAGTTCTTACTTTCATGGTGTGTCATACTCATTATCCTAATTAATTTCTACGATATGCTACTAAAGGCCAATCCGAAATGACTTCCTTGATAATTATAATTATATGTATTCTTCCCCTAATCATATAATATAATGACAATATGATGACGACGAGTGAAACCCCCTAAAGTAATTTGGATTCGTGATGCAAAAAAATGGTTTTGTCTAGCTCACGAAAGAGTAACATTTCATTTATCAGGTCATATTCTCATGCATATAGACCATGTTCGTGTTGTAACTTTGTAAAAACTGTTTCTTGGTAGTTCAGACTAATCGCTTAAATTCTGCTAAAAACGCAACTGCACGTATTTACGTACCTATCCTGGTCAGACTCATGGGCATTATGTACCTTGTTCTAGTCCAGTAATAATCCTTTATAGTGTAATGAAGTCTTTCAATGCCCCCGTTTTGACCCCGCTACTTTGTAAACTCCAACTCACCACCTCCACTCTTTTGTTATTAGCCTTGACTTTTCATTTTCCATCCTCATTCTGGCCGGAATCGGCTTGTGATTCCAACGTGACGTCACCCACAAGTCTTTTACCTTTCCCAACATTTTATCTTTAGTTTTCCCTAACCCCAATTACTTTAATGTGAAACTGTTGGTTCTTCGTGTTCTTTAAGTAGCCCAGTTACTCAGCTGAGTCCCCAAATCCCCCTTATTACATATTTTAGATATTTATCCACCCAAATAAGCCCCTTACATTACAAGGCGCCGGTTTCCCTTTTTACGGTGACAGTTGCCGCCCGTGTACCTCCCGTTTCGCAAAGTGAGTATCTCTACCCCCATCAAAATTTAACTAGTCCCCTTATTTGTTATTTATTTATATTCTCCGTAATTTTTCGTCCTTCTACTTCGTTCGTCCCCAAAATCCAATTTTTTTGTCGTTTTTTTTTACAATATTTTGTACTACCCACACGCCCGTGACCCACATACCCAACCCACACATACCTTTCGTTTCCCCCTACCTTTCCCAATTACCACCATCCACATTTTATAAATTTATCCTCTACAGCCCACTAGTGTTGTGTTAGCATGTGCCCCCTCTGTCTTATTTAAGTTATATTATATTATTATTATATTTATTGATATTACCTCTTGCTCGTGTCAAGAGTTTCCGTCCCTATTTCCTCTTGCTCGTGTCAAGAGCCTCATTTTGGAAATTGTGCAATGACAATAAGGCGCAATTTCACTTAGGTTAAGTTATAGGTTAGGGCAATGCATTGCAACCGCCGTAAAGCGTAAGTCGGAAAATGCCACCTTAGTTTAAATCAAAATGTCCTAGTTCTAAGTTCCCCTTTTTAACATGCTAAACACAACACTTCTTCGAATTTGTCTCGACCCTTGACGGCATTCCCCTTTTATCTTTTTCCCCATTAGTGATTAGTAGCATTCCTGGGTATCCTGACTTATGAAACACTGTTTGACTGGTTCCCCTCCCCTCCCCCCAGTCAGCTGTGCGTAGTAGGAACGCTTATTTGGGATGCTGCTCTTCGCCGGTGTCGAGAAGGGTATCGGTAGGTTTGTCGATTTGGTTCTTGTCAACTCCCCACCCCCTCCCCTCTCTTTTGACTTCGCTTCGGCTTCCCCTACGCTTCGTCTCCACAAAGGAGGGAGATGTAATGAAGTCTTTCAATGCCCCCGTTTTGACCCCGCTACTTTGTAAACTCCAACTCACCACCTCCACTCTTTTGTTATTAGCCTTGACTTTTCATTTTCCATCCTCATTCTGGCCGGAATCGGCTTGTGATTCCAACGTGACGTCACCCACAAGTCTTTTACCTTTCCCAACATTTTATCTTTAGTTTTCCCTAACCCCAATTACTTTAATGTGAAACTGTTGGTTCTTCGTGTTCTTTAAGTAGCCCAGTTACTCAGCTGAGTCCCCAAATCCCCCTTATTACATATTTTAGATATTTATCCACCCAAATAAGCCCCTTACATTACAATAGTAATTACAAACAGAAAAATATCTATGAATTATTGTATTACATAAATGTTAACGCAAATTAACCATTAGTTTAAGACCATCCTCTAATAGATTTGTAGCATAATAATATTCAGATGGTCATGTAATACTGTATGTAGCATCAGGGAATACTACTCTGGAATCACATTATTGTATCTCACCAAACCTGCCGAAACTGAATCGTTGTAAATGTGCATGCAGTATTAATGAGTTAATGGTTAGCGCAGCGTACCATAAGATTGACGTGGCAAGGAAATGTGACAACTCGTAAAAGCCTTTGCAGAGATGCCGAACATCTTGCTATTGCACATATGTAAAGTCGTAAAATAATGCCACGTTGGTCAGTTGTGGTTAATGAATGAAATGATTAGGATGCAACTATAATCTCTTAAACAAGAGTGTCTTTCTGTACAAAACCATAATTTGCAATCGACCTTCCCTGATGTACTTAGAAATCCTAGTTGCCTAACATATTTCAAAGGAATATTTCAAATTCAATATAAATGGAACTGTTGCAGTTAGTACCAATTACGTACATAAGTGCGTACATGCAATCGTAAAGGAAACAAAACAAATTAGGAATTGATTTGAAGACTTATTAAATTGTATGTACCCAAAACTCCAAATATGACTGTAAATGCCAGAATGTAAATGGTCCAGTGAATATTCAAAGTTTGACGAACTGCTGCCTCTTTCGTCCCTGTGAGTATTTGATCTTGTAAACTTTTCAAAAACTCTTGCAGCCTTTCGTCATCCTCTTCAAGGCCCTCCATTTCCTTGAAGTTTTCGGCTATATCGTCCATTGCTACTTTTGCCATTTTATTTGCTTTCTAATATTACTGAACTCAATTTAGAACACGTCTACTTACACGGGAATCTTAATCTCAAATGTATAATTTTATTACTGCTTGTTGATTCTCGGTTTCATTACGGTTTGCATCGTAGATAGTAGACGAAATGTATTGATGTGTATATGCTTTAATCAAAGTGGCTAACCGGCTAACGATAAAAATTATTTTTTCACCTAATCAATTTGTTTGTACATAGAAATGAGAACAGAAAATTAAACAAAAATATGATGTCTCATAATCATTAAACCCCTGTATGCACATGATGTGACAAGTGAGTATCATATAATCCGACAGTATCTTCATTGAAAATATTATTACATGTAGTATCTTCTTGCTCCAGATTTGGATAACTCATTTCTGTCAGCATAAAATATGTCCAAAGTATAGTTATTTACAGTTAGACACATTTACTTTGCCAGTGAAAAACTTTACACTGTTTCACAGATTACTGAACAGTTAACAGTATAAGTAAGTATGCTGCTTTGCTTCAGCCTTGATGATGATAACCCGAGTTAAATTGAGATAAGAACTTTAATCTACTCTACTTTTTCACCGAGCTAAGCACTCAATCAGCTTAATTAACGAAATCTGCTGTGCATGGTTGTTTTGCTTATTATGACAATTTTCTGATCGTGATGTGGCAGTAGTTATATAATATGAATGTATTATGGGATAGTTTGCAAGCAAGCTTAGTTCTATTACAAATTAAAACTTATTATTACGCACCAACGACTCCGAAGACCAAAAGGCCAGCAACAATAAATATATAATTGTTGAATCCATGTTCAATGGGTCCCCCAGGCGTTCCAGCAAGATCAACCATTTTTATTCCTGCACGCTTTTCCAAATCCTCAAAACTCAGGTTATAATGTCAAGGGTAAGGATATAGTACCCCGGCACCAGATTTTATTGGAGATCTGCAACATCACCGTTATATTTTTACTTTGTGCTGCTCATGCAAATTAGTTTAACTGCAAAAGTACGTATAATATGCATAAAAGTTGTTGCATAATATCTTACCAGTTAGGTGTTAGGGTTAGTTTGCTTATAGCTGCTATATAGTGATGATGATGATGATAATGTGATGGATTGGAATGAATATGAACGAATATGTCAGCAATTTTCACTATGAAATTAAACCTCTATTAATATCGGCTTGCACCAGAGCTCAAATTGCAACTGTCAAACAAACTCTTATCCAAAATTCATGTAAGCTGTTGTTATAGGATGAGTATTAAAAGTTGTCGTCATCCGCGTCTATGAGACTATAAAACTGCAATAACTCAGCTCAGCCTTCAGTAGCAACTTGTTCACAATGCATTCATAATCCTATTAAAGTGCAATAAATAGGAATATACCCATTATCATTTATGTACCCCCAAATGACAAAATGTAATTGACAGCTGCTGAGGTAAAAATGTGTTGTGTACTCTTTTCAGAAGAGTCTATACATAATATGTATAATACCTACTCTTTTGAATCTTCTTCATCCGCTCTGGTTCTCTTCTATAAACATTATGTTGCCAAATGCATGAACCAAACCTTAGAACTACATCTCGATATATACACGAGAAGAGAGCTCAAACAACTCGAGTAGACGTGTATAATATCGTGTAGCAATGCCTAAGTAAATAGTAGTCTGTGTGTGAGTTGAGTTGATATTCTCATCTCTTAGCAAGTGCAAGTACAGAGATAGATACTTTTACATTCAATAGAATAAGTACTCTGCCACATTGCATTGGTTTTGGTTGGTCTCGGCGGATGTAAAGGAAAGAAAGCCCGAGTTGAACTTCATGAAGATAGCCAAATAGCAAAATGCATTGTCTGCAAATATCAGGCAGATGCAGCGGAATGAAAGGCATGATCATCAGATTTAGAATGAAGCGTTTGCGCTTTCGCTTTATATTGTCATGATTCTTTAAAGGCAGATGCAGATGCTGACGCTACTACTAAAACTTAAATGCATTACAAATGCATATAATTTTAAGCAGATGCTTGCACAGAAAACTAGAATTTAAGTTCTCCACATGTAGTAGTGTTAAAAATATGTTTTTTATACAGACGGTTCTGCAAATGAGATGCTATTTTTATCACCCTTTTTTTATTTATTCGATCTTATTACAAAACTAGAAAACGATAAAACGAAAGACATAACGGTTCTCTTTCATTCAATTGTTTTCAGTTGTACTTGCATTTCGCCCTTTTTGCAGAGGTAATCTAATTCACGATGTTTCGTGAGTGTGAAGTTGTGAAGGGAAGGAATATATGCAAATCATGAGAGACATGGCATGTGCCCCCAATCTATTATTATTATCTATAACAAAGCTTGTTGCAATTGACGATAAGTAACCCAATCCCTAATTTGCATTGTTCTATGAAATTTCCTTATTCCTTTTGAACATACATAACAGTTTCCAGTTCTGGTACGTAATATATTTGAATACAGGGTATAATTTGATAGGTTTATTTGAAACGGCCTAATTGAATGAATTATGTAGCTACTAAAACCCCCGTCACCACTACAATTTTATTCTAAATACCCGTATCCTCTCACAAAACAGATTGAGCTTATATTTTTTTAGTAAGTAGTGTTCGTTATTTTGATTTGATATTAGCACACTTGAAACGTTCACACACCCGCTTTATCATTTTTTGATTGATCATCTTCAACAATGATAGTTACATGAGGATTTTGGGAAGCGTTTTCCTTTGTAATGTCCAGTTGTTCTTGTCGACATTGTATTTGAATACAACTCAAACTAGTTCCTGGGTTGTGCACTTGGGTAGGAGTAGCCGAAGGAATCACAATATTTTCATTCCTTTCATCAACATGAATATTGTGTTTGGACTTGGTTTCTTGTACTAAATTTGCAGAAGTGTTTTGCATCTCAGTCTCCCTTTTTTCAGGCTCCGCCAGATTCGGTACGACAATCATTACTGAGGAGGACTCTGTATCCCGCTCGTGAAGCATATCCTCAGAACTTTCAGCTAGAAGGGCTAGTAAATTTTCGTTGAATAAAGCACTGTCAGAATCACTCCCATAAATAGCTTGATACATTAGTGTAGTTTCACTAATTGTGTATCCTGGATGAGCATTCCGGAGAAAATGACTTCGGCTAAAAATTCCCGGGACGTTGGCATTTCCACTGAATCGAGCTGGTCTACTGTAGACCCTCCCTCTGGTACCACTGGAGTAAATCAAAGGTATATTGTTGTTAACAACAGCATTATTAAGACCGTAGTTGACACTGTCGGATCCACCATTATTGTTATCCGTGGCTGGATCTCGTGCTGTACGCGGACGAGGTGGTGGAGGACGACCCATACAACCATCTTCAAACGGTATGATAGTCACCGTAAAGTTCCGCTGTTGCCATTCTTTCCATATCTGGACGTGGTAACGAACTGCCACAAAAAGCCAGATCTGTTTTGGGAACGTCACATATTAATAATACATTTTAACACACAAATATCCAACCAAACCAAACTTCAGATAACATTACATAATTTAAGATATTACGCAATAAGCTGCAATGAGTGTTCCTGTCAACGAAAACAGGCCAACTGATGTCCAAGTTGCATTACTCGCATCACGCATGTCATAATTGATATTGCGTCCTTGGGAGTTAGGGTCACGGGGAACCAAACGTTTAGACTTTCTCTTCTCCAGTTCCTTACATTTTGAAAGAGTTAAACTAGTAATTTTTAAATTTGTCCTTTAAAATTTTTGTTTGTAATTTTATGGTTACCTCAATCGAATAATAAGTAGCACCCGTAACACACAAATACGTAGATATAATTGCCAAAGGTGTAAGAACAAAGAAGCACGCGATATCAAAAAACAAATTTCTGAAAGTATAAAAAATGAATTTGTTTCATACAGTAATTAAATGAAATCATGCAAATCATATAATAATTTGTTATTTGGGACTCAAACCTTGTGTCTGATGGACTTAGCGGATGGCGGATCCACTGATATGCACTGCGACAACCTTTATACTATGGGGAAAGTGTGCATATTAGTGAAAGTCTTACCGTTTCCATATACTAAAACTTGATTGATTTACCTTCGGTTTCCTGACCGTGTTGTACTCGTAACCACATATTTCACACGAATTTTTTGCTGATTCTCCAAGCCATCGTTCCAAACATGTCCTATGAACTTTACCCATTGAACCTACATAACGATAATAATGTCACTGATGATGATTCTGGATAATGATCAGTGATTTGGGATTGAAGGAGACTCAAGAGTAACTGAAACGTGTTAATACATACCTTTGCATAAACAAGGCGATATAAGCTCCAGTTTAGTTGGATTATCATGACATATTCTGCAAACTTCCTCATATGAATCATAACTTTGCGCCGGTTTAACAACTGCATGCTCCGAATCAAGTAATATCGCGGCATCTTCGACAGGTCCGGAGAAAGCTGGACTGTTTCCGCAGTTTTGATTTTCTACGAGTAAATTGTTTTCTTGATCCTGTTGTAAAGTAATACAAACGTTGTCCGATTTCTTTGGGATGATCATGAGGACTGCCCCAACAGTTTGTACTGTGTCAGGATTTGCAGCCGGAGACACCTTATTATTTATCCCTGTGATTAATTGCATGATTCCTCCTGGACTTTCATCTTGATTGCTGGAAGACTTTCCTAAAAGGGCTACCGGCACTAGTTTATTGGTAGGGATTGGAATTAGGGCCATGCAATTGTTATTCGTGGTGGTGGTGGTGGGTAGTACTGGTTGTTGATTAGTAGGAAAAGGAGATGATGATGACCCAACGTGTTCACTTGTAGAAGCTTGCTCTGACACAGTGCAGTCTTCAATACTAACAAGGGTCATCTCATGAATTGACTTCAATGGCTTTACTTCAGGTGCACTCTCCTCCTGCTCCACTGGGATTTTGTTTGTATCATCATCTCCCGTAATTGTAGCGTTTATTTGTGAGCTATTAGGAGATATGAGAGATGAAAGTTGATCTGGTGGCGATGGAACTCGAAAAGAGGGACATTCAGAATCTATTGTGACTTGAGCAACAACCAAACTCTCCTCTTCATTCAAAGCCCGTTCTTCATTTAATGGAGTAAAAGGGACTATGCTAAGGTTTTTGAAAACTCTGTCCTCTGACATTGTCCTTTATAAGCAATCTATAATTGCTGACTGCACAAGCGTTTTCTATATGCTCAAGACAAGACACTAAAGAAATTTTGAAAACAATATGAGTGTGTCTGGAAGAAACTCGCTCCCATTTCCTGTTTCTGTAAGCTATTCATAAGTCAACTAGGGACGTTGATTGCATTAGGTAGCATTATACGTATGGCTAGTTTGATTTTGATCCACTTGCCCAGTCGGCTCGTGTTTTATATTTTAAAAGAACGGGAAAGTTTCCATGCAGATTCCATTGTAGAATCCGGTAAAAAAATTTCATTAGCCCCTACCTAATGTTGAATGTAAGTACCAAAGCAAGACACAATGTCAGTGCCCAAAGATGAAATATTTGTTTTGATGATGGAATGAAGTATGAAGCATGCAAATTACTAATTTCTTTTGAACCTCTGTTTTTATTATGTATATTGTATATAATTTTCTTTGTCAACACTCGAATAGTAAAGCGGTCAACTTTCAACAGTAAATTTTACATTGCATGTATAAACGCTAGTTTTTAACGAGTTATCAATAATAATTTATATACATATTATATGTATGTATGTATAGGTATTATATATAATGAATCAAAAGTCGTTTAACCAGATAAACCGATGTGTTTAGTACCACCATCATCATCATATGTATCATTATTTATAGTCCCTTATGAGTTAATGTTGTTGTAGCACGCATAACAAAGTGTGTACGTAGAACAGAGTTAAATATACAATGGTTTTGTTAAAATGTTATAAATTCAAACCAACGCATCTCCCATACTAGTGTTAACATTATCAGAAAAATTAATGACAGTTTTAAAATGAGATTTTTTCCCGAGATTATCTTATTACGTATATATATTTAACTACAGTCATCAAGTTCAAATAGCTGCTTTCATTTCATTTATATGTTTTGCTGATACAATAAATATATTACTTAATTTAGTACCATTCGGACATCAACGGACGACCCCCTCTTCATAGTAGATTGATTTCCATATAAATAGCACTCATTTTTGGTAATTTCATCCACTGTACTGTCTTTTTACATAGTTCGTGTAACAAGTATATATAATTTACCTTACAAATAATCAAAAAAATAGAAAACAATAACTGTTGATTTGCTGTTGATTAAGGTAATCGTGTAGCTATATAATATACAAATTATTTCAATAGTTTAAAGTATTCGCGATGTGTGTGTAAATGTAATTCTTTTTTTTTACTAAAAATCAATCTTATATTCTGAAATTCAACGGAATAGTGTTATTATGTATATAGTAACTCTCCATATTTAGATCATTTTACTTCAGACCGCTCCCATACAATGCAAATTGTTGGCAATCATAAGAATGGCCTTTGTCTCATTTCAACTGTTGCATTACTACTGCTTTCTGCAAACCTTAATTTCAGAGAGCTAATCACATTTAGCGTACGGAAATCCTATGCATGCATAATTATGCATTTATTGTTGCATTATATTGCGAATACAAATATTTTTCTTCCTTAGTAGTATTACGACGTTTAACAGACAAGATAAATTTAATATTTTCTTTGTTCTCAAAGGAAGGCATGCAAAATGGTACCGTTTGTGTGATCTCATTATTGGTCATCAAGATCAGATCGTAGAGCATTCGAAGAATAAGTTGAAATCTATTAGGCTTATCCTAATAATAATATATTCAATTTTCCTCAAAAGAATGTTAAACGTTTTATCGTACATACCGTAGAATATTATGTCAGTTGAGACTCACACTTTTAACGATTAATAATAAAGCAGAGTTATACGAATTTCATAATTTCAAATATATTTGAGATGAAAACCTTACTGTTACTGGACCATTATTGTGTAGAAAATGAGGATGTAGTAGTAAGTATATCAATAGAATCTTCATTGTTTCATTGTAGGACCGATAAAGTATTTTTGTTCCTTTAATTTAGTAGTACTTAACTTAATTTCAATTTAGTATGTGACAACATGCGAATCATATTTGCTTGATGCGTTTTGAAGTTAAACTGTTAAAAAGATTATTGCGTAGCTCGATTAGTTTTGTAGTTCCGAATTGTTTCCCAATTCAAGTAAGAAATATCTTATATTTTAGTTGCTTTTACAACCCCAGCTAATTTTTGCTTTGAGGTAAATTATTATTATATAGTGGACAAAAATCGGCACAATTGACAATGATAATAGTTCCAATTTAAGTCAAGTTAAGATTCTTCGTATAAAATGTCACCGTAGGCCGACATATTTCACTTTTTAAATAATAATATATCTTTAGTACGAAATAGGCTCATAATTGAAATCAGATTCTCACACTTACTTAACTGAATCATGGCAGATCATACAACAACATGAAACAACTGAATACTCAATATCTGTCCACATCATGTCACAACAATGAGAGACCTACGCATGTCTCAGCTTTTAGAAGAACAAACCGTGCAGACCGACGAAATATTTTAAATATTACTACTTTATGTATAAATAATTACTGACTGTTGAAAACATTTTACATTATAGATTAGCCTTACAGTTTTACTTCTTGATAGTGATGACCTATAATTAGTACACATTTTTAACAACTACAAAAAACTTATTCGTTGATTGATTGAATTTTGAAGCAAGCTGCTTGGTCAAATGCAATTTAAATTCCATAAACTAATTCCGCAAAAGAAACTTTGACACCTTGCATGAGTCTAAAATATTAAATTAAGTTTTCAGTTTAGCCATCCTCAAATAGTTAGCACCGTTTTTAAATCTGTAACGACAGTACTGAAAATGCTACAACTGATTTTTGGATTCTGCTCTTGACTTCTGAAATACAATTTCACATGAGCAAAAAATCACAGATTGGATTCCTACAGTTAACTCTTTATGACGATAACTGTTGACTAAAATTGTAAGCAAAACTTAAGATCAGAGTCATGAGCAATAAGACTTTGACTTTTCAAAGAACAGCAAGTGCCACTAAACTGAACCCACCACGTCTACAATCGCAACAATAACAACTTTTCAATCTTGCCCGGATGTTTGGCTAAAAAACTCACTTCTAATCTTACATAAAACTAGCAAATAGTTATGCCATCACTTTACAGGTCAAAACAAAAGTAAGCCAGATTCTATATTTTAGCTTGATTTAGCTCAATTAAGTTGACATAATTTCTTGTATAGAAAAGCTTACTCAAAATGACATTACGAACTAGAATGAACTCAGTACATACACAGACACTAATAGAAAATGTTAAAACGCTATAAAAATCCTTTTCTCAAACAATTATTGAAGAAATAAAGCCTGCTCGTTTCTTAACATTCGGAAAATACATAATACATTTTTTTCTCCAGCAAAAATAGATAATGCGAATGATTCGAGATTTATGCATGCATAAACCTTATATTCCGCTGTAGCATATCTCTGTTTGTTCTAAATTTAAAGAAGAACAAGGCAGTAATTTGAAAAGTACAGTTGCATATTCATCAGATTTGTGTCATACAATATCTGTTTTTAGCCTATAGTAAACACCTAAGCAAACTAAGACTATTGTTTAATATATTATTACAGTTACAAAATAAACTAAAGTATCTTTCAAGTCTACACACAACACCTTACTGCTATCATAAATAATTAATAAAAAGTTCAAACAGCATAGATGCTTACGTTCGTTCTTGAGTATTTAGTTCCCTCTGAATCATCAATTAGTTAAAACAGCATAATTGCATCAAGACGCATAAATGTAATTTGTTCGTTTGAATTCGACTACTACACAGTTTGCATTACCTTTGATTTAGTCGGGGTTTAACTCAATTGAATTATTGCAGTCAAGATAAGTTTTAAACTTGATTTACTTATTCACATGCACAATAAGTTAACCACATTGAATTTCTGGACTGCACCCAAGATTCCATGTTGTAGTTTCAACTGCTATTGACAAAACTCACCAACGTCAACCGACTAGTATAGTACATCCATTTCCAGCTTAACTAGAAAAACACGACAGCTCACTGTAGCTTATTTCCCCTCTTTTCGTGTCAAAACGGGAAAACATTTGTCTTCATCAGTGATATTAAATATATTATTTGAATTATTTCGAGAAAAGAAGATGAAATGTCCCGTAGACAGTGAATTCAATTTTTCAATGCCTTCTGTTCAAATCATGAAAGTTGTCTAGGTTTGTAGAATCTTCGGACGAGTTCCATTAGGCTAAAGATTTCTCCGTATTCATTCTTTGGGGTTGTCATATCCAAAAAGCTTTCCAGATTGCTCACTGAAACATATTACAGAATAAACTATTATAACATGCATAGAGTAATTTGTTAGACTTAAGACATGAAAATGAACGCATTGTTAAAAACGGAAACGCATTTGCAGTTTACATAATACTTTAACAACTTGGGAGTTTAAGAAAATCAAAGTTTAGCATCCGTTTCAAGAAAAGTATGAGATTATTAGATATACCGTACCTCCATTGAAAATAGGTGGGTAATTAGGGGCTGGTTTAATCCATGTTCCATCCGATCTTAACATATGCTTTCGGTCAGATGAAAACAACGACATAAATCTGGAAGCTGGCACTACGCGGAAAAATCTGTGATATTCAGGTTGAAGGATATTCTCCGTACGAAACGTTTCCGACACATAGCGATGAAAGTGTGTTGGAAATGGGAGGTCTGATTCCATATCGTACACAACACATCTCTCATCAGGGTTGTACAAAAAGATTACATGATAATCCTGTAATAAAACAAATGTGGCTAATTAATGTTCCGCATGCCAATTAACGGTGACATAACACATTAATCCTACAAACAAAATATGTATATGTACAAAAGAGACAGTGAAAGATGGAAATGAAATCACGCTGCATACTGCATTACAATCGTTTGTTTTTCTTTTGAAAAATATATTCAGCACTAGAAACCTAGCATGAATAAAGTTGCATAACTTTGTACATTACAGTACAAAAAAATAATACAGCCAAAACGGGCGAGCTTGAGCAAAATGGCTAAGAAATAAATCCAATAATAAATTGTTAATAAAACTTAATGAACTTAACAAGAAATCCTCATACATATAAAGAAATTCGATGCGAATGATGAATCAGTATTATTTATGCAGGTATTCATCGTCCGGGAACGACATACAAAATACTGCCATGCAGAGAACATACCCGAACATAGTATATTTCAAACTAGCTAGTTCTTAGAATTTATGTAGAAACCATTTTTAACATGTAACGCTTAACCCTTCAATAATCTATTTTATTTGAAAAATAAACACATGTACACGAAGGTCTTTCGCAAATTCTTGCACGAGTTACTACCAACATGTTCTGTCACCTTGCTGCTGCTAAGTTAATACTACAAAACTAATGATTTCACTCCTCAGAGAAAACATTTTAAGTATGAATTTATTGGTTAAACAAACCTTGTAGTACAAGGCTTGTACAAATTGTACGGACTAGCTAGACATATTTCAAAAAGCTGTACATATGAGCAAAAAAAACAAATAAAACTTCTAATCCTCTTTCGCCACTTAAGTATTTACATCTTTATGCAGATTTCAAGCATTAAAACCATTTTAAAGGTCCCTAGTCCCTGGAAGATAATGAGACGATTGGAATTTACAGGATACGGCTGAAAATGCTTGCATGTTAAATATTATTGCAAGGTAGGAAGAGTGTGATAAGCCAGTCAAGTTTGGAGAATGAAATGAAGACTAATATAATCGTACCCATAACGCTAATTTTTCTTCGTTCTTTCCTGACTTCTGTCTCCACATGGGCACCATTCTTTTTGGATTCGAGATGAAAGCAACGTGGCAATAATCCAGCTCGGAGGGAAAGTCTTTCCTGATGCTATCACACAATTTCCACACGTTCTCCTCACTGCAAATATACATTAATAATTCACAATTACATATCTCTCCCAAGTCTTGTTTCCCATTTCAAATTCATCTCCATTCCCCTGTTAACTACATATTTATGCATTCTACTTTATGCTGCACTTAGAAGTACGCTGTTTACCCAACACACATTCGTTATGTCGATGAATATTTCCTAGTGAAGTGAAAGTATGTGAGCTATAACATACAGAAATCGCCAAGTCAAGCTTTCTTGGGGGTACCCGCTACCCCCTAACTGCTTTCAACACAGTAACGGCAGATGTTACGTTGTGTGAAATGTTACAGACAAGCTATCAAGTTTCTCCTCCTCCCTCTTAATGACATACAACAAACAAGCTCGAACTCCAACATACATTCAGAATTTTTTAAGAGAATTTGCTTCTCTTTTCATTTTCATCAAGTGTTCTTGATGGCATAATAACAATATTCAAGCTGTCTAGTGCATCATTTCTCATCACTCTTGTATCTTTTGTTCTCTTTCGGAACAGGAAAACTACAGGAAGTTATAGTGAAAATTATACACTCGTTGATT
The DNA here is from genome assembly GCA_964034955.1 of Orchesella flavescens. NCBI lineage: Eukaryota > Metazoa > Arthropoda > Collembola > Entomobryomorpha > Orchesellidae > Orchesella > Orchesella flavescens. The sequence goes on along the minus strand of OZ035954.1, from coordinate 28,723,578 downwards.
CCTTCTCAAGAGTTTCTCTAGCTGTCTTACTCCCCTATAACAATATTTCAATTTCTAGCATTAGCTGTTTCTGTTAAAGATTGATATGACATGATTTACAAATTAACAGAATAGCATTGTACTGTCACTGAAAGCTCAATCAAAATTAAAGTCTATATGCTCAAAAGCTATTTGGTGGAGCTTATCGGATTGAGCATAAAAATGGTAATATCTCAACCTACATTAATTGGGAAGAATCACAAACTTTATTCAAACTTAAAATCGTAAAATGCAAATTTTCGTATAGTAGATCCGGGGAAGATTCAATATGTTCTAGCGTACTATTTTCTCTAAAAAACTTAACTTTCCTCTACAACTTTTAAAGTTTTCCAGTTCAAAACTGATTTTATTACACAATACCGATTAACTGTATTGCATATGTAAACCACAATACCTATCATAACTTCATAAATTAAAGACTTTCGTTTAGGCCTGAGCTTCAAATAGAATATATTTTCATTATGTATCTATGTTAATCTCATCGATTTAACTTAATGTTTGCCGTTTTAAATGCTGATTCTAAATACTTTGTAATTGAGAGCAATGCCAAGTCTTGGAAGAAGGATACAACACACGAATGTATCCATAATATATATTCATTACACCCACAGTTTAAAGTATTATTACTTACCAATAGCATGGAGTATAAACACATTGGGTTGCGACAGGCAAGATTGATTTGAGTTTCGGCATATGTTCTGCAGATGGGTAAACTGGTTGACTTCCGGTTGCACTAGTGCTATTTTTTGCTCCTGGCCCTCCACCGCTTGAACATGTAGAATAATTACTCGTAGCACCCGTTGCACTGCTACTGTTATTAGTGGTCGAAGCTACCATTTTATCTTTGCTGCTACCACTGCAGTTCATTTGAGCTCGACCCATACTACTGACACCAACTCCTCCCCCACCAACAGTCCCTCCACTTACTGAACTTGTAGTACTTGTACTTGTATCCATGTCGCTACTTTTGGCTCTGGTCATTCTTCATATTCATTCAACACAGCAGGACTGCAGAAAAAAAGAGTAATCATACCAGTTCACTAACACTCAATTGCAAGTTGTTTCCGCTTCCAAACAAGTGGATTGAGTAATTGCTTATTGCTTACAGTAGACAGTTTAAAAAATATGACTGATTTAGAATATGCTGCCGTTGCTGTCATTTAAGTGCACTGAAACGAAACTGTTTGTGAATTCAATTTCTGCTTCACCAAAACTAAACTGCACGCGAAATATAAAATTATTTCATGGAAGTTAAGCTTCCATAGTTTTTAAATAGACAGAACAAGTACTGCACGGAGTTACTTTTTCCACCAACAACAGTTATTATGTCAAAAGTAATTTCAAGCATATCACAATCAATTTGAATGCATTTGGCATTCAAAAATTCAGATTTATGAAGCGGATTCCGACAAAAAGAAAGTTCAGAGAGATAGAGAGACTTAACGCATTGGTCAGACTTGCAATTTCTTGACAAGTTACAATATATATTGAATCGAAATTACATATAATTCACTAACTTAAACACAGTAATAAGACACGACAAATGTAGATAACACATTATTTCTTAGCCAAAGTTGTAATGTTTATACATTACTATCTCAAAGTTGAAATAGCCTATAATTTCATTTTGTAAAATAAAGCTCGAACACAAATAACTGGTTCATCGTTACACACGTAATTGTTCAAGAAAACTTCTTTTTTTAAATGAAAAAAAAGTATCCTAAAGAACTCCTTATGGTTTTGAACAGCGTAGAATCTCAATTTGTAATTCGATGTAATAATTTACTTATCCCTAGCTCACCTACAACAGACAATCATAAAACGTGTGCGTAAGTATATTTAGCAACACAGATGCTATGAAATTAGAAAATTGTATCACAAATATTGAATAACGAAATAAACAACATGGAAGGAAAGGAAAAAAGGTAGGAAAGGTATACTGGTTGTTTACTTGACTGTCACAAAATGGTTAACGATACACTATCAAGGAGTAAAATTGGAAATGAAAAGCAGAGGACGAAGTTATGATATGAAGTGACAATCCACTCTGGGTGAATGTTTTGAGCACAAAAAAAATGTGTTGTTGTGAGTATAAGGGGATCGATCGAATCTACAGAATAGGAGGAAGCAGCTTTCCCATCTGATGAATCTCGTTCATTGAGTGAGAAGTCAGTCAGCGGAAGACACTGGAAGAAACTAAATCTATCTATAGTAGCAACTCCAACATGCAAAATACACACACACAAAAGCAGTGCTCTACTACTCCAATGATCAAACGAACTAACAATGCTGAATGGAAGACAGACTTGAGTTAAATGAAGTAGTGTCATTCACAGTATTAGGAATGAGGACTGGGATGAGACAAGGAATCGGATAAAATGAGACAAATCTTTTCTTACATACCTAGCACATAGAAAATATACACACATCATAGAAAGAGTATCAACAGTTTTGATAAATAGACATAAAAAATGTTTATTTAATAAGATATTTCCTTTCATAACATACCAAAATCCTCATTCGTTAGTGGATGGAATCCAGCTAAAATTCCAAATGTTGTGTTGATGTATCCAACAAAGCCGTGTTCCTCTGCTAAGCTAAGTTGCTGCTTCTCCTTTCAGAGTGTATGGAACGAGTATGGTAGTGGAACCAAAAAGTTTTGTCGACTTTTCAGAGTTTTTTACTACTGTTACTTTGCCCTGGTTCTTGAATGCGTTCCTTCCTTTTCGACGAAGGTTTCCATCAACTGGTGCGCTGCTATAATAGTTTCGCTTGTTTTGGCTTACTTCTCTCTGCCTTTGGTGGGGCTCGGTCTTCTGGGTCTGTTGAGTGCTGGGTTCACTCTGAAATGAGAAAATGTGCACACAACATTCAACTTCCAGTTAGATATATGTACTGCGCTGAAATTCCAAAACATAATACAACAGGGTTTCTTCCTTTTTTTACAACTCAGAAAATACTAGCACAGACGTTTTATGCGTTATTTGATTCCGCACTCCACATAACACAGACAGAAACACGGAGCAACTGCTGTAGTTCTAATGTTAACTATACTATCGTTATCGTATCGTAGATGAGCCCAACTAAAACAAAACTTGTGAAACATAAAGTAGGCATGTGGGGTTGGAGCAGTAACGCAAATATCAACATGTACATGTGCATTATTAAACAGAAAACTTGTACTGCTGTGATATACATACATATACTTACATTACATAATAACGCAAACGGAGCACTCTCCAAAATGTATTTTATAGAAGACTGCTAGTTTACTTTGGCTCTGACCACCGCACGGACATAATAATGCACCGGCAGCTGTCGAGTGGGTTCGATAATAAAACTAGTGTTGGAGCTTTAAACAGTCGTCGAATTTTGTAATTTCGATTCCTTTTCTAAACTTTGCAAGACACAAGTTGCTCCACGAAATCTCTCAAGAACATTAAATTTACTAAGGCTGACGATTGGCTAATTAATATGCTTACAAAACTTTGTACATTTTTATACAAAAATGACTTTCTACAAATTCTCCTAAAATCTAAAGAAAAAAAGAACCGGTTTCAGGTTTCAAACAGTAGCTTTAGCCTGGACAAAAAAATATTTTTTTAGGTTCTAGTCTGGAATATATGTATATGCTGCACAGAACAAAGTAAACTGACTGAAAACTACTTTCATTCTGTTATCGTTGTCTGATACGTAAGTACATAATACCAATGATAAGTCTCTTTTTCCTCAGTTCTCAGAAAACTAATGTGAGAATAAATCCTACGGATTTACCTTGTCTGACAAGCTGAGTTCACTTAGTCAACAACAAATATGGAGAGGTCCATCCTCCCTCTCTTACAATATTTCCAACGAGCGTCTTGAGGATGAATCCTGGCTGGAGTCTTCTTGAAGTGAATTGAGAGAGTCTTTACTTCAGTACAGCTTCAATTTAGAGTTCCTCCACCATTATCATCATCATCATCATCAACTCCTCTTGAATAAGTTGAAACGTGATTCCACACAATATTCTTCAAATGATTTCCTAGAAAAAAATATAGATACAAACAAAACAATGATCAATAAACCATAAGCATTTCTCCCGTTCCCTGTTTCTCTTCGAAAGGCTTAATGGAATGAACTTGACACTTGAGTAGTGCAAAACCGATTACTCCACCCTCATCCCCTCCTTCGAATGTCGAACAGATTTAAAATTAATCCTAACAGACAATCAACAAGACCATCATCTAAACAGCAATTACCTCACAGCTTTTAAACCTTAAGCTCCCAAAGACCACAGCATAGCAGCAGCTGTTCGTTCATTTAGATATTTAATTCTTCTGAACCTCTGCTCACGATCAGTCTTTAAAAACGTCTAGAAATCTGACATCCCATATCTCTTCCGATAAAAACACTCTGATTCACAAACACCAAAATGGTCACTGCTAAAGTGCAACTGCGAATGGGGCAACAAATAGCCCACATTCGATTGCTTTTGTATGAATGATGAATGAAACAGCGTCTGATTGCAATCTCTAAATTAAGGAAAAGAATGGACAGATTCCGTGTGTGTGTAAATACACAGCAACCAAAACTGGCTTCAGGCAGACAACATCTGATTGATTTGACTGCTGTGACCATGCATATGTACATAAGCTGAAAGGATCAAGTTATGTATACAAAATCACAACAACAAACGTTATCTTCCTCTTCCCTCAAAACTTGAATGCGAGTATGAATGAGCTGTCTTGCATATATGCGTATACAACTAAGAGCTCAGCGAGATGTACGGTACTTTGTCTAGCAAAGTACATACAAAATGCTTATATAAATGTAGTTTTTCGCGTGGTCGAGATTCGAGATGGAATAGAGTTAATAGTTTGTTAGTTATCTTTTCTTATGTATGTAAATGGTCATCCTTTAACAATGAAAAATGCACTATTGCTCTGTGTACTTACAATGATAATGCATTAAATGCATCGTATCGTATCTCAAACTGCAAACTGATACCAAAACTGCATTTTTTCATGATTATCTCGGATATTGATTGAAACCAAATCAAGTTTGGTAAGTTTGAAGTTGTAAGTAAAGCTCAAGCCTAATTTAATTACAAATATCGTATGTATAAGAAGGTGGTTGGTTGAGCATATACTTACTTACGTTATGGTAAGTACTTAGGTTCGGGCAAATATTGGTTTTGTCTGTTACTCTGTATAATATAGTCTGTAGCCGCATCTGCATGCATGCATTTCCTGGATGAAGGAACGAATGTCATATGAAGGTAATCAATCATGATTTGTCTTGTGAGCTGCACTCGCTTGAGGATGAGGATATGATTAAAGAGATAAAATAACGGTATTTCTGACCTGGTTTCTTCCTCGAAAAAGTAATTTTGTGACATTGTCGTAGAAAGAAAAATGCTATAGGGAATACGGATGACGTACAGTACACTATGGTCACTGTATGAAGTGTGACTTGGGTTGGTTTGGTTGATCAAGTCAATTCAACCTGTTTCTGCCTACGCATGCATCCAAAAACAGTATTTCTAATACCATTGTTGCATGTTGGGATGAGATTGTGACACATGACATTACAATCACAATGACTAGAGAACTGCGTACGTAATACGTAATACGTTGTGCCCACACCAAGATAAGCTTCAAACCGCTTGCAGCTAGTAACTAGCATAAGCATAGTATATAAAGAGTCGTAGTGTCTTGTATCTACATTTTATGCAATCCTACAACAATAGGTGTACATTTGTAAGACAAATTTCAAATAGCATGCATCTATGAAATGGAGTTAGAAGACATTCCTTTGCATTACACTAATGAGGGCTATAATGCAGATCAGGTTGGTTGTGGTTGACTAGCTATAAGTACTTTACACTAGTTTCTCATTTCAAACATGTACGACTTTCCTGAGCTTTTGACCGATCTCACAAATAATTAGTAGATTACCATATAACGGCAAATGGGACTGCTCATCGCCATATAGTCTCTGGTATCTGAGGAGAATTCAGCATAAAGATAATGAGTATGCGACACATGGGATTCGTGTGTACTAAGACTGGAATAATTTTTCTTTCTGAAACTTTGTCCACACAGATACTCTAACAATACATTAGTTGTGGTGGTGTGGTGCTGGTGATGGTAGCGTATTCTTATGGGAATTTATTCTTGGAAGTTGGAGTGTAGCATTTCATCCTACGGAGTAACTTTATATATGTATTTGCTTGGTTTCAATACAAAATACAATCACGCCTTCAGTGTCAGTTGATATTTGATCAAATATCACAATCCCAGTTTCCCATTTTGATCATCGTCTTTGAAAGAGAATTTGCAAATACTTTCTTTTGATACGACGTATATAGAGAATGCTAGATGAACTACCATTTTTATGTGATACCTTTTTCCTTCTTCATTTAAAAAAACTTCCTTTTCACATTTTACATAAAAATATATTGCTTTGATGAAAATCAAAATGTCACCACTGTCAACTGGAATGTTATCCTGTTACCCTTCTTTCCTCATTACATCACTATTGCCCGTGACACATCACTGTCGTGTTGGGTCGCATCACATCACATCCTAATATCACATTAAAACCTCCTCCGTCCTCCATACTTGTGTACAAGAGAAAGCAACTACGAATGAATCCCTGACGAATAAGTATGCATGCACTATGAATTTTTCTTATAGCCTTTCTTCGCATTTGATGTAAAAGGTCGTAAGAAATGTCTATGTATGTATGTCTTGTGACGGAGGAGATGGGCTGAGCAGAGGACTACGTACGTAGTACATACTAGTGAGAAATTTGATAGGAATAATATAATCTTGGTTACAGTATAATGTATCCTAAGTATCCTACAACCCCGGATTGTTGGAGTAACCCCTATAATATCCCTCCCATTCCATTGCTTTCAGCACAGCATGACAAAAGAATACACTGCTCTTTTATTGCTCTAAGGTTATTTTTCCACGTACTCATAGTAAAACCACATGAGAGAAGAGAGAGAGAATCCGGTGAGAGATGTGACATACGCTTGTCTTGCAAACAAAAGCTCACACGTAATTTTACAGACTTTGTGTCAAGGAGAAGTGATATGTGATGCTATGTGATGAAAACAGACGTTGCGGTTAATGAATGTGGACGAGTCACTACATTCTTTGTGAAAAAACGAACATTTTTTTTACAATACAGGCAAACCCCCTTTTCTCTCTCTCTCATCGCATCGTCATCAAACCAGCAGAAAATCCCTGGAAGGTATTTCGATTCAAGAAAAATGACCCAGCTCGAAAATGTACCCTGTCGCTCTTTGCCTGTGATGTGGATATGGATATGGATGTTCTGGCTGACTAACGAAAATTCACATTCTTTTTTTTACTAGTACACAAACAAAGTAGTAATGACATGGATATGTTTTAGAGTGAAAAGTACTGGCTATAGAGGATGAGATGAAATGAAGTACACCGCCGAGAGTAATGTTTAGTGTTGCATTAGTTTTATGGTTTATAGGAATTGAGCATAAAAAGCTGGACACTCGACAGGCATGGCACAAAAATCTTTCTTGTAATATTACAGCAAGCCGCTACGTCATCAGCTTTCGGTTGCCTCTAACTAAAACCTCATATATTTTATCCAGTTCCATCCAACCCACAAATAAAAAACTACTATGTTTTTTTGCTTTCTTTATGCAGGTTTTTGCGTGGTGTAAGCAATGCATTATTATGTGGTGAGAGGTGAAAACAAAGTTTTAATACAATCAAGGACGACTATGGTTATATGTTAGGGGAGGACTTGGACAGATATTTTATGATGGGCTGTCCCACTGGATTTCTATTCTTTTTCTTGTCCATTCATCAGTTTCCAATGACCGTATTATGTTCATTATTATCATTATCAACCAATACGACATATTATTATTAGACTTTCTCAGTGCAAGTAAATGTGATGCCTCCAAACGATGAACCGATGTTTAAGCAGTTTTGGCTTCAGGGTTCTTTTTAGTTAGGTTATGTGTAGTAGGTACTTTACAATCGAAATTACTTAGAAAAAGGCGACGAATCGATCAAAATCAACAGTTAGTTGCGCCACAACTCATAATAAAATGTGATAGGTTGATGACACAAAGCTGATTTAAATTGGCCTGACCTCTTGTCAATGACGGGTGGAGTATGACTGTTTTGTCTTAGTCAAAATACATGTGAAAATGATGACGAAACATTAGCATCAACACTGTGACTGGGATGCCATGTCATGTCACAAAACTTTGCAGCATTAAAAACCGTGATCCATCCTACTATTTACGTATGTATGTATTTCATACGGACGAAGCAGAACCTACTGATCATACTTCAAGCACTATTTTATCGTAATTGAAAGAGACATCTTGACTTGACATAACTCTCCACTTCAATCAAGCTTCTAACCTGGATGAGAGAAAAGCGAATATAATGTTGCTCATAATACTAGTGGTGGCTGTTGCTTCATCACCTCTGATTTCATCATATATTGAAATGCTAAAACCGGTACTGCGTTTTATCTAAAATTTCCTGAGAATGCAATTGTAAACTCAAGTCTAGTCATTCCGGATGAGGTCTATACAAAGTGAGGAAGGAGAGCATGTCTCTGTTGTTGTTGTTGTTGAAGGAAGAGAGCATACATCCTGTTTCTCTGCAAAATTGGAAGATAAAGGGTTGAGATATATACATAGGAGCGAAAGAGGAAGGACGAGAAAAAAACAAAACAGCATGGCATTTTGTCTCACTACTATACTATGATACTATATACCTAAACAAGGTATTTATTGATGCACATTCACAACATATATATGACATAGCGATTACTACTTTTATTCGAATAAAGTTTGCTTTCTTTTAGCTATTGCCTTTAAGTAAGTACTAATACCCTTCGCAAATGACTATGAAAATAGGGATCGTACTGTTTACACTTCCTAAGTACACGTTTTAACTCTTCTTTTCTGGATAAAAGGAACCATTGAGATGTTGGTAAATATTGGAAGTTGAGTTGAGTCATGGCCCTATAATGCATATAATACCGCCAGTCATGGATTGGATATACTGGAATGACGATGAATGAAAGCGTTTCAAACTTCCATAGACAATCAAGTTACAAGCCTTGGGGACGTCAGCTACCATGTACCATGTGTTCATTGAATTACGTGTAGGTTTTCACATTCCCTTCAAACTTATAACCAAATCATGTAATTTCTTTTACACTTTATAGTGAAAGTAGAAAGTATGTACATACACATTTATCCACTACTACTTCAAGAAATCTACTTAGAATCCACTTCCATTTTGAAAAACTAGAGACTAGAGCTGCAATGTGTAACTTGGTATACATATATATATTGCTATCGATTTCAACTTTCCTTTGTACATGCACAATAACAGCCTTTGGTGTGCAACACAACAACAATTCTAGTCAAAGCCACACACAGAGCGTATTCCAAAGTTAATTTCAAACAAACCTTGACTGATTCAAAGAAATAAGAAAAGAATGATCCTTTTTGTACTTTTTTTATATGTATGTAACGCTACACTACTACTAAGCTTGATTGTTGTTGTTTACGGTAAAACGAGTTGGTGAAATCAAAGCAAAACTCATCTTCATGAGAAGATGAAGATTCGTAAAGTAAATATACCCTTGACCGTGAGTATGAGGAGTGGATAAGTTACCTCTTTGATTGCAAGATCTAGAGCGTTCGTTACTATTTTAACTGAATTGAACTAATCATAGAAAATGCTTTTGACTTTTGACGTTTGAAACGATAAACAAATGTAATCAGTCATGCTCCAAGCCCAAGTCAAGCCAATCATTGAATCTTGCGCAATCGAAGCGGATGAGAATTGGGAATACTCACATTTATGTATGTATACATGTATATTACATATATGTCTACAATAACATATTCTTAAACAAGTACAACCACCCACGCCACGCTTCATCAAAATTATATAGGTTGTTATTGATAGGTTGATATCCCTCGCGCTTTACACACATTCAATTGAAGTTTAGTTTCTTCTAAAAAAGTACATAGAAAAGAGATGATTATACAACAGAGTCAGCTTGTTTGTACCACCGAGTACAAAGTCAAGATTGTCCATGAATGGAATTTATGCCGACAATGAATTGCATTATGTATGAACCATATGTATGTCGAGAAGATGAGATGGTGATCATACAGTTGCACTGCAGTAGTGGCAAGAACAGGGTAAAGAAATTTATGCTATATAGCATTACTAGAACAGACACTACACGTTTTGTGTAGGTAGAGCTAGTAGATGAGCTATATAGATAGCTCTTTTGTAATATTGTAAAGCGTACTTTCAAATTTTGGATTGTATAGGATGATCTCCAGTAAAATGAAGTAGGTGAAACTTGAATAAAGCAGCAGATAATGTCCATGCGACATGAATTCCTTCTCCATCATTAACTAGCGTGATAACACAATGTTAATAGCTTGCTGTACCGTAACGTAACCGAATCATCTCTTCTAGCAAACTATTTGATCGTAGTCATCTAAGGTTTTCACCATTAATTTAGACTGTTTGCGTGCACACAAATGAATGTTGATACATATAAGCTTTGAATATTTTGCTATTTGATATATTTGATAGTCAACAGCCTGGCTGCTTCAAAGCCCAGTAGTACTACTACTGCTCATTTTCAGTTAGTTAGTTTTCAACCACAAAAATAGCCATGTCTGTTTGGAAATTCTAACAAGGGCATAATAAATATGATCATGTTTGTGTTTGAACAAGCCTGACCTGACAAAACCAACTTACTAAATGAACCGAGATGAGATGAGAAGATATATAAGCTAATCTTATTTGATTCTGGTAAAACATGAAAAATAATCATACTACTTTGCTCAACTAGCATAATCATTTTTGTAAATAAATACGCATGTCCTATATATTACATGCCTACCTACACCATATAGCCATATAGTTCCACGTAATCCGTTATGATTAAAGGTTTTTCTCGCAGCTGGAAACGGGCAGGTTAAATATTGAAATGAATAATAAACAAACAGAGAAAAAGGAGAAAATGCATACATTATATAGCTGATATGTACAGAAAGTATATTATCTACACAATCTACATGCAGGCATTGCTAATATTGCTACATGCATTTTCATTTTGCCACACATTGCCAAATAAGCCAGATCATCATCACTCATTCTGTATTCATCAGCAGCCTATTTAACGAGAATCCAACCGCACAGTAAAACTAAGGGAAGTAAAAGTGTACAAAGCACAATGAAGTTTTATCATATCGTATCATCATTATCATCATCAGTTGGCCTTCAGCCTTTTTTAGATATTTCTTTATTTTCTGGTTAGAAATTATTCTAGTGATGAAAACAGGAGAGTAGTTATGACTTTCCATGCTTGCTAGAATTCCATGCAATATTCATGATGATGCTTCATCCTGTCATACTTCTGTCTCAGTCTTAACCTTCGCACTCATCCTTAATCCTTCTATGAAAATGTAATTTTGCATATTACATTCATTCCCTCTTCTGCAAACTCTCTAATGCGTCAAACATAAAATGGTTGGAAGTACATTTCATGTATCCGTCAGCATATATTATTATGTGTGTGGATGAGTGGTAAAAAGATGTTTAGCTCGTAGTTGTGGTATAAACGTAAGTAAGTATACACATTTTGCTCAGCAGCCTATTGATTTTTAGAATTCAAAATTAATCCTCATCTCAACCAAAAAAGTCCGTGAGCAAATATTCAGTTGATGCAAAGCAATAAAAATTAATTTAAGATAAAAGCATTTGCTATGTACCATTGAAATGTGCTCGTTCGTAATGAGAATATGGTTCTCTATACCTTTCTAAAGAGCAAAAGCGTGTGTCAATGTCAACAAAGGGAAAAAGCAGAGATTCCATTCTACTTTACAAAAAGGAACATTATGTGTATCTACATTTTAACTTTTTCATGTGCGTAGGATTGTTTTTATGATATTTTAAAAATTGACAGTATTCAATTGCAATCGCAGATGAGATTTATTTCGTTGATTGCCACTAGTAGTATATATGGTGACTTATTGTTTTGTTTCATGAAAATGTAAATCGAAATACACAAGAACCCATTTTATATGACAAGACACATTAATGTATGACTTTAATGGTTATCCACATGAATCAGATTAATTCTAAGTAGATTTCAGGGGAATTGGCATCTTGGCATGTTACTTTATGTATAATCAAATCAGTTATGCCTTGGCCGAATGCTATTATCACATACTATGCAAGATGTTATAGAAAACTGAAGACGTGACCTGAAGCAGTCACATGAATGTATGGAATGTACATAACATAGATGAGTGTCGAGCGAGTATATATTGGTACAATTACGTTCTTAACATTCAGAACACATGGAGCATGTAACAACACAAGGAAAACTGTGTTGTTTATTTATAGAGTGAGTACTAAATACGATTAATTATTTTTACAGCTCTCATCACCAGAAAGAATTAATTTTGATCTTTTTTTATTTTGATCTGAGTTGAAGTACAGAAATTGGCAAATCGGTGATAAACGTTACTTATGACCTATATGACGAGTTGCAAATACGTGAATGCTCTTAATTTTATGAATTTACACAATCAAAATTTAGAAATGCGTGAAGCATCAAAAGTTTGTTCTTTTTGAGATGCTCGCCTTCCTTCGTGATAAACGTGAACATGAAAGCAACTGAAGCTATGCAAATATGCACGTATCTGTTCAAGATCAGAGATAAATTGAAATTGCTTGTCACGGCAGTTTGGCTCTGAAGTTGGGTTGAAAACAAATAACAGAAGGGAAGGCTTGTTTTTGTTTACATAGTAAGTACAAATGAATGTTTTATGTGCTTCCGACTTTTTTCTTTTCATCCAACAAAACATGATACGTAAACATCAGCGTGTGTGGTAGGAAGCGTTTGTAAAGATTGTCTTCGTGTGACTAAAGGTCGCCACTGCATCAGTGTTTTCCGAGTTACAGACAGGAAATACAAATGTAAAATGTTATAATATGTATTGGTGAGTGCCAATTACATGAAGATTCTTGCTTATGGCTACGAACATTCTGGATACCTTTGAAAAACAGAGCTTATATGCTTATTATCTAGTATTATGTATTCTAGCCGGCTCTAATATTGGTTGTGAACTTTTCACCATTCCAGAAATACGGATGAAAGTTTTCAAAACTTTAAATTTCGTGATGCCCCAATCCCAATAATATAAAATTGTACTTCTTAAAATTTAAGTATATGAGGATGAACAGGTAACAATTCATGTTGGTTTTTATGGGTGGTGTTGCGGTAAGAGTAGGCTGAAGTTTAAATGATAGTTTTTTGTGAAATATCTCTTTTTTAACATCTGCTGGTAATGAGCTAGGCAGTACTTTTCCATTTAATTGATTAAAAAAGGAAGAAAAGTACAAAAACCCATTTGGAAATAACCAAAGAAAACACACAGTACTTTGGGTTGAATTATTGAGCCTAATGTTTACTTTTCACGTGTCCAAATTAAAACAAAAACAATCATATCTCGTGCACATATGTATTTTATTAATATACTTGCTTAAATGTCATATTATCTTCCCAGTGAGTGAGCATTGTTTCTCACATTATAAATTTTTTCATGTTCTCACGTTATTAATCCCTCAGTTTATGTTGGTCCATTTTATGCTCATACTTGATGTGGTTGTAAGTTGTAATATGCACATCACATGTATAAGCCGATTAATGTACTTGTGTACGTATTATGTGTGGATATAACTTGTCCAACAACTGCGTTCACGAGCACGATGTCATAAAGCAAATCAATATCGAGTTTTTGATATTACTCGTCAGAACAACAGCAGGATATTTCTTTGTAGAGTAGTAGAGTGTATACATATATGAGTCTCCACAAAATGAAATGTTATTTCTTATGTTCCCCGGAGAGTCAAAAAAGCAGTAATTGCTTACACGAGACAACTATTGCATTCAACCGTCAACTCCTGTCATAAATAGCTAATGAGTCATATTACTTCAGTGTAGTTTAATTGGTTGGAAGACTCCACGAATATGTCTTTATAAATGGGAAACACGCTAACATGTTTTATGACCAAATTTTTAATTGATTATTACAAAACTACAATTTTGAATAGACATTTTATTTCATTAAACTACGAACCTATTTTTATATACGGGGTGAATTTGTCGGCTATTTTTCACAAACTCTAACGGTACTCACATAAAAATATCTATATCCACCCACCGATTTGGGTTGGGGGAGTACACAACTCTCTCGAGTTTTTTTTTGAATAAGTATAAATGCGTTCTCAAAAGCCGAAAAGATGGCAAAAATTTTCAATTCTCGGTAGGAAAAAATGAGACGAGAATTGGAGGCAGTTGCTTCCCACAAACGCCACATTCGATTACAATAAGCTTGGATGATGTACTTTGTATTTTTCAATGTCCTGTTTTCTTGAGAAGAAGCTAGCGGAAATGATGGCAGTGTGCACTGCCACCACTATTATTGCAACTTGAAGCATCAGTGGGCAAAGCAGACTTTATGTCACAAGCAGAAATATGATTTTGATGTATATTTTATTTTTGTTAAATTTACTTTCCAGTTGAATTGCGATTGGAAAGGAATGAAAGGAAAATACGCGGAGAAGGGATACGTGGATGTGGGGTGACTGCATATCTACTCCAGTCAGTAATAGCAGTAACTTGCAAGTAGGATCGGTTTTATGAGGAAAAAATGAATTCACATATTGAGCGAGGCTTGCTCTCTCCTTCCTGGGGCAACTAAATAGCCTTCAGATTCTGCCTAACCCAACATTCATTTGTAATTTTTACTCATGCATGCTTTTGGTGGGTACACCCCACGTGAATAAGAAAAAAAAGTAATAGGAGCACATGAAATTTTCTCCCACAATTTGCCTCTCTTTCTTATTTCTACGTGCGAAAAAATGCTAGAGTTTTCTTGGTGTATCATCAATGAAGAATCAGGTTAGTTTATCACCAAAAACCTGAGGTTATCACCGTCATGAGTCTCGTTTATACAATGCAAAAATGGATTACCTGTGTGTATGTATAATGGGAAGGGTGCAGCTCTAAAAATGTGAGAATTCATATATCTGCTCAAGGCTGCTGAATGTTACGTCTAAAATAATAGTAAATTAGGCCCAGACGAAATTGAAGATACCTACCTACAAATCCAAAATCATTTCAATTACTATAAAACGTGCCAACTTCAGCTGCCAGGTAAGTTTTTGAAGCATATGCCTTGTTAGAAAAATTTCACGTGTTTTGTAGAAAAATTAGCAATGTCGACTTCAATTTCGCATCATATATGAAACACAACGGATTCCATTGTTCATGCAGCATGTTGTTTGATAACTAGCAGGATGAGCGTATGTATTCTTAAATTGAATCTCCTACCAAAAAAAACTATATATTTTTTTATCTCTCTAAGACACGAGAAAAAAGACGAGTTGATTTCATTAGAGCAATTTCGTATAAAGGAAGGTATGCTCTCTTGAGACTAGAAAATCAGACGTTGACTACTCGCCTGTCTGTATAATCGTACAAGAAAAGCACATATAACACATCACATACTAACGTATATATTTATGTGTATATAATACCAGTAGTAGTTGTTAGTTCCACCTAGTCAGTTGTGATGTATGCGGGACTTGGAGAGAAAAAGAAAGTCAAACGAGAAGACTGTTGCTGAGCTGATCTCCGGCTGTTGCTTTATTTTTCTGACGATGAAATACCTTTGCTAGGATTTTATTGTTAGTTATAAGTACTCGCAGCTCTCGTACCTTGTAGTACCTCTAATGCTAGAAACATTTCCAGCTCTATATTCCTTTTGATTGTAATCATCATCCTTTCCTCTATTCCGTGTGCTTGTTCCTCTACAACAAGTTCAAAATCAGATCAAGACAACCAGATTTCCGTTCTATCTTAAAATGTTTACTGGATTCCCCCTTCATTCTATATATCATTCTAAGAGAGCTAGAGATCTGCTAGCTATATACTTTCTCCTCTCGTTTCGCAACTTCTCTTCTCTGCTAGTAAAGAAATGCGCCGGAAGACGTGATTACTTCATAAAGCCTTAAAGCATTTTTCTCTAGCATTTGGGACTGGCATAGGTTTATGTACTTAGAGAGTAGGAGAAGTTTAGTATGTTGGATTTGGCTGGGACTGACTGAAGGAGTATAAAGCTATTTTTGTACATAAAAACCTTTTAAGCTGTTACATGTGGAAGAAAGCAACAGACAAGAGAAAAAAGAAAAATTATGTCTTGTCGAATGATAGAAAAAAGTCGGTAACAAAAAAAAGAGAGAGAGAGAAAGTTTCAACGTTCAAAGCTACTATTATATATACATTAGGGGCGTCCTATCCTATACTTCAATCAATAGGTATTCATGTGCAGTTGCTGATAAAAGCGAGGTATTCGCATTTAACTTATTTCCTTTGTGAAGACAAAAATGAGTGAGGGAAAAAACCTAAAGGGAGAACCAAGATTTAAGGGGAAACGATGAGCGACAAATAAGTCGGCACAAAGCTCCTTTCTATCCTCGTCCTTCTTGTGTGAGGTTAGAATAAAGGGACAGAGGGGAAAGGAAGAATTAGTGCAAGTGCAAATAATACCAAAGAGTTTTGGCCTGGCATCCTTTTGCCAACTTAAGTTGGAAATCAGCAAGATGAGATGAAAATCAAGTAATGAACATCTCCTCTCAGTCCTCTCCATATAAGGATGTACGTATTTACATCCGTTCTATATAGAGCAGCAAACTTCTTTGTGGATTTGAATGAACTCAAGTGAATTGTGTATATCTTTTTTATCCAGCCACAGCCAAAAAGGTGATGATAGGAGTGTGTGTACATTATCTAAATACTTTGGTTGCTTGAACTTTCAATGCACAGGTTGGTTTGTGGTATTTGTTTACAAGACTAATACATACATCCTAAAGAAATCAAATTTCCACTAGTCTATATAACACCGTTGATTAGAGAACGGTTGCAAAAAGCAAACAAAGAATGTACATATACGGTTTAACTTCATATTACTATGTCGTAATCGTAAACTGAATCAGGGACAAAATCAGAATACCTACTCCTTCAACCAAACCATATCACCATATGTGGAGTATAGTTTCCATATAGCCCCATTCCACTTTTATTTGCCAACGAATGTGTAAGAGTGTGAGTGTGAACACCACCACCACTACTATTTTCTCATTTTGATTTGACGCTAATAGTAAAATAAAATCGTTCACTTACTTACAACACATCCACGTATCTATACTCACTCCAACTCTAAGCCACAATCCTAATTACTTTATTCGAACTCCTTCAAAATGATTTTCTTCTATACATCCACAACCCTTTATAAGGACCACCACGTCATTATTAACTGCGTAAACGACTTTCTTCACTCTTTCCAAAGTAAATTCGTAAACAAACAAGAAAAGAAGGAGGAAATTCATTTTCACTATGAGACAGTAGTCACTTTCTCTTAGATGCTGTGCATTATGTATAAGCTTATTCTACTTCCCCTTGCAGTTTTATAATTATGTAGGAAAAGGGTAGGTGATACAAGGCATGAAATGCCAAGGTTAAAATAAGAATATTGCATAGAGAACAAGTTAAAAACATTCCAAGGTACTATTGGAGGCTGAGAGGTGAGCAGCTGAGTGTTGGTAGCTGCTGCTAATAATATTCTGTTCTTTGTCATTACCTGACCAAAAAATTCAACTAAACCACCTATCAAATTGTCATTAATAGTAGAATATAGTGCAATAAGTTTAATTAGTGAATTCAAATAATTCACTGAATAATCCGTTGAATGATCCTGACACTGACTGACTCCAAGAACAAGTGGCAACCTACCTCACCTGAAGACCGACTCTAATTGGACTCGACCACAGTCCTGGTTTGGAAGCAGCCTCTGGACCTGTTATAAGATCATAGCTGCTGGCATACCAGCGTAATGTATGCCTGCGCCTGAATGCTTTGTGTGAGGCTTAAGTCACTCCTCCTATTGTAAGTCCATTCCATTTTATCTTTCTTTGAGGGATGCTCGCTTGGATGGACCCACAGGCTGACAACTGATGAATGAATGAATTGATAATGGATGAAGCACCTAAACTAATTCCATATTTTGATGTACAGATTCAGGTCCACACAGATAAGCCACCCAGATTAAAACCAATAAAAGATGACAGGTGCAAGTTAGCTACAATACTGGAAGAAGATGAGCAGTTGTATGAGAATCAAGATGAATTTCCTCCAGAACTTCTCAACTATGGGAATTTATTCGACAGTCATCATGAAGTCAACGCTTCACCTGAAGAAGACCAACAAATCTCTATTGGAGTTCCTAAAACCTTCTTCTCAAAGGGTATTATGTTTGCACACCAAAATGTCAACAGTGTGCGTAACAAAATAGATGAATTAAAATGGTTATTGTATAGTAGAAACGTATGTGTTTTTGCATGCACTGAATCAAAACTTGACCCAGATAGAGATCCTGACTGTATGTATAGTGTAACTGGTTATAACGTACTTAGACGAGACCGTGTAAATAGTCAGGGTGGGGGTACTTTAGTTTACATTAATGATAATTTTGAATTCTCTGAAATTGATTATAAAACGAAGAATACCATTCCAAATCTTGAGGTTATTGTTTTAAAAGTATGGAGGGATGGTATCAAACCATACATAGTAATCACTGTTTATAGACCTCCTTCAAGCAGTCTGAAAACTTTCAATCACTTCTTTTCTCAACTGAACTCAGAAATTCTTCAGTACTGTCACAATAATGTAATAATTCTTGGTGATTTCAATATAGATATTCTAAAACATTTGAATGGTAATTTTAGTGATGAAATACACGATTTTTGTTTGACTTGCCAGGAGTATGGCTTATGGCAGAAGATGGGGTCAGCAACACACAATAAGGGAGGATTATTAGATCATGTCTACGTAAACTCTAGATTTAATTTCGATGTATCAGGACAATTCCCATTCTGTGGTTCTGATCACAATGTTACTTTTGTAATACATAAAAAGTCGAAGCTAAAACTTCCACCAAAAACTATATTAGCTAGAGTTTACAAAGATGTTCAATGGATAGATATAAGGGAAAAGCTTTCGGTTCTTAATGGTAAACTCCTTACAGGAGAACTTAGTACAAATGACTACCAACTAAGAAATATAGACCGTCAATTTCAGTTTGTTAACGACGAAGTAATGAAATTAATTGAGATGCAGGCTCCTTTAAAAAAACGAATTGTAAAAGGTTTCACTGAACCTTGGTTTACAAATAAAATAAAACTACTTTGTAAGGAAAGAGACCGTGCTATAAAGCACGCATTTGTGTCACGACGCAAAGAAGACATAAAAACTGCTAGGAAGCTTAAAAATTATGTTAACAATAAACTCTCTTGTGCAAAAAGGGAGTATTTAAGTAAAAAGTTTCGCGAAAGTTGCAAAAGTGAAAATTTGTGGACTTCTATCAATCTGTTAACGAAGTTTAGAAGCAAAAAGCGTAGTCCGATATGTTTCCTAGAGACAGACAAGAAAAAGAAAGTGTTTTGCAGTAAAGAGATTAATGATATATTAGCTAGTGAGTTTTTAGTCAAAGACAAATCCTCGAGTATCGTAACAGAGGAACAAAGTGACAAGGACTATCTAAGAAGTGACATACGTGAATATAGAAACTGTTTTGTGTATGAAGAAACCCCAGCAGTTGATAATGAACCTGTTCACGTATCAAAACTTGAAATAATTGATGCATTACGTTGTGTCAAGCCTAAGAAATCACACAACCCACCAGACTTGTTACCCGTTTCAGCAATGAAAAAATTAGGACCGATTTTTGTTTGTACTTTAACCCTTCTTTTTACAAGTATAGTCAATTCTCAAGCGGTACCTAATATGTTTAAACGGGCAGTAATCTCGCCCCTTTTTAAAGGTAAAGGATCTAGGAGCAGAGCATGCTATTATAGACCTATATCCTTACTTAATGATTATTGTAAATTATTCGAAAAGTTTTTAGCAAATAGAATAATGTTACGAGTTGACTCCAAATTGTCCCCAAACCAGCATGCTTATAGGCGCGACAAAAGCTGTAACTCTGCGCTCACTATTTTAACAAATGATATTTTTAAGATGATAGATAAACGTAAGCAGAAAGTAGGAGCCATTTTTATTGACTTTAGAAAGGCTTTTGATAGCGTCTCTCACACAATCCTCGTCAAAAAACTGATGTATGAATTTAATTTGGAGCCTTGGATTGTTGAGACAGTTAACGATAATTTGACTAATAGAGTTTTCTCTTTTGATTTTTCTAGTAAATTATATTCTCAGCCTCGAGGAATTTGTCAAGGGTCAGCTAAGGGCCCACTGGCCTTCAGCCTATTTATAAATGACATCAGTAAAGTAATAGCATGTGCGCATCTGTTGTATGCAGATGATATAATTATATATGTTCAAGGTACAACACTTAAGGAAATTCAAGAAAAATTAAGAGTTGAAATGGAGAAAATTTTAGACTGGTGTGAGGAAAACCTCATCACCATCAACTTTGATAAAACTCAGTGTATGATATTTCATAAAAATCATGACCCCACTGTTAACGAAGAAAAACTAGATAGTATTGTTGTTAGAAATTATGAAATCAAAAGAGTGTATACATTTAAGTACCTGGGAATACTCCTTGACCCTTGTTTAACATTCAATGATCACTACAATATGATTTCAAAGAAACTTGTTATGAAAATTAAATACCTTCGCGGTTTCAAGAGATTTATGACAGGAAATATTATGAAGTTAATGGTGAATGCCCACCTACACTCAGTTGTAGATTTTGGAATTGATATATGGGCTGTAGTGTCTGATGAAAAGCTAAGTAAACTACAATCTAAAATCGACAACTTTTTAATTGAATATTACTACCCAATTCTTAGCAGAAAAAGAAGAATGAAAGATATCAGTGCTAAAGAATTAGTTAACATTCGCTCAAAGTTGAATTTTATGACTGTTAAGCAGAGGAGAGACTTTGTTTTACTAAAGAATACTTATAAAAGATATGCAAAAAAGGAACTTGTGCATTTCAATAGACAATCGTCTAGGAGTATTCCTTTAGTTAGGCTTACAAACTTCAATGCAAAATGTTTTAAGTTGTCATCCTACTATAGAGGTTCTATTTTATGGAACAACCTACCAAAAGATACGAATGTTGACTTAGGATATGAATTTTTTAAGAGTAAAATTAAAGATATATGTTCTAATAGTTAATTTGCCAGTTATTTATGTATTGTTAAGTTTTAGTTAGTCGATGATTTATATTATATGGTGTCACTGTTGGGAGATCAATTGCTTAATTGTGTATTGAAATAGTAAGACACTTGAATAAAAACAATCAATCAATCAATCAATCAATTCCAGACGAGAAATAAATGCTTGGGAGTATTTTCTTTTTATATCTATCAAGTTAAAAAAATGCATACAATAATTAACTGCAAACTCTTAAGCGAACACAGGCTTATTTATGCCTTCCCAAACTTCTGTTATTATGAACAGGACGATGGAAAAATTAACAAAAATTTACCGTTCACGTAACCAATCCTAATGATGATAGTCATTTTAGGTTCATCAATCACACACACTGTTAACATCATGTCAAGCTCAACACGTGTATTAGAATATCGTATCGTTTTTTATTACAAATTAGGCTGTAGAAAACTTGCAACGTGAGCTACAAAACATTGCACTGCTAGATCTCACGTTGGGTGGATTTGATAGCATATTTGAACTCACATCCCAATTAAAAATGTACGATTTTTTTAATTTAAACATGACAATAGATTTTTTAGGAAAACTAAATTCCAAACCTACACTTGCATTTGACACTACGAGCATATGATTTGTTTGTTCCCTACACAGAAACGATATGCAATTCCACCAAAACAATAAGATTCCAAACAAAGTCATCAGTTAATCAAAACAGCGTGATATACAACCTCTGTTGTTTAGGCATGAATAATGATGATGGTGATGTGATGATGATGCTCTTTTGTAAAACCAAGTGAGACTCAGGATCAGTGTGTGTGTTCTTCATATAAACAAAAGTGTTTGCTGACGTTTATTCGTAATTAATTATCGCCCTACACATGCACACACAACATGATACTAACACAGACTTCGAGACTTTATATAACCTTTTCTTGCCATCATCATAAACATATAACTTCCATCCTTTACTCAATGCAGAAGCTTAAACCTTCTTCTTACATGTTGTCTTCCTTACAATATAAAAAAATACGTTGACATTTTTTAAACAAAAAAGCAATATAATGTTGAATGAGAATTGTTGTAAAATAAAAAAGGAATTTAAACAGTTGAAAAAGTATCGCGCATCACATTTTTCTTTTGAAAATGTAATGTAATGTGTGTAATAAAGATAAAAAAGAGAGAGAGAATGAAATTCCCACACCTTCACAGTATCATGGTAGCTATTTAATTATGCAGAGTTAGAACGGTGTACAAATCTCATGAGCCTTTCCCTTTCTCTTGCTCCTCTTTTATTCATCCTATATTGCAGATTGCAGTCAAGTGACTACATAGGATATGAACGATGATGATGATGATGATGACTCAACAACAAAAGGAAGTTTATGTTGCATTACATATTACAAAAGCCCCTTTGCATTAGCAATTGTATGTTACCTGCTTCCTACACTTATGTAAAAGTAAGGGGATGAAAGCATTATGAAAGAGTTGAAGATGAGCACAACAATTTTATATGCTACCATTATTTTTCCTCCTGTACGACGACTTTGGCTATCACCAAAGCAGGTGTATCTATCTACCTTTTATATTTAAAGTAGATAAAGCATATATTATGCACCTTTTTAGCTTTTCGCATGAGCTCTTTTTAATATTTTTTCTTTCTATTCTACTCTCCCATTACTCCAAAATTTGATCTCCAATGGAGGTGGTAACAACCACAACAAAATAGAAAGGTGTAGCAGCCTACGAGTTTGCAAAGATGCAAATCGTGATCGTGTAAGCATATTATTAAACCTACACATACTTGAATTTCATTTGTTTATCTTGTCACCGGATGATTTTGCTCGGGAGGCCGCACCATATAATTTCATTCCAAAAGCAAACACTTTCTGCCGTTTGTACTTTCTAGTCCGCTAGGGAAAGTACTGATAACCAGCTGGATGGTTTGGTTTGGTTATATACCCTACCCCCTTTGATTTGATATAAGATTTCGAGTTATCTAATCATTTTTTTTATAAAAGGAGCAAACAAACCGAATGAATCCAGCTTACGGTTTGAATCCTTTTCCATATGACTTGCTAAATTAATCTCGTTGGTCTCATGTAGAAACACTTGACAAAGCTCAGCAAGACTTCAACCAAGGAAAACTTATTGTTTTTGCTTGAAAAGAGCTCGTGGATGGTGGTTTGAGCCATTTCATAAAGAAAACCTCAAGCAAACACAGATGAAAACGCCTTATTGCTTGTGATACACACGTTCTTCTATCTAGCCCAAATTCGTTCAATAAACAAGACAGAAAGTAATAACCAGACTTGGATATTTATACCTTGGTGTGTACTTTTAGTTTAGTTAGTTTGTATTTCACTCTTCATACTTTATACCTAGCAGAGCAGCAGCTTATTGTGTGTAGTAATGGTGGATAGGTTTCTCAAAAAAGACAACAGAAGAAGACGAAGACCGACTTGAAATTGAAAGCCATAATATTCCATCTTCCTTAACACATGACTAACAAATGTCGAGAAGTGAGAGGAGCACGGCATGGCATGCGAACATGTTTGGCTTTTTCTCTCATGCAATAAACACGCCGACTTTTCCCAAATGCAAACATGTCTCACATGCATGCTGGCAGGACTTGACTGGTATCAAGAGACAAAAGGGAATTACAAGTGCAGATTGGTTTTTCGTCTCAGATTTACTAATGAAATCCCTTTCACATGACTCCAACTCTAAAGCTGAAAAGTAGCTGAAAATAAGAGAAAAGTGGAGGTTTTTGTGTGTGAGAGCAGAGCTAAGCTCAAGATTTTGGATAAATGAAGGAAAGCGATAGAGAGAAAAACGAATTTGCTGCGGTCTCTAAATGGACAAAAGGGTGCGTATGGAGTATAGACTGACACTGCTGCTGCCTCTTGTTTTAACTTTCCTTTCATTCTTAACAAGATGAGACTTTCTGGTATTATTACCAATGCCACTTTCCCCACAACTGAGTTGATTCCCATCTTTTCTCAAACAAACTACGTGAAAGAAAGATGCTGAGAGACAGTTATATTATTATACTTGTCTTGGTATTATGAGGCAAGTTCTTGTGTGTTCCCCTTTTCTCAGAAACTCGCCAAAGACAAAAAAGGAAAGGCGAGAGAAAAGACACAAAAGTCATGTAGTATATGTGCATATTGTACATCATACAAAAACTCCAATGAATCCTTTAGTTCTTCATTGCGGGTGCTCCCGTCTTCACTCTATTCTCATATTCTTTCATAAGTCCGTGCAAAATTGGAATTTTCATGGGGAAGAAAAGAAGCCTTCAAAATGTATTTAATTTTACTCTTGTGTAAAACTAATGCTGGTTTACCAGCGCAATGCAAACTGCAAACTCATTTTCGTTAGTATACGTAGGTACAGTATATGCATCTTTTGTAAAATTGATATGCATGTAAAACCAAGTGTTTCATCGTCACTTACTTTGCTTAATTTTCGGTGACCCTGTCTCCGCCGACTCTCAAGGAGGGGATGTTGAGAGCCTTAACAGCTTTCTCTACATCCTCATTCCTTTTCCTACCGGGAAACTCGAGATGAAAATCTTAAACAATTATTCTAACAGGATTTCAGTTTCTGATGAAGAACTTGCCTCACTTTTCTAGTTATACTGGGTTTCACGCAGCGCTCATATATGCTCTTACCACTTGACACACCGAAAGGTTCTCTTTGTAACTAAAATTGCAATTTTCTTCCACTTTTCCTCGGGAGCAAAAAGAGAAAGTGATTTAGATTTTTTATATCATAAATTCCTCACCACTTTGAGCAGAGTTACCCTTCTTTGTTTTAGGAAATCTCACTTGGACGTCAGTTAAAACATTTTGTATGTACTGACAGCATAAACTGAAGCTTTAGCAAGGAATATACAAAAACTGGATTCTCCTAAGAAGCATATATATAATATGAATAGATGTGGTTGTACGATAGAGAGCCGTGAGAAAGAGATAAAATATAATTGACTATTTTTCTTTCTCCAGTTCTTTCCCTTATTTTATTCGCTTCCTTAATGAACTCTGTTCCGGTCTGGAGAGAATGAAAAAACACTGAAAACTTCTACGATATGTATGTACTATGACAAATGAAATTTTTTTATAGGGATTGACCAACTCTCGAATTTTGTGTCAAAGTTTTGGAGCTTACTATTTAAGAGAGTTTTGTACACAAATTTTTGTATTAATTTTGTTTACAGCACAAACCAAACCCATTCTATCATGAATTGCTTGTAATAATAATACATGCGCTCAAAAAAAGCTAAGAGTGTGAAACTGTGAACCTTTGAATTAGAAGTACGAGTTAAAACATTATGAATTTCTTACGTTGCGTGACCATCTACGTGACAATGGGACAAATAGACACGTTTGGCGTTTAAAAAGGTATTCTTACTAGTCACTCCATATGCAAAATTAATATTAATGCATGTATGTTGCCCTTTGTAAAAGCTAAAACACAAAGATTTGTTTTAAAAAAAGTAAAACTCTTGGCTCACCGTGCTTATCTCGTTGACTTTGACTTGTGGGAGTTTGTCACTTGATGAAAATGTCTTGTTCGTTGTTCCACAGGAAAAATTCACAATTGGGATGCCACCGCACACCAAATACCACAATATTGAAACTAAGTTTACAGTATATAACTTTACTAAGACCTCAAAGACAGATTGATAAATGCAACGATATTTCTTTTTGGCTTAAGTTCACTTAATTTCTAAGTCTGTTCAAGATAACATGTGATAAATCTTGTTCACCAGTTCAAGGCAAGTACATGGAGCACAGTCACCGGTCAAAAAGTCATCAATCAGACCAGTTTCACGAGGAGTAAAAACCAGAAAGTGAGTGAGATGCTTTGAGTTGTTGTGCTAAATCAGCAACTTTTTTCCCTATCCACTCAACCCCACTCTCAAGAAGAAGAACCCAACAAGAAGTCTCTTTATCTTTGGTAGTAATAATTACAAGCTTGAATATTATAAAGTCGCACCATGCTCCACCACTTATAAAGTCTATCTGATTCTTGTTAGATTTTGTGGCGATTTTCAAGAGCACGCCTTTTTATATTCAATAGCAAAAGAGCTTCAAAAAAGTTGAACAAAGCATTTGAATCTCTCTATTTCTCTTCCCCTCTTCTGTAATATGCACCAGTACACAGAAACGTTCTCTCTTTCTCTGTAGTAGGAGTAGTCCACCACTCACTCTCACTCAATGAAAAAAGAGAGGTCTGGAAATCTGCAACGTCTGTCTATGTCTGCCTGCCTGCTGAGCTGACTGCTTGACTAGGTTCTCTGTGAGGCTAGGACGAGCACCACCAAACACGTCTTTTAGTTCCGGCAGTTAACTTGGCTCTATATAAAACTCAAGAATTTTTGTACATACTTGTACCAATTCTTGTGAGCTCCTCTGATATCCATTATGTTGTTGGAGGTACATTTAGGAGAGTGTATGTGTCTGCCTCTGCCTGTGCGCTTTATTTTCATCACTCTTTCTAATTCGCAATCCGAGGCCCTCGGCTCAAGTACACATAATATGACTATGACATTCTGGAAACACATTAAGCGACAATATCCAAATTCGAATTAGTTTAAACATATGTATGACAATAATGCAATAGCTAGGATTATAACATATATTACAGACCAAAGTAGCTGCTGGAACTACCATATATACGCACACTGAACATACTTTTTTGCTATATAATGACAATATATGCAATTTAGCCTTCAAAGAACAAGCATTAGGAGCATATAAGTAGTAAAAGCGCAGTAAGATTAGTTCCCCGTTTGCCATTTGTGTACCCAAACTAAACTCTCAACATTTTATAAGTACGTGTACTTAGCTCAAAACTAAACCAACATTCTGCATAACACATACGTAATATATAAAATGTGAATTTTTGTGTGTTCATCCCATTTCTTTGCATTGCACAATAAAGTTAATGCGCGTCCTCTTTAGTAGTACGCACACCTACTCAAAGTATTAAACGTTGTACAATATTGTACCACTTCATGCATATTTTTTTCTCTCCTTCTTCAGCTGAGCTGGTTGGTGGTGGCAGAGCGCAAAGGCTTTGAGCTGAGCGGTGCTATTTGCTATTGCATTGCTACAAGTTATAAATGTTTTTATGAGAGGAACAAGTTAAAAACATGAAAGCTTTTTTTCCTTCACGAAAAGTACAAGAGGAAGAGGGGGAATAAGGAAGTACTACATTTTTGTACTTAGGTCTTGAAAAACATTCTCTTCTCTAGCTACTACTATAAGTTCTCTCCGACTCAAACTCAATCTTTTTTTTTCTCGTCCTCCATGGAAAAGAAACGCAATGCAGTGTAAAAGAAAATGATGTAAAAAGTTGGCAAATACGTGAACACAAGGACAAGAGCAGGGTAAACCAAGAACCACGTTGTAGAATTTTGTAGTAGTAGTAGTATTTTTGCTAAAAAAACCTAACACATGCAAGCATATTGGAAGTTTACAATGCAATACAAAGCTATGTAATGATGATGGCAATGATGGTGGTGGTGGTTGGTTGGATGGTGTAAGTCTAAGTGAGTTAAGTAAAAATCATACAGTTTCGGAAGAAGCTTTTTCAAAATTGCTACACACATGTGTATATAAGATGGTGGTGGTGGTGGTGCTGGTCTACAGTTTGCTACAATGTCATGATGATGCATCTACCATAAATACAAAGTTTTTTTTAAAGTTTTCTCTAGCTTAACCAAAGCTTAGACGAAAAATGAAAAGAACATTTTTTCCTCAATTATACCCTCCCCTATAAGATTCCATGCATTAGGTTAGTTGAGTCAACTACTGACAGACTGAGCAGAGAGCTCAGCAATGGAATAGCCATGCTGACTAAAAATTGACCAAGAAAAAAACATAAGATAAGTAAGTATAAGGGCGGCTGTACCTACCTATAAAAATGAAATATAGCATGTGAACCTAAAAAAGAAATTATATAGCACATGGCAAGTTTTGTAGCAAAACTCCAGATATTACATTAGACTTGGTGTGGTAGTAGGAGTAAACGGCAACATGCATGGAAGTTCACTGATATTTTGGCTCGGAAAGTATTTTGTTCTTTTTTTCTCTCTCTGCCAATACGTACAAAATATAGTAGCGTTGCAATGTTGAATGTAATAGTACGGAAGACAGAGAGAAAAGAGAGAAATTCCTTTTTGTATACACAACACATCCTTTCCTAAGTACATTACGGAAAGTACTGCACTGCATTCATATGTGCCAAACAACATGCCAGCATGCCAAGTATGTAATGTGGAACAAGGTTTTTCCCCCTCTCCTGCATTACATTACATTATATTACAACCACGATCAAAGTTAAGTTGTCTTGTAGTGGGAAGGTTAAGCTAATATAAGAGTTAAAACATTTTTTCCCATGTTGGAAGTTGGAATAGAAGACGGATAAGAAAGAACAAAAAAACGCGGACAACAACAGTTTTTTGACCTACAACGGAAGAAAATGTTGCGAAGGGAGAGAAGAGAGAAGGAGTAAAGTATACATTATGACATGGAAGCCAAAATCAAGTCAGTTTTTGAACATAAACATCAATAACGCCACTACCATACTGCAACCTACTATATACTATAAGCTACGATGTCGTACAAATACCTCCTAACCTCCTCCCTGATTGTGAGTGAGTACTTTAATAGTGCAGCTAGTTTTATTTTTTTTATCGTGTTGCCCCTTTCCTCTCCTAATCGT
This sequence comes from Orchesella flavescens, assembly GCA_964034955.1. Taxonomy (NCBI): domain Eukaryota; kingdom Metazoa; phylum Arthropoda; class Collembola; order Entomobryomorpha; family Orchesellidae; genus Orchesella; species Orchesella flavescens. The sequence continues at coordinate 28,694,496 of OZ035954.1, read as the reverse complement.
AGAAAGACAAAGTATGAGATGCGTAGATACTATATGAGAAAAAACTCCCATTATTTTATACCTACTTTTTCATCAACAAAACGAACGTTCTAATGAAATTTTAAAATCCTTTTACCTGCCCTGATGCAGTATAATATAGCAATAGCACGCCGGTTCCTCTTCGCTTGAACAATATAACTGCTCCTAATTACTAGATTACTTACACCAACTTATGTATAGTTTCTGATTGGTTGAATAAAAAGTGGTTTTCTTTTCCTTATCGTTGATGGAAATGGTTGGAGCTGGACAGGAGAACGGAATACGCCGACATGACAGAAGAAAATTGAGTTGTTGTATACGTGCCATAAATGGTGTGGTGGGGTGTGGGGAATTCAATAAAGAAATATATATATATGTATGTATATACAATTTTTTTAGGTTGTTACAAATAAATACGCACAACGCATACACGCTTCATGGCTTTCACATCACAATCACATCAACCAATGTTCGCGCAACGAATATGATTTCGTAGTTTTCAACTCCATTCCGTTTACGCTTTATCTGAGATTTTGCATACGCATCTATGCTCGCTTAACTTGCAATTTTATATCAATTTAGTTCGCTTTCAAGTGTACTACTATATACGTACACAATTCATAAATGTAGAGAAGGGAAAGTTGCGAGAAAGGCGGTTTCTCACAAACGCATCGATATCGGTATTTTTTTAGCCTACCGCTGCTTTCCCTCGGGAGAAAAATACCAAAATTTGAATATATTACGACTTGTTTACCCATATTCAAATCGCCCAGGTGCATACATACATCATGCAATCATCCAAAGAAATCAAGCCAAGCCACCATACATTCAGTTGAATGACCCAAAGCTGCTAATATTATGTATATATGTACGTACGTACGTACGTTTAATGCATAATGCACACATGCGACTCCATATTCTTATCGTTAGTTCCTTTTTCGAGACAACCGGGAGGTCGAACAAGTTTAGTCTGGAGGAAAAATAATATATGTAGGTAGTGGTTGTCGTGCATTTACAAAATCAGAAGAGCGAGGAAAAATTGCGGAAAATAAAAACACTCTTTTCACAATTTACCGATAACAATTCAAGAAATTGAAGAAAAAGTAAGCATTTTCTTTTCTTACCGCTAAATGCCCCAACAGATGAAACTTAGGACTTTACGAGGAATATGCATGATTCGCAAAGTTTTTTTATGTGTTCAACGGAATAGTCAAGTGCAGTATGCTATTTTGTTTTTGTTTGTAGTACACCTTGATTCATTCGATGATTCTCCAAAGAAAATACGCCGTGTAGAGTTTACTTTTTTTGCCATCGTCTGTATTTCAAGGTATTCACACTTCAATGCTTGTCCGTTTGTAGATATCCTACATTAGTATATAGTCTTCGATGCTAACATTATCATGCATGCGAATGCATACTACAAACAAAGCCTCAAAGTTTTTTTCTTTTCCAAAAGTGCGACTCAATTTCATATTAAATTAGGCTTACTTCAATAGAATACTTATTACGTAGCTACAAACTTTTAAACACGATAAAAGCATGAAGTGTACAGTATATGAATTGTTTATTTTGTATGGATTACTGTTCATTACACCTTTATTTCTTATAATTTTATTTAGTATGCGAATCATATTCAACTACACGAAAAAAGGTAAGCGCCAAAACAGGGAGAAAAAGGCTTTTATATAATATTCACTTCAGATTCTAATTCTAACATGGTCACATATCAAGCAGTCACATCATAATGTTTCTGTTTTGTGCTGCATGTCACACACGCAACACACTAATCATTTGCATAACAAAACAAAACAAGTACGTATGTACACTGTCGATCGTCACCATCAGGAGAAAAAGGAGAAAGTGGTCACGATCCTGAATATACATGCCCAATTTTCATGTGTGAATGCAATCAACCAGTCATCCAAATCCAACCAACCACTGGCACATATGGTCTTCTAAATATGCATGCATGCATGCTACAAATTCAAACTACAGCCATCATGCCATGGTGCCATTGCTCCCTCCAAAATCCCTTGATTTCACTTCCCATTTAGTATATAATGACAACTTTTTTCTTTGACAAGAAGGGAGCAAGCTTAAAATGCATACATTTGTTTTTTAAATCTACAACAACTGGTAAGTTAGTCAGCCAGGATGGAAATGGGTTTCTGTTCTATTCCATCAATATTTTTGTATGCGCCTAATGTAAAACATTCTGCTGCTGGTTTTATATGTGTGTAAAAGTATGCAAATGTTTGGCATATATTGTATGTGTGTTTGCATGCTAGCAATAATATTATATCGTTTGGGTTGTATTTGTTTCGTGAAATATGTTAATTTGAGCGTGTACATTTATTTTCACTATTACCCCTCGTGGCTTTAGTTTGTAATCTACTTTCTCCCTCAACTTCCTCTTTCGTTTTAATAGACTATCATAATACTATACCTAATATACGTAATATGTACCTACTACCAGATGGAAAATGAGAATTTGGGCAACGGCAAAAATTGTTAGCTGTCTAAAAGTTGGCTCTTTGGCTATCAATTACAATTTAAATGGGTTATGCCTATGTGGATGTTTACTATACTACATATAACATGTTGTTGAGCTCTTGAGTGTTGTAGAATGGGTGAGTGGTGCTATCCAGGAAGAAAAGTACAAGCTACTCAATATAATATGAAGACATTTTTCAAACATTATTATTGCTATTATACTACGCACATGAAAATGGAAAGAAAATATAAGTGTGCTCATCGATTAGGGGATTTTCTTGTAAGTATTCCCTCTCTACAATTTTCTCCTCCTACTCATGATACCAACAACTTTTCCGCTTTTTTTAACATAAAGGGAAAAGTAGCATTTAGGAAAGTAGTAGCTGTAAAGAAGAAAGGAAAATTAAACTTTTTTCTTCCTTCTTTTCCTTTTGATAGAATATGCAAAGTGAACATGGACTCGCTTGTAATATCCCAACTCAATAAGAGAAGAATATAAATATATAGTAGTTATAATGCTCATCATTTGAAATGTCATGCAATACAAGTTGAAAAAATACAATATTTTACAAGGTATGCATGGATGGTATATGTATGTCACAATCACAATACCCTTCTATTTCACATTCTCATCTAAAGTTAGCAGCAACAACAGGTTGAAATAGAATGAACTCTCGAGGTCTCATTTAAAATTCATGATCATTTCCCACTGTATCCATAGTTGAATTGAGCCTCCAACTTTTTTTCATTGCAACAACTCCTTCTCCTCTTCCTCCTGGCTTTTACTTTCAATATGATTGCTTTGCATTTCTTTGCCTTGAACAACTCAAAGTAAAAAAATATAAGTAGAGATACTCTTACATATTACTGTTTCTTTACCTACTTATGAACAAAAGTAAATGTATTTGCATAAGAAGAAAACTCTATAAAAAAAATAACGTTCTTGGGAGTAGTTAAAAAAATAAATAGAAGCGTGTACCGATTTTATTTCTCGATTGAGAATTTCAAACAAACGTAATAAAAAGACGGCGTGTTTCTCTCAAAGTTTCTCAATCCATTCTTTCTTTCTGCATAGTTGGAGGTTGGAGTGTAGGAGTACTTCAACTATGCAGAAATGGAAGAATGCATCAAGATAACGAGAGCAAACTCCATTTTACTTTATAAAAAATATACATATAGTAGTCAGTCAGTTTCATTAAAGACAATGCTGTGGACAAGTCTTATTGCTACATTGCTTTCTCCATCTCAATTTACTTGTACTTGTTGGAGCAGGAAGGAACGAGCTTCATTTTCTCCCCTGATTCTCATTCTCATCTCAAAGAAATGGAAAAAATTGGAGGAAGGGAGCAACACTGAAAAATTGCTAAATTTTATTTTCTTGCTAGCTCTTTCCCTTTTTTCATGCTGGAATGCCTATTCTCATTTGTTATCCTCATATCATACATACTTTTGTACCTTGCTAATGCAACTTGAGAGCATTTTGAATTGAAGGAACGGGATCCTCTCGGGAGCTAATGGTTATTAAACAAAGAGAGAGAACGAAGGGAGTGTACCGAGTGTAAGTTTATTCGACCTTCCTCATCACACCATATTCCATAGCTCAAAGTCTGTAATACATAGTACGTATGCTGACGTTAGCCCCTTACCCCCGTTCTTGACTCCCCTTAGACCCTTATCCCTACGTACTTGAATCCCTCAACCATCATCACCCTTGTTGACTTCGAACATCACGCTAAGCTAGCACCACCATCGCTCACACCAAGTTCCAAATAACATTGCGCTATGAAATAAAATTTATCGAGTTTTAGATTCTTGTATATCTTCTCAACGTGGTAATGGTCTCGAGGAATTCAGGCACAAACGGATAAACTGATAAGGGCCTAGGGGGGTTCGGGGTACCTAGCTTGGTGGATTGGCGACTGGGGTGGTAAGGGCCTAGAACCGAAGAAGCATATGTAGCTTCAGTAACATTTTGAGTGTGCCAAGTCGTATGTCCTTGCAAACTCCTTGTCTATTAGACTGTTAGTACGACAAAGATAACTTTCATCAAGGGCCAAGAGTTTGATTATTATTAGAAGTCGGAAATAGCTTTTCATTTAAAAAAAACATTGGTTGAAGTTTAATATGTCAGATGCCAGCCTTCTATATTATCGTGCATGTTTTTACTTTCATAGATTTACACCCGCATTGAAAACTGAATAGAAAGAAAAGTAGGAGAGTAACCACTCAAATTTCTTCATATTTAACTCATTGTCATCACCGAATAATACAAAAGAAAAATGTACTTTACTACAGGCAGCCACCATTTTCACTTCTATTATTCGTCACAACTTACCCCACCATAGTGGTAAGCATAGTTTCTACTACAACTTCTACAACGATAATAGTACAATAGGATGAAAAAGCCAATGGAAGATAACAAGGTATATCATCCATATAAAACAGAAGGAATAAAGTACTTCAAGGCAAAACCAATGAAGAAGATGATGGTAGTGGTGGTGGCTTGTTTCGGTAGTGGAATTTATTTCTTGAGAAATCAAAGGAGCAACAGAGAAATGAGGAATAAAAACCGAAACATCAAGAGATGATGATGAGAAGGACAAAGATAATGATGATGACTATACTTCCATGTATTATTCTTCACTGAAAATTCATACTTATCCCCTTTACTTCTGTAGATATTCGTTGGCTGTATGAACTATGAAGGCATGTAAATATGTATGTGTGTATGCGACTTCCGACTGAATCCTTGAAGTAAAGTATGTACGTAAATATAGCATTCATATAGGCAGAAAACGCAGTTCAGGAAGGATCTTTTCTTTCATTATAGAAAGAGCTTCTTCACATACTAGTATGCCCATTGTGCTGATTACCATGTTGTTGATAAAGAGCATGGAGTGGCCTTGTTTTCTACATAAGATGCTGTTCTGTCTTGTTCAAGTACTAGATACAAGGAAGGAGGAACAACGGCCCTTGAAGCTGCACTTTATAGTTTCCGTTTTCTTAGATTTGTTTTGTTTTTTCCATATATTTAATTGTACGCAGCATCAGCAGTAGCAATAGTAAAAGAAGTTTATTGTTCACTGAAGCAATAGGAGCAGGACTTATTGTATCACATTGTGTTGTGATTTCTCTCGTCTTTTTATATTCTGATGACTTTTCCTCGTTCTAATTTTTACAACGTAATGGAACATTACATTGAGCATTGAGCTTGATTTTTTTTGCTTACGATGCGATGCTGCTTTTTTCTTTCATCGTTTGGCCCATTGAATCCCTGTTGTCATCATTGGAACATGAGAAAAAATAAGAAATTCCATTACTCGTCTTTCTAGCTAGTACCAAAAAAGAAAAGAAATAATAATAATAATAGTATTTCCACCATGCAATATAACTCCCACCAAGTAGTAATAGTAGCTTAAATTTACAGAGATAAGTGCAAATTGTAAAAGGAAATGCTGAGCTTTTGTATGATTGCAGAAGGTATAAAATTATGTCGGTAGCTTTTACTGCGTATTCCATTTAAAACTCGGTGCTCTTCTCGGAACACATTGCGACTAGAAATATTTTATGATAATAATTAAGATATGCTATATACGACCACCCAAAGTTATAACATCCACAAAATTTGATAGATGTATTGTCGTGAACCAATTCAAATATTCTATTCCAAAGAAAAATCTCCTTGCAAAGGCCGGACAGTACACACCACACACCATATGTATTTAGCACTTACATTAGTATGCTATTGGACTTGTACAACATGAAATGATATTAGTACGTGCATTATTTAAAGAAAGGAGAAAAAAATTGAGATGTGAAGCAATAAGTCATTTCATTCCGACTCGCTTCACTTTCTCTTTTCACATGTAATTTCTAAAACTCACATTTCATTGGGAGGACGGGAAGCAGCCACCTAAGTCAATTGTGAAGTAAAACTATTCCTTTCTCCCTTTTTCTTCTCTGATACACCACATTACATTTGATCTTTTCCCTTTATCAGTGTTTTGCATATTGTACATCTATATGTACATGGCGTTTGCATTAGAAACCACATTTTTACGGTTCAACACAGCAGATTTCCTTTTTCATTTCAGTGAAAGCAAGAAACGAAAGAGGTTTTCATGCTTTATATATGCATACACTTACTTAGGTACTACTACTGCTCTCTGTGCTACAATATCACATCGATAAAGTTATGAAATTTTTATTAAAAACTGGTTTCGGTAAAAATGCAAGCTCCTATTGCTTCTAAAACACTTTTTTCAGACAATAATTCATACGAAATGTGAATTTTAGCTATCTTTGAAATTGTTTTTGGAAAGAGTATAAATATATGTGTGGCTTTTGAAAGTGAAAGTACATTCCAATACCAATGAACGCTTTGTGCTTTGGTTTTTCATGAGTATGTATGTGGGTATCACCATAACCCAGTATAAAATTTCGCTGTTATGTTTAAATGACTTAAATGTAGGTATATATATTACTTTTTATCATTACAACGTGCGTACGTGCGCCTATTTCTATTCAACATCCACTATAGAGACAAAAGTTGTTACTAGGAATAAGGGGTGAGTCCAAAAGGAGAAGGCTTCATAACATTTCTCTTGTCAAGATGTTGACTCAAGAAACTAAGGAAATAAAATGGCTGCCTGATTGCACCAGCTATAGAAAGAGATACAAAAGCGAGTCCTTTTCCAATATATTGCAATTTCTGTAACATTTTTCAACCAAACAACTTTCTTCTTCATTGGAACCATTCGCCTTTCTCTATTGAGTGTGTACATTATATCATTCTATTTGCTTTGCTCAAGAGGAAGCAATGAAAAAATGTCGAGCGAGAAAAAAAAGAGTGCAAAAGCAGTTCTTGAAATGAATGGAGAAGATTAAGAAGATCGTTTAAACGGAATGATGAGAATAAAGAAGAGGAAAATGAATTGTATCGCAAAGCAGATGCTGATGCCACAGATGGCACAATGGACGAATGGCGATGGTGGTAAAGACAAGGACATACCAACTATCAACTCTGTACAGAATGAAAAAATATCAACAAACTGACTTGGCTTTTGACTCACTCAATTACCCCTTTATACTATGAAAATCAAGGAAAAATAAATAGAGTAGGCATACATACATACTACATGCTGAGGCAAGAGAAAGGAAAAGTCCAACAGTTTGACAACTGTGGACAAACTGTAATTTTACCCGAGACGTTTTCATCCCCAGATGGGTATGAGTGTGAATATCCGTGAAATAATGAAAGTACATAATATGCAGAAACCAAACTCGTGCTCACATAAATACATAGTACATCTCAAAAAGTATTTGTCGAAATGTTAGTAAAAACCTGTCATACATTTGGCTTGACTTTACTTTGGTTCTTCTCGTTGATGTATTTAAATTGAGAGGAAAAAATATTTGAAAACAAAAGCAAGCCCAGTAGTAGCCAATCCCTCTCGCATAACTTTATTCACCAGCAACTTTTCACAGAGAAAGCATGGATACTCCATGAAATTAAAATTCCTTCGCGGAGTAGAATATGTACCTCCGTATAAGCTCTACTGTGTTGTCCACAAAGTCAATATATATGGAACGGAATGCATAGGCTAAAGAGAAACTTTTTTGCTCTTTTAGTTTGTAGTCGTAGTCATATTTTATCAACATTATCAACAAGATTTACTCAACAGCTTTGGCAAAACATGGAGCTGCATGTTTTGAGAATCTACTGTGAAATTTCGAGAATCTGTTGTTTGCCGAGACTGGGTTACACACTTACTTACACATTTACTTGTAACTTGTAGTGCACCACTGTGATTTTGCAATAATACATGGAGTGAGATGAGATAGCTAAAAAATTAAAAACTTTTCCCATCATGTATATAAACTAATTAGTTAAAGCTGACTCTTTCTCTACTGCTGGGAATAGGACCAGGGCATTACGGCATTATGTTTGAAACCAGGGCAGTTCTTGTTTATACGTAGTTTATATGATGAACGTATAATATATTATGTAATGAAGAAATAAAAATTTCCCTGTTCGCACACATCAACTGGAACGAATAACAACGGAGGAGGCGATGCGTATTTGTTTTGGGGCGTGCTGAAAAAGTTGTAAGTTGAGGATTTTTGGTGGATTTAGAAGAGAATACTAATATGGAATGAAATGGCGTTCTCTTTTCACTCTAGTAGACATTTGACAGGATGTTGTAGCAGTGTATTTTGACACTTCATGTACTTAGTATATCGTTCTAGTTTTTATTCAGTGAGTTTTGCAGAATATAATGCAGCTTTTATGTTGATCTTCTTGTGATTTACAAATTATGTATACTCGTTCATAACAAACTATATGCAGCAGAATCAAAAATGATGAAGATACAAAACACAGCTTATGTTCGAAGATTGACACAACCAATAAATTCCCATTGTAAATGATCTCTTATACAATTTTTTAAAAGAAAGCTAAATCATGATATTCATGCTCTACAATCGCGTCATGCTGCCATCATGACTTTGTATACCAGTTCATGCCCAAAACGCAACTTTTTACTAATACATTTGTACATACAATGGAGCATGTCCAGAATACTGGATGGTGAGCACGGTGTCATGTTTGTATCATCTTGTCTCTAAAATGCAATGAAAAATAGCTCAGGAAATGAGATGAGATTTGTTTCAAGAAGAAAATGATATCTATCGGAAGATTTCATGTTGTACACATGTTTTGTTCTCTCTCTCTCTAAATAAGGATGGTCCATATGCCCTATAAATGAGGAGTATCACACACAAGAAACTTTGGAAAATGTAGTGCCTTCAAAACGGAGAAATAAAAGACAACACCACTACCAACTACCACACATAATACAAAAGTACATTAATGCATAATGTCCAAGTGCACAAAGTAAGCAATAAAAGATATAACAATAGCAGCATACAAAACTGTGTCATCATGAATCATCTTCCCCAATTCCTCCACTCAACCAACTGCAGCCATTTGAGCCGAAAAAACAAATCATCAGACACATAAATGAAGACTTATTTATTTCCATTCTTCCAAATGTATGCACATTCTGGTTGCAAATACTACTACTACTACAATGAAGTATGATAAATGACTTTTCATACGTTTCTACAAGACACTCTCTGTGTGTGCATCAGGAAGAGAGAAATTGGCTCGGAAATATACATATTGCATTGCATTGGGCATGTTGTACTGTAATGTCCTAAAATACACACAAAAAGAATACACATACTTTTTTTAGCCTTCGCCTTCCTTTGCCAATCTCCATATAATATGAAGAAGATGGGAAGACAAGATAAAAACGGGAGACTTTCACCGCACTCATTCATTCACCATCCTGCTGACTTTATGTATGTAGCGATGTAGTTTCTCGCTATAAGCTTGACTGATTTTACTCTCAAGCTCATGACCATAACATGGCAAAATGAAGAAAAAAAGGTCTGACATGCATGATGCATGTATGATAGTGTACGTAGTACGAACACATATTATTTGTAATGTAAGGATTGTGAAATTTCAGCAAACAAATGTGAATGTACCAACAGGGAAATAACAAAAACTGACTGAGCAACAACATCACTGACTTGACATATACATAATGCATGTGTGTGTATACAGAATAGAAGTAGAATAAGTTGACCATATAAAATATATGATCATACTTAAGAAACTGGATTACCCACTATACCATCACATCCCCATTTTCATTCCTTTTTATATAATCTAAGACGCTTCGTCTTCTTCATAAGTATAAGAAAGCGTAGGCACATGACCTGATAGAGGGAGGAAAAGGGAAAGCGGAAAAGGCTCGAGTAAAGAACACTTGAAAAATGGGAGAGATTGTTCCTTCAACTTATATTGTTACGGGGTACATGATATCTACTACCAGACTACCACCTACTACTGTTGCTTTTTGTTTAATACTTAACTTGTGTGTCTATTTTTTTGTTGCTGGATGTAATGGTTACGATGACGGTGGTGGGTGGATTCTGTTCTGAAACTTAATAGTAAAACTGGTAAAACTAAACCTTTCAGTGATAGGGCTATTGAATGCATATGAATGCAAACGCAAGAAATTTTTGGTCTTCATTAAATATCATACACACAAATATATAGCTACACATTCCTTTCTTTAGTGGTTTGTCTTTCATATTAATCTGGAAATCAAAATATTCAAGGCTGCAGATTTTTCTTCAATGTATTTTAATTCCACCTTATATTTTTGTAGAAATTGTATGAAATCGATTCAATCAAGATTTTTACTTATCTTCAATTTGCATACGTATATCGTTAGGCTATCGCAAGAGTCTCGTCGGCATCTTTGCTATATACATTTTGTGAGAGTTTATTTATCCAAATATATGTATGTTACATGTATCTAGTTCAACAGTACAAAAACACAATAAACTTTTTGTTGAATTGTAAAAAAAAAAGAAATGGAATGGAATGTTGCTGTGTAAGCAAACACTTTCTATTTTATTTTCAAAGCATTTTCATTTCGCCTCCACTTCACTCTCAAGTGTATGTATTTTTTTGGCCCCCTTAAAAACTGTAAATCTTTGCTGGTAGGAAAAACTGCTCTATTTTATTTTCCAGAACAAAATCACCTTATATCGTTGCTGCTAAGGGAGGGATGGGAAAGCAGGTCAAATTTAATCTCTTCGGGCAGAGCAAGTCTCGTCTCGTTGATTTGCATAATAAAATAGTATATATTTAGTGTATGTTTTGCCCATAAGCAAAAACCAACCTTTTTATACATTAAGACGTTTTGTGTTGTTTTGCTTCTAGCACGCTATACTCATATATTTGCAACCCAAAGGATATCAAATTGCTCTCTAAACATTCGTGGTGGTGTAGTGTTATATTGTATGTTATGAGTCACTCAAGAAAGTGCGCACATAGGCCACCTAAATCAGTTAACATCAAAAAGTGATAAAAATTTCCTAGAAATTCTACTTTACATTTCGTTTTTACTGAGTGAATTGCACATTTCATGCACCTGGATATTTAATCGGAGAGGCAGAGTAGACGGTGGTAGACTGTAGATTCGACCATAACAAATAATGTAAAGTATATACAAAGAAAAATGCATTCGTGGTCGACAACCTTCATTTGAACCACATCCAACATAACATCACATCTCGAGAAAAAATGTGTTCACCTTTAGAACACAGCAGGGGAGCATGGAAATAATCATCTCAAATAATAATTACATATTGTGGATTGGATTATGCCAAGAAAGTTAAATCATATATGTATATATGAATACGTACATTATATGACTTTACAACATTTATAGGTACAGTACAGTCCTGTACACATATGTATCAACACGTTTTCAGGAAATTAAAGTTATATTTTGGAGCGTGACTACTTAACGTAACTTGGCATATCCTTTCTCGGGAAAAGTGTTATTGTATACATGCTCAAGAGCAGAGAGAGAAAGTTTACTAACCAATTTGATAACTAAAATTGGTATGTTCGGTTTTGCACACCGTACAAAATAATACATATATGGTACAAGTGGATAAACTCTTGTTTGTGCGTTTTTTCTCTGAATCGTCGTTTTATACGGATTTTATATCACGTTTTATATGTACTTCGATCCCTTCTTCAAATTACACGATGTTGATTCTATTCAAATTATAAAGCAGATAAACCTGGCAAGACCAGACCGATACCAAATGGTATACACGTATACAATATAAACTTTGTAAATTAGAAGGAACACATATTGCATGTGAAATAACTCAATAGCTAAATTATATATCTTTGGATGTATGTCCGTATAACAAGTTCTTTTCCATTGAACGTAGGAGTAAAAAACAGGAACAAGGCTGGGATCGAACATTTTATTTCTTTTGTACTCCCACACATGCAAGAAGACACGGTTACTAAAATCCACAGCAAATTTTTATTTCATAAAAGAATAAGCTCGAGTGTGCAAGTTCGAACTTTGAAGAATGAGAGAGAAAACTTGAGCCTGATATATATATTGTGTGATGCATTGTATCCAAAAAGCTCTAACGAATATGACAAGAGCTCTTGAAAAAAAGCTTGTCCTTTATGTAATACGAGTGTGATACAAAACGCACACAAACCATATAATTCACGTTCACGCTACATTTGTGAAAAACATGAAGAGAGAGAAAAAAAGTTTGTTTGTGAGAGCCGAAGATTACTTAACTTGTATTCATATGCAATTTGAATATTGACATGTGAAAGTTTGCAACTTATGGATTTATGAATAATCTCATGAGGAATATTATTGAAAGGTAGAAACTTTTCTTTGTCATACTTTCTCTTTCACCATCAGCCCCCCATTGTGTAATCAGACAAGAGAAAGAAAGTGGAGGGTGTGTTAGTATGCATATGTAAGTATACACTTCAAAATGTCACTTTGGAAAACCAAGGACCACATGTACCCCATAACTTTTTACCACGGGAGAAACTAATCCCGTAATTATTTCTGAGTTGCCTCAAAAGTCAAACAAATTTTGTATAACAAAAGAACAACAATAAACGCTGGCTAAACAGAGCTTTGAGGATTTTCCTTGTGACGATTGCAATAGTATATTATATGAGTGAGTACATATATAACCATTAGGGATAAATAGGGAGCTTTCCCTGAAAAGACTGAAAAGTATCGTGCATTAATCATATCACGAGCTTCAACATGGATTAATTATTCATTTATTCAAACATCATCAACTAACTTTCACTCTCCCTTGAGAGTAGCCCAAGCTCCATTTAAATTCCATTATGTGCAGCTAATAAAAGGAAAATGATGGAGAATTATATATGTATGTCTATAACCATCACCGTGAGATTTAAGAGCAAACCACCATCACACTACAGAAAAACTGTCTTTCTCGTTTCATCCTCCCAAATACATGGAGCACACTTGAGTTCCTTTAGATGAACCATAAGGAATGTGAGAAGAGGTGAAAGTATTCTGTCGTTTAGACAAAACTGAATGTCGAGATTTCAGTCTGGAAGCAGCAGCTCACTTCTCTCAAATACACATTATACATACGTTGTAGTAGGAAACCTCTCAAGAGCGGAAATATCAGGGCGAATGAGAGGAACCCCAAGTTTTGTACCTATGTATATACCTTTTATCATCTATACAAGACATTACTATTACGCTTTTCCAAAATGAAGTGAATTTATGAAGCCGACGTAAAGAGACCTTATGTAAACGACACAATACCTTTCTCCACACTCGCACCACCGCATCACACGTACGCTTTGAAAAGTTAAGCACGTTTTTAACGTGGAAGTAAACGCATCAACAAAAGTGTAAACGCTTTCTTGCCGGCTTTCCTTCTCTCCACTTTCCCTTTCATCGCTTTGTATTCTCTCTCTCTCTCTTTCCACCTGTATTTTACAGATGAAAAGAATGAAAAGACTCGAAAGTTAGCTAAGTAAACGTAAAAAGAGGAAGCAGTGTAATTGTATGATCTTTCATAAAATGAGGCAGAGGGAAGAGCGAGCAGCTCGAATAAATAAATATGACCTGATAACACCATACCACTGCCCACCTTAATGACATGTTCATACATGAAAGTAGACCCGAGAAGTAGTTATAGCACAGCGGAACACATAACACAAACAGCAATATATTATTTTTCCGAGTAACTTACAACTTACTACTAACTCCTTGTTTTTGTCTATTTACCCCTGATGATAGTGGATCACATTGGGAGTTTCTCGGGATTTACTCTGATCATGTGAATGTACATGTGCGCATTCATTTTGACGATATACAGAGAAACACATACATATATACAAATATATGTATAATACTCTGCAAAAGTGGTCCAAATATTATGTACTTTGCTCCTGGAAAAATAAATGCAGCTGAATAAAGTAAAAGAGTTTAGTAAATAATCAAGTTTGTTTTCTTTCCAAGTATCTATGATAAAACGTGCCACAATGTACACAGTAGTAGAATATAGATAACTATAAACTATATTGTATGTGGAGCGTATAAAACCTGGATTTTCAAGCTTGGTTATTTTTTAGCGCAACGCAAAACTCAAATCGGAAATCCCCTATGGGATTACGTTCGTAAAATGAGTTCCAATATTTTCCTTTTCAGGTTCACAAAAGTATTGTTTATAAAATGCGGATGAGTAAAAGAAGAACATCATTTCATTGCATTGGTATCCGATCAGCATATGAAAATGATGATGTTTCTCAAAAAAGAAATTAGTTCGTGTGGTTACTTGCTTTCGCTTTTGCTATCTATCCTTCTTCCCTGACACAAGATTGAAAATAATATGTATATACAAACATGTGTAGAAGCAGGATGAGCTTTATTAGTTGCAGCGGTGGTACGGTGGATGGTTATGGAAAAAGAACACATGGTGATGTAAATGGCAACGGCATGTACGTAATAAGAAGATGATTGATAATGTGATTTATGACTGGCGATCCCACACTTTTCCCTTGACTCATCGTCGTCAGAGTATGAATGTTGTTGTGGGGGTAAACTGGATTACTACTTGAGGATAAAAGTTGAATATCATAATATAATATAATATAATGCAGTGCGAACATGATGAAGGATCGATACTTGGCTCAGAAAAGAAGAAAAAAAACTCTTCACTTGATATGATATTACACATATTGATGCTGTCACCTTATACGGTTTTCTTTACCCCAGTTCTTTGCAGATGGAGAAATATAAAGTGTTCTATATAAAAATGGATATTGTCTGTGAATTTTGCTTTGCAGAGCTACAAGCTACTATTACTTTCAATCCTCCAATACTACTACTATGTTTTCCTCCTCTCAACCGATTTGTGCATAGACAACGGTCAGATGGGAAGTAAAGTTTCATTCCGAAACATTATTGAAGCTTCATGTCATTGGCATTGTTACAAAATAGTGGCGTATTATATCGGAGCTTGTCTTCCAAGTGATGTGAGGAAGGATGATATGATGATGATGACGATGATGATGATAAATGCAGGATACAATTTTCACTAGTCCATTAAGCATAAAGCACATATGCCAAAGTCAGGATACTAGCACTAGCGTATCTTTATCGCATGCCGTCATCGTCATTGTCATTATAATGAAATTTGCATAAATTATCCCCTCAACAAAACCACTCGGTAGCCTAATATCAGCAGCTCATAAGTGGAAAACAAAAGAGGACCTGACCTCATTCAGATTGATGTTGAATTTATGGGACCCTCTATTCCTCCATGCTTCCCTAACTTTACTTGAATTTTGAGAAGGGACTTGTTTGGAAAAGTAAACACGTATAATGACTTTAGTACGTTGAGCATGGAAAAAGTTTTAGTCTCTTGCTTACAAATGAATGATTTTCATCCTCATTACTACCACGGAACACCGTCAACAAGTTGGAACACGAGTGGCAGTAGTGCACGTAACTACTAATATTGTCGCATATGTCTGTGAATATAGTTAGTTGTAAGTGAGCGATGTTTAGGGAAATTAGTCATACGACTTTATTTGTATGGAAAGCCATGGCTTTGCAAACAAACACACACAACCTCATCATCATCATCATCATCATTACACGACATTTTAATGTTCGTTTTTCCTGAGTGCGCAACAAACCACCACCATACGGCAATATTGCAACTTTTTTTTCTGTAATTGCTTTTCGTAAGTTTAGTGTGCATGCGAATGATGCCAAAAAATGGCAAACTCATCAACTTCAGACTTCCCTTCCGGAAACAATGATTATGGTAATGCTAATGAATATGATGATTGCGCATATTATGATAATTGGAAGCAATTATAAACTTCCCTAAAGCACACAATCGATAGAAATGGAAGTTTTGCATTTGCTTACGAACTAGTTGAGTAGAGCATAATGAACAGTCATCCTGTTATAATAAGTTTATAGTATATATATAGTGATATCTAGAAATTCCATCGGAGGCAAGGTAAGTGCCACCGCTTCTTTTCAAAGAAGTACTATTAAATTGCGTTTAGCTTCAGGCATGAAAGCTACTCACAGTCACAGACAACAAATTGACTTCCAGTCGCAGTATGACTTTGTAGCGATAAAAACGTATTCCTTTCAAGTTACACCATCATCCCATCCCATTGATATTTCAATAATGTTTCTAGTCTATTTCTAGTTGCTGAAAGTGAAAGCAGTATAATGGCTTCATTTACAATAAATTCACAACCCATTTTGCAATTTAGTCCCTAGTTTTCGTTTGGAAATGTCATGTCTTGGAAAGTTGGAAGCCGACATTTCCTGGATAATTTAATGATGTATGGTGCCAGACCAGACTCACATCCACATCACATAATGGTATATATATTTATAATGCTGCTCCAATAAAATTATCAAAGTTTGCATCTACTCCTCCCGCTCTATCCATTTTTACACAATGCATTGTGTGGCATTAAAATACTCTATTCTGCATATTGCGTGTGTCAGCATCCACATAGCCGCATTCCAAAATTCAAGTTCACACATGATTTCACTTCTTTTGGCTCGGCTCACCGTTGTTCACTTACTTAAACTCATGTTCTTAAATTGTTGACGGTTTTCCTTGAAACCGTAACAAGATTAGAGGAGTTTGGAGTTTGAGAGCTAATGTCTCAGAAGGAGGAGGAGGAGGACATGATGCCAATGACAATGATGGCCGCATGCTGATGTAGAGACTAATGAACGTAAGTAAACTATACAACCAAACTAAACTACTATTCCCATTTCACAAGAAGCAGATTGCCAGGAAAACGGGAAATGCAAACTATATATATACAAAACAGCAATCAGCACATAAGTAGAGTAAAGGATGATCATAAGGAATGCTACTATAGTTTCTAAAACTCTCTAGTCTACATTCAACAATGTCATCACATCACTACACTAGCACGCATACCTATTATATTATGTATGGACTAGAACCAAGTATCGGTAGCGGGGAAGGTAATGTGGAGCCAAAACCGAAATTGCAATGAAATTACAGCTTCGCTACATAAACTTACAATGTTCCAATGTGGTGGTGGTATATGGTATCGCATCATGGATTTCATCAGGGTATTTTGATCCTAACTTCATAATGGCTGAGCATCTCACATCACATCACAATCACCACCGTATATAGCAAGAATCCCGCACAATAACTTGACTCCAGCCATAGCCCTTTCATTCTCTTGTAAAGTTGGTAAAAGTAGTAGTCATCATCACATCACCATGTCATCATCACACAACCATCATCATTATCACAAGGCACTGCTTTCCCAAACTCCCAATGTACTGCAGAAGAGCTTCCTTCCTGTAATATGAAATTGCTCTTTGCCATAATCACACCATGTTTTTCTAGTCAACCCAAAACGAAAAGAATCTGTGATGGGATATGAGAAATACAATAATAATACACCATATCCATCCATCCCCCCCAAAATAATATGTGAAAATGTATGTATCCTCCTCTGAAAAAGAATTGGAAAAAAGGCAAGTTACATATGAAAGAAAAGTGTTGTGCAATGCATACATCTACAATAAGGATCGCACATTATTAGATTCACCACTCTGAGAGTGAACACTCAAGAGTATTTCATGTCATAATGCCCGCATAAAAATTTCAATGTGGAAGATGACGACAATTTTTTTTCTTTTGCGAGAATCAAAAGAAAAAAAATTGTGGCTCCTTGTCTCCTTAAGTTCACTTTTGCTGGCTTTCTTGTGTGTCCTTTTCCCTTTTTAAAATACAACATAACATACTGTGACGGCTATTTTATGTACGGTTATTTAATGATTAGAATTGGCGAGGGTAGGCTTGGGCTCCACATCCACATCCAATATATTATGCTTTTCTTGTTTGCTCCAAAGTCGACGCTCGCCTTCCATGCTCTTCTTCCATGGATCTTGAAAATTGCGCAATGCTTTCCCTTTTATGTATTCTCTCACAGGCAGCGAGAGCGACTTAACTTTGACCATCAAACCGTATTCATGTTTGTATGTACATAATATGTCGTGTATGTAGCATCATCATCCAAGATTGTGTAAGGCTTAGGCTACGCTTGTACTCTCTGCAAAAAGAAAGTATCACATAATCAAAAGTGGAATCACCGGATGATGTGAAGAAAATATGATGACTTTGAAACAATATGATGGTAACGGTACTATATATGATGGCCCTTTGTTTCTCCTGTGTTTTTCACAGAAAAGCAAAGATTTTCTTTTTGGAATTGCATAGTTGTTTAGTATAAATATGTACTTATAAAATAACATAAAATAACACAAACACAACATGAGTTTTCGGGGAATGTAATATGGGTGTACATAGCCGTGGCCTAATGGCATGGCTTTCCACTTCGTCTCCTTATGTATTATCCTGTCATGTTCCGAGGGTGCACACATAAATAATACAATGTGGCAACGGGAAAGGATTGCACACCTCATAACGCGAAACGGCGAAAATGCCGACGACGATGGGATGTTATGACGCTGTGAGAATATACACTGTACTGTTGCCAAGTACTTAGATACACTGTAGTGTACTGCAACTTTTGCTAGTTGCTACATCCTGTGGTGTTCATTAGAAGAGCCTCATTGAAATATTTATCTTCTGTAAATTTCATTTTGTTTACTTGACTTTAATAAGGATAATGCGGATGTGGATGCATTCCAACTTTCAAGACTTTCATCTTGAGCAACACTATAAAAGTATACAAGTTGATGGTTGGTATTAATTAAAAAATGATTATCATTCCTACTAAAATAAAAAAGGGACGAAATTCGATGGCATACGGTAATGTGTCTTTTACTTTGTGGGAGCATTTAAACAAAGGAAAACGCATAATTATCTTTCAACAACATCAGCATATCAATTTACAGAAGTAGGTTCACATTATTAACCAAAATTTGTTGGTGATATAGATGAACTATATCAACAAGTATTTTTTTTTTCAAACATATACTCAAAATAAGAAAGTAGTAATTTTTATTACTAAATTAAAGGGATGTGGAGATACTATTGTTATTCAATGCCTATCTATTACACTGGGAAACAGCTTTGATGAGACATTCAATTTCGCATAAGGGCTTAAGACGTAATATATTTCTCCAGTAAGAATATTTGCACAAAGAGCAGAGAATCTGGGTAGGCAGCCTTGTGTTTTTGTTACATTTATGCAATTTGTAAAATGATTTCTTGGAATAAAATGATGCAAAGTTTCTTTGTGACAACAAAGATGTGTCTCAATCCTCTACAGCCACACAAACAACTACGTATTCCATTTCGCATCCACCTCCGCATCATACGCTGCCTAAACCCACCAGCAAAAATGATAAATTTTAAATTTCATGATGAAGATGAGCAGAGAAAAAAGTAGCTGAGCTAGATTCAGCAGAGAATGGAAGAATCTCTTGCGGAAATTTCACCAACTTTGTTGATGATGGTTTACTGACACAGTCAACATGCTGGAAAGTGGTTGTTATATACACTGTTCTCATCTATCCATTTTCACATTTTCTTATTTAAGTACAAACACACAGGGTATGGAACCTTATATACTATATGAATGGGAATCTAATACAAGCCAAGTATATTGGATAACGTTCTTCCTGTTTTAGTCCCCAAGTTTTCAGCACGCTTGGATTAGTCGTATCCAAAAAGCCGTTACAATGATATCAATGTATCATACAAAGTGAAATGTCTATATACACCTCTTCCTTCATCGTTTTCTCTCACTCTTCTACTTTTTATTGCTCAACAACGCTTTTTGCAAGGGCACTGCGTTCTGCGTTGCCTCTGTCATGTACCATACCACTCCACAGCTCTCTAGCTTTTGCATTATTGCATTAAAAGCTTAATGTCAATGTGTTTATACATCAACTCTACACATCCCCAACTCTTGCTCTTGAGAGAAGAAAGCTATAAAACTTCTCAGCCAAAGCCAACTTTTCCTTTTTTTTATTTAAAGGAAAACACAATCATCCACTTTGCTCCTCCAGCATCACCCATATAGGAGATGAGCAAAATTCGGGGAAAACCGCGAGAGTGTAAGTTCTCCGATGACAATTACCTATCTTGCTGCTCCTATCTAAGCTTTCCTCATTCATGTGCTCTCCTCCGTCTCAGAAAATCCAATGCACTTTCTCCATTCAATAGTAATAATGCTATGTACACAGTATCAACACACGAGCCCCAGACCATGACCATATACTTTCATTTTGGTGATATACACTTTCCTTCCTCAATATAGCACATACCTACGGATATATTCCTTATCATTTAAGCCATAACCATTATGCACCACACACAGCTTTTGTGTACTCACTCACTCACTACTACTATTGACTATATACACCATTTTTATATAGTAGTGCTAGCATAGCGTGTGCTATGCTATATACAAAATTATTCGTGATGCAGCAGATAATCAGGATAGGACTGAGAGAGGTTGATGAAAAACGAGGTGCAAAAAATAAGACCCTAAGCTCACATAAAAAAACACTAGCTCCAAGTTCTTCAGACAGACAGGAAAGGAAAAAAGTACGTAAGTAAAGTGAATGTAAAAAAATATTTATTGAATGTGAGTGTAAGCTAAGGTGCATGTATACCAATTTGTAAGTGTGAGCTAGAGCCCGAAAGTAATTCACAACATGCCTTTTTATTATCATTATTATCTAAAACAACTCTGTTCACTTCATACACTACAATATCTACAGCTATCATCATCATCATCGTATTGGTTTGCTTTCACCTTGTTTGCTGAGCACATAATTCATATTATATTACATTACATCATATATATGTTTATATATGTGTGTGTATGTGTGTTTATCTATGAATCGGTGCTCACTTTCCCGTGACTGATCAATACCATCATCGTCATAACTCGTTTTTAATCCATAAACACATGTACAATAACTCAATCAAAGTAGCTCTTATATAGTAAACATATTATACAGATAACATAACAGCAGCAGCAGCTTTCTCCTGCTGCATGGTTGGATAAAACATTCCTAGCAATAATTATTTTAGGCATATTATCGATTCGATCCGTTATCGTTAGCCAACTAACTATCTTCACATCGTCTCAACATTATTTGATACTACATATTATTTACTTTCGACGAATTGTATTAAATATAAATATACACGGTAGGTAGTATTATTTTATTACCTACTTGCTTACTCATTGATTTTTCTTCTTGTACATATATATATTTTCCTGTTCAGTAAGTGAATGTTATTGGTTTTCATCAGGAGAAGGAAGGATATCGATAGCAATAGAATGAGCAGTAGCACACCTTTCATCTTAGTTTTATTTTCTCTTCTACCACTGTTTTCTCCCCTAATGCATTTGGGATTGGCATGTAAAACGATATAACGATTTTTTGTTCCTCTGATACAATTGACTGCATGATGATGATGATGATGACCTTGAGTTTAGACCTTTCTTTTATGTTCTTGCATTAAAGAGTAAAAATACACCATCATTATAATTTTCGCCATTTTGTTTCCCCTTTTTGTATTTCTTCTTGGGCCAGAATAAAGATAAAAAGTATTTTATTTGAGAAGTGTAGTGTTCATTTGTTGCTGAGCCTTGAAAGGGAACAGGGTTTAACTATCAAACCAAGAAGAATAATAATATCGATCATTGTATCGTGTACCCTTCTACCTCACAGTGTGTGGAGTTTATTTTTAATAATCAATATTGGTTTTGGTTTTGATTTTCAGGGAAGCTGAACAAAATGGATTAGCTAGATATAATTTTTTTTAAACAATCAGATAAAGCTGTATCTGTGATTTATTGAATTTTGATAAGGGTAGAGATTCTATTTGGTAATAACATTTTTATGAACTAGCTTCCCGTTGTAAACCTCAAACAAAAGAAGAAGATATAAATCAATTGATAGTTCCTAGAATTTTCATTAAAAGAAAAAAATCCTTGTAATATTTATTCTACTTGGTAGCTTTGGCTGTGATTAAAACAAAACTAACGTGATTTTTTCCAAGTATTAAAAGAAAACCTAGTGTTCGAAAAGCAGATTGTATTTAAACACTTTCAAGACGAAAATATGGCACCTCCACTCAAAGATTTAGGATTGCTCAACCCCAGCCGCACAGCTTTCTTCATGTGTGACATGCAGGAGAAAGTGCGAACTGCGATGAACCATTTTGAAGAGGTTGTGATTGTTGCCAGAAAAATGGTAAGTAAAAATCTATTTTGTACTTTTTATATGTATTTGTTGTTCGTATTTACAGTCTGCAAAAATCTTTAGTAAGTACGCAATGTAATCCGGCTGATTTTTTTTGCGTACACGAAGCCGACATAAGTAACAACGTAGAATAAATAAATTATTATAGACGAGACTCTTTTAAATACGTCACTGCATTAAAAATATGTCGCATAGCCAAAAACTCATTTATAACATATTCGTATGTTTCATATGAGTGACGGGACCTCTAACAATGCAAAACATATTATGGGTAGAATGAGGTTGATATAAACATCAAATAAAATTCGAGCATTGTCAATGCAGTCAAGTAACTTGTAGTAGGAGGTGCATACATGCACAATATACAAAGCATGCAGGCAGACTTGGCCATCAAATCCGTTTTCGGGTATGAAAAACTAGGGTACAACTCCTTCTGCATATAATTACATAGTCTGAGTCTGCAGTCTGTAAATTTTTGGCTTCTTTCCAGTTAGAGAACATGGAAATTATCTTGCGTATAGTGTGCTGCTAAAACTTTAACCGAGAAACATTTAGAAACCAAAGACATGGCTCGTTGATTACAATGGGTAACGAAATAAAATTTTATCCCTGGGAATAACAACACATTTATTTATCCAAGTTTGTAGTTAATCAGTTTTAGGCAAGCAGCGCCTGCTTAAATTTCTTGAACGTCAGCCATTTAAGTACAGCTACAAACATGCATGTATCTAAAAAAAGTTTTTGGAATGCTATGATGGTAGCTTATAGATTTCATTGCTGAAAGCTATTATTATAATTTGCATAATATACTTTAAGCCTTTGAAAGAAATCACAGCTATTTACAATAAAACAGTACAATGCTTTTAGTTCGTAATGGGTTTCTATTTTATATGTAGCATCAAAAATATAATTCAAGATTTACTGAGACATAATCCGCTGGAGTTAGTTCAGCATTTAAAGTAAAGTAAATCATATCTTCAACCGTTCAACCTTAAGAATTTTTCTGCATACGAGCTTGTTACGGAATGGTTCCTCATTCGTCATCCCATCATGGAGTGAGAGGACAGGCAAAACATTATTATTGTTACTAAAAACTGATATTGTTCCTTCCGTCGAGAAAGGTTTTGAAGAAAAAAACATGCATGCATGCATGCCGTCATGCACTAATCAGTCAATGTTTTATACCCCCTATAAAGCAACAAAGATTTCACGCTCACCTCTTTTGTTTTTTCCTGAACTACCTGATGAATTAAGAAACATGTACGGAGTACAAGTCCATTACGGTAATTTAGGTCAGCCTCCGTTTTAAATGAAGTGAATTATGAAATATAAATTTTCTCATGTGAGGTGTTTCATGATTGTTATACACGCTACTACCATACAAGCTTGTACCACCAGACCAGCAATAATATAATGTCACGAGATGACGAGAGTCAAATTTTGTGCATGGTACGTTTGGTACTATACCATGGCCAAAATTGCATCGCATGCAGGAATGAAATTCATCAGCTAAAAGTAAAATGGAATCAGTGCCTTTGTCCAAGTTATGTAGATGTTGGTTGGATGGTGAAATACAGAGCATGTTTGTCATAACTAATATAATATATACACATGTACTTGTACGTCTTTATTGTGTACGTACCTTTTGACCCTGTGTTTTGTTAAGTATGTTTGTGTGATTTAAATTTCAAAGCTTTTTATTAGTTTTCTGCTGTTTAAACATAAACTTTATTGCAAAAGCTTGGACATGTTTTCCTTTTAATATTTTAATAGCTTAAGTTCCCAGTTGATTTATTAGAAGATAAAAATATTTCCATGCACAAGGAAAAATATGAATTGACTTCTACTTTCTTTACCACCAACGGTCATGTTGTCGCACACTCACATGACCATTTATCATTCAGTGTGGCGATTACTATCGTGGTTGGTTTTGTTCAGGAAAGTGTGTTTGCCACATTTTGTGCTCATTAAAATTCCAAAAGGTAATGTTTGAATTTTAGCTTGAAATACTGGTACTTTATTCGGGCATAATATGCGTTGTAATCCAAAACATATAAGCTATAAAGTACTGACGTATAACTGAGATTAACACTACTTAAATTCATTACGGAAATGAACAGCATGGGTAGGAGGGAAAGCTAATACTTCCTTCTGTATTAGCCAATCAGCTTTTGGGACTAGAACGTATTCATTCCTGATTATTTACATAATAATTATGATGAAAATCTGCTAAAAATTCTAAGCCAACGAACCCAATATTAAAACTATAGAGTTTGGTTGGTGTTTATGTGATCGAAATTTGTTACGCCTTTTTGGGAAACTCTATTTAAGGTTGTACATCAGGCCTGGAGTAAATGATACGGGTTTTAAATTCTGAAAAGGTATTGTACGTGCGAAATGTTAGAGAAATTGAATGGAATACTTATACTGAAAGGTAATACAGATGTAATTAAAGTAAATAAATTTAAAGTTATTGCGCTCCCAAGGGTGTATTTACTATTTCCCGACGGCGTAATTTTTAGGTTAAATGGTTTATGACGCAATTTGATACGAGCTGCTTGCAACAGGAGCTATGAAATCTGACGACTTTTTGGCTTTGCATGCCTGTTGTAGGAACTTGATTCAGATTTAGCAGTTATAATGTCGTAAACATTTTAATTAACACGAGCAGACTAAAATTGATCTCATACTTTGAATTTAGATATGAACAGCATATAGACCGCTATCGGCAAAAGGGTTACTTAATGTTCCGTCCCTCTTCACGCCTAAATATTATTGGCCAAATTATTATACTTACCATGCTTAATAATTATTATTATCAGCAGGTAGATCGTATTTTAAATTACACTCTCAAAGATTGAAGTTTCAGGCATACATATACAATGATAGAGAAACCGATTAAAGACGTATTTCGATACTACTATTCCACTAGTATTTGTAAGTATAAATATTCACCCGAAGGCCAAAATTGAGGAATTCTCTTATCTAAATATTTTCTTCTTGACTTGCAATTTATATATGCATACATATATTATGCATTATGCACCCATAAAACTCGATATTCATCAGTGATAAGCTTTGGTCATAAAAGGATACCCAAACGATCTCGAAATTCCAAACTATGCTGCTTCCATTTTCATTTCATGGCCCAATTTCATTGCATTTATAAACGAGTCCTTATTATTTGTACTTACAAAGTACTGCCTTCGTGCTAGCCCAGCTAGTGTTTTGTCTTGTTTTTGGATTGCAAAACAACTCACAACACCATAGGGTAGGACTTGGGGATATCTTTTTTTGTTATCCTTGATCCCCTTTCTTTGGCAAAATTTGAATTCAAATCGCAGCAAGCCAGGCTTACGGCTTAAGTTTAAGTCTGGAGGATTTTTTAGTGGGTCTTGTTTTCCATCTCTGAAATGAAACTAATAATGCGACACAACTAAATAACATGTACTTTTACTTATGTATACGTGTCCTTATAAAAAATTGTCATTGTTGTGTTCTTGACTTCCAGTCTCATATGCAAGCACCAGCAACTAGTTATGAACGACCTCACTGTAAATGTATTTGGTGAATACATGCAAACAGGAAATGAAAGTGAGAAAAACTACATGCAACCAACTCCGATTCAACATATATTTATACGTAGTACCATACATAAATACGTTCAACCTTAGACCCTATCCATAACCCAGAATATGTGATATGTATCGTTCGCGTGTATTGGTTGGTGTTGCATGATAAAGTTAAGCCTTGCATGTCTTAAGATTTAAACACTAAACTGAAAGTAAAAAAGCAAATGAAAAGGAGGAAGGAAGGAAAGATTCCAAAACATAATGCAATGCATACAGCAGCATGCACGCAATAGTTGATATTGATGGATGCCAGAGCTAACTTACAGGCTTATGGTTGGTGTACATGAGCCAACATCCAACACCACTTGATATTGCATTATAGTTTAACAACTCTGGAGATCCAGTCCACAGAGTTTCAGCGGAGGTGAATTGTGGCGGAAAGTCATTTTTAATACATTTTGTTTCATGACTGAAATCTCGGGATTTTTTTAATGGAGCTTCTAGAATAGGTAAGATAATGGTAGGAAAAAAATATTCCGTAACTTTTAATCCATAACTTCATGAGAAATAATACAAAAACTGTCAAAAACGCGTATTTTTTTGACATTTTTTCGATTTCACAAAAAACCCGGGCCGATAACTTCTTGAGCGAGGTGTCATTCGAGCGAGGAAGAGTTGTAGTTTGGCACAGATAATGTAACAAAAAGTTATCGGCCCGGGTTTTTTGTGAAATCGAAAAAATGTCAAAAAAAT
This sequence comes from Orchesella flavescens, assembly GCA_964034955.1. Taxonomy (NCBI): domain Eukaryota; kingdom Metazoa; phylum Arthropoda; class Collembola; order Entomobryomorpha; family Orchesellidae; genus Orchesella; species Orchesella flavescens. Next base: position 28,667,468 of record OZ035954.1, on the reverse strand, counting down.
ACGCGTTTTTGACAGTTTTTGTATTATTTCTCATGAAGTTATGGATTAAAAGTTACGGAATATTTTTTTCCTACCATTATCTTACCTATTCTAGAAGCTCCATTAAAAAAATCCCGAGATTTCAGTCATGAAACAAAATGTATTAAAAATGACTTTCCGCCACAATTCACCTCCGCTGAAACTCTGTGCAGTCCAGTGGTTGGATTTTCTAGACATCTACTTTTCCTTTTCTTCACCAAGAGGTTATGTAAGGGTATGCTATGGTCGTTTCTATTTTTCTTGACTACATGGAGTTTTTTTTATATTTGAGCGCTTATACGAGCGCTTAAGTACATTTTAGATGTTTTTAGTATTGACATAAAAATGAGTAGACGAAAAGGATTTTTTCTTGAAGGTAATAGCAAAGTGGTAACCTGAAGCTATTCCCATTTTGGTTGTCTTCTGTTACTGTTACCTCCTCCTTTACTTGCCTCATCAAGAGAGAAAATTGCGAACAAATCCTTGGCTCCCTGTATGCTCCTAAGAAAAGTTACGAATTTTGAGTGAGGGTTGCTTTGCGGTAGTATAACATTGGCAAAACATAATTGGAAGCTTATCTATAACCAGGCCTCTGATAATTTCACCGAAATAGTGAATTGCCACTGCCACCCTAACTTTTTCTTGTAAACTTAAGGGATGTGCATGTCTGTGTCTCTTAAGTTGAGGTTTTTGCATTGCAGCAAGTGTAACATGTACATACATACATGCATAAATATCTATATAATATACCTTTAAGTTTAGGTTAGTATTGAACTAGATGGTTGGCGTTGGCATTGTGGTACTCACTCGTAAAGTCGAGTACTTTTCTGATGGGATATGTGATGTGATGTTCAACTGGGAATTACTTGGTTGTAAAATCCTCTCAAGGAAATTCTAATAATGTAGGATAGCTCGACGTGAAGTAAATTGAAGAGATAGTTGCGAGAAAAGAAAGATACGGAGTAGTGAAATAGTGAATTCCATTTGGAATTCGGAGAGTGAGCTTGATAAGAACTTATTAGCTTTTCTATGAAGACTTTTTGTGTGTTGTGTTAGTTAGATCCCATAGCGTGGTGTGGTGGGGGAGGGAGAGGACTGAGAGGAGGAACAAAATCTAGATGATAATAATGATTTCATGTTGATACTTGATAGTGAACGTTAGAAGTCTGGTTTTCTCCCTTAAAATCCTAGGATTTCCCTTGCTTTAAAAAAAGAAAGTATCCCATTACTGCAACTTTCGTATACAAACATTCCCCTTTAATTTTTCTCATGGATTATAGCAAGACCATTTGAGTACACACGACGTAATAGTTGAAGATTCATTGCACAAGTCATTTTATACAATGATGCATCCTTTTTTCGGACTACTTTAGTGTAAAACAATTGAGGAGGAGTTCAGCAATTTTAAATGGAATGCGATCCAATGCAACTTACATTTTACATTTTTATCCCCTCCGGTTGAGTATGTTATTGTTGTATATACTATGGCGTGGACTTACGGAGCTTTTAATAATTATTGTCAAATTTTAACAGTAACCTTTATTAATCCAAATTCCGGGAGCTTTAGACCAACCAGGACTTTAATTATAAGTCCTGGACCAAGTATACGTAATGCATAGACAAATAATGTTTAAAGCAAAAAATTGGTCCATGTACGTAATGTATAAATTATATCAGCATAATATCACATTATCATGCTTTTTTAAGAGGGGATGTTATGATGTTCATTGGCGCATAAAGATAGTGATGGATAAATAATAGATATGCATTCCCCTCAAACCATATTATCATTTATTTGGAATGCTGGGAAACGTGATCAAGCACCAGTAGGTGAATTTCAACACCTTAATTGTTGAGCTTGGAACGTTATATGCTATATTCATCGATACAAACTATTGATAAGCATATTAAGTAAAAAAAAAGCGGGCTGTATCCACAATCCGCTTTCCCTATTGCTTTCTTTTTAGTCGCGAAATTTTAGACAATCTGTGTCTTATTGCAGTTACTACTAGTTTACCCCTATTATGTATATACTTTATATTCCTACGTACATAATGCATAAATATTTGGCGTTGTAAAATAGTGAAATTGAAAAAAAAAAACGAACTGAGAGACACAGTAAAAGATAAGTGCTCACAAATGTAGGTTACGTAAAAGCTCGCACACAATACAGACGACTTAAATTCAATTTTTGTCACTGTGCCAGCGTTTTTTTACAATATGGCGAGTCCTTTCTTACAATTTACGATACACTGCTGACTTTGCAGAATTCCATGCAATATGCAATGCGGAACTTTTTTTCTCTCGAAATGTACAAAATGCCACATTAGGGTTGACTTTGTCCTTCAATTTTCTTGAGTCAGTTCCGACAAATTCTCTAGATTCTTGCAACCACTTCCAGTACCAGTTCTTTTACTTAGCCTCGTAGACTTGTAGGTACATTCATTCATTACAATACAAGTTGTATTATACAACTCTAGTCTCAAAAGATGGAATATGTTTGAATCTGATTATATGCAGATAAATGCCTTATGCCTTTATGTTACGACTGATGTGGCTGGGACTACACTGTAGTCTGAATGTAAATTGAAAATTTAGGAAAAATGCCTTAATACATATAACCATTTAGTTTTGTAGAAGATATGCCGTCGTAAAACCTATTGGACCGCTATGAGTTTATCGACTAAGGATTTTCTGGAATCTTCCAAAAGGCTCATTTTATTTCATACGAAAACTGGGATTCCAACTTATCTTGAAGACTCAAAAGGCACCTAGTCAATTTTGGATGTAACAGAATGGAAAATGAACAAAATGAAAGCTAACTAAAAACATTGGTGAATAATGATTTTACATAAATGATATTTGGCATTCCTTTTGCGCATTACTACATTTCTCAGACATACTTTGAAGTTATTTAGTCTGAATACTGTACTTAATGGTGTAGAACTACATTTACAGTAATATATACATGTATATATATGTTTATCCAAACCCCTTTTCAATTTAAAATTTGCAGATTAACGTTCAGAGCTCATAATTAAGCACACTATATCATGCGAGTCAGCCTTACAACTTCCTTATGAATGAACTTATCTTATTTAATTTGTCACTTATCTTACAAATGAAATATTTCAATGCATAAATAAGCTCGATATTCCTTCATTTCATACAGTGCGTCACAAGTTCATAACTCACACACTTTCACAAAAGATTTCAAATGTGTAAGAGTAGCATCAACCACTCCATGAAAGATGCATTTGTTTTTTATGGCAACATTTTCATACCATTTGAGTTTAAGCTACCAAAATGACAGCAATAATACAATAAGGTGTGCATGGTAAGACTCATCATCAACTATATCAAAAACAATCACATTAGGTAAAGTGGGGTGTAAATACAATGTCAAGTGTGTAATTTAAGCAAATCATACAAAGAATTTAAAATGAAGCTTAAAGCCTTTAGGCAAGCGAACCCACAACCACTCTTTAAAAAGTACGCTGTGGATATAAATTGGTAAATTACACAGTCAACAGTAGCAAAAGCATATAGTTGACAGTCCTTTCTTTTAAAGTACGCCTTCGAATGTACGAGTGGCTCGTTATGTGCAATATAGATTCCAGCATTATTAACCTTAATTTTTCTTTTTTACTTTCAGGTTGAAGTGTCAAAAATAATGATGATCCCCCTAATTGTAACGGAGCAGCATCCCCGACAATTAGGGAAGACGGTAGCGGATATTGATTTAAGCAAGGCTTTATTAGTAGTTGCTAAAACGAGGTTCAGCATGATCGTGCCCGAAGTTGATAGACTTTTACACTCACTCTGTGATGGAATCCTGGAAAGCATTGTTCTGTTTGGCATTGAGGTACTTTCACTAACATGGAAAATTTATAGCTTTAAACTAATTTGAAAACGTGTAGTAGTATATCCTGATTTAATCTTTCTTTTATATATTCCAGACACATATATGCGTTGAGCAAACAGCAATTGAACTTCTTTCAAGAAACCTCAAAGTGCACATTATAGCGGATGCTAGTACTTCAAGGAACCAGGCGGATCGCTTTCTAGCTTTGGATGTGAGTTACACATACCTACATTACCTTAAATTACGTAGCTGACTGTGAATCGTGAAAGGATTTTTAAATGTCTAAATTACTTTCTATTATTCCATTCATTATTCCCCAGCGACTACGACAAATTGGATGCTTTGTGACAACCAGCGAAACCGTTATATTTAAAATGCTAGGGGATAAGGAGAATCCAAAGTTTCAAGAAATTAGACAATTGGTGAAAGAACCATCGCCAAACACGGGTCTCGTACCAGGAGGATCTCTCAAAATGTAAAAACGATGCTTCCTATCAAAAAAATACATACCGTATCTTGTACGCCTGTACAAACGGAGAGAATTGATGATTCACCTTATAACTTACCGACGCTATATATTATAGTAATATGAAATACAATATACATTCCTGATCAGTATGACACAAATGCATCAAATGGCATTACTACTCATTTTCAAATAAGAAAAATGACAGGAAGAGGACTGTGTATAAGTTGTTAAAAACATCAAACTACATACGAAAATTATTTATTAAAATGAAAACCATGCAATACATAAAAACTCTATTCTTTCGCTGCTCTCTGTTCTAATCCAATATAGTACTTATATCTTTGCCTGAACATGAGCAGATAAATATTATAATGTTATTAAAATGCGAACCAAGTGCATCGCTAATAAGAAGCCTCTCTCTCTCTCCCTGGTTGGAGTAGAATGTTTAAGTATATATTAAACAGAGAAATAAAAGTAGTATTTTGATGAATAAAGAAAACCCAAGATGGTATGTTGTTACTATAAATTAGATATTATGATAGATAGGGCAGAATAGTTACAGCTATGAAATGTATAACTATTATGAAAACAATACATAGGCATATATATATAATATAGCAATCCACGTTGATAAAATTGTAAGAGAAGTTGTTCACAAAAAATGTAACTAGTTGACTGTGTGAAGACATGAAAATCGCATTTATTAGTGTTAAATACATAAATAATAATAATAAAAACAAGACAAGGTTTGATTTCGGTTTCACTAGAAGTGATAATGATTGAAGGAAAAAAATGTGGTTGGTTGGTGATCAAGGTGATATACAGAAACTGGTCAACAAGTTATGTAATTAAATATTGGAACCCGTTACTCGCAACTCATATTTTTAACTAGTTCTTCCACCTTAAGAGATAGATATAACTTTTTATTTGGTTTCTCTTCAGATCATATTGTAGGACTGACATTTTTGTATCAAAGAGTATCTAGGATTTCCTAAGATTCGTGTAATTATCATCATCATTCTCAACCAATGTAGATAGTCGATAAGCATCGGTTTTTACAACTGCCATATACACACAAAACACAACACCAATGAGCTATTTCCTTACTAAACATACCGAAATGATTGAATGATAGGTTTCGTAATTATTGTGAAACATTTTTTATAGAGTCATGTCAGTGAAAGCAGTCAAAATCGTATTATCCAGCTAATGTGATAGAACCGAAAAACTAATGATTTCTTTCTAACTTTCTCTTTAATTGCAAGCCCGAGTTGGATATAGTTTAGTCCAAATTGAGACTAGTAGTTATTATTTGCAACCAGTTTCGTACAGATTTTTAAATGTCGATGGGAAGATACGATACACGCATTAGCTAATCAATATCAGCCGCTAGCCACCTATAGTAACCTATTTTTCAAATGTCAACCTTTATACTATACCACTTGCCACTCGTCGGTTTTGTATCAGAAATGATAGTAGACTGTGTAATAATGATTCGACAGAAAGATATAACTACACGCATACTCTTGCTCACGTCATAAATATTCCCACAAACTCTTAAAAAATTAGTATTAGGTTCATAATCTTAAGAAGTATTACTTCAAACAATAATGGAATGATCAATGTATTGATCTACTATAATAATTTAGGTGAAAGGATAAGCAACAAAGATGTGTTAGAACAGTCCAGTTCTGCTGCTAAAAATCATGATCATTAATGAATTATTGTTAATTTGTGCATTGCATTGCATGTAGTTGTGTTGTAGCGTGTATAATCAGAAATCTTTTGCGAAGGAAAGCATCAAAATATTATGTTAAAGTCAACAGTAAGCATTAAAAATTATAGATAAATTCAAGTACTGCTTCAATTCCAAGTGAAATTCAACATTTCAATAAATTCAATGTCCATCATTGATGAGATTCATTGAGACATGTTCTTATGTGTGTATATATACTTACATCATGTATCCATATATAATGATTTGATTGTTACATGGACTGTTATGTACGTGTTAATAATAATTTTGGAATTAAAGTTATTTGTTTCAATGCGCGTAGCAAAATACTATATTAACAATCGAGTTTGTACTGAGCATATGCATATTATATAGCCCTTCATGAATTCCCTCATATTTTTCCCGAAATCGGACTATGATAACCATAGTATAAAATTCTGAAACTATCCTCA